>JACMZG010000008.1:37053725-37334097 GCA_018340805.1 Microvelia longipes | reverse complement strand
TATTTAAATTGTTACCTTCGTTAAGTGTTTTATTTTATATTTTATTTATTTTTTAGATGTTGTGTGTAAGTATAATTTTGAGTTTTTTATACCTGGGGATGACTACAATGTTAGTCCAAACAAATATCGCAATTAATATGAAACACATATTACAATGAATATGAAACACATATCGCAATGAATATGAAACACATATCGCAATGAACATGAAACACATACCGCAATGAACATGAAACACATATTGCAATGAATATAAAATTGTGTTAGTTTTACTATGTATAGACCTATAAACCCACAAATATTTGTGAAATAAAAGTTGGTGCAATAAAATATAAGTCGTAGGAAAAAAACTTAATACTTAACACGGTGGCAGATTTTAAATTGTGGTTTTTTATCACTCCGCCTCGGTAGCCATGCCTGTAGTAAACTCCTGAGGCTTGCCGACGACACAATATAAATGTATCGCACTTGAGGATTCAGAACTTAATAAAGTTTAGAAAAAAGAACTTTAACACGCGTTAAAACATTGTCTTCCCTCCATTAAAAAACCTTCGAATGTAACAAAAACTGTTTTCATTTTGATGTTTTGGTGAACATCATTAACAACTTCAAAGGAGTAAAATATTGTAAAAATTACATTTTATGTCCAAAGCGGCAAAATGATAAAGTAGACTTACCTGATACAAACAATACATTTAACAATTAATTTACTTAAGATAAAATAGCAATTGTTCTGTAAGCTTTATATGAAATGTAAAATGTGTATATGAGAGCTTTAGGGCTGTATCTGTGTGATTTGTAGGCTTTATAAGTATTATAAGATAAAATCTCTGCAAAGTATGTTAAGTAAGGTTTTATAATCTAGCTAGATACAATATTTTACCTCCCATATAGATGAAAAAATCGGATACGGGGTACCTCGGAACTTTTCCTCGTTACATCGGATCCGCTGCGCTCATCCTCCCCCCTTTGTACTCGCTTGGCTCGTCCTCAGACATACTGTTCGCCAAATTTATACTACAACACCCCTTTAGACTCATTGGACGTCTTCTGATAGTAAATGCATCCGTATCATTCTCGGCAGTCACCCAAACAGCATTGACCACGCTCAATGGTCCTTAATTTTTATGATCCAACAAAAATCATAGATGTACTTGTCGTATTGGAACGAAACAGTGTAATTATTTAATAGGTAAAAATATACACTTGAATCAAATCTCAACTCAAATGGACCATTTTACAATTTTTTAAAAAACGTACAGTCATTCAATAAAAATCTAACTCATGCTGATGATGAGATGAAACTTGGCACACATATTTGTCTTATACATAGTTATATGCGTGCCAAATCTCAATCCGATGGCATCAATTTTTCGCGTTTAATGATTTTTCGTAATTTTCGCTGAGTTATTGCGGATTAATGACGTCATAAAATATTTTCTGAAGAGCACAACTACATCAGCGGTAGACTGATTTTCGTACAAAATTCAACTCCCTAGCATAAATACACTGGGCGCAACGATGATAATAGACACACACTCACACACACACACACACACACACACACACACACAGACAGATAACTTTGCGAAAAGTACTCAGGAGGCATTAAAAACGCCTGAAACAGATAATTCTGGTTTTATCCCGGTTTCGGATTTTTTGGCAAACACAATACTCTTCCTATATACCTACGGCATAAATAAGGAAAAGTAAAGAGTCAAAAGAAGCAAAGTGCAATTTTATTCTTTTTATAGTTTTCTTAAAACTAAAATTTTCTTGCTATCCAGAATTTCATTCAAGATTAAATTATTAATTGAACTCTAAATATTTAGTTTTATGGATATATACTAGATATTTTTTAAAATGATGTAAAAAATTCAAAGAAAACTTTTAACAAAATAAAGAATGCTATCATAAAAGCAAGAGAGCGAAGTGTAGGTGGTTTGTATTAGAAAACTGCATTAACAAAATAACAACTTTGATTTTATATCAAAGGATGGAAATAAATAGCTTGTTTTTAGGATTTAATATAAATATTTAAAGTATTAATTAATGATATAGTCCAAGCAATGTTATACATAAAGATAATAAAAATTCTGGCGGAGTGGTCCGCATGTTCGGCGAATTCGCTTTGGAATGGGACCTTCCATGCTTAACAGTACATTTCTTGCTTAAGGTAGCGGTGTATGCTTTATAACTTAAGCAGTTACTAACTTAAAAAGCGCTACAAGTAAATCATTTTACTGTAGTTTTCAAAGGAAACGCGCATAAGTATCCTCTTGGTTATACAATATGCCTCTAAAATGAGCAGTGCACATCACTATAGGTACTTTTTTTTAATTTGCTGATTCAGTAAACCGTGATAATGACGTCACAAAATTCAATAGTGTCGTATTCAAAAATTTATTTATCTGTTCGAAAGAGTAGTTTCGAGAGAATAATGTGTTTTAAAATGTCGTCACACACAAATATATATATATAATACACACACACACAAATATATATATAATGTGTGTGTGTGTGTGTGTGTGTGCATGTATGTGTATGAGATTCGCAAAACGTATTTTTCATGTTAGGGACCTTTGAAATGGATGTTGGTCATGGTCCGAGGTTCGACTTCAGCCATGACGCATGTCCCATCAGCGAATTTTCCTCAAAAGAAATTCGCTTAAAGCAACGTTATCCAGCGTGGGAGTGCTCACCACTAAGTTGTGACGTCACAGCATATAATAACACGAAAATGCACCTACACGATCATATCAAGTTATAAATAGAATATCATTAACAAATTGATTTTCCAAGGATTAAAATATATTCAGTTTAATACTTGAACATAATTTCTTCAAAAATATATTCAGATTAAAATATATTTAGTTTAATAATAGAACTGAATTTCTTTAGAAATATCCGAGAAACAAATAAATTTAAATTACTTTCTGTCTGTGTTTGATGGGTCGGTATTATTAGCTTACAGAACAAAACAGACTCAAATTGATAATAAGTTTTAAAAACATAAAACTGACATTGACAATCACCAAGAATACATAGTAAAATTATTTGTTATTTTCTATTCTACGTTCTGTTGAAAAATGTCGTGGAAGTGTAAACTATGACTTTATTTTACGAAAATAATATAAATGATAACACTAAATGGTTTCAGTGTAAAAAATAAATGATGATCGACTCTAATTTGGAAACAATAAAAGGAATTAACATTGGGAAACTCCGCTATAATCTGTGTCCGTGTATTCAAGCATGTTTTACTAAGTTTTTATTAGAAATTTAAAATAAGCATTGGTGAATTGTTTCCACATAGTCAGTACACCACATGATCTATACCGGATATTTAATCCTACATTATACCGAAAAGTGTCTTTATTTAAATTTGATAAATTGATAAATTTTAACAAAAAAGAACCTTCATTATTTTTCTCCTGAATCTTTCATTCGCTTCTTTAATAATATAATTGTATAAAAACCCAAACACTTTAATTCCAGCAAGAAAACCAGCATCTGATGGCGAGCCAAGAACGAGTGCATATCAAATAAGACAAGCAAATTATTGATTTCGTTAAAATTCTATTTCACTTACCGTAGTTATTCGAATTATTTACCCTATAATTATTTAGACGCTCCTATTTATTCTAGTTCAATGCACTTACTGACCTTCGCGTTATCAATATTTATTTTAGTTATAACACCATATTTACATAATGTAATATATAATATCGAAATACTCAGCACTATGGATCGATATGTTTACTGAGAACCTGTAATAACCAGGGTTTCCATTAAGTAATAACAAAAAATTATAATAGTGATGTATTATTAATGATTGTGCTTAAGATTAACTTACTATAAGCAATTTAATTATATAATTAATTAATTATATAAATAATTAATTATTTATTCTAAATAAAATAGAAAAAAATCGACACATAAAACCCATGCAAACAATTATTTTACGCGATAAAATTATTTTTCAAGTATTCACTACAAAGATGTATATACAAAAACATAAAGTATTCACTACAATGATGTATACAAGGACCTAAAGTATTCACTACAATGATGTATACAATAACCTATAGTATTCACTACAAAGATGTATACAAAAACATAAAGTATTCACTACAATGATGTATACAATAACATAAAGTGTTCTCGACAATGATGTATAGAATAACAAAGTATTCACTATAATGATCTATGCCATAACCTAAATTATGCACTACAAAACTATATACAATAACCTAAAGTATTCAGTACAAAGATGTATGCAATAACATAAAGTATTTACTACAATTATGTATACAATAACATAAAGTATTTAGTACAAAGATGTATAGAATAACCTAAAGTATTCACTACAATAATGTATGCAATAACATAAAGTATTTACTACAAAAATATTTACAATAACCTAAAGTATTCACTACAAAGATGTATACAATAACATAAATTATTCACTACAATGATGTATACAATAACCTAAAGTATTCACTACAATCATGTATAGAATAACCTAAATTATTGTGATGTAATTTTTTCCTCATCACATCTGATTTGCTACGCTAGTCCTCAGAATATAAAAATCAATAGTTATGTACAGCAGCACGTCCACAAACTGGCTTCGCTCGTCTAGAGATAATAAATACATTCGTTTTATTTCCAGCTGTCACATAGGCACAGAGTTCGCTCAATGCTGTTATCTTTTATGATTCAGCAAAAACAGTGGATATGCTGGCTGTATTGATACAAAACTTAGCATACTTATTTATTACGTAAAGGGATACATTTGTACCGCATTTCTTCTTAATTAGATTATTTCTATATTTTGAACATTTTATTAAAAAACGTATTGTTGGTTTTGAAACCAAACTTGGCAAATTTGTTTAATATAAAACTACTTGCGTGATAAATCTCAATACGGTTGAAACATTTTTCTGCGTCTCATGATTTGTCGAAATTTTTGCCGAGTAATTATTGCCGGTTAATGACGTCATATAAAAAATTTTGCCAGAATGCACAACTAGACATAAAGATTGATTTTCGTACCAAGTTACAACTCTAGTATAAATATCCTGGGAGATACGATGATAACAAGTTACAACTCTAGTATAAATACCCTGGAAGATACGATGATAACAAGTTACAACTCTAGTATAAATAAATACGATGATAACAAGTTACAACTCTAGTATAAATACCCTGGGAGATACGATGATAACAAGTTACAACTCTAGTATAAATAACCTGGGAGATACGATGATAACAAGTTACAACTCTAGAATAAATAACCTGGGAGATACGATGATAACAGAGAGACAACTTTATGATAGCCATTCGGGAAGTCTTAAAACACCATAAACGGAAAATTCATAAGAAATCTCCCGGTGGAATTTTTCACAAACACAATACTTTTTCTATGTATTTACGATATAAATTATGGAGAGTAAAAATATGATAATGAAATAAAAAATAAAACTTTTAATAAATTATATAATTATTTTATTTTAAATAATTAACTGATTATAAGATTTGAAATAATTGGATATTTTACTGGTAAAAGCATCTAATTAGACCTCTGTATATTGTTTACGTTTGCAAATTCATGTGCATGTAGCAAAGATACTACTAAACCTTCACAACATATGTATATTGCTGTTAAGTCTACTCTAGTTACACTATGCCCTACAAGACTACTAGCTAAAACAATCTTATATTTCGACGTTCACTGTAATCGTGTTTTAAAGGATTTTTGCCTATTTTGTCTAGTATGTATGAGAAAAAAACAACTAAATAAAAAGTATTTTATTTAAATTAAAGTGTTGTTTACTGATTAATTATACTATCGAACAATGGTAGAATAATTAGTATTATGCATAAATAGTTTAAAACTGAATCAGAAATAGTAGACCAAAATGTTCTAAAACATTCAACGCATGATGTAACGTATTATAAATAAATTTAAACTATGATATCTCGAAAATTGTGCTATCTACAGGTGTAGTTAAAGACTCGTTAGACTCAAAATGGTTCACTTTATCGTTAGAAATGAGTTTTAGCAAAAAATATTTTTAAGTAAAAGCTTTTAGAATTTGTTAAAAATAGAAATGACTTTTTTTCAGTTTTCTAGAAGTCTAGTCAGGTTTTCCTTTTTTGAAATTGATGTTCAATCAAGTTTCATCTCATTTGTTTAAGCCGTTTGGCGTGCTTACAAGTAAAGCACACATACATTTTACTTCGATATAAACTCACACACATACTAGAACCAACTTTACATTGATATTTAGAATCTGCTAGTACTGAAATGTAGACATTAATAAAAATCGGGTGCGGGGTACCTCGGGACTTTTCTTACAACATTGGAACCGCTACGCTCATGCTCCCTTCTGCGAACTTGCTTTGCTCGTCCTCACAATATACAATTCGTCAAATGTATACTGTAAACCGTCCTTGGACTCGTCTAACTCGTCCTTAGATCGTAACTACATTACTTTTATTCCATGGGGTCACCCATTCAGGCACTGACCTCGCTCGATGCTGCTTAACTTTTATGATCCAACTAAAACCATAAATATACTTGACGTATTAAAAACGAAACTTAGTTTACTTCTTTATTACGTAAATAAGTACACTTGTACTAAATTTTAACTTAATTAGATTATTTTTCGATTTGTACAATTTTTTTAAATAATGTAGAGAAGACATTCGATCAAATCTGAACTGATGCTGATAATGTGATGAAACTTTGGTTTGCAGATATTTTGGTCTTATATGTGACTACATGCGTTGGCAAATCTCAAATCGATCGAAACATTTTTCCGAATCTCTAATAAATTTAATGTTAATTAAACTTAAATTTAAAATTAAAAGTTAAACTTAAACTCTAATAAATTGTCATTATTGCAAGATAATGAAGTTTTTACGTTAACGTAAAAAGAAAAAGTAAAAAAGAGTGTAACATTTTTTCTCATTTATACCTCATTATTGTGTTAGCGAAAAATCCGAAACTGGGATGTCACGTAAATTATTCGTTTCAGGTGTTTAAGGCATGCTAAGTCTTTTTATAAAGTTGCCTTGTGTGTGTGAATTTATTCCAAAGAGTTGAAACTAGGACAACATTATTTTTAGGATAAGTTGTGCTATCCGATAAATAATTTTTTTATATAGTTATTCACCCCCAAAAATTATTCAAGTAAAAGTCACTCAAAATGTGAGAAAAAAGCACAAATTACAGATTTCTTGCAGTTAATAGTTCCCTGTAGGCCGTGTGCAAAACATGAAGAGAAAAGGTTCAAAGCTAATAAAATTTCCTATAACACAAGTATTTTTTCGTCCAAATGGAATAACTACAACTAAAGTTATGACATTTGTTTAATGGCCAACAAAATTCACAAAAAGCCAATATTTTTTCAAAGAATTTGCTGACTTTACGTAAATTAACATTTTTTTTATTTTGAATGAGCCATAACTTTGGTTGCATAGTCATCCGATTTTGATGATCAAACACTCGTTTCATAGAACATTTTATCACCTTTAAAAATGTTCTCTTCATGATTAGCACACAAGGAACCATTTATTTCAAGACCAATAAAATGTGTGCGATTTTCTAAAATTTAGAGCATGGGGAATCATATGATGGGCTCGACTCTGGATAGGCAGGCAGGCTATGTTTTACTTAATTATTTAAGGTATATTTTCATAAAAAATTGATTTGAAGTAGTGCAAAATGAGTCACATTTTTTCAGTTCCGGCTCTTGGACTCTACTTTTTTGTCCAAACGTTTTCTCCTGTGTTTTTTTCAGTTTCTTTTCGTGTGTTTTTAAAAGAATTTTAACAGTTCATATTACTATTTTAAATATTCCACTAGTCGCTGTCACATACAACCAGTTTATTTATATAATTCTTAAGGTAACCAATAAAATAATATAAAAACGTTTATTAGGAATCAACATTGTACTTAAGGTTTCTAAACATAAATCATGAGAGTGAAATGATGTGTGAAGACCTATTTGAAGTAATGCCAATTCTGGCTTTATATTGTTATAGTTGTAGTGTTTAGTGTAAACAGGGCTACACTGCACTAAAGCAATATGTGCCGTGGTGTATCACAGAAAACACGCTTATCTTTCTATTTCCAACATTTAGCTTTTTATTTTACAATTATTTTATCATTTGCTACTTTAACATGTTTGAAAAAGAGGTTTTCAGTTGTAACTAAATATCTGTTTTTCCAGTCATCTCAATATCTTACCATGTGTTAAGATTATTAAGAACTTCAAACATAAGTATTAAATTTGATGGCTAACCTTATTGAAACATTGAAACTATCTCTGCCTAGTTTATCACTCACATAGGGAGTTCTTGTTTACCTTCTATGTTTGAAAATCTTAATTTTAACCATTTATATTTAGTGAATACTACAAATTATTTATAATTATTATTATTTATAGGTATAATTATTTCAGTCTCATGAAATTTTAAACATGCATGCCTCTTCTCGTTTCGATGGGGCTTTTCGAATTTTGGATCGGTGATAAATTAGCGTATTTCCGCATATCCCCGCCAGAATTTTTACTTTTAATGTGTTATTCCATACATTGATATTTAAGCCGTTTGATACTAAATGGGAGCCGATGACCACTTATATCCAGATACAGAAGTTTGTGCGAAAACTATTTGACGACGAATGGGAGGCATTCTTACTCATAAACGTGAGCCTTAGGCACTACACTATTTGGCAGCTTCCCTAAAACTACTTCGCGGGTCTGCTCGGCTTGCCGAGGCCTTCTGAGCCTCTTATTGCACCGACCAACTGGGATAGTATACTAACCAGAGTGCTATTGGGGATCTCCTTCCAAAATATCTCCCCACTCCTTAGGAGCACAATTTAACCCAAGAGATGTCGTAGAATTAATTCAACGATAGAGGAACACGCAACTCAAGATGTGAAACATTTTCTTGCCATTTCAAGTTCAAAATTTTAAATTTGAATGATGTCATAGCATACGTTGATATTATTAAGTTATAATTTTATTACAAACAATAGACTTTCGTTACTAAATTCTAATTGTAAAATAGATAGAAATACATTTTAACGAACAAATTTCTTTAGATCGAAATAAGCATAGAGGTTCTTTTAAGTTGTAATTTAGAAAAGTAGAACAATGAAAACCTAAAGGAAGTACTAGGATAACAAAGGTTACAATAAAAACCCTGAGCCACCTGCAGTCCCTACCTTGTCTCTTCTCTAGACAGCTGTCAAAGCAACCTCTATTTTATACTATAATGAGAGACATGAAAAACATCAACAATTATTACTTGTTATGTAACAAATTATTAAAAAAGCCATAAAAATAATTATCACAATAAAACCATAGAAGTAATACTCAGTAAATTGCATTTAAAATAAAAACAACTAAAACATGTTTTATCGTTTTTATGGAAATAGTAATTAAATTACTTATTACAGGGAGTTTTTACTCCCTGGGCACCCAAGTTGGTTCCTAAGGCTAAAGCCGATAGATCCATATTATTTAATTTCCAAGGCATGCAGAGGAATTTATTTAGTTGCTTGTCGAGGACACCATTCACTTAACTCACGAGGCGAAGCCGAGGTGATTAATTGCACCTCGGGAGTAACGTCTTCATTCTCCCGTGGTAAATTCAACAACTTACCTAAAGGAGGAAGAAAATAGTAAAGTAACAAACAGCTAGTTTTAAAATCGCGGTATTCTTTATTGAAGTTACTTTATTTTGATTCATCGGACGATAAATAAGTTCATACATAGTTTGCCTCCTCAATTAAATTTAAACGATCAGTGTTGCCTATAGTGAATATAAATGTTTGCATATTTAAGAAGTCAATTAAACTTATAAATTAATTTGAAATTTTAATGACAAATATAACTATAACAGCTGAGGTCAGCATTTTTAAGGGCTTTCATTTGATCTAATCAAAGATTTTAATAATTTTACACCAAATGTTTACACTGGGTTTTCTTATTATCAAAATAATATTTATAACTTTATTTTAATTATTCATGTTGATTATTTTTACAGACAAATTCATTTGTTTTATTAATATCAAAAAATGTTAAGTCATTAATAGCAGTCAATAACAATTAGTTTTAGCAAATTTCCTTTGAAAAAAATTCGTCAATGGGATGCGTCATAGCGCGAGTCGAACCTCGGACCACGACACAAATCCGTTTCAGATGTCTCCCTGATGACGAAAAAATAGATTTTGCGAAACTTTATATGTACACACACAAATATATATATATATATATGTATATATATATATATATAATATATATAATATATATATATATATATATATATATATATATATATATATATATATATGTGTGTGTGTGTGTGTGTGTGTGTGTGTGTGTGTGTGTGTGTGTGTGTATCTCTAGACACTATTTTGAAACACACTATCTTTCAAACAGATTAACATTTTTTGATCAACCATATTACAAAATCAACCTAGGAAAGGAAACAAACCCTATTGAAAACCAGGTTTTTGTGACGTCATTAACCCGGTTTGCTAAGTCAGCAAATATTCAATATAAATAGTCAACATATAATCTAAATGAAACTTAACACATGGCGAGATGTTGGGGAGGTAACAAGTCTCTTTTTTCTCTCTATACAAAGGCTTATTCCTTGTGAATTTTGCTAAAAATACAGCATAAGAGACTCTAAAATAAAGTTTAAAGTTTGTTTTTGTGTTAGACAACAATACTAAGAGCAAGAATTACAAATTTGCCAATATTCAGTATGACTTCGAATATTATTAATATGTTTAAGACGCCAAAATTAATTTAATTGCAATTTATAATTGCTTTTTCGGGACAAGCAAGCCCTTTATTGTTTATTTAACCTACATCCTAAATCCCCTTAAAATTTCATTCTTTGTTTTAAAACTTACTAGCCCACTTAAAACACTTTTCACATTATACCACATAATTTTACTGAGTTGGAAAGTAACTATAATAAAATAAATACATATAACAGAATAGATACATATAAAATAAAAATAGAACGTATAACTATCGATTGTTTGAACATAGTATTAAATGTGCAAAAAAGTAGTCAACTCATTGTACTTAGTTCAAATATAGCTAAAAAGTCAGTATTGTGATAAAGTGATATAAAACATAAAAATGAGAGCGAACATTCAGTGATATGGGTTTTTACTTCAAAATACTAACTAGTAAATGCAAGAACACAAAGTGAAATAAATGCAGGAGTAAAAGCTAAGAGGTTGTTTTGTAACTAGTGATAAAGTTAATAAGTGAAAAAGTGACATAATAAAGTGATAAAAAGAGAGGATTTTATTTGAAAACGGGGTCAGGATTTTTTAAACTCTCTCTTTCTCTCTCTAGGTAACTGATAGAGAGCTAACATCAATCCCATTCCCTTTTAAACTATCTCTCTCTCTCTAGGTAACCGATAGAGAGCCGACATCAATCCCCCTCCCTTTTAAACTCTCTCTCTCTCTCTTTCTCTCTCTCTAGGTAACCCATAGAGAGCCGACATCAATCCCTCTCCTTTTAAAACTCTCTCTCTCTTTAGGTAACCGATAGAGAGCCGACATCAACCCCCCTCCCCTTCACATCCTTTAAAGATCCTTTTTTTTAAAAAAAAAGTCTGGAAAATAAACCTCTTTCTCTTTATTCCTTTTTCTTCTTTAGACATTAATTAAAATATTTTGAAAGTCCAAAAACCATAAAGCTTTTAAACAACAGCTAATCAAATCTTAAAGAAAAAGAAAAAAAATGTTAACAAAAAAGTTTGATTTAATTGCAGATAAATGTTTTCAAGTTTGTGTTTCTTTTGAGCAAATAACACGTAGTTAAACAATTTGTTTTATTCATTTATTCCCTCCCTCAAAGGCTGGTACAATCTCAAACGATTAATAAAGGGCTTTTTGAATATTTTATTTATGGTTTTAGTAAAACAAAACCAAGTTTTCTTTATTAAAAAAGAGCTAATAAATTGAAACATTAAGTGTAAGACGGTAAAAATATATTAAATTACCCTCATACCACTATAATTAGAGAAATTAGAATAATTATGTTAATTACAAACTAATATAATGTATAAATTGAACCAAATAGTCAAGGAACTATTTAAAAGCCACACCTTAATAACATAATTTTAGATATTACAACAAATCTATAACTCTTAGATCTATGCAATATATAACAAAAGTGAAAGGCAAATAAATAAATAACTAATGTCATTATGTTCTTGCTTTAGATAATAACAGCAAATTACCAATAGAAATAAAGGGCCATCGCCTTCTCAGGCAGATTTACGGCCCGTGGTACTCAGACTAACAAGTGGACTGGGGCCACAATGTTGTTGTATTACACTATTGGTTCTCACATGGCAGATAGCCTTGAGTTTAGCCAATTTTTGAATAAAAAGAAACAACTCGCTGGCCTTCGGTTAGCCGTGGCCCTCTATAGGGCACATTTTATGTCCAATCGATTAGGAACAACTTTTAAACGATTAAGCGCACAGTAAGCGATTGGTAAAAATCTTATAAATAAATAATAAATAAATAACCATTTTTTGCATAAAATAATTACATACAATTTAAAATTATTACTGACTAATACTCATTCAATTTCATGCAAATCGGCCTGAGCCGCGGTGCCTTAGATGCTTAGTCCCAGCTTGGACTTAATAAAATTAAAACTAAAGTTTAAATTTGAGTTTAATAAATAAATAAATATATAAATATATTATAATTTATATATATATATATATATATATATATATATAATATATATATATATATATATATATATATATATTCGTTATTACTATTATAATATTACATAAGTGAAATAAATCTAAAACAAGGGGCCTTCGGCCTCTTAGCCACTACGCGGTATGGAAGTTGGGGGTCGCTTCGCGGTTACAAGGTTGTTGTACTTTATCAGTTCGTTATATTACTGGTTTATAAAGTGCCATACTGACATGATATAAATCTCAACAGGGTGGTTCTAAATTATGAGAAAAATCAATGTACCAGCGTTAATGTAAGCATCTTAATATATAGACTAATAGTAGTAGTGTTTTTAACATTTAGGTTTATTTTTCCAGCACTTAGCAATTAAATAGAGCGACTTGTGCGCATATGTATAATTGCAATAAATTATACCAATTAATACATGCAATCAATTACATGCAATTAATTATACACATATATATAAAATACACAATATATTAAAATTACAGTATATTAATTAGTGTTAAACATTAAATATCTCACATAAGTTCTGATGAATATAAAATATAATAAAGACAAATAGAGAATATAAAATTATTTATACAGACTACATTCTACAGTAGAATGAGAATACAAATCTACATTCTACAGAGAGTGAATGAGCATACGGACTGCATTCTAAGTAGAATACATAGACGGACTGCATTCTAAGTAGAATACTCATACGGACTACATTCTAAGTAGAATACGTAGACGAACTGCATTCTAAGTAGAATACGTATACGGACTACATTTTAAGAATAAAACGTATACGGACTAAATTCTAAGTATAATACGTAAACGGACTGCATTCTAAGTAGAAACTCATACGGACTACATTTTAAGTAGAATAGACGAACTGCATTCTAAGTAGAATAAGTATACGGACTAAATTAAGGTAGAATACGTAGACGAACTGCATTCTAAGTAAAATACGTAGACGAACTGCATTCTAAGTAGAATACGTAGACGAACGTATACGGACTAAATTCAACAGTAGAATAAGTGATATTATTATTTAATTTCATTAAATAATCTTGTCAATAAAATATAGCGTTCCACTAAAAGGAAAAGAGACCTGATAAAGATACGGTTACGTTATCCAAACAGCGTATTCAGGTTTAAAAATATTTTGACAAAACTACCAAACTTATATAACATGACATTCCAAACACGTAGTCTGTTTAATTAATTAATTTCAGTCAATTATTTAAAGGCTTAAACATCATAATGTCGAGTCAAATGCTATCAAGTTTCAGGTTGTATAATTTAAACTAATAAATTTAGTTTATAATTTGATATTACATCATTAATTTTAAGACTATATTTATATTTTATCATAAACAATTAGCAAACGTATAAACAAGAGGTCAAATTGGAAGATTTAAAGGCAATGCAAGCGAAGCTTTAGATTTGATTTTGCCAATATGTTTTGCTGATAGTGACCTCTTTGATGTTATTAAGCTATAATAATACACTTTGGATATCAATACAAATTGGTATACATAAAGCATTGCAGAGGCATAGTAATAGTAATTAGGGAGGGGTGAGATCACCTAGCAAGTAGGCCATTGTTGGACCCTTTTTGCTAACAATTATTGTGTTAACAATTACACAACTGGGACTCCCTTGCAAAGTGAGAGGGGAACCACTAGCCTAAACCAAAGCAAGAAGTCTAATTTTTTGTAGCCTTAGTTACTAACACCCGTTAACTACTAACACTAACTTCTAGATAATCGCCGAAACAAGTGAAACGGATATTGTTCTAACATGGATTCGAACCACGGATGGAAATAAACATTGCTAATTAGCAGAGAGAAAGTAAAGCGAAACGCCCTAAATCACTCAGCCTGGTCTCACATATCCTGGTCACTCACTGTAGGACATATTTTTTTAAACTAATTTCAAAACTAGTAATGAAATTCATCAGGAACTCACGTTAATAGAATACATAAAATAAAATCAATAAATAACAGGCTCGCTTCGCCCGCTAGTTTACTATAAATATATACAAGAGCGTACAAAAAGAGGCTCGCTTCAAGAGGCAAGATTACTATAGGCTCATATCAAGAGGCAAGATATTAAATTCATTCATAGAAGACATAAATAGAAGAAATAACTTAAATATTTTTTGAACTTCATTTTAAACTTAATTATTACTTATTACTTAATTTATTTTATACGATAATAATATTCATCGAAGATTAACATAATACATATATATACATATACATATATTATTTTTATTACGCGTTAATTTGTGATTTGTGTCTTCTTTATTACGTGTTTTTAGGTATCTTCTTTATTGCGCGTTGTTTAGGTATCTTTTTGGATAAGCGTCATTTAGGAATCTTCTTTATGGTGGTAAAAAACATTTTGAAGAAATCTATTTTAAAACATAGCACTACAACATCAAACTACATAAACATTATTTATTGATCAAAATATTTTGGCAATTTTATAAAAGTATTTTAGCGAACTTGAATCGGACCCAAAGGCTATGACATAGTAAATAACGTTAGAAGGCACAGCCGGGGTGATATCTATAGAATTAACAACCTCTAACGAGCTATATCTGGCAACGTGTTTGGCGCCCTGTCTGCCCTCATCCTTCCACTCACATACACAATTCACACTACACATTTTAATCAAAATAAAATTTTAATTTTAAAAAATCAGGTAGGTATGCTCATCTTCCCTAGCTTCGTCTTCTGAGGACGAATTGTCCTCAGAATGCAATCCCCCCCCCCAATATATATTCTACAACACGTCATTGGACTCGCTTCGCTTGTCCTCAGATAGTAAATATACATCTGTTTCATTCCAGGCAATGACCATGCTTGATGCAGCTTAACTTTTATGATCCAACAAAAAATCATGGATATACTTGTTGTATTAAAATAAAATTTGGTGATAACGATAACAGACACGTACAGACAAAACATTTGGTGAAAACTACTCAGAAGATCTTAAAAACACCTAAAACGGATAGTTTCAGTGACATCCCAGTTTCAGATTTTTTTTTTGCAAACACAATACTTTTCTATGTACCTACGGTATAAATGAGGAATAGGAAAAAGACAAGATCTAAAATACACTGCCAAGCATAGAAACAATCATGTCAATCAATATAATTTAATAACTAATTTTTGCACAAAAACTAATAATAAATAATAAAAATGTAGCATTCTATAGCTTTCTACGACATAAGGTTTTTTAAAAAATTGTCTAACTCTCCAAGAGTTGTCAAATAAGTTCCCACTTGCACTTATAGCGTACATTTGTACAAACATCTTATAATTGCTGGAAAATTTAAAAAATCTACATGAAATGGGAACAAACAATGCTTTTTAGAACAGCGCAAACTGTTTCAAGGACATAATACACACAAATAAATTTCTTGAATTTATTTCTTGAATTGAAGAAATAAATTTCTTCAATTTACTTTTTGTATTACTCTCGCGATAGCTCTTAATAAATGTGGTAGCCGATGTGCCTATACCACCAAAATGAAGTCCCTTTAACATAAGTAATGGTGACCTAAGGTTATAAGGATTTTAAAGTAAGAGTAACCTAGTTTAGTTCACCTTCCATAAGTTTTATTTTTATAGCTTTATCAATCATATCAATCAATCATGTTTTTATAATTATTCTTCTTCTACTTTTTTATTTATAAGTATAGCATGTAAAAGAATGATGTGATCCGTGAATTTCAAATAAGTAAATGAATAATAGCATATAAAATACTGCTGGAAATGATCAGTTTCAGCTCTTTTAGTCTAGAAGAGCCGCTCAATAAAGCTTGATCGTTAAGTATTTCATACAAGTAATTGCTATTGTAATACATACATACATACATATATATATATATATATATATATATAATATATATAATATATATATATATATATATATATATATATTCCTTGATCTTTTTTTTCCCTACTCCAATCCTTCATTTCTCCTCTTAACTTTTTCGATATTTCTTTTAACTCCTCACTATTGCCATGTTTCTTAATTTTTCTTCTCTTTTGGAATAATTTTCTTAAATCTCTTGGTAATTTATTCTTATTTTTGATACTATCCTTCTCCCTATTTTTTACCATGTACTCTCTTGCTATTTTTATTGCACTGATTAATTCATTCTCATATAAATCCAGGTCATTAATTTTATCCTTTGCTTTGCTCTTCTCTAGCTGATCTTTCAAAACTTGTTCGAATTTATCAGTTTGGCATGAATCTAGTACTAGTTCTTTTCTATTTTTATTATTATTATAATTTCTTTTCTTTTTTATTTTCAAAGTTATATTTACTATTGCACGCAAGGGTTTGTGGTCACTACCTATGGCTATTTTATCGTCTGTCTCTACATCTATGAAGATTTTCTTATTATTCGATATAAAGTAATCGATTTCATTCCTTGTTATTCCATCTGGACTTACCCATGTCCATTTCTTTTCCTTAGCTTTTTTAAAGAATGTATTTATTACAAACATATTGTTAGCCTCTGCAAATTCAACCAATCTCGTTCCTCTTTCATTTCTTATACCGAACCCATAACTTCCGACCACTTCAGAATCTTTCATGTTTCCCACCTTTGCATTCATATCACCCATAATAATGGTGAACTTGCATGCATCCTCATTTATTGCCCTTTGTAAATTATTATAAAACTCTTCAATCTCGTCATCTTCTGAACTAGACGTGGGGGCGTATGCTTGAACAATTTTTATTCTACCTCCCCCTTCTTCTTTTTTTAAAGACCATATTAGTTTAGAAACCCGATGACTGTAAGATTTGTACATAATAATATTTTTACTACTGCTATGATTGATGAGAAATCCTGTGCCTCCGAACCCTCCTTCACCATTATAATAGAAGTCTATATCCTCCTCCATCTTTACTAATCCCTCTCCTCTCCTTCTCACTTCTCCTAGCCCCACTACATCCCATTCTTTGCTCTTCAATTCTTCAACAAGTTCCTTTAGTTTATTATTAGTTCTTAGAGTTTGGGTGTTGTAGGTATATATTTTAAATTTCTTTTTTTCCCTATCTTTGATTCCTTTGTTAACATTTTTATTTAATTGCTATGGATTTCGATCAGATTTCTCGTTATCTTCTCCAGTATCTACTAATCTCCTATCATTTAAAATCTCTGGACTCGTTGCGGGTTTTCCTGTTTCTGTATGGTTTTCTTCATTTTGTGCTGATTTTTTGTCTTGTTCTTGCTCCTTTACCGTAAAAAACTTAAAAAGTGATTGTTGCATTGAACGATTATTTTGCCTTTTAGGCTCATTCTGAGATGAAATGCTACATATATCCTCTTCTAATTTTCTTTTACCCTTTCCATTTATTTCCTTATGTTCATCCTCCTTACTTAACTGCCTTACTTCTAATCACAAGTCTTTATTTCTACCTAGTTCCGAACTAATTTGCTCTATTCTTTGATAGCCACTATTAATACCCTTACTAACATCAATTCCTACTGCATTACTCTCCTTTTTATTTTCTTTTAATACTATTCCATTTCGTTGGAAATATTTATTTTGGTAGTTTTCGCTCATTCTATCTCCATTCTCACCTAGTTTTGAAATTTCATGCTGTCCGATTGCTGACGTTGATGCCATATTAAAATTTGCAGTTATTGGTGCGCCGTCCCACTCTCTTCCGTTAATCACTAACCTATCAAATTTCAATACAGCATGATGCCCGTTTTTCCTTGCAGCTATCATCACTGGGAGAAGAGATTTCCTCTATCCCGAGTTTCTTTGTCATAGTCTTCGAAGAGTCTTATATTTGAACCCTTAAGATTGTGCACAGCTGATAAATGCTTCCATTTTCTTTCTGAAAGTTGTAAACCCTATTATGAGCATAGAGCCTAGATTCTTTTCTTGTATAAAGTCTATATCTGATGATATGCAGTTCATTTTTAATGTATTGTTTAGCAAATTAAAAACTGCATTCTCTCTTTCTTGTAATTTGCTATTTTCCCTAATCCTACAATAATAATATTTTTCTTCCTTTCTTTATCTTCAAGATATTTAACTCTATTAGCTAACCCGCTCGTTCCTTCTTGAGCTTTCTGTACACTCTCTAATTTTGACAGAACTTCATTTAAAAGTATAGTGACCCCAGCATTGTATTTATCCATTTGGGTTTCAACTGCGTTTTGGACAGCTCTATCAATACAATTGATTATTTCAGTCTGTCCCTCCATTTTAATGTTGTAATTCTAACCTATGTTGATAGTTGTATTCTATCTTACAATTATTTAACTTCTGAACATAAGGATTTCGAATAAAATCTATTATTTATATTTAAACTGTTATTCCTAAAGTTCTTTATATCAATTATTTTTATAATGAAATTAATCATTTAATTTTTACGGTTATAATTAATTAATATTATTTATTTATTATATATATTAAATTATCATTGACTTCTATTATTTTAGTTATTTATTAGAGTTAATAATTAGATTTCGATAAAGTATAACAAAGTATTTTACAAATTTGAATATAGTTAATTGAGATCCTAAATAAACGCCTTCAGAGCATTCTTGTAGAGATTTAAGTAACTAAAAAAATTGTATTCTGCTGCCGTGGCGTATGTGACTAGCGCTTCCTAGTAGCCAGCTGGTGAACTACTCAGCTGATATCATCCATGTAGTCTGTGACATATATCAGATTTGATTATTTTCTCCCGCCGTTATTATCTATTGTATTATCATAATATTTTCGTGTATTTTATTTGTTTTATATTCACAGTGTTGTGATTAATTATTTATTTTTGTACAGCGCCTTCTTGAATCACACTTTCAAGGCCGTTTTTCCTCTGCGTTCCGTAAATCTATTTATGCAACTCTTATCAGCTCTTTTTACAATCTTTAATGTCGCATAATTAATTTAAAAGGTACTTACAAATGATTCTTGATAATGCCCAATGTAACATATTTCTTATTAAACTCACTAAAACACAATTACTAACTAAAATGTCATTAAATCATAATATATTTAAAATTAATTAGGATCACTTATCAAAACGATGTTCCCGGTATAAGCGCAGGGATACCAACCTTAGAGGAAACCATAGAGAAAGGAGGAAGTATTAAGGAATACTGGCGATCTCAGGCAATCGGAAAGAACCAAATTATAGCAATGAAGGATGAAAAAGGAATTATTAGGCATGATAAAAATGAAATATTACAAGTTATAACGGATTACTATGAAAAATTATACACCTTTAAAGATAGATATTTAGGTAATAGAGATGAAGAGAACCAAATTAATAGTAATGAAGTTCTTGATATTATGAAATCAGAAATTGAGAATGCAATAAAGAATCTGAAGAAAGGAAAGGCTGCTGGAGTAGATCAAATATCAAACGAAATCATAAAATATGGAGGTGAAACGATCGTCGAATACTTACATACGCTTTTTAATCTATGCTTGGTAGAGGGAAAAATGCCAAAAACTTGGTTAATGGCGGATTTAATTTTATTATTTAAAAAGGGCGATAGACTAGACGTAGGAAACTACAGGCCTATCAGCTTACTATCAGCAATCTATAAAGTCTTTATGACTATCATAACAAAGAGAGTAAGCAATAAAATTGAGCAGACATTATCTCCAAATCAAACAGGTTTTAGGAAAAACTATTCTACGTTGGACAACATCTTGACATTGAAATTACTAATAAGAAGTGCACAAGAATATGAGTTTTCAATGATTATAATTTTCATAGACTTTGAAAAAGCCTATGATAGTATCCTCAGAGACGAGATGATTGGTTGTTTAAAAGAAGCCCATGTAGAGAAAGAATATATAGAGATTTTTAGAAGTGCTTTTAGTGGAACAACATTGCAAGTAAGGTTAGGTGATAAGAAAAAGATTATCAAAGTAGATAAGGGCGTAAGACAAGGTGATGTGAGTTCCGCCAAAAATTTTTTAAATACCATAGAAAGAAGAAGCAACATGTTAGATTGGGACGGCTTAGGTGTTAATATTAATGGGGAATGGATAAATAGACTGGCATTCGTGGATGATTTTATATTGATTTGCAAGAATAAGCAGGAAGCCGTGAGAATGTTGCAGGAACTAAAAGACGAAACTAGAAAAATCGGTCTCAGAATAAATTCGAAAAAATCCGAGTACATGTGTTTTAACATTGATGAGGAAATTGAGTTAAGAGTAGGAGAGGATAGGTTAAATAGGGTGGAACAATACATATATCTCGGACAATTAATAACTCACGAAGGAGAAGATAGGGAAATAAGAAGAAGAATAGGTTTAGGCTGGGCAAGCTACAATAAATATAGACATCTCTTTAGAGCTGATGTGAGTATGGAATATAAGCGTAGGTTATGGAATATGTGTGTCTTGCCGGTTATGGTATATGGAGCCGAAACATGGTTGATAAGTAGAGAGATGATACATAAAATGAGAGTGGCTCAGAGAAGCATGGAAAGGAGTATGTTGAATGTGAGCAGGAGAGAGAGGAAGAGTAATGAGTGGGTGAGGAGTCAGACGGGGCTAAAGGATATAGGGAGAGTAATTAGTGAGAGGAAGTGGGGATGGGCAGGTCACGTAGTCAGGACGGAGGATGGACGATGGACAAAGAAACTAATTCAGTGGTATCCCAGGGAGTGTAAAAGAAAGAGAGGAAGACCAAGGATAAGGTGGGATGAGGAGATGAGAAGGATATGTGGGCAAGAAACTTGGCAGAGGACAGCATGGGATAGGAAGGAGTGGGCTAGGATGGGAGAGGTATACAGGGATGTTTGGTTATACAAGTAAAATAAAGTAAAAAGTAAAATAATTAATAAATTAAATAGGACATAATATATATCTATAACCTTAAAGAAAATATGTGGAAAAATTAAATATAAATTAAATTAAACTTAAATAAACTTAAATAAAAAATTAACTATTTATAAAATATAATTAACTATATGTATGTATTATATCCTTAAATAATCAAATATTAAATATTGTTTATAATTATAATTTTATAAATTTCAATGCAGAAAAAAAAAAAAAAATTTATTAACATTTTATATTATTAATTTTATTATTTGTGGAATTATGTTTGTTGGAACATTAATATATGTAAGATTGGGTGTGTGTAAGTTAGCTTAAATATGTGTGTGTAAGTTAGCTTAAATATAAATGTATGAGTGAATAGATTAAAATTTTGTTAAGACATAAAGGATAAATTAGAATAGTAGGATTAAATAATTGTTAAAATTTTATTAGGATTAAATTAAAGTTAGATAATTGTTATTAAAAGTATAAATAAATATAAAAATTTTTGTTATTTCATTTTGTAAATTAAAAAAAGGAAAAAGAAAACCAACCAATTTTGACCTCAAAAGAGGTACCACGGCTGTTGGCCGAATTGCGCTTGTATTTAATTTTAATTAATTTGTTTTAAGTGTTTTGTATAATTATTATGTGCAAATAAATGGTTATTTATATGTATATATACAGGGTGGTCCAGCTAAGGAGGACAAGACCTTTTTCTCGGAAACTATAACAGCTTGAAGAATGCGGTTTTCGGTGTTGGATTCAATGTCATAGTAGCAGAGAGAAAAAATCCGTTTTCGGGCGCGCTTCGCGCCTGTCATAGAGATGTTAATGCTAACTTTTTTAATTTTATAGTTAGGTATAGGGAAGTTTGTTTTGTTCTTTAAGAATGAAAATAAGGAAGATTAGTGAAGACCGCATCAAAATCGGAAAATTTTTTACCCAGCTATGATAAAAAACATTTTTTTAAATTAGCTCACTTCGGTGCCATTTTGGATGATGTTGCATTTAAATAAAATTTATTATAGGACATATTTTTAAACTAGAAACATTGCTTTAATGAAAGAATTTAATGAGTCCAATTTTAACAAATTCGCTTTACAATTTCAAAAGTTATTACCTTAATTGTGTAAAAGTATGACTCATTATTTATCAAACTTGTGTTTTATTTCTTTAAACTAAGTTAAATTAAATTATTCATACAAAATCGACTCTCTTTTGATAAATACGCAACTAAACGTAAATAGTATAAATAATGATAACTTATTGCTCCTCCGGAAATAAAATTGGCTGGTTTCATTGTCGTTAATAAACAAATTTCCGCAGCAATAAAATATCACTTTACAGTCTAGTTGTGTGATTTGCTATTTATTGGTCCTTTACCCCTAGAAACGAAGTAGTTTTCATCAAACTCAATTTTTTATAACGTTTATGAAGGATTTTACTTGGTTTTTGTGAGGTACCTCTAATCTGCATTCTACGATTGACGAAAATCACCATAATCGTAATTTCTCCACAACCAATGAACAAAAATAAGTGTTTTTGGGCGTTCTGGAATCCTTATACAAGCTGCAATAATGATTACAAGGTATGATGACGTTGCAGTACCATTAAATATCAACAATTGGGTGGTAAACGATAAAAAATGTTCCCTTTTTGGCAATTTTAAGAGATTTATTAGTAATAACTTTTGAAATTGTGAAGCGAATTTGTTAAAATTGGACTCATTTTGTTGCTTCTTATGTTGGCTAACTGTACAAACCATAAAACCATAGCTCCCTGTCTTACTTTTCATGGTATCATAGAAAAACCATATTTTTTTGTTTTGGTTATGTTTAACGACTATTTTACACCTAAAACTGAGGTTAGAATTAACACTTTTGACATTCTTTCATTAAATCAATGTTTCTGGTTTAAAAATATGTCCTATAATAAATTTTATTTAAATGCAACATCATCCAAAATGGCGCCGAAGTGAGCTAAATTTAAAGAAAATATTTTTTTATCATAGCTGGGTGAAAAATTGTCCGATTTTGATGCGGTCTTCACTAATCTTCCTTATTTTTCATTCTTTAAAGAACAAAATAAACCTCCCTATACCTAACTATAAAATTAAAAAAAATTAGCATTAACATCTCTATGACAGGCGCGAAGCGCGCCCGAAAACGGATTTTTCTTGTCTGCTTACTATTACATTAAATCCAACACCGAAAACCGCATCCTTCTAGCTGTTTCCGAGAAAAAGGTCTTGTCCTCCTTAGCTGGACTACCCTGTATATATATATGAGTGTGTGTGTATACATGTATAAATGAAACATATTTTTTTTTTGTTTTCGAACAAGTAGTAGTTTAATGTCAAGAGTTTACCTTAACGGTTGTAAAATAAATCTTTTTAATTAACAATTCTTATAGTTTTAATAACGAAGTAAGTTGTTTTACGTCACTATCAGGCAGAAAAGAACTTTTGCACCGACACCTCAGGACTCTAGAGATATTTCTTATTTTTATACAGTAATCTCATTGTATTAACTTATCTTTTCCAATAAAGTATTATTAGTATGTATCATTTAATTAACATATTACTATAATATTATTTATAAATAATACTTTTTTATTTCTTAAGCACTTTTTAAGCAAAATGTTAATATAACTTATAGTTAAAATATTACTCACTCACCAATGTCAGTGTAGGTAAATCACTAATTATATACTAACCTGAAACAGAATAATATTATTTCTTTTAATTTCTAGTTTTTAGAAAATTTTCATAAAAAAAATTACAAGAAGTTGTTTCGAAAGTGGGTGCTGAATTGCTCTTAGTGACCAAATAATTGAAAACACCGTGGTAGATAACTAGAAAACAGAATTAAATAATAATCGAATAGGGTGTCGTTCCCAATGTTTCTTGAGGCGCTACAGCGAATAAAACTGGTTCAGAGTCAATACGAACCAAAACTGCTACATAAAGAGATCAAAGTCTAAGTCAAATCTCTAAGTGACAAAAAAACCGCGGTAAATAACAGGAAAACTTAAAATACCGACAAATTCCTAGTAGGGCGTCGTTTTCTGTTTTTTGTGGCGCTGAATCAAATTAACCGGTCGGGAGTCTATAAGACCACAGTCTTATGTTGACGAATGTTACAGTCGTCACATTCTAGATAATAGCTTGAATAATATTTTTCCAGATAATTCAGTGTTTGTGTTGTAATTCTTTGTTGTACAGCTAACTTGCTTTTGAGAGTTTAATCCAGATGTGGACATTGTTGGATCCCTAAATATTTCTATACGTCATTTCCAGTCATTCCTCGAAATGACTGGACTCCTCACGGTGCAAGACTCTAGTCTTTTGTGAGGAGTTCACAATTCTGTTTTTTTTAAGTCTAATTTAATATTTTTAATACGTTGTATTGTAAAATAAATAAATAAATAAAAAAAAATTATATTAATTATTTATTAAGTTTTGTAACCTTATCATTAAACCCGCTTTACTTTAGAACAGATCTCAATTACACTAATAATAAGGTGACTATTTTGTAACACTATTTTACAATATGTTACACTAAACCTCTTTTACATTAAAACAGATATCGAGACTAAGAAGATGACTATTCTATCTTCAAAGTTATAAGTTTAAAAGTTAGTACTCGCCGATTTTTATAAGTCTAGAAGTAAATATTATGATCAAAATAGCGACTAAGATCAAAATGAAATGCAGTGTCTTATTTTTCACTAAGAGAGGGTAAATGTGCCAAATCTCAACGCTTAACCAATAAAAAAATTGGTCAAATTATTAATTGTAGACGCTTTTTACAAATTTTTGAGTTTCCTTACCAAAATAGGTAAGCCAAAAATAAGTTTGTTTAAATAATAATATCCTTTAAGCAGCACAACTATACCCTAAGCATAGAGGTATTATTACAAGAGGGGCCCTATAGGTTAAATTGTGAAACATCGAAAAAGTAACCTGACCACCTTCGATTATGAATACAATCATTTAATCAGTACAAAATTACAATAACTTATATTATAGGACTATGTTGAATACACAAATCAAAACATAAACAATGTGCGGGAAGACTAAAACCATTGCTTTATTAAAACCTTAACTCTCTCTCTCTCTCTTGGAGTAGGTTTCAATGAGGTTACACAGAGCCCCTGAGAGCCCAAAAAGATGTTTCAATACTCCCAATGGATTGAAATAGACTATACCCCCTCTAGTACATATCTCTATGACTCTAAATATAATTTTTGTTCCAAGTTTTAATTTTCTTTCGTGAAGGCAGCGGTAGTTATGTATAACACAGAAACACACCTATACAGACAGCATCTTGAAAACCAATTACGTCATAAAAGTGCCTATAACGGATCTGATGAATTCTTTTATTTAAAATTGAATACCCGCGCATTCTAGCGGTTTAGCACGCAGCTTTAAAAGAAAAAAAACGATGCTAGCGCTCCTAGCTGACGCGATGTGTCTTTTTCCGCCGTACGCTTGTGTAAAAAATTCCGCTGTAACCGCCGCCTCCGTTTTATTCGTGTATTTTTCGAGTCACCGCTGTAGCTACTGTAAATTTCCGTTGTTTTCGATAAGTGTTGAAACGCCGCCTTAACACACGTCGGTTAGCGCTATCACACTCCATAAATTCTGCAATATTAAAGACCCCAAACCAATCACCACAAACCAGGTTAGTGCTTCTTCATGTCATTTTCCACTTATACAGTCCTCTTTTGCCGCCCCATGTTATATGTGTGGTTTAAATTTCTACCAATACACCGATAGAAAAACCCACCATAAGTTTTGGTCCAGTATCGAGCCGGATCTTTGATTTTGTCCTTGGTTTAGGTAGTGTCACGACGTTTCGAGTTCTGTATGTCAGCCATCTTTATACGTCGTATTTGCAAATGTTATGTTGATTATTTTAAATTTCATTTCAATTTTTTATATTCTATATCATTGTCAATCCCGCTATTATATTTCTGTTTATTTCTATTTTATAATTATTTTCTTTTCTTCAGTTGATTTTCATGAGTCTAGTATTTGTAATTTAATTAATGACATATATCCTTAGATCGCCTGGTATTATTCATTGTTGGTTTGGTACTGTAGAAGGGGCAAGTGACGTAGTGTCGTTTCCCGCTGAAACTACAGGTCTGTTGTCAGTGTTGCCTTAATACATTTTGTTGTGCGAAATTTAGATTTAAAGTTCCTTATCTCGTTAGCCGCGTAATCTCTTTGTTGATATTTGATATCTACATCTTTGTTTTGATTTTATCTGTCACTCTGACCAGCTGTATTTATAAACAAGCCTTCTTGTCATTCATCCTTTGCTTTGTTTATATTACAATAATTTGCTTTATGGTTTAATTAAATTTTATAAGTTAATTAATCCGCGATTCTCAATTAATTGCCGATTTGGTGTTAATAGAGCCTTTCGAAAATGTCGAAGCCTGAAAGTAAACTTAAGCGTTTACAAGCGAAAAAGGAAAGTTATTATAGCCGCGTTCAAGTATTGTATGATATGATACCTACTCTTGAAAAAGGAGATGATAAATTAAAAAATACTTTCTTGTGAGCGCCCGCATTTTGGATAGAAGTAGTTTTGAGAACGTCCTTGATGAACTCTGTGACGTCGAGTTAGAAATCGACCCTAATTCTATACCTAATTACGCTGCCCTTGGTGCCTTTGATGAACTGTATGGCCACGTAATGGCTTATGCCGATAAAATATTGGCTACCACCATGAAAGATAAACCACCAAAACCTGAAATCGATTTGTTCGGTCCTAACCCTCAAAAGTTTATTTCTAATCTACCGCCTTTAGAAATGGCTAAGTTTAGTGGTGACATAACTGATTGGCCGCGTTATAGGGATTTGTTTACGAGTCTCATAATTAAACATCCACGTTTATGTGACGCTCAAAAACTTTTTTACCTCACCACCACTGTTACGAGTAAAGCCGCTGATATAATAAAAAGTTATTCTTTATCTGATGAAAATTTCCAACCCGCCTGGGAGGCCTTGAAAACTCGCTTCGAGTCTCATAGAGTTCTAGCCAACCATTATTTTGATGAAATTATAAAATCTAGTGAGGTGCCTAAAAAACCATCGCATAGTTCGCTACAGAATTTTATTACCAAAATTGAAAGTAACGTCGCTGGTCTAAAAAAGATGAATATTGTTAACCTATCAGATTTTATATTTTTTAGTTTAGCCATAAGGCAATTAAGGAAAAATAAAAAAATAAAAAACAAGTCTCCACTGATGTTATTGTATTATGACAAAGCCAGCTTTCAGACTTGACAGTCCATCATCAGTGCCTAACCAACAAAGTATAAAAAAAAAATTACAAAAAAGAAAGAGTACACAAACTTAAGCACTAAATAATAAATGAAAAATCAAATAAATATCAATCATTACAAACATCATAATGATAAATAAATAAATGTAACTCATAAGATGTATAACCAATAAATAAATAAAAGAATATAAGTATGCGAGAGAAAAATATAAAAAGATAAATAAGTAATAAGATAAAATAAATATATAATAAAATAAAATAAAATAGAAAAAAAAAAAAAAAACCAAAACGGAAATAGAAAAATATAAGCAAAACCAAAATAAAAATATAATAAAAGCAATATGAAAATAAAAGAAACAGAGAATAGAAAATTACCGGCGAGATGCGAAGAAAGTGTTAAGAAACGGAAGTGATTGAGTCGTCCAACTCGTTGAAATCGACTGAAGGGAAGCGAGGCGCTTTAGCTAAAGCACTCTGAATCATCGTCACCGCCCCGCTTTCCCCTCTCTTGTTAAGCGCTTTATCACCACTTTCCTTTACATTCCTTGCAATTTCAACATTCTCCAAGAAATTCATAATACGGCCTTTTTGGGCCATATGTAGAAACGCTACCTCGTGCTTGTGGCTTATATGGTCCTCTTCAGTGATGTGCTGATAGAACCTACTATTTTGCTTGCGGAAGTGCTCTTTAAGTCTAGTAAAGTAGGCTCTACCAGTTTGGCCTACGTAGACACTTCCACAGCCTCCACACTTAAGGGCATAAATACCACTTTTATCAGTAGGCTCGATTTTATCCTTGGCGTGTGAAAGAGCGCCACGTAGCGAATGCAAATTCCGAAAACCAACATTAAACCCATTCTTTCTCATCACCTTACCTATTCTCTCTGAAACGAGACCCATATAAGGCAACGAACGCCATTGTAACGCATTCTCAGCCGGTAACGCCTTCACCACCGTATTTATATGTTGTAACGCCTGCTTTCTCTTATGCTTGTTTATAATCCTGTTCACAACATCATTATCGTATCCGTTAGACCCAGCAATGTGTTTAATATTAGCCAGTTCGTTATCATATGCTTGCTGTTCTAGAGGTACCACTAATAACCTGTTGACTAAAGCATGTATAGCTGCCATCTTATGTGACCATGGGTGGTAAGAATTAAAAGGTATAATAGCATCGGTAGTCGTGGGCTTTCTAAATATACAAAAGCTTAGTCGATTATTAGACCTAGTAACGCTAAGATCCAGGTAGTTAAGCGTTTTTTGCACTTCTACTTCGTAAGTGAACTTTATACGTGGTATGCAATCATTAAGATAGTCCACAAAAGCGCTGAGTTGGTCTAAAGTTCCATCCCAAATGCAGAAAACATCATCTACATAGCGTCTCCAGGCTAAGATCTTAGCGCGAAAACGATTCCCTCTACCTAATATAAACTGCTTAAAAAAGTGATGCATAAAAATTTCTGCCATAAGTCCTGACAAGGGAGCACCCATAGCCAATCCATCCGGTGCCGTATAATATTCGCCTTCGAAAAGAAAATAATTCTGATCTAAACAAAGTTCTACCAACTTTAAAACTTCCTGAATCTCTTCTTTGCTAGCATCACTCTTGTTTAGAATCCTCGCAAGCAAAGGCAGGCATTGCTGAGGAGAGATACTAGTAAAAAGATCCGCCACATCAAAAGAGACTAAGATAGCTGAATCGGGTATACGCGCAAGTTGGAATATAGAAATAAATTCAGCAGTGTTCTTAATAGCATCCTTAGCTTTAAAGTTGCCACAAAATTGGTTAATTTTCTTATTCAGGAATTTGGAGAGCTTTTCACAAGGAGAAGCAATAAAACACACCACCGGCCTTTTATTTTTCCTTATATCTGGACTCCACAACTCTATTTTTTTATTATAATAAGGCAATTAGATCCTGTTACTAGAAAAGAGTTCGAGTCTAAAAATGGTAGTGATTCGATTCCGTCTTATGATTCATTAATACAATATGTTAAAAACGAATGCCGCTTGTTGGAAATTACGTCCGCTATCAGTATTTCTTTTGAAACTGCTAGTAGTGTTAGTAAGCCTGTCAAAGATAAACGCAAAGTTGATGAAAATAAATCTATAAATTATAGTTACGCTCCGCGTAAAGTAGTTCTAGCTACTCAAAATTCTTTTCCTTGTAGTCCTGCTTCTCAAAGTGATGTTAATACTAAACCGCATCAATACGTGCCTCAGTGTGTAAAGTGTCAGGAACCTCACCAACTTTACCACTGCCCTAAGTTTGTAAAGTTAGATGTATCAGCACGTCATGAGTTCGTCAAACAACGTAAATTGTGCTTTAACTGCTTTGGGCGACACAAATCTCAAGATTGCAAGTCTACACGTTCCTGTTATTGTAAATCGAGACATCACCAACTTTTACATTTTTCTAATACTACAAATAAACCTGCTTTATCGCCTAATAATAATATTACTTCCACCGCTAGTGATGTCAAACCCGCTATAAATAGTAATGATACTAAAACTGTTTGTTTTACATCAAACATTGACATTAATACTCAAGATAGTTCTAGTGCTGTCTCAAGCTCTAGTTCTAGTACTGTGATTCTTGGCACTGCTTGTGCTTTGATAAAAAATAATAGAGGTAACTTCGTTCATTTCCGCCTAGTCTTGGACTCGGGTTCGACCGCCTGTTTCATTACTAAAGGCCTAGTAGATAGGTTAGGTTTATCTATAGATCAAGTTAATCAAAAGTTTTCTGGTCTTTCTGATACACCGATTGGTACAAGTAGTGGTATAGTGAGCTGTGCTATCAGACCCGCGCAATCTAAGCGTCCGTTATTAAATACGCCTGCGTATGTAGTTAATGAAATTTTAAGTAGAGTACCCGCCAATAATTTAACTTTTAATATTGTTAAATATGTGAAGAACTTGAATTTAGCAGATCCCGAGTTGCACATATCACGCCCTGTTGATATGTTATTAGGGTGCAATATGTTTTCTAAGATTATTTCTTACGATAGTCCGCCTCCAATTAATTGTGAAGTTGGTGTAGTTAATACTATTTTTGGTCACGTGGTTGTAGGCGATATGCCCTTAGACGTAAAGTTCGATACTCACATATCGCTTCTCACTCAATCTGATACTACTATAAGTGAAAAAGATTTAAATAAATCAGTTGAGCGCTTCTGGGAAGTAGAGAATATTGCTTTACCCCCTCCATCTGATCCTAACGATGATATTTGTGAAAAACATTTTTTAGAGACTCATTATAGAAACCCTGAGGGCCGCTATGTCTTAAAATTGCCTTTTTCGTGTGACTCGACTAGTCTTGATTTCCCGCAGTCTAAAAATGTCGCTTTAAAACGATTTTATTCTTTGGAAAACCGCTTCCGCCGCAACTCGAAGTTAAAAAGTGATTGTGTTAATTTTCTTAAAGAATATGAAGCACTTGGCCATATGGTTAAAGTAGATAGTCCAGGTCGATACTATATACCATATTTCTGTGTTTATAATGCGAATTCGCCCACTACACCAGCACGCATAGTTTTTGACGGTAGCGCTAAAAATGGTGATATTTGTCTAAATGATGTCTTATTATCAGGTCCAAAGTTAAACAATGATGTACCTGATGTACTTATGAACTTTCGTACTTATCCTTACGTATTTTGTTGTGACATTAGTAAAATGTATAGGAATATTCTAATAGACGAATCTGATCGTTCTTTTTTACGTATTTTATTTAGAGAAGATCCCACGCAACCGCTACAAGAATATGAGCTTTGTACTGTAACTTATGGTTTATCTCCTTCATCTTTTCAAGCTCATCGCACGCTAAAACAGTTGATTAAAGACGAGGGCGATAAATATCCGCTTGCCGCCCAAGCTTTAGCTTCAGATACTTGTGTCGACGACGCGTTAACGGGCTCGACTTCGTTTTCTGGTCTAGTTGAGTTGAAAAATCAAATGTGTGATTTGCTTGCCGCCGGTGGCTTTTCTTTAAATAAATGGTGTAGCAACTCTCCAGAATTTTTATCTCTTTTAAAACAATCTGATCATGCTCAGTCGTTAGTTATTCGTGACACTGATGATAACTCTATAAAAACTCTTGGTGTGGGCTGGAACCCGCAAATTGATGTATTTTTCTTTCTTATAGAACCACCTGACTTAAAATGTGAGTACACTAAGCGCAAAGTTTTAAGTACAGTTGCGCGTATATACGATCCGCTTGGTTTTACTTCACCAACCATCTTTCTTTTTAAATGTATTTTAAAAGACATTTGGATTTCCGGTATAAGTTGGGATGATATGTTGCCAGCATCAAGCTGAGCTGTGGAATCAATGTTTATTAGAACTTCCAAATCTTAGAAATTTACAAATTGATCGCTGTGTATTCCCTACCCCACCGAAATCTTGCCATTTATTAGGTTTTTGTGACGGATCTCTTAAAGGATCAGGAGCCGTTATTTATTTGCGAGTTGAGTTTTAGATAATAGTGTTAAAGTCTTTTTATTAAAGTCTAAAACTAAAGTAGCGCCCTCGAAAATACAAACTATTCCAAGAATAGAGCTAATTGGAGCTCTATTACTCTCTCACTTAGTTGACTCAGTTAAGCCGTTTCTAAGTAAAATTCCTATCTCTAATATAAATATTTCTTTGTTTTCTGATTCAACTATTGTCCTTTCGTGGATTCGAAAGCCGCCACATTTATTAAAAACCTTTGTTTCCCACCGCGTAGCGACTATATTATCTAGAACTGAAATAGATCAGTGGTATCATGTTACTACAGATAATAATATTAGTGATATAGCATCCCGAGGCCTTACTCCTAATGCTCTTTTAAATTATACTTCTTGGTTCAAAGGGCCAACGTGGGCCTACGACTCACCTAAAAACTGGCCTATTACCGCATTTAACTCAATCGATATCAGTGAATTACCAGAAGTAAAAAATACGCCATTAGTGTCATTAGCGATATCTTCTGAACCCCCCACTCTAGATGTTTCAAACAGTCTACTTTCTTATTTGCTGTATAAATATGATAAGTTATTCCAAATTCAAGTAGTTATTGGTTACGTTAGGAGATTTGTAAATAATTGTAGAATTCCTAAATTGGAACGACCTTCGGAACGTTTTCTTTTTATCAGTGAATTAAAAATGTCTCTTCACACTCTTATCAAGTTAGATCAAATTACTTACTTTAAGAGTGATATTGATAATATTTCTAAAAACAAAGTTTGCTCTCCTAAAATTCAATCTTTGTCTCCATTTATTGATAAAAATGGTCTTATTAGAGTTGGAGGCCGCTTAAAAAATAGTTCTCTACCATTTGATAGTCGCCATCCGATTTTACTTTCAAATAAAAGCCAGTTTACTAAATTGATAGTAAAGAACTTTCATATTGAATACTTACATTCTGGCCCGCGTACTCTCGAAGCTTTGTTATCAAATAAATATTGGATTATAAATAGACGTAACACCATTCGAAAAATTATTCACGAATGTATTCGTTGTAGTCGTTTTAGAAGTTGCGTTATTCCCACTATGGGTGATTTGCCCGCGCCTAGAGTCCCACGCCTAATCAAGCGTTCAAAATTTGTGGTGTGGACTTAGCTGGTCCGTTTATGTTGAAAAAAGTAGAAGAAAGAAAGCACTTCATTACAAAGGTTACTTTGCCTTGTTTATATGTTTTGCTACCAAAGCAGTTCATATAGAAATATTGAGTAGTTTATCGACACCAAGTTTTATTGCTGCACTTCGACGTTTTTCTGACCGCCGCGGAACTCCATCAGATATTTATAGTGACCAGGCCACAAATTTTCGCGGTGCCGACCGTAAAATCAAAGAAATAATAACTTATCTTCGCTCTAACGCAACTGATCAAGCTTTAAAGACGTATTTTTCATCTCAAAATATTAGATTTCATTTTAACGTGCCACGAGCCCCTAATATGTCTGGCTTATGCGAATCCAATATAAAAATGTTAAATTTCATTTAAAACGTGCTATAGGATTGCAAGTTTTAACTTTTGAAGCGCTTTTCACCATTCTTAGTCGTGTGGAAGCTATCTGAATAGTAGACCACTTTGTTCTCTGTCCAACTCTCCTGATGATGAAATTAGTAGTTTAACACCCGCTCATTTTCTGATTGGTAGACCCTTATTTGGCGTTCCTGAAGAGAACCTTGAGGATATACCGTTAGGTAGGTTAAATAGGTGGCAAGTTACCTCTCAGATATCTCAATCATTATGGCGTAGATGGGAACGAGAATATTTACACACATTGCAAAACAAAGGAAAATGGTTCAAACCTCAACCCAATATCAATGTTGGACAACTTGTGTGGATAAAAGAAGATGGTTCTGCCCCACTTTCTTATCCACTGGGAGAAGTTACTGCCGTTCATCCGGTAAGGACGGAGTAGTCCGAGCCGTTACTGTGCGTACTTCTTGTGGTACGTATCGTCGCCCTACTAGGAAGTTGGCTCCGCTTCCTGTCGACTAGTTTTCTTCGTTTATTTTCAATATTTGTAATATTTGTATTGTTTTTTTCTTTTCGATTGTTTCTTTAGTTTCTTATTTGAAGATTGATTTATTCTTTTCCATTTTTGATTAATCATTTCGCACTTAAAAGATCTTTTAGAAGTTACTTTTCATTTTGTCTTGATATAATGTTCGTATAATCTGTTAGGATTCAATTTTATATATTTCGTTCGAAGTAGTAAATTTTATGATTTTAACTATTCTTGAAGTCCTCGGACCTTCAAGGCGGGCGGTATGATGAATTCTTTTATTTAAAATTGAATACCCGCATTCTAGCGGTTTAGCACGCAGCTTTAAAAAAAAAAAAAACCGATGCTAGCGCTCCTAGCTGACGCGATGTGTCTTTTTCCGCCGTACGCTTGTGTAAAAATTCGCGCTGTAACCGCCGCCTCCGTTTTATTCGTGTATTTTTCGAGTCACCGCTGTAGCTACTGTAAATTCCGTTGTTTCGATAAGTGTTGAAACGCCGCCTTAACACACGTCGGTTAGCGCTATCACACTCCATAAATTCTGCAATATTAAAGACCCCAAACCATTTATCACCACAAACCAGGTTAGTGCTTCTTCATGTCATTTTCCACTTATACAGTCCTCTTTTGCCGCCCACATGTTATATGTGTGGTTTAAATTCTACCAAATACACCGATAGAAAAACCCACCAGGATCTGTTAACATATTGGATTCGGATTTTAGGGCGAAAAAACTATTTTTTCTAGATCCCCTAGCCTGCAACCATTGACGGTGATAAAAATTTAAAAAAATACACCAAAGAAAAATTAATGAACAATGTTGTATTCTGCAAAAAAGCAATTCTAGTGCGTATTAATTAATTAAGCAGATAATTTTTGAAATATTTATTAAAATATGTAGAAAGGAGACTTTTCTATTAAAGTTTGATAAGGTTGTTTTGCTATAGGTGGTATGAAAACTAGAAGGAAAACAAAAAGGGAAACAAGAATAAGGAAGAAGAAAAGATCGGGGAAGTACGGAGGTCAGCGAACCTGGGGCTAAGAGGGGAGTAACTCGTGACTAAATAATACTGATACTAGTCATAACCTAACTAATACAATGCTAAGTCTGGACTCTAATAAAAGACCTAGGTTCATTCATTTGTTTCCATACCTCCGTATTGAACTCAATACCAAGTAGCAAGGGTTATTGGCGAATCTTCCAATGCCAACGTCTTCAAAATTAAATACATTAAATATATTTTATAATAACTAAGAAATACATCTAACAAGCACTCGAGCAAAATATAAAACTTTCCCACCTCACATTTCAAAAATTGCAAATTAACTGCTTTATTTAGATTGATTAGATTATTTAGATATAAGCGTTGAGATTTGACACATTTTGCCTTTCTAAGTGAAAAATAAGACACTGCATTTCATTTTGATCTTAGTCACTATTTTAAACATATTTACTTCTGAATTTATAAAAATCGACGAGTTCTAACTTTTAACTTAGAAGATAAAATAGTCATTTTCTTAGTCTCATCGAGATCTGTTTTAATGTAAAAGAGGTTTAGTGTAACAAAATAGTCACCTAATTTGTCTAATTGAGATCCGTTCTAATAAACTGCTGCTTAGTCTGCAATCCGACTCTTCATCTCGAGTCTCTCAAGGACTGTGATAGCCACATATGTGGTTGAGGTCTTCAAGAACTGTGCAATAGCCACATATGTGGTTGAGGTCTTCACTAAAATAGCACTAGAAATAATTTTCATCAGACAATTATGTATGTCTATATGCCGCAATATAGACCTTAACTTTTTTATAAATTTTGACACCGAAATTTTATGAAAAAGTGGTTGTTACATTTTAGTGAAGGAAAAATGAGGTTATGAGGTTGTGGTCATAGAAGGGGGCGAAACTTATACAATAATATATATATATATATATATATATATATAATATATATATATATAATAATATAATATATATATATATATATATATGCGTTGAGGTTGATGAGTGATGTACAAGGTCCTAGACGCTTTTGTTTCTCACGTTAAACTTTCGACTGCTTTCTCGGATAGGAATGAACTAGGTACAAAAATCAATCATATAAAAGTACAGAACTCTATTGTTATTGAAGTATTTATGACGTCATTAACCCAAAATATTGACTCAGAGAAAATTCACTAACATCGTTAACTTATTAATTACTAAAGGCTAAAACTATACACATATAACCCTATATTTAATAAACGAAATGGCGAAGTACAAAAGTCTATCCGCATTGCAACAATTTTTATTCTTTGATCACAATAATTTTATCTAAACAAATCGCGTTTTTTACTGATACATTTGGAAATTTGCTATAGTATAATACACGGCTAAAATCAGTTGACAGCGTGCTAAAAATCTTTGAAGGAAAGAATTCTATTCGTTCAGACCGACCACGCCCCTTCCTCCTCAATGTCATGCCATCCTCTGTTCATAACATTACCTTTTGTCATAAATAAAATCATTAAAAGGCAACACTGGCTTTAAAAATTTGACAAGATTCTAGGGATTCTATAGGAAGGATATTATAAAATGTGATATTTAGGTATTTAACCCAGGTTAAGTATGTTATTTTTGCATTTTCAAAGAAATCATTCGGGTTTAATTTATTTACGGATTGATTTTGAGAAAATGCATTCATTTCATTTTTCACTAATTCATCGATTTTATTAAATATTTATTTTTATAGTATAAAATATAAATAATTTTATTTTAAATTTGAATACATATTTTTAAACTTTTCAGTACATATTGCTAAATTTTAATTAATGGTTGTATTTTATTAATCTAGAAGCTAGTTACTGAACAAATAGGAATAAACCAATTTGTTTTCTTCTTATTGAGAATTACAATTTTAATTGCAAATTATAATTCAATAATAATACCGCATGCGGGTGTAATCTCATTATTGAATAAACTGAAACTAAATAAAACCTCTATTCGTCTAGCTATGGTTATGATTGGCGCTTTCAACAACGGTAAAATCTAGTGCGCTAGCGATCAAGAGACCTTAACATGTTCTCCTTAGATAATTATGAAAGTTTTTTGCTTTGTAATCGTCTTGCGCCTCGCCATATTCTTTGTTTGATTTCTATTTTCTATTTGTGGTCCATAAAATGGACCACAATTATCATTCTTTGAAAAGTGACAGAAAATTTACATGTGATCAATGCGGGTCCCATTTAACAGAAAAGTATAATTTTCGGAAACACTTTATAAAAAAGGTTTGTAAAGGGGTTATAAAAAAACATTTTATATTCGTTGAATGTGACAATGCTTACAGAACAAAGATAGAGTACACGCAGCATTTAGAAAATGATCATTCAAAACATTTTGAAAAAGGAGTAAGAACATTTGAAAGTTATGAAGCTTTTTTAAATTGGAAAACACAAGAAGAAAAGGAAAGTACCACAAAATTTATAGTGCGGCAAAATGTCATGTTGTATAATGATACTAAAAAAATCTTTTTTTTTAGTCATAGAGATGGATTTTACAAATCGAAATCAAATCAAGATCGATGGTCACTGCCCAGCTAAAATGTCTTTGACCATCTCTTATACTCGTATATCCACTCATGTTGAGCATCAGTTTGAAATAGGAAGGCTAACTTTAGCTAAGCGGAGCGAGAAAAGTTTGCCAAACAAATAGCCCAAAAAAACATTTGGATGTCATTTTAGATCAAGTAAGGAAATCACTGTTTATCAAATCCATTTACTTAAAAAAAATGTTTGTAAAATATTGTTAACATGTATAACATAAATAAAAATGAAGTTTTGCATAAGGAGGATCTTCTGAGTGTTCATGCCTGGGTTCAGCAGATGCAGAATTTCGATAATAATGCTGTGCTATTTTATAAACTGCTAAGTCATGTCCTGGAAGACCACATATTTTTAGAACAAGATGATTTTGTCTTAACCATATTTAACGATGCTCAACCAGACATTCTAAAGGAATATGGCAGTGATGTCGTGTGCCTAGATGGAACACATGGTCATGACCCTTACAATTTTGAACTATGCAGTCCTTGTTCTTGACGACATGAGGCAAGGATTCCCTGCTGCTTTAATGATTTTTTAACAGAGGCGGCACCTATAAAATTATTCTTTCAAATAATAAAGAATCATCTCGGCGAACCGCTGGGAGCTAAAACCTTTATGTCTAACATGGCAGAACAATTCTATTTAGCCTGGTCGGCAGTAATACTTTCTGATAGATGTAGAATATTTTGCTCTTAGCATGTTGATAGAGCCTGGAGAAAGAATTTAAGTAAAATACAAACGCAAGAAAAGAAAATAAGGTTATAAATCTTTAAAAGTTTCAGCAACACAAACAAATAAGCAAAATTTTAAACAAATGTTTCTTAAAAATTTGTACCACGAAGCGGACTGCAATTTGGATTAATCAAATACAAACATAAATTAAAATTTAGAAATAAGTATTTTAAATTAAAATAAAATAAGAAATAATTTATATTTGACACTATAAAGTAAATATTTAATAACTTTTTAATAAAAATCGTATAAAATTAAAATGAAATGAATACATTTCCTCAAAAACAACCCGCAAATTTAAACCCATGATTAAAAGATGAATAGATTAAAACCATTAAAAGCATGATTTATTTGAAAATGCCAAATAAAATACACTAAACCTGGGTTAAAATTTGTGACCTTGCGACGTTGTTTCCTCATAATCCAATTTGATCTATTTAAGTTCGTTTTGTTTAATTTCAATCTGTTCAATACATCTAATTATTGCAGCGTTTTGGTTTTTATTTTATTTATACACTTAATCGGTAACGTTAAAAGATACAACAATGTTTATACTTAAAAGAGTAAATTAATACATTTTTAAAATAAAAAATACGATATAAAATAAGATCAAAGGATACAATTCAAAACATAACCTGACTCAGTGTTGCCAGAGTAGGAAATTTTTTTATACCTTAAAAAATATATTTTTTTAAAAAAGTGGGTTGAAAGCATTGAGATTTCATCAAATAATTTTAGCCGTGTGTTATACTATAGTATAAATGGTGGGAGCATGCCACTTACAAAGACTAGTGATACGACAAATTAGTACAGGGCAACTACATCGTTGTTGCATGTTTGACACAACATTGCATCAACATTGACACAGAAAAAAATATAAGTGACTAAATAGTGAAATGATAAAAGTGGAAAAGTACTTGATGAAACTGCTTTTTCCGAGTTACTTATTTGATTAATAAAAAGCAAACACATCCCCCTTAAGTGCTAACTAAAATTAACTTGATTAAAATTAGTACGACAACCTATTACTTTAGCAAAATAAAAAAATTCAATTTTTATTTATCTTTAAATTTATTTTGCTTCCATTCCTCCTAAAACGGGAAGCAATGCAGCAAAAACCAAACGCCCACTTATTTCATCAATTGTCGACGTTTCAGCACCTATAGTTTCTAGAAAACATTTTAGTGAAAATCAAGTCCTATGGAGAAAGGAATGATTCATTTTTATGTTAATACAACTCGGCGTATAGAAAGGGCATCACCTTTAACAAAAAGTTTTTTCAATTATATTTTAAAGTTTTATGATACAAAGAGGCTAACCACAACTGTGGCAAGCACAGTTCTCGCGATATGTACCTCGAGAACTGTGCTTTTGAAATATTTATATTTAGATGAATATTTGTATGAATTCGAGATAAATATCTCGAGAACTATGCTCTTGAGATATTTATATTTAGATGAATATGCATGAATATGAATGATGAATGAATATGAAAATGCATGAATATGCAGTCGAGATAAATATATCGAGAACTGTGCTGATATAAATATATGAATGGATAAGCACATTTTTTGTCAACATTCTAGCTTATTTGGCAATATTATATGCTCCTATAATTTTTAAACCTAAAGGTAAGGATTCCTCGTTCCATGAATGGCAGTTTGTTTACTTTAACATCAATGTATGAAACAGTTTAAATTTATGGACTTTAATGTTTTCAAAATTTAAAATGTAACAATATTCTTACTAATTTAAATGAAAACTCGAGTACGGGGTATCTCGGTACTTTTCGTCACAATTTTACTTATCCTCAGAATGCGATGAAACCCAAACACTAAGTCAGTGATCTGTGTGAAACACAGCGCGAGAGTTATGCACGCATATAGACAGTATAATGAAAACCACATTAAAATATATGATTATGGCAAAATCTCGGTTTTAGATTAACTAAACACCATCAATTTTAGATTAAGTAAACACCATCAGTTTTAGATTAAGTAAACACCATCAGTTTAAAAGTGAAAAATACTATTCCTATACACCTATAGCAATAGTAGGAGAGGAAAAGTACAAATTTGGTGCCCGTTCACTAAAATTATTATTGAATTTATAATTTATTATTTTATAATTATATTTTTGAGCTACTTAAACATTTTTATCATGCTTAATCCTTCTGACATGGACGTTTGTTTAACATATTTACTCACAAGCGGACATTAAATAGAAGTACAGTCATGAACCTCCTATTGAAAAGTGTCTTCAGGTATAATTTTAATTTACATACCCAGTTTTTAACTATTAAGTCATATCAGAGGTGGAGGTGGAGGTCATATTAGTTGGCTAGAGGTGTTACCTGAGTTAAATCTAAAGGCTATAAAGTTTATAGTAGGCTTAGTCAATAAAGGGTAGATAGACTGTTAAGTTTTAATACTACTTCTTACTTATAAGTATTAAACGATATTTAACTTCATAAAAGAACATTTTTGATTTACAATGATATAAATCATAACAATAACAAGTTGCTTAGCAACCAACATAAACAATGCCTAAGGCGCTTTAAAAATGTTCACTTATCTCAAAATCTTTAATTGCTTTTCCGTAACTAATAAAATCTGTTATTAGTATTTGTCGCCAGTATATTTTATAAGTAATATTTAGACACTTTATGGGACTTAATATTATTATACTAAGTCCCATGAAGTGTCCAAATATTACTTATATACTATTTATTATTTTGCAAATTTTGAAACTAGCACAACAGTTCTAAATTTTGTCAAATAACTAAGTGAAGGTAAAAGGTAAGAAGTACATCTGTTTTCGTTATAATTAATACAAATGGTATTTTTACACAAAACAATGTTAATAGAAAGAGGAAAAATTTAAATAAACTTTATTTTCAACGGATGCTGTTTATTTCAATGTTATAAAACTTAAGTTAAAAACACCGAAGAGAAATTATGTTGAAAAGTAGAATAATGTAAAATAAGGAAAACCTTGCAATATTTTCCTCATCTAAATTGCTATTCTTGTAGATTTAATTATTCTACTAGAAGTAATTCTTAAAATAGATTAAAATAACTCAAACTGTAATGAAATAAATAACAGAATGCAGGAAACTATTGAAACAAAGTACACTCTTTTGATAAGTTTAATTAATTTAATTTAATTAAATTTACTACACAAATATTAAAAAGTATAACAGATTACAACACAATATCAGTTACGAGTGATCTAGGAATTTTCCCTCACCTTGTGGCTTCGTTACGCTTATCCTCACCTGGTAGGACTCGCTTCGCTCGTCCTTAGTATAAACAATGTAGATAGCCACCTAAATTAAATTGCAGTTTGTCTTTGAACTGTGTACAGTTAAGAACTGAGGTTTATTCCCAGGGGTTACCTATCCACAAACTGATTACGTTCAATGTTCAATAACATTATTAATACCACATAATACTGAGGATACACTCGCCGTAACGAAATTAAACATAGTTTATTGCTTATTCCATAAAGGAAAAACTTTTAATGCTATGTTTTGATTTGTTAAATAAGTATACATGTCATAGAATAAAATTGAACTAATGCTGATAACGAGATAAAACATCTGCTGGACAAATTTGCTGGTTTTAAGTAGATCATTCTTATAAGTTTTATGGAATTTTTGAAAATTTTTGGTAGGTCATTAATTAAAGTTAAAGACGTAATATACTTTGAAAGGAAAGCAACATGTATTAGAACATAGATGAGATGTTATAACGCATACATGACGATTAACAAAAGATTAAAGAAGATGTTCTCCAATCTGTTTGTACTTCAAATTGAATTCAAAACATTCTTGAAGTATTACTTGAGAACGATAACTTGGCGAGAAACAATAACACTGTAAATTACCTTAAGTTAGTTTTAAGGTCAAGTCATTGGTGCTTCAGAAGAAATTAACTGATCTATTTTTGCTAATTTTGTTTGCCTACACGAGCTTAATGAATTAAAAATATTAAACAACACGGCAAAAGAAAGTATGGAACAACTTTGATTCATGACAAATCAATCACTAATGGAATAAAATCCCAGACAGACATGCCGATGCACGTAGTCCATACATAATTAAGAGTTTAACCCAGTAAAATTTAGTGTAATAGTCTAGACATAATCATGTACTCAAGAAAACCGGTAAATTGGCAGTAAAGGCTAAACCAAGAAGCACACTCATACTAAACATTTTAGCACCGATTGATATAGCTTGAACAAATACGGCACAGAGTTAATCTAAATTCGTAAGTAATACGGCCTTAAACTATAGAACTGAGAAAATAATAGATAAAACGTATTTTATTAGAAAACATACTGTGAGAGAAAAGATAAAGAAAGACCTTACTCTGAAAATGATGACTTATTCTCAAACCCAGATACCAGGAGACGAGATAAGATAAAGGGCGTATCCCGAGGAATTGTTTAAGACCCTCTACTAAACAAGTTGCTGTTACATAAGTTTCAGAATTGTCTGGTGTAACCTCGTCAATGTCAGTTATCTTTTCATGGTTTAATTGCAAACAATAAACAAGAAAATTGAGAGAGAAACTTGATGGCTTGAAATAAGAGCAGATTTGCTTTAGTAAACCAAGTTGTATTTTAGCAACAAAGACATCCTAATTAACTCTGTTAGCCTTAAAGCTATTAATTAAACATATTAAAAACCCTAAACAATTATAATTAGGTTATAATTATTTACATATTATATTTAGTAGGTTGAAAAATGTTAGCGTCCATTGTAAAAGGATGAAATATTATAAAGCGCTCCACTATTAACTCCGTTTCATAACAAAATACGCCGAGCACTTCCGACCAAACAAGAGACTATCATCAGTGCCATAAATAAATCGTAAAGAAAAATTCCGGCGCAATGGTCCTTAAATACTAGTGGAAGTGTTCGATACAAGCACTTACAGTACTCAAAGCCAGGGTTCGAATCTTGCTACTGGCGATAATTTTTTATCTTCATACATAAACATTAAACAATGCTGTAATAATAAACTTAAAGTATTATTCGAAGGGCACCAAATAAATACTTCAAATAAAGCCAATTATTACGGATGAGATAATTTAGTTGATTATATACTAAATTCAAAATATATGAAACTCTGATATCAACTCCTGTTTATTTAAGATTTATTACTTTAGAAGTGGTATTTTAAACCTCTGACGAATAACTTTAATAGTGATTAAATAAAATAAAAATAAATTCACATTATTTAACAGTTAGTAATCTTACTTTGTTATACTTAAATATTTATGGACGACTTTACGTTTACTTATCTTAACACTTTAAATTAATTATAAACTACTCAAGTTAAACAAATTGGATACTGGGCACGCTTCCTCACAACTTAGCACTCTCTTCGCTTATTGTCAAAATATCAAAGCAAAAGGAATTAAGGAGGTACCTCAGAATTCTTCCTAAACTTTATTTTGGACTCGCTTTGCGCGTCCTTAGAAAGTCATGCTTTCTCACAGCTAAAGATAGCACTACTTCGGTTTCGTTACGCTCGACTTCAGAATAAAGAGGTGAACCAACTTAATGAAAATTATTAGTTTTTAGGACGCCATGGTTACCCAATACCGCAATAAGTATTAATTCGGTTGTACTACACAGGCGCAAATACTTTATTTATTTTTTTTGAGATAAGCAGAAGCTAAAATACGGACATTTAAATATAATGGGTGTTTCATGATCCAATGACAACGCAGTAATAATTTTATTACAATAATAATATCTCCTAATTACAGGAGAAAGGAAAGCAGTTGAGACAAGAACGCAAATAACAAAAAAATAAAGAGTGAAATTTGTATACAATGTATCAAGCAAAATAATAGGTAATAAATGACAATCTAATGTTGTACCAAAGACAAATTACATTGCTTCCCCTAAACTATGTCTTTTCGAGTTGTCAATCAAATGCTTAATTTCTCAGTATAATAAAACTGATTAGATAAACAATTTTGTTTACGCAGTGAACTATATTATCCTTTTTACAACCTGTTATAAAAGTTAGGAGATTTTAAAGTGTTAAAGTAACACAATGCATGAGAGGGGGTTAAATGATACAATAAAAACAAGTGGAAACCCGAGGTAAAAATTGAGCCTTTTCACGAAGCAGCGATGCCGGGCTTGATACGCACAGCGATTTCTTTTATTTCGCATGAGACCCCTCTTTTCTCATACAAACGCATTATCATTTCAATAATCTTTATATAACAAATTAAAAATTACAGTTTCTTTTTAACAGTTTATACTTTCTCACCCTAAATATTACAATTAATGAAAAAGGTCTGTATTTGCTTCTTGTTCTTTTATTCTAGCCAACATTTAATAGCGAGAGATAGTTGTAATTTTTAAGAAATATATGAAGTTCCTCGAAAACTAACAATATTTTTACTATGAAAGCTATTAATACAGATAAACATAAGGCTTGAATCAACAAGTGTGATAACTTTGATTAACCTGGACCAATAAGTGAGGTGGTCATATTAGATTGAATATAAAATATAAACTTTTGAACCGCAAAGAAACTTATTTAAAACTTAAGGAATCTCTATCATGTACAGTGAAGTGTGTTTTTGCATTAACTAAGGGCGCAGCACTCCAATGGCGCCCAACATTTAACTTTGAAATTTAAAATTGAAACCAATATATTTTTAAGCATATTTTGATTCTATGACCAAAATGATTGCTATATTGCTCTTTGGTTATCTCTAGAAATACTAGTTTGGTCTCTAAGATGGAATAAAATTGTAAAGGGGCACGACAAAATGGTTGCAAATAATCTCTATTAAAAGCGGTTTTCCTTGTTAAACATAATTTAAATAATATAATATATTATGTTATTTACTAAGACAGTTTCCTCAGTGCAAAAAAAACTATCAATAAAGTTGAAAAAACATTTATTTTACCTAAATAACATAAATTGTTAAGATAAAATTTATTTCAAATATTTTTTGAAATATTTGATTGATTTTATTATTCTATTAGTAAATATATATATATATATATATATATATATATATATATATATATATATATATATATATATATATATATATATTTATACATATATTCTATAACGCGAATAAAATCGATGCATCTAAAAGTTTTATTAAGTATTTTAAAACGCTATAACAATTAATTAGCAGGCTGTTATCTTTACTTGTTTACAACGACTTAATATTAAAAAAGATTATGTGGGGAATTAGAAATTGTTTAACAGATAGCAGAAAGCGAATTGGTATACAAGACATTAAAAATCGGAGGACACAGGGCGCATCGGTGTTATACGTGCAGAATGTGAACTAAAAAAAGAATTCATAATTGATGTGCAATGTTGGGAATTTAAATTCGACTCCCTTCATGATGCCGATCCTATTAACGGATTGAGTTAGATCGATACAGATTCAAATAACAAGGAGAGAGAAAATAAAATAAAAATACGTAGTTGGCAAATTGAAGCTCATATTTTCTACCTTGCGCTTTTTTTTCCTCTTGTCGAATCGATTAACATTTACAACACTTGTCACGTACAAAATATTATGTTTAAATTTTTTTTTCTTCACTTCTTAGATTGGGAAAGAAACTACAATGCAATTTTAAAAGGATAAACTGATAAATTAAATTTATTGTAATTTATTTACCTTTTGTCAAAGCATCACAACTTTGTTGATGAACATTTATTTATCATACAGACATATTTCTGATACTTATTTATGTAATTCTTAAATTTATTGTTGTTAAAAAAATATTTAAAAACTATTTATGACTCATTTGTTTCAACCCTTATCATCAGTGCCGGTAATATATCATCATGATCACCGGCACTATGATGAACGGTTGAAAGTTTTGTTATTATTAGTAATTATCGAAATTTGTTTAGTTTTGCTCCAATCAATCTTTTAACTTATGAATTAGATTGAAAAAAGATTAACAACTAAAAAAATAACATTAAGGCAGAAAATGTTACTCTAATTTTTGCGTTGTTAATTTTCTAGGTTAAGAGGGAGTTAGGTTATACAAGACCAAGATATACGGGCAAATACGGACAGACAGCATGATGAAAACGACTACAATTGTCTAAAAAGGATTATAAAGATAAAATCTTACTTCTAACATTTTTAGGTCGAACAAAATCGTTTACAGAAAGTAAACGAAAAAAAAATCTGGTACGAGTACCTCGGAACTTTTCCTCATCACATAGGACTCGCAACGCTTGCCTCCCTACTTCAGATTCGTTTCTCTCATCCTTAGATAGTAAATATATCCGTTTCATTACCAGCGGTCACCCATCCAGGTACTCACCAAGCTCTATACTATTTTTATAATCTAACACAAGTCATGGATATACTTGTTGTATTGAAACGAAAACTCGGTTTACTTATTTATTACGAAAATGAATACATTTGTACCAAATTTCAAATGAATTGGATTATTTTCCGATATTTATTTTTTTTAAAACGTACCCAAGTCAATTTAATAGTTCAATTTGATAAAAATTGAAGTAACGCTGGTAATGAGATAAAACATGACATGTATGCTAGTCTTATACATGGCTACATGAATGCCAAATCTCAATCCGATCGCATCATTTTTCCGCGTTTTACAATTTTTGGCATTTTTGTTGAGTCACTATTCAGGGTTAATAACGTCATAAAAAATATTTTCTGGGTAGCAACTACTCTATAGACAAATTTCTGCACAAAATTTCAACTCTCTAGCATAAATACACTGGGAGCCACGATGACAACAGACACACACATAAAATGCACTCACACACATACACACAGACAACTTTGTGGAAACCACTATGAAAGCCTTAAAAACACCTGAAACGGATAGTTTCATTTCGTTTTAATATTTCTGATCGTGCTGTCTGGATTTTTTTGCAACCACACTACTTTTTATATATTTACGGTATAAATGAGGGAAAAGTAAAAATGTGAACTTAATATTTTTTTCGGTGTAAAAAAGGTACTCGTTATTTGCACCTACGCTTTATATTGTAAATAAATATAAGCTGAAATCTTTGTTATCGTTTTTATGTAAACAAACAAACATCAATCAATAAATGTGACAGTTCGTCGTAAAATTTCATCAACAAATTCTTTCATGGCTTAAAATTAGCTTTATCAATAAAAATATGGGACGACAGTATTTTTTTTAATTTCTGTACCAGTAGCTTTGATGTTCGTCAATATGATAAGTCTCTACCAGCCCTGTCCAGTTCAGCTTAAATGAGAAAACATTTTCCAATATGTAGTTGACTTTTTTATCGTTGATATAGGAGCGCGTCAGTAGATGGGACATTCAAAACGCATTTGATCAAATTACGACGTCACTTGAAGTTGACATGTTATAGAAGAGAGAATCAAACAATATTCACGTGATTTATCAACAATTTTGATGACAGATGTTCCGGTTCGTTGTGTTCCCTTTCTAAAACTTCAGAAACTAATGTAAGTACCTTGATAATTTTATTTACGATGTAATTCATTTAGCTCTCGTCTAATTAAAACTGTAAATTTAGAAATTATTACTGAAATCCAAAGAATTATAGTATTTTGAAAGCAACTAATCAATCAATTGAAAGGTAGGTCTTCAATTACCATTGAGTCGACAGTCTTACTGTTTAAGTATCTATAGTCTCTGATAAATATGTGTTTATTTTATACGTTAATGTGTTCCTGTATTTTATACTGTTAAATCATTAAAATCTTTAACAATAATATTCAAATCGCGTAGTGAACAACATTGAAATTTTGATATTTATCTTAAAATGTGATTTTGATTTATAATAAATATATATTTAAATAAATGCTCTTTTTTATTTGAAGTTGTAATTTATAAATTGAAAACATGAGCTTAATAGTGTTAAAATATATTTATATCCGTGACAAATTTTATCTTATTCAATTGTAAAGTTTATTAACAAAAATAAAGATTATAGCTATAGGGAAATAATTAAAAATTTAAAGAATAGGGCTATGCAGTATAATATCCAATCCTGTTTCTGTTTATTCCGTTAATTTAGATTCACATATTTTGAAATTTGACAAACGTAAATATAACGTAGCCGGATCTCTGTTTTAGTTCTATATTCTATGGTCTCCACTTTATTTAATAAATGTTGTTTTATGTATCATTAAAAAGCGTGTCTATAAGTCTGAATAAATTATCTAGCGTTTACCGTGGCCCATGGATAAGATTTTAATGAATTTTTAGGAAATGTTAGTGATATTTTGGGCAAAGTAACATACATTCCTCCATACCATACATTTCTCTATACCATACACTTCGGGCAAGGTGCCATAAATCTCTCCATACCATACCTTTTGGATAAGGTGCGCCACACATCTCTCCATACTATACATTCCTACATTCCAAACACATCTCCAAACCATACATTCCTCTATACCATACACTTCGAGCAAGGTGCCATACATCCCTCCATACCATATATTTCGGTACCATTCATTCCTCCATACCATGCCTTTCTTGCCATAAATTCTGGGAAAGGTTACATACATTCCTCAACAGAAACATTTAAGAACATTATGAGGGCGGATCAAAATGACGGTTGTTTTTTGAGCCAGTATTGTATATGTTACATAATTTTTGAAAGAACATACCAATTAAGTAAAGAAAATGACAACGCTAAATACCTATTAAAAAAATTCTTAAACAGTATTGGTTGATATAGTTAAAAATGTATTGTTGTAAAGGTGCAAATATTCTGAGAACTTTTTAGCTGACTTAAATAAATTTTAAACTGGACAAAAGACATTTTGATAGCTAAATTTTTTAAAAAAGTTGTAATGGCTATATGAGTTTAAAAGACTAACTTTTCCACCAAGCGCTAAGAGGTCAAACTTCCACTCCGCTTAAGTTTGTTGCATGGATTAAACAAATCTTATTGAGCTACACTCAACAATATCGCTTGTTAGTGATTGTTAGCGAATTATTACAAATATCTTTTAAATAAATTATTGCATATCTTTTTTTTCAGAAGTAAGCTAAGAATAGTAACTTTAGCCTAAAACATACAGCTAAAACCTATTTAATTAGAATGATTAAAAGAGTGTTTTTATTAAACAACACTGTAGTCAAGAAATATTTTACGTCCTAGGAGATATCAAAAGTGCCGCAAATTCAAACAGCCGTTTTTGAATTTGCGGTTGAAAGTTGCAATCAAGCTTAAACAACGATAAAAAAATCAGTTAGTTGTTAAGAAATCATCAGCCTCATCATTTAATTGCTTTTTATTACTAATAAAATAGTAACATAATAAATATACGTAAATGAGTTTTACGGTAGGTAAAACTCATGTCATTAAATTAATTTAATAGGTAGACACATATTAATTTAAAGACAGAAAAAGAAGAAGATGAAGATTACATTTTTATTTATTGCCAGTAAAGAGGATTGTTTTTAAAATTTCTTAATTTTTCAAAAAGTTAGTTTTTATGATTCTTCATTAAAACAAAAAAAAAAAAAATCGGGGACGGGGTATCTCGGATCTTTTCTTCATAGCATTGGCTACGCTCATCCTTCCTACCACGTATTTAAGCAGTATAAGTTGTTAAATTTATACTGCAACGTCTTGGACCTTGCTTTACTCGTCCTCAGATATAAATACATCCGTTACATTCCAAGCGGTCACCCATCCAGGCACTGACCACGCTCGATGCTGCTTAACTTTATGAACCAACAATAATCCTAGATATACATGTGGTATTGAAACGAAACTTAATGTACCTATTCATTACGTAAATGAATAGGTACGAATTTCATACTTACCTTTTTTTCACTTGTACGAATTTCAACTTAATTTGATTATTTTCCGATTTTTTATACTTTATTTAAAAAACCTACACAAGTCATCCAAATTTAAATTTAACTAATCCTGATAATAAGATGAAACTTGACACATATGTAGCCTTATACGTGGCTACATGCGCGCCAAATCTTAAATTGATAGCAAAGTTTTTCCGCATTTTATGCATTTTTGAATTTTTTGCTGAGTCATTATAACAAGTTAATGCCATTATGAAAAATATTCTCCAGATTGCAAGACCATACCTATAGATTTAATTTTGTACTAAGTTTAAACTTTCTAGCATAAATACCCAGGGAGCTACGATGATAACAGACAAACAAACACACATACCCATACAGACAGACAACTTTGTCAAAACCACTCAGGAAGCCTCAAAACCACCTCAGAACGGATCATTTCCGGTGACATCCCGGCTTCGTATATTTTTTTTTTGCAAATACAATACTTTTTATATATACCTACGGTATAAAGAAGGAAAAGTAAAAATAATATAAGGAAACGTGAAATTAAGAAAAATTATTTGTTTTTGGAAACGCGAAAATAGTTCCTCAAAAATTACTGTGATAATAGTATTTTTTATTTATACGTTTTTGTACCGTCACTAACCTCAGGAAAAGTAGCATATGCTACATGACTTCTTGACTGTGAAGTGATTTAGCTTAACCTTGCCAAAATTTGCTGTATCGCTTCGCTCGACAGTAAATATTACAATGCCGCAGTTAATAAAATTCTGGCGCGGTGGTCCGCATGTCGGGCGAATTTCCTTTGGATGCGTGTTTCCGTGCTTTTTACATTATATAAGTTTACAACTAGTAAATAAATAATTCCGGCGCGGTGGTCCGCTGTCGGGCGAATTTCATTTAGAATGCGTGTTTCCGTGCTAAACAACCCATTTCTTGCTTATGCAAGAACCATGCCCATTGCGTGGTTCCGGTTCATGCTTTAGAACCTAAGCAGTTACTCAATTGTCAAGCACTGCTCGTAACTCATTTTGTCTGTATTTTTCAAAGGAAATGCGCATAATTATCCAGTTGGTTGTACAAAACTATGCCTCTAAAAATAGATGTACACACTATTATTTGCACTAGTTTAAAGCATAGATACTTATCTTTAAGCTTAGTCAGTTATCTTTAAAGGATTTAGCGCATTTCCTTTGAAAAATACAGACAAAATGAGTTACGAGCAGTGCTTGACAATTGAGTAACTGCTTAGGTTCTAAAGCATGAACCGGAACCACGCAATGGGCATGGTTCTTGCATAAGCAAGAAATGGGTTGTTTAGCACGGAAACACGCATTCTAAATGAAATTCGCCCGACAGCGGACCACCGCGCCGGAATTATTTATTTACTAGTTGTAAACTTATATAATGTAAAAAGCACGGAAACACGCATCCAAAGGAAATTCGCCCGACATGCGGACCACCGCGCCAGAATTATTTTCTAGTTGTAAACTTATATTAGGTAAAAAAACAATAAAAAAATATTGTCCCTACTAGGATTTGAACCCAGGTACTCTGGGTTTGAGTGCACGCATCCAAAGGAAATTCGCCCGACATGCGGACCACCGCGCCAGAATTATTTTCTAGTTGTAAACTTATATTAAGTAAAAAAAACGATAAAAAATTATGGACCCTTCCAGGATTCGAACCCAGGTACCCTGAGTTTGAGTGGTTGTATTGACTCGGACCACTGGTATTCAACTCAGAGGCCCAAAAACATAGAAAAACGACACCCTACTCGAAATTTAATTTTCAACGACCGTAATTTTGGTTTTTTATAATTTTTGTGGTTTTTTCGACTTTTTGGTAACATAAAGTGGTCGTATCGACTTCGGACCGGTTTCATTCGATTCAGCGCCCAAAATTACATAGAAAACGACACCCTACTCGAAATTTATTTTTTATCGACCTAAATTTTGGTTTTGGGTAATTTACAATGGTTTTTCGACTTTTTGGTCACTTAGAGTGGTCGTATCGACTTCGGACCGGTTTCATTCGATTCAGCGTCTCAAAAAACATAAATATTGACCTTTTTCGCGGCAAAAAATATTAACCCTGAATTTTGCCGATTTTTTGAAAATTTCGCTGACTCAGCAAACCGGGTTGCTGACGTCACAAAAACCTGGTTTTCAATAGGGTTCGTTCCTCCTAAAGGTTGATTTTTGTACCAAGTTTGGTTAAAAAATATTAATCCGTTCGAAAGATAGAGTGTTTACAAGAAAGTGTCTAGAAATACATATATATATATATATATATATATATATATATATATATATATATTATATATATATATATATATATATATATATATATATATATATATATATATATATTTATATATATATATATATATATATATATATATATATATGTATTTCTAGACATATATATATATATATATATATATATATATATATATATATATATATATATATATAAAAGTCTCGCGAAAATTTTTTTTCGTCATTAGGGACCTCTGAAACGGATTTGTGTCGTGGTCCGAGGTTCGAATTCCGCCATGACGCCTATCCCATTAGCCGAATTTCCAAAGGAAATTCGCTAAAAACACTCACTCATAGCCTAGATAGCCTAATATAATATTAACATATTTATATTATAAATATGTTATAAATTATATATTATATTTTAATCTGCGTAATACTATTTATTTACAAATATACTTCATATTTTTAAAGTAAAATTTTTTTAGGGCAGAGTATATTTATTATTCTTGTAATAACAATTTTTATTACAATAAGAAGGTTATTATATTACTATTAAAACCTCAAAATTGAAATACTGACTAAAATTGTCATGCTAAACCCGCAATAGGGTACCTCCGACATAACTGTTACGTCACTAGGTGGAAGACTAAAAACAAGAACTTATAGCTAATAAAAGAAAAATGAAGTACCTTAAAATTAGGAATAATCCAATTTCCAATATTAATTTTAAGATGAAACACGTACGCATAAATTTTAAGAAATATAACACTATTTCAGATGTGCGAAATTAAATTGACACTGATTACATCAACATTATAATATGAGTTCTAAATAAATTCATAACTCGTTATTTATTCAGTAGCAATGTTATTAAGTAATTGTACTTATATCTTCCTATAAGTGTAATATATTTTCCTATATAATCATGATAAAAATGCGCGGGAATATTCAAGGGCAATTAACACATGAGACCACGCGGTTCATTTGATAAACATAATTTATTATAAATTACGTAATATTAGATAAATATAATTATGAATCAGTATTTAGTTCGATACTGTTTTCAAAGCCGGAAGATGTTAATGTATTAAAAATGTTAATGTAGAGGCACGTGGTATAGTAGGGCTTAGAAGCTCTCGGGTAGAGATCTAAACGTTCACTGAACACTGACACTGAAAACCTCGCCGTTACCCCCGGGCCCGAAAATTCGTCCTTGAGATAGACTGGGCGAATCACCTCAGAGCATTTTAACCTGACGACAAAGCAAAACATCGCGAAATCTACTAACGAGAGTCTACTTATCTAATTATAAATTAGTCCTACTAGTCAGAGGATACATTACCATTCAAAATAGAGTCGACCACGAAACCCTTTAATGCTGCCACAGCCATTTAGAATTGTACACTTAGATTCAGATGAGATTTGAACACATTTATAGCGAATACCAAAAAAATGAATGATCACTGTTTTTATTGATTTTATGAATTAAATAAATATTATTAAAGGTGTTACAAATGATATCGCTAACATCTAAAGATCAGAATAACTTATAATTTAATGTGAATATTGTTTAAAAAGAAGTATAAAAGCACGCTAGTGCGCCTCCGCCAAGCCTAGCAGTCACTGGCGTACCATCCACTATTCTTTTACAAAGCATCTCAAGTCTATTTTCTCCCCTTGGTAGCATTTATTACAACATTACAAAATAATAATTGGTTTCAGTAAAAAAAATTATGATGAGTTGACTCATGCTTCAAAATTCCTTAAAGTTTAGCCTTAAAGTTTCATGTTTTTGACACTCACTTATAAGTAAATAAATAAATAAACATTTATTACATTTAAAACGTTAATACATAGAAACATAAAAACTTAACAAAAAGTATAAATTTTTACATAACTAATGAAAATAATGGGGGAAGTTCAGGAGTTTTTAGTATCCTGCTCTTCCACTTCCCCAATAATCATAATTCAGAATAATAATTCCTCCATAATTCCAAGAATCATCATAATTTTCAGGTAATGCCAGCAATCGAAGATATTTGAAATTCGGATATAGGTAAACTTTTATTGTACAAATCTATAAATAATTATATAAACCTAACATGTTCAGTTACTTCTAGATTATATGTAATATTAAAGTCGAAAGTTAATCCTAACCTCAAATTTTAAGTATAATGAACTACTAGCGCAACCTAACAGAAAGCTTCAACCTAAACTTTAGAGAGTTATACATTGATAGGAGTAAAAAAAGAGAAAAACAACATAAGGTTTAAAAAAACTTACAAAAAGTTGAAATCCCCACACAAAACATCAATGAAAAAAAGCCAAGTCAAGCGCAAAAAGAATTAAGATCTTATCAGCCTCACAAATTTATCAGCATCCTAATAAGCAAACGCAGTTCACGCAGAAGTATATAATAGTATAATTTTTATGTTTAATTTATAGGCAACGTGCAATTTAATTTCGCATAGAAACGCTGTGATTTAAATACGCATACCTTATAAGTTGCGTACTTGCCAAGTTGATAAGTAAAATTAATCCGGCCTTTTATGGCTGCTTATTTGGATGCCAATAAAATGTGTAAGGCAGATAAGACATGGCGTAAAATAAGATCTCAATTATTTTTACGCCAGAGCTAGAATCGTCTTTTTGCACGTCTTTTTGCACTATTGTTTTTGATATTACACTCTGTTTGCAACATATGGTACCGTTAGGAAATAAATTTATAGAATAGTAACTTCAGCGACCGCTGTGGAGTGATCTACAATATTTACAACATAAGTTATGGTTTTTACTTGTTTAGGCACTGTAGATATGGGGCAATTATAGTCAAAAGCCGGCTCTGCTCAGAGTTAGTAAAGCTTATAACTAAGCTTTACGAAGTTGGTAATGTAAGTAAATTTATAGAAGATCAAATAGTGAGTAAAAATGTCAAATATTCTAGAATTGCCTAATTTATGTTAAATGCCTAAGAGTCGTGATGATGTTATGTTTAGCTAAAGTTCAGAATTAGATGAAGAGTTAAAGTTGTTTAGTGATTTTTGTTGTTTCCTAGGTGCAGTGAGTTGTTTTATAATTACACTTTTGAAAATAAATTCTAAAGAAATAAGCATAACAAAGAATGAAATAATAAATTCATATGATGAACTTTTCGAAATAAAAGATGGCATTATTGGAATTGCAAATGATATGGCAAGTGATTTTGATGATGGACTTATTTTTCGTAAAGTACCGAAGAAAATGTATACTAGAGGGGCCCTATAGGTTAAATTTGGAAACATCAAAAAAGTAACCTGACCACCTTCGATTATAAATACAATCAAATAATCAGTACAAAATTACAATAAATTATAAAAGTAAAATGTAAAAAATACAAATCAAAACACTAACAATGTGCGGGAAACCGAAATAAATTTATTAAGTATAACCTTAATTTACTCTTGAAGGAGGTTTCAATTTGGTTACACAGAGCCCCTTCAGGTTTCTCAATGTATTTAGATAGGATATGCCCTCTCACGAATATATCTCTATGGATTAAATAGAGGAGCAAAGAAAGACAAACAATTGCCAACAATCAAGTTCGATATAAAGAATTCATTTAAGTCAAAGGAAGATACAACAAGTTTAAGTTGATTTAATGGTTAGATTATGTTCTGTCGGAATGTCAAGATAGTAGAGCAATGATTTAAATATAATATGTATGAAGTTTGAATAAGTCAGTGGAGTTTGGAAATAACGAAGGAAATCTAAAGAGGAGGTAAACGGATTTCATGATGAAATATTTAGAATTAGGAGTTAATAAGAGAAGTGAAGTATTTAATGTGAGAGAGGAGAAAGATTATCAACAAGATATTAATTTAATTTACTTTTTTATACTTAAAACAGTCAGATGTTGAGATAACCAAAGAAACTGTATTTATTCATAACAAGTAGCATTTTAACTAATGTAAGACAGCCAGAAATTAAGTTATTTTTATATTGAGTTATTGGCCAATTTTAATGCTTGGAGAAAGAAATTTTTATCTCAGAGAATAACTCAGGTTAAGAGAGTCTGTAAGGGTTAGTAGTAAGTATGGGTTTGTTCAGTAAGTAAGGGTTAGTAGTAAGTAAGGATTAGTAGTTAGTAAGAGTAAGTAGTAAGTAAGGGTTAGTAGTAAGTAAGGGTTAGTTCAGTAAGTAAGGATTAGTAGTTAGTAAGGGTTAGTAGTAAGTAAGGATTAGTAGTTAGTAAGGGTTAGTAGTAAGTAAGAAGTAGTTCAGTAAGTTTGGTGTGATTTCTTTCTTAGGTTTTACAATGCAAGTTTTTCGTGGGAATTATACTAAATCAAACAAACAATTAGACAACAAAATAAGTTTAAAGTAAAAAGGAATGTTAAAATCTACGTTTAGGATGAATACACATAAGTTCAAATTAATGTATCGACTGCAGGGAAAACATACATTTATTTTCTGTTAGAAGTTATCTCAGCTCGATTAGAAAGTATTGACAATTTAAACACGTCATGGCACTAAAAAAATATGTCTAATTTTTAAATTATTTGTGTTGTTGATTTAAATAAGTAAATAGGTATTATCGATTTTGTTTACAATATTTATTTTATCGCACCTCTCAAATTAGACTTTCCAGTTATGAAATTCTTGAAATGGTTAACAATAACTCAACTATAGTAATATTTTCCCAACCAATGCTAATTCTCAAGCTTTAGATGTTTTATATGTTTCTCTTGGAAAGTCTACTAGGCACGATAAAAAAAATAATGTAAACAAAAATCCAGGTTCATTTATTGATTAACTTAAAACCCTTAAGCATTGACATGCTTAGTTCTTATTTAATTCTAGAAAACTTCTAGAATAATTAAATAACTTTAATTATTCCAGAAGTTTTCTCCGAAACCGGCAATTAATTATTTGAAAATAATTTTTGGAAAGTTATTTTTATTTGTAGCAAATTTAAAAAAATGAGCTTATGAGGTTTGGATCATGGAGAGAGATACGGGTGGGGTGGATTTTTTTAGAAGGGAGGGACTCACAGATCTAGAAAAAAAAAAAAATATATATATATATATATATATATATATATATTATATATATATATATATATATATATATATATATATATATATGTCTCGAACTCGATAGTTCACGAAATATGTGCGATGTCATTAACTTACAATATTACAAATTATCAAAGATGTTTCGATCAGGCTGGAATTTTTATTTATATTGTTTTCCTATGTATTTAACAAGAATACGAAGTTACAGTTAATAATCAACATAAGTTTTATTGATTGACATATAAAATATAAACTAGTAATATCACGGACAGATGTAGGACAACATGAGGTCGCGGCCACAGGGAAGTGTTGGGTCCGCGAAAAGGTCTCTAGAGCCAACGCGGCCCAAAGGACAAAGGCCTTTTATTACATACATAAGACTAAGAACTTAGAGCATATTTCATGGAATATTAAATTTATTATGTTTTAGAAAATTTTAAAAGCGTTTAACGCTACTAAATTTGGACTGTAGAAAGTACGGTCAGGGATCAGAATAACAAGGGAGTAAGTACCTAAATTTGTTGCAAAGTATGTCTTTCTAAAATTTATTATATTTTATAGACAATTGGTATAAAATGTTTAGGGTTAAATTTTAGATTATGTCTACATTAATTTATTTATCTTGCTTCTGTAAAATGTATTTACAAATTCAAGTACAAAACTAGATTGAAAACATTTGGTATTGTACCAATTTTTCTGGGAGTGGAAAAAGTTAAAAATTACATAACAGGCATCAAACTGACGATTAATTTAAATCTTTAAATGTAATGGGGACATCGTTTAGTAAGAAATATACTCTATTTGCAACTAGATACCTAGCCATGCATACAGTATTATTTTTTCTGGACAAAGAAAATATAATTCATAGCATATTATACTAATATTGACTTTACTTAAAGTTATTAAAATTATTGCAAAGAGGTCAAGTCTCCTTATTGTACAAAGCATCATGAATCTAATGTCTACTTTTCTTAAGTTTAGGTATATTTGATTCTTCAAATTATTTCAAAAATATTAAATATTAAAAAGCATAAATATGACCATTCACACTAATGGAGCATTTTTAGCAATAAGCTAAATTTGCTAGTTTTTATAGAGTATATATTTTTACAGGTTTTTACATTAGAAGCGTTAGTTTTAGATGAAAATTCTCTAAGAAAACGCTGAACTCATAAAATAGAATTTATTTATTTATGAATATCACCAAACAAGTCTAAGAGCCAGGCGTAAAAAATGTGACTCCTTTTGAACTACAACCAAATTGTTTTAGAAGTATACCTTAAATTATAAAGGAAAAGCATAGTCTGCCTATCCAGAGTGGAGACCTTCATATGAATGCGCTCGCTCATTTCCGTTTTTTGCTATAAGTGGCTCCCTGTAGGTCGTGTGCAAAATATGAAGAAAACATTTTTTAAAGCTGATAAAATTTCCAATAAAACAAGTGTTTTTCCGTCAAAATCGGATAACTACAACTAAAGTTAAGAGATTTGTTAAATGAACAAAAAATTCACAAGAAGTAGATATTTCTTCAATGAAATTCACTGACTGGATAAAATAATTAACCATTTGTGTTTTTGAAAGAGCCATAACTTTGGTTGTAGTAATCCGATTTTGATTATTGAACACTCCCTTTATTAAAAATTGTATCATCTATAAAAACGTTTTATTCATGTTTTGCACACGACCCACAGAGAACCACTTATTTCAAGAAAACTGAAATTGTACGATTTTCTAAAATTTTGAGCAGGTATCATATGAATCATATGAAGGGTTCCACTCTGGGTAGGCCCTCTATGTTTTTACTTTACAATATAAGGTGTATTTTCAGAAAAAAATTGGTTTAAAGTGGTACAAAATTATTCACATTTATTCAGATCTGGCTCTTGGACTATTATAAATATATTACAATACATAGGATATTATTATCAAGTTCTATCCTTTAGTTTGTACAACCTAAGTTGTACAAACTTTAGTTTGTATCTTTATGATTCAGTTAAGTTCATTGAAGTTTGAGTAAACAATGTTTTATATTGTTTTGCGAATAAACGCATTTTAACATAAAAACTTATAGAATAATCCTAAGGCATGACAGTATTACTTTATACCCTTTAAAAGAACAGATATAATGTTTGAAACATGAGACGTGACAAACAGAACACGAAATCAAGATGTAATGCATTGAGTCATAGCTCTGACATCAAACGTCATGTTTAATTAGACATTAGATTAGACTGGAGGAATGCAACACTATTATCCAATACATCGCAATAGATTTGTCAAGTCAATTAACACGAGGAAATATAGGCGACGTATTCATTTGTTAGAAACATGCGTACCACCACAAGTAATCTGACATATTAATTGCAAAACAAAATTCAATAATTTCTATAACCGCAATTCAAAAATAAAATAAACAGATACAATATTTATTTATAAATATTGAGAACAACAACAAAGACGAGTGATAAATGAATTGCTAACCGCTTAACTAAGTCCGACATCCGTACTAACTCATAAGCGTCGTTTGCTTATAAAAATTCATTAAAAGGGGAAAATAATTTATTAAATTTATGATATACAGAAAGTTTAGTATACGAAAAGTAGGATTTACTATTAAATGGTAAAAGAGGGCTAGATGAGGAGAATTGAAGTCATTTAGTCAGGAAAGTCACACCTGTATTCATCAGAGTAGACAGTTCCGAGTTGATTAAGACGAGTAGAAGAAGTAAACATAAAGATAGGACGATTAGAACAAAAGGCCATGATTAGGCATAAAGTAACCAATGATAGTGATTGACCTGTGAATTTCTTACAGCAAAATAGTAAGTAGTGTACTAATATTTGCTTACCATGCATTTCCTGAGGATGAGAATGGTGATGAGGTGGAGCAGTAAAAGCAGATGAGGCAGGGCTGGGTGGATACCTGGGACTACCAGGAGGCTGCATGCTGGATAAAGCACCCAGTGGCGTGTAAGTCTTGCAACTACTGCCTCCATCACTGCCGCCAGTTCGCGAACTGCTCTCTCCCTGCACCAACACAACCAAAGAGTTATTGATGATAAATGAAAATAAAAAAAGATGTATTCGGCCTCTCTGGCGCTTGTCGTTTTGAAACGAAATTTTGTGTACTTATTTATTGCAAAAAAGGTGTACACTTGCACCAAATTTCAACTCAATTAGATATTTTATAATTTAAAGAAAAGTACACTAGTCATTAGATAAAAATTGAACAAATGCTCATAATGAGATACAACTTGGCACATATGTTAGTTTTATACATAGCTAAATGCGTGCCGAATCTAAAATTGAACGCAACATTTTTCCGCGATTAATAATTATTCGAAATTTGTGCAGATTCATTATTGCGGAAAAATAACGTCATAATAACATTATTTTCTAAAGCAAATTTACAACCATACGTTGATTTTTGCACAAAGTTTCAACTCTCTAACGTTAATACACTGGAAGCTGCGATGATAACAGATACACACAAACAGACAGACAACTTCGTTAAAACCATTTAGAAGGCCTTCATCAAAAGACCTGTTTCGACATACCGGTTTCAAAGTATTTATATATATATATATATATTATATATATATATATATATAATATATATATTCTATAACGCGGATATAATCGATGCATCTAAAAAGTTTTACCAAGAATTTTAAAACGCAATAACAATCAATTAGCAGGCTGTTACCTTTACTTGTTTACAACGACTTAAGATTAAAAAAGATTAAGTAGGGAATTAGTAATAGTTTAACACATAGCAGAAAGTGAGTTGGTATACATGACATTGAAATTCGGAGGACACAGGGCGCATCGGTATTATATGTGCAGAATGTGAACTAAATAAAGAATTCATAATTGACGTGCAATGTCGGGAATTTAAGTTCGACTCCCCTCATGACGCCGATCCCATTGACGAATTTTTTTCCCAAAGGAAATTCGCTAAAAGTACCGATATATATATATATATATATATATATATATTATATATATATATATATATATATATATATATATATATATATTATATATATATATATATTATATATATATATACCAAAATAAAAAGAGGCAAAGAAAATTGAAACTGGATTTTCACTTAAAATATTCTTCTGAGCAGTTTTCACAAAATTGTGTTGTGTGTGCGTTCGTAAGTGTGATATGTGCTCAGTTCAGCTTTGTAGAGCATTGTGTTTCTATCCAGGATATCCTGAAGATGCCTCCCACAGTGGAAGCGAAACGTCGGATTCTTTATTTACATTGACGCGGTCACCACCGGAAGACGAAATCTTCATGATATGTGCTAAGTTTTAAGTACAAGTATATTCAAGTTCAAACATAAGTTTTAAGAATAAGTATATTCCTTTTAAGTAATAAATAGGTAGCATACTAAATATCGTTTCAGTACGGCAAGAATAACAGTACTACGGTTTTTGTTAGATCGTAAAAGTTAAAGAGCACCGAACGAAGTTCAGAAGTTCGCAGTAGCTGGAATAAACTAATGTATTTAACATCTAAGGACGGGCGAAGCAAGTCCGATGTAGAGGGGATGCACGTAGGGAAATCTTCTGTGGCAAGAAAAATGTCTGTGGTACCCCTTACTCAATTTTTTACTTTTATCAAACTAAGTATAGTTTATTTTTATTTTACTAAGTATAGTTTAGTTAAATTTCTCTAAATTTAATTGTTACAAATCAAGATGGCACTTGTCTGTCAAAGTTAAGGTTAAACTTTAAAGAATCATGTCTTTATAAGTTAAGTTGAAATAAAGTTTAAGGCAACTCTTGCTAACTCACTCTTTTTAATAGAGACGTTTCCCATGAAATGTTTAAGACTCTATAAAAGTCAAGAAACTTGTTCAATGTTTTAATACCAAACCATATTTTACTTAACTTTTGAGAATAACTATTGAATCAGATTAATTCCTTGTTTTTCTTTGAAAACAACATTGTGAGAAGATATTGGTTTATCTTTAGAGTCATGACTTCAACGTATTAGATGTCTGCTCCTATGAAATCATTAATTTCAATTTGAAAATGTCAGAACATAACTTGTAAAATAAATAAACTTTCTCTTTATATGGAACGTTTTATTCTATTTGTTTAATACTTAGTATAGCAAAAAGTTAAGTTATAATGTTTTTTTTTCTTTTTAATGAATGTTTTTATAAAAAAAAACAATCATAATTTTTTCAATTATAAATAAATAAATAAGCCTTTATTAAAACTTAATTAGATACATAATTTAAATTATAATATTACATATATTATGCTAAATATATGCAATAATAAAGTTTTATTTAGGCGATTGTCGAGGCACCCCTGAAGCGGGTTGCAATTACTTTTTCTACACATTATTATTATAATTAATTTATTAATTGTTAATTATTTTTATACTGCTAACAATTGATGAATAATTAAATAAATATCAATAATAATTGATATTCATATTTATACACATATTATATACATTTATGTAAATTTATTTCCTATTTTACATTTATCTCTGATTGGACTATTTCAATAATTATTAATTACAATTCAAACACTTTTTAAGTTCAATACACACACACACACACACCACACCACACATACATACATATATATATATATATATATATATATATAATATATATATATATATATATATATATTTAACTATCATCAAATCAATTTAATAATTTCATTATTAAAAAAATTGTATGAGTCTGTTACACATAAGTTGTAGGATATATTATATTATTATTTATAATAATAATAATAATAATAAATTATAATAATAATATATTATATTATTATTTATAGTAATAATAATAATGCTCAGAAATGAAATAAGAAAGAAAACAGATAAAGAATCATTGAATTAAGTAAAGAATAAAATGAAAAATATGAAACCGACTTAAAGCTCATGTTTGAATACATTGAAAGTGGAGAAGTAACAGCATCTATAGCTGTGTTACCATGGCAACAGGCAACAAATCACATTATGCTTCCCACACACCACACGTCTTCATCTAGTTTTCTTTATCTCGTAAAACACAAATTATAGAAATAGAAAAGAAATGTTTTTTTAATTTATTGTAACACATAAAATCACATAATTTAATTTAAAAATAATTTAGCTAAAATAACCATTAATATTTATAATCAATAATCATTATTACCAAACATGTTAAAAAAAACCAAAATACTGTTCCGGCGAAAACATACATTTCAACTCTTGCGCTTGTTTCGTTATTTAACCTTTTGTATCTTATAATGTCATTTACTTGTAATTTGTGTATTTTCAGTATTAATTGATTTTGTTTGTTTCAAATGTTTGATTGCCATTAACAGTCGAAAGTCTTGCTAGTAATCATATAAAACAAATAAAAATTGCATTAGTTTTTAATTTATTTTTATCACAGCCTAATCATAGCACTTCACGGCCCAATCATAGCACTCTAATGCCTAATAAAGGATTTCAGAGCTCAATCATAGCACTCTAATGCCCAATTAAAGCACTACAGAGCCCAATTATACTACTCCACAACCCAATCATAACATTCTAATGCCCAATAAAAGCAAGTCAGAGCCCAATCAAAGAACTCCACAGCCTAATAATATCACTCCACAGCTCAGTCAAAGCACTCCACAACAAAATCATAGCAGTCCACAGCAAAATCATAGCACTCCACAGCCAATCATTGAAATCCACCACAACCACAATATATCCAATTCACCGTTCCACGGCATCATATAAAATCAGGAACGGGGCACCCCGGTACTTCCTCACATCTACGATCTCACTAGTTCACATAATGTTAATACAACTCTTAGAGGAACTTCAGTTATGCTACGCACGACCTCAAAGTAATTAAGTACACCAATGTCCAGGGCAGAGTAACACAAATACAAGATAAATAGTTCTTGGAAGGCCCCTTATCGTTATTGCCCCCCCCCCCCCAATCAATTTTAAATTATACACACCGTTAACCTTCCTGCGTTTAACGCTTTGAATGGAAGATTGAGAAGCAGCTCGTGAACTTGCAAGAGAAGAAAGCTTGAGGTATTAGCATATTTTGTCTACTATTAGAAAAATTACGCAATTTAAGAGTTGATCTTGACGATTTATGCCATCAAGCGAACGCTTTATAGACCATAATTATCTTCGGTGGTCTATTATTAACAAATTTAATCAATAAAAAGATAATAATTATTTATAGTAAACAATCATGATTCATACAAATTGCCTGAAAAATAACGATAATTTGTCTGTAAACAATTTCCTTTGTATCCTTTTATGTTTCTTATTTCAACAAAGTAAAACGCTCTATGTTTATAAAGACAACAAAGAGAATTTTAAAAGTTAATACAGAGATTTCACTTTATACAAATTCTTAATAACAACAGAGAAAGTGGACGATAATATTTTCCTTTACCAATGAAAACTTTTTTGATTTATGGATTAACCTAAAACGTTTAGGTTTTTACAGAAAGCAAAAGTTAGGCATTAGAGTGCTTTTATTGGGCATTAGAGTTGGTTGATAAGTTTATTGACTAATAAGTCAATAAACTGATAACAGATTTTACCTTAATAGTTCAATTATTAGCTCGCGGGCCCCCTAAAATCTTTCCATGAACCCCAAAGGATACCCGGACCACACTTAGCGTAACCCTGGTCTAGGGTATTATATCATCAGTCTTATGACGCACAACCTCGGAGTAATAAAATAATTCAATATCAGTTTTAACTTATACTGAAATTCGAAAATTATGTCAGCAGATAGCCACACAAGTACGTACATAAAAACTATTAAAACATAAAAGCATTAACAACCGAGTCCGGTAGCTCTTTGGTAGAGCACTTGCCTTAAGACCTGGAGGTCGAGAGTTCAAATCCACCCGGGGAAGGACCTTAGTATGAGATTATCTCTTGTGCACTTTGGAGGTCTTGAATTCAAGGCCAGCCAACCCAGCCAGGGTTTTACGTGGTTTTCTTAGCTGCTAATACGCAAATGCGGGTATGGTTCCTATTCTAAGACTTCTGAGACAAGTCTCGATCCACGTTTCCGTTGTCTCCAGCTCACAAAAAGTTAAGTTTCTGCGCGCTCATGGAGATGAAGGTCGAAAATAAACTGAGCATTCGTAGCAAACTTAGTCACTTAGGTGACACGAATAACGTAAATGACTAGGAACGAAGTGCTCGGTTCTTGAAGACAGACTTCTCCTAGTAGCACTGCGGAACTTTGACTTTCATGTCAGGGCTAAAGAATAATTTTGTGCACACACTGCCGTCGGGGTTGCCAGATTATCTGGTGGGTGGAGCTGGACAAGCCAGAGTGGTGAGGCTAGCTAGAGTCTGGTGATGCTAGAGGAGCTGAAGAGATTGGTTACTGGTTGAACAAGACTAGATAAACTGGGCACACTATGGACTAGTCTTATTGCCGCCATGTACGAAGGATGCGCTTCCTAGATGATTGGGTGTGTACGAACTCGGGTGGATTAGTTAAGGGAGGTTTGAATCTGGAGACGCGGTAATATGACTCTAAGGTCTAAGGGTTAACGCATAAAAAAGCATTAACAATACCAAAAGGTATACGTCGCAGCTTAGTTTTTATCAATTTAAACATAAAAATTATTTATGATATCAAATAACAGCTGATCACGCGTCAAAGGTTCTAATGTTTTACGAAAATGAGCAAATTCTTAAATTTTTTAAGGTAATTTTATAAGGGCTATACTCTAATTTTAAACTATAGTAGAATGCTTTTTCAAGGATATCATATTAAATTTGATTTCAACCCTATAAAATGACACTCGCTGATAAAATTAAATTGGTCAAGTTAAATTAAACTCGATTGGTCGAATTTTCGATTTTTCACAAATCTTCTAAATTTTTAATGACACAAAAATTAGAGGTTATCGTGGTGTTAAAATATTATCACCCGGCAACATTGTAAGAAGATATTAGTTTATCTTTAGAGTCATGACTTCAACATATTAAATGTTTGATCCAATGAAATCATTAATTTCAATTTGAAAATGTCAGAACATAACTTGTAAAATAAATAAACTTTTTCTTCATACAGGAAGTTTAATTTATTTCATCCATACATAGTATAGCAAAAAGTTAAGTTATATTGTTGTAGCAAGTTTTAAAATAAAAATGAGCTTATGAGGTTGGGGTCACGGATGGGAGGGGGGAAGGTAAATTTTTGGCAGTGGGACTTACTGATCAAAATTATTGAACGAACGTAAGTGAGTTCTTACATTTCAGAAGATTGGGACGGCGCGTAAGTTTGTATGTTTGTGTGTTTGTTTGTACGTGTCGCGATAACTGCCGTAAAAATTGACCGATTTTGATAAAATTTTGTATACAGGTAAAACTAATTATGTGTCAGAGCTGTATAGTTTTTGGTAAATTCCGAAAAATATTTCCAAAATGGCGGCCAAAATGGCGTACCGGATAAAAAAAAATTTAAGCGAAAAAATCGTGTTGTATATCGTTTCAAAGCTCTTAAAGAGTAGAAAAGAAAATATATGTTTCATGGTCAACATTTTAAAATTTTTTGAATATAAAAAATGGCGGCCAAAATAATGAACTCAAAAAATTTAAAATTAAAAAATAACTCGAGTAATATATCGTTGTAAAGCTCTTGATTAGTAGAACAAAAAAATGTTATATACTAAATTCCGAAAAATTCAACATGGCGGCCATAATTTAATATAATAATTAATTTTTACTAATTTTATAAGAATTTATAAGATAAAGATCTATTGTAATATACTTTAGATACTTTTATACAAGTAAAATTAACTATATGTCAGAGCTGTATAGTTTTTGGTAATATTCCGAAAAATATTTTCAATGGCAGCCAATATGGCGGACCGGATAAAAAATTTTGAGCAAAAAATCGTGTTGTATATCGTTTAAAAGCTCTTAAAGAGTAGAAAAAGAAAATATATTTTTCATGGTCAGCATTTCAATTTTTTTTAATAATTTAAAAATGGCGGCTAAAATAATAAACTCTTAAAATAAAACTTTAATTTTAAATTAAAAATTTAATTTAATTTTAATTTAATTTAAATTAAATTAAATTTAATTTAAACCAAAAAAATAAAATTTAAAGCGAGCCTTTTTAACTATGTATTATTATAAACATACGCAATCAAGCGAGCGAAGCGAGCCTTTTTTACTATGCATTAATATTAAATATAAGCAATCTAGCGAGCGAAGCGAGCCTTCTTTACTATGTATTATTATAAATATACGCAATCTAGCGAGCGAAGCGGCCTTTTTTACTTTGCATCAATATAAATCTACGCAATCTAGCGAGCGAAGCGAGCCTTTTTTACTATGCATTAAATATTAAATATAAGCAATCTAGCAAGCAAGCGAGCCTTACCATGCATTAATATTATATATAAGCAATCTAGCGAGCGAAGCGAGCCTTTTTTTACTATGCATTATAATAATATAAGCAATCTAGCGAGCGAAGCGAGCCTTTTTTACTTGCATCAATATAAATCAACGCAATCTAGCGAGCGAAGCGAGCCTATTTTACAATATATTTTATTATAAATATAAGCAATCTAGCGAGCGAAGCGAGCCTTCTTTTACTATGCATGAATATAAATCTACGCAATGTAGCGAGCGAAGCGAGCCTTTTTTTACTATTTATTATTATAAATATACGCAATCAGCGAGCGAAGCGAGCCTTGTTTACTATGCATGAATATAAATCTACGCAATGTAGCGAGCGAAGCGAGCCTTTTTTACAATATATTTTATTATAAATATAATCAATCTAGCGAGCTAAGCGAGTCTTTTTTTACTATGCATGAATATAAATATAGCAATTTAGCGAGCGAAGCGAGCTTTTTTTTTATTTATTATATAAATATACGCAATCAAGCGAGCGAAGCGAGCCTTTTTTACTATGCATTATATTAAATATAAGCAATCTAACGAGCGAAGCGAGCCTTCTTTACCATGTATTATTATAAATATACGCAATCTAGCGAGCGAAGCGAGCCGTTTTTACTTGCATAAATATAAATTTACGAAATTTAGCGAGCGAAGCGAGCCTATTTTACAATATATTTTATTATAAATATAGCAATCTAGCGAGCGAAGCGAGCCTTCTTTTAGCATGCATGAATATAAATCTACGCAATTTAGCAAGCGAGCGAGCCTTTTTACATTATATTTTATTATAAATATAAGCAATCTAGCGAGCGAAGCGAGCCTACTTTTAAATTTGTACTATTATAAATAAAAGCAATCTAGCGAGCGAAGCGAGCCTTTATTTTAAATTTGTATTAAGCAATGTAGCGAGCGAAACGAGCCTTCTTAAAGAATGTATCATTATAAATATTATATTTATCATTTTAAATATACGCAATTAAGCGAGCGAAGCGAGCCTTTTTTACTATGCATTAATATAAATTTACCCAATCTAGCGAGCGAAGCGAGCTTTTTTTACTATATATTTATTATAATTATAAGCAATCTAGCAAGCGAAGCGAGCCTTTTTGAGTTTATACTTTAAAATAGTATAGCACCCAAATGTTTTGATAAACTCATTTCGCTTGCTTTAAACAAATGTTTATGTATTTTTTGACGTGAATTCTTGATGCAACGCATTACTAGTATATAAAAAGTTTTGATTTTATGTGTAAATGACTAGGAACGAAGTGCTCTACTTCTCCTAGTAGCATATATGCATATATATTAGGGTGGCCCTTAAAAATAAACTTTCTTTTTCTTTGCTCCCAACCCCTAATTTTGTTCGAATATATGAAAAAAAATTCCATAAAAATTTTAGCCCGATCGGAGGTGATTAACAGGTGCCGCCGGGCCTTTGAAGTTTTACAGGTGTCAAAATTCGTCAAAATTGTGATTTTCGTGACAAATTTTTTTTCTGTGATTTTTTACATTATTTTCTAAGTAAAAACAATACTTAATCCACTAATTAGACACTATGAACTTACCATTATGACCTGAAATCATCTTAGTTTGTACTTAATCTGACATTTAATGGTGGACATATATATTTTTCTGAAAAAATTTTTAAAAAACATTTTTTTTTCTCTACACTGCAAAGTATAACTCATATAATATGTTTTTTTTATCAATTCATTGACATATTATGTTTTTGTATACTGTTTTCTATAATTTAAGACCAATAATTGGTTATTTTATACCAAAATTAGCAGACCTAATGTGAAACATACAAAACACTTTATCCTATCTCGTAGTAGGTGAAAGCTAAGTAATGAGTATAATAGTCCAATTCAGTTTCAAGAATTTTCAATTTTTTTTGGTTTAAATTTATTTTCAAACAAGCCATTATTGTGACATCTGAAACTTAGTGTGTTACCCCCCCCCCCCCTTTGCTTGACCTTCCCCCTCTTCCCTATTATAAATATAAAATTTTATACAATTTTCACAAAAAATGAATACAATAAAGAAAGGCAAGATAGGTTATAACTTTGAATAGAGTTATTAATACATTAGTTATTGACACAAACTGTTTTACCATAATACTTTCAGGTAAAATAACCCTAAGTGTCCACTAAAGGATTAAAGATGAGTCAAGGAAAATACCATACAAAATGGAAGTGATCTAAGCAGGGGTACTATGAATGAATCATTTTTAATCCATTTGACATACTTAAAAAGTTCCAGTCTTAGATCAGGCAACAAACTGTTACCATCAAATATTTTAATTTCTTTTTTAAATCAAGTGTTTGGTTTAAGTTGTTTGTTTAAGTTATAAAATGACAAGTGAGAGTTCTTCGTTCTAACCATTGTTGTTGTCTTCAGAAAATTCTTCTAAAACGACTGAGTTTGCTATCAGTAGTTGTTTTGCTTTTACAGACAGGCTGGATGCTTTATTTGATATTGCCATAGTGACGCCGAAAATCAAACAAAATCCAGGAGGACATAGATTTTTTGCGGATGCAAAGAATGAAGGGGCGACCTGGTGTTATGCTGGATTTGACATTAATTTACACAGGGCAGAATAGAGAACTGCAGAGCGGAAGGAGGAATAGGTCCGTTAAAAAACTCGATGCTTGGAGGATATTCATCGATCTAGTTTTTTTGCGGAATTGCTACCAAGCACCAGAAGCAGTAATAGCACAGAAGACAATGAGGGAGTTTCAGAAAAGCTTGTCTCTGATGGAGTTTTTCCTTCATCGTTGGGTTTTAGAGGAACTGTTGATTTTTTAATGATCGCCTAGCACCAACGTTAGATAGGTGCAAAGTTAGGGACAGAGATGCTGTTCATGTATTAGTTACCTCAGCAGAAGCGTTAGGCCATGATACAAAGGACTTGGGTAATTAACAGAATTCAATGAGCCGTAAACGATCCCAGTTAAGGATTCTTAGATACAAGGAAATGTTAAAAACCTTTAGTATTGATAGAATCAGTGTGCTGTTGTGCATTGGGATGGGAAGCTTCTTCCTAATATTACAAAAGACAATAAGATAGAGAGGTTAGCAGTTCTTATTTCATATGGCGTAAAAGACGGATTATAAAAATATGATCAGTCAATAAAAATGTATGTAACCCATTTTTCATAAATTAAAAATATAATATTTTTTTTAAATTCAAAAAGAATTTATACAGGAAAAATCAATAATTTACAATTTTTAAGAGGCAAAAAGACAATTTAAATTTTAAGGTTTCTTGTAATATTGGAACAAGTTAAAATTAATTTAAAAATAAAAACAGTTACAAAGGAAATGTTATTAACAGTTGTTGTCACTTCTTTACGACTAACAAGAAGAATTAATGATCAAAAAATATAAATAACATAAAAAAGGGATGAATAAATATCTAAAAAGTTTTCTTATAACAAGGCAATTTAAATAAAAACTGGTGACAGAGAAATAAGTAATCTGATTTGAAATAAAATTGCCTTTAAGTTTGTTTAATCCAAAACTCAAGAGGGTTTCCGTAGGAAAAAAGGGGAAAAAAGTTGAAGGGATTTTTATCTGCAAAGAAAGCAAAGAGAGTTTCTCTGTCTGGCTTATAAAAGAAAAAAAAACTTTTCAAAAGGTTGCCAAGATTAGTCTATTTGAGGAAAATTGGCTTGTCAAATTGTTTCTTAGTACATCGATAATGGATTTTTTCACTAAGATTAAACCACTGTACTGGAGATTCTTTTAAAAACTTTATTTTTTCCTCTTTTTGTTATTAAGTTTATTGAAGTAAAAACATTATTAAAAGTATTTTAAATGTAAGCTTCAAAAATGTCGAGAAAAAAAATAAAGTGGAAAATTACTTAGTATTAGAAAGGAAAGTTTAAAATAGAATATTGTATATTAAAATAATATGATACTGACAAATAGATGAATGGTTTATTTTATCTTGTAGTTCTCCTTTTACAGTTATTGTCATTCTTTCTCTCTCTCAGTCAATAAAATTGACTTTTGTACATTTCTACTTACTAGAAAAGTTATTTAATTTATTTCTTCAAAGGAAAACATTTCCCAAATGCCTTCATTGAATCGATTTTAAGGAAAATAATACTATTATAAGTCTAAGTATCGAAAATAAGTCTTTTCAAAGCAACATTGAGATATTCTCCTTTATATTTATAAGCTACGTAATTTTTTATGAAATTTCCTTCGTGAAAATTCGCTCATTGAAACACCCACGCAGATAGCTAATTTATTCGCCAACGGCATTTATCATATTATAAACTAACATATCTATTTAATATTGGTTTACCAATTATCCATTTCATAAAAAACAACCAATTCACAAGGTACTTCTTAAACAATTCTTGCTACCACTGGAAGAATCCCGCTTACCTCTTTTTGAAACGGATGTTATTGTTATTTGAGATTATAATAACCTTTTTTTATCCAAATAACGTGATTCTTTAGGTTGTATTATCTCTGATGTTAAACGACTTTAAGTCCAACAAATGTAAAAAAACAGTGTCATAAATATAACATTGTGCAGTGGAATAAATGAGCATGTCCGCCTAAAGCTGGAATTCACTACATGTTTTGCTCTAGCGTTAGGATCCCCACCACAAAGTTAAGATTTCGGTGGCCACCTTGCTGTGAAGCAGCTTTATTTTAGAAAGATTTGACCTAGTTTGTCTAATGTAAATAAGATGAAGATGATATTTATGTTATTTATATTTATTTATATATTCAATTAGGGACTTTTGAGTTGTATTTTTATTTATAACTTAGTTTATTTTTTTATTCAATCATCATTTATTTGTTTATTCAAGCTTTTGAGGAGGAATAGGTCCTAATTAATACAAAAAAAACTAATTTTACCGAGCTTTCGATATAATTTAATCTTTTTCAAGGCTTAACATATTAAATAGTAACAAAAACAGTTACATGGTGGTTTACACTAGATGTTTGGACAACAACTAGAGTATTAAACAACAAGTTTTTTTTTGTATTAATTAGGACCTATTCCTCCTCAAAAGCTTGAATATTTAAAATAGAGGTCCCTATAACATTTTTGTTTTATTATTTGTGTAAGTTCAGATAATATTTGATATGTTTGAACTAAATAATTATATTTTTTGTTAAAGCGCTATCCAAATTATAGAAATGATATTTTAAAATTTCGTGTAGTACAGACGTTACGTTAAATTTATATTTTGCTGTTGACTTGTCATTATTAACAATTACTGAGTTCATATTATTACCATATTTAAATTTATGAGTATTAAAGCTAAGGTGCACTTCAGTTTCTACAATCAGTTAAGCTTTTAATTGTATTTATATTAAAGATAAACCTAATCAGATGACTATTAAGTAGTCCCCAGTTTAAATTAATTTAAATTATTAACTCTTAGAGCCCTTTTAACAATACTTAATTTAATAAATTCATTCATTATACATGTATTTCATAATTTTTAATTTGTAATAAAAAATTTTTACATTGTAATGAGTAATGTTAAATGTTTTACGAGATAACAGTAAATTTTATTCATATGAATGTGTTAACAAAATAATTAATACCAGAATAATAAAGACAAATACTCCTGAAAAAAATCAATTTCCAATTATATATGGTAATAAATATTTATACATTCTTTTCAGCGATTTTTTAAAAAAAAATAGCTATGAGGTTGGAGTCATGAAAAGGGATAAGAGTGGGGGTGGATTTTGCTCAATGATCAAGAAGGCGTGGGGGTCGCGAAGCGGCCTCCAGCGCTGACGCCACCTAGCAGTAGTTTAATTATTACGTTTAATACATAAATATAAAACTTATTTACCCTTCCCATTATTTTCATCCTTTTTTAAGGAAACGATCATTTTGGCAGCCTCCAATTATTTTTTAAGGAATTTCCCCATATTTTTTATTTTACCATCTGGGAACACAGGAAGTATCCTCCCACACAGCTTTTGTCTCTTTTAGTATGTATACTAAAACAGACAAAAGTCTGTATACAAATCAGGCAAAACATGATTAAATGATACCTTTTAGTATACTCTAAAGTATCATTTAATAATAAATGGTCATATAATTCATATAATAAAAAAAAGAGAAAAAATTTGTGTCTAGTATTTATACTATTTATTGCCAGTAGTACTCCAGCAAAATAATTTAAAGCATAGATTAAGCTAAGGAGTTATATTTCTTAGCTTGTTTTACGTTATTTAATTGAATTAATTGATAAACTTAATTAAAGCAAATAAAAATAAATTAATTCATTTTATAAATTCGTTTACTGCATCAATTAAATCACTAAGAAAAATTTTGATTTATGCTGTCGCATATGATTGTTTCCATTGAGTATATAAGAGTAAATTAAGTTTTTAACATAGAATTTTCTATAAATTTGGAGGACAGAATATTTTTTTGAAATTATTTGTAAAAGCATAACATGATTAAATAATCATTAGTAAACAACAACTTACATGTTCAGTGTGAATAACTGTGGTCTCTGTAGAAACAGCCGTCTCAGTCTGAGTATGGGAAGTGGAAGATATACGATATTGCATTCCTGATATACTACAAAAACCTTCATGCCTTGTCGACCTAGTTGTACTATTAACATAAACCCCGGTTATAGTTAGATCAGCGGTATCCTGGTTTACTATAACTAAAGCTTTTTTCCTGCCTCCTAGAATAACTTCATCGTCGGATGTTTCTTCGACATCGACAACTTCGGGAGTAGAAGATGATTCTCTCGAATCCGAATCTTTGACTCGGCTATCATCGTCACTTTTCGATCTCTTATCAGTGGAATAAGTAGCTGCCATCATAGCAGATGCATTTAGACTAGCCATTCTCTTTTTGACAACCATATCTTTCAAGTCCATGACTACTTCCGATCTCTTTCTCCGTCTCTTCACTTTCTTCTCAACAATTTTAGGAGGACTAGATGGAGCCTCATCTATAGATTTCTTCTCACTTACTGAGTCGGAACTGTCTTCAGAGCTTGAACTGGTCGCATTCAGTATATCCCAATGCCTTCCAACACTCCTAAGCCCCGGAGCAGTCCTCAAATTCCGAACGGGGACCTCTTCTACTTCTTCTTCCTCCTCTTCATCGATATCTTCTTTAGGAGTATCATTCTTCTTTTGTGCGACTTTTTCCTTTTTCTCGTCTTTTAACAATTTTTCTGATTTATCAATAATATCCAACATAGCTCCAACTCTACTTTCGTTCTCATATAAGCAATGCACTTTAGCAAGAGCGTTAAGTGAGGCTTCTCTATGACGTTTAGGAGTGTTAATAATTTGAGAAAGTTTAACGCCTTCACCTTTACCCTTTTTAACTATCTTCTTTTTGATTACCCTTTTCTTTACTTTTACACCACCTTCTTTATCTTGTTTTTTCTCTGATCCACCACTTGATACTTTCTTTTCTTCTTTTTTAACAGAAATATCTTTCTTAGGCTTTCCTTTGCCACTAACAACTTTGCTCACAGTTTCCTTCACTTTCTTTTCCGCAGGTTTCTTAACTATTTTAGAAGGCTCAGCTTTTGCAGCCTTCGTTGTTGAGACATCTTTTATTTCCTCGCTACTGAAAACTTCTTTTATTTTTTTGTTTTCTTCATCTTTGGTTTTTTTAGTCTTCTTGATTTCCTCGTTTTTGCTATTATTTTGTTTAACATCATCATTTTTCGCAACATTAACCTTCTTCCTTTCCATAGATTTAGTTTGCTTTAAGTTTTTTGCATCTTCATCCTTTGATGTCTTAGACTTCTTTACATCTTCATCTTTACTTGATTTAGATTTTTTACTGATTTCCTCTTTGTCAATAACTTCAACTTTTTTAGTAATTTCTAAATCCTTTTTGCTAGAGGCTTCACTATTTTTCTTAGTGTCTTTTTTAAATACGTCGATCCCTTTTTTTCCATCGTCATTATTCTTTGTTTCTACATCTTTCTTTGAACTATCGCTTTCTTTTTTTACAACTTCAGTGGATTTCTTAGATTCAGAATTATAAACTTTTTCCAGCTTTGGGACCTTGATGATGTCTTCTGCTGATTTATTTTTCTTCGATGATAAAGCTTTTTTAGAATCACTTTGTGTTACTTTTGGACCTTTTAGTGTCTTTTTCATTTCTTTTGCTGGAGATTTTTTACTAGGATCTTACCCGTAACTTTTATTTCAGTCTTTTTTACTGCCTTCTTTTCAGCAGCAGGTTTCGGGATTGATTTTTTCAATGTCTTCTTTTCTTTTACATCTTTATTTATCGGCTTTTTAGGCTCCTTAACTTTCTTTTCCACTTCCTTAACATCCTTCGAGGACTTCTTTTCTATTTCTTTGATATTGGTAACATCATGTTTCAAATCCTGAGCTTCTTTTTTAGACTTAATCTGTTTAGTCAGAAGTGTTTCTTTCTTCAAAGATTTCTCAGGGGGGGATTGCACAGTTTCTTCTTCTTTGATTTTCTTCCTAGGTATAACTTTCTTAGACACAACGGCTACTTCAAGTAGCGTGTTCACTACACCTGTTAATTTGTCATCAACATTTTCTGCAAGTTTTTTCAGCAAATCTTCTTTCAAAGCACCGACAACAGATGCAGTTTTTTTCTTTTGACTGGTTTTCTGTTTAGAAACACCTCCTTGAAGAATGCTTTTTGTAGTTTTAGGGTTTCTGACCCTAATAACAGTAACTTGTACTGGTCTATCAACATCTTTACCTTGTTTCTTTGGTTGAGTCTTAACTTTTGCTTTAGGTTTGGGTTTGGTAACAGCGCTCTTTTTCTGAGTTTTGGGGCCCTTGGGTCGAGACCCGGAGCTTCTTGTGCTCCGTCCCTCTTCCCTAGGCTTCCTCATATTTAAACCAAGCTCTAATTTTCACCAATTCTCATTTCCCCTCCCCCCACTGTGAATCTTATCCCTTGCTTAGCACATCGTAAATTCAATTTTCTTTCCCTCTTCAACAAACAGCATTTTATTCCTGAAACAGAAAAAATATGTCAATTAGTGAGGGGAAATATAATTAAATTCCTACATAATTTAAACTTTAACCTGATTCGCAACGGCTCAACCTTATTATTTCTTATTACCTTCGCTAATCCTCAAAATACGAAAAAACCTAATTTATAATTTAGTACATCTCATTCCCAGACAAAGAAGATCATTTTTCTCTGATCTTCATTGAACGCACTTGGTAACAAATGCCGAAGATCAAGTAGCTGCATTTATATGGTCTCAGGCATTACAATACACATGCCAATGTTTGAATTTCCTGATTTTTAACGATTTTAAAAAAGAAATCGAGTATGAGGTACCTCAGAACTTTTTCTCATCACATCGGATTCGCTACGCTCATCCTCCCTACTTCGGACTCACTTGTCCTAAGATAGTAAACACATTCGTTTCATTCTTAGCGGTCACCCATACAGCATTGACCACGCTCAATGCCACTTAACTTTTATGATCCAATAAGAATCATGACTATACTTGTTGTATTAAAACGAAACTTAGTGTAATCTTTTATTACACAAATCATTTAATAACAATTGAACTAAAGCTAATAAATGGTCATGTGTGTTAAATCTTAATCCGATAGCATAATTTTTCCGGGTAGTATGGTTTTTTGAAATTATCGCTGAGTCATTAATGCGGGTTCATGAAGTCAAAAACAATGATTTTCCTAATAGCACAACTAAGGTAGACTTTTTTTAGTACAAAGATTCAACTCTCTAGCATAAAAACACTAGGAGCTGCAATGATAACAGACACACACATACAGACAGACTACTTTATAAATACCACTTAGAATAATTAATAATAGGATAATTGCGGTGATATACCGGTATCTATTTTTTTACAAACACAATACTTTTCTTATTATAAATTTTATAATATTATAAATATTATAATAAATTTATAATGTTATAAATCTTATAATAGTTCTACAGTATAAATGAGGAAAAAATGAGCTTTGAGGTTATTTATAAGTTATTATTGACAGTTAATTACGTCATAGAAAAGTTATTTTCTGGAAAGCACATCTAAACTTTAAGATTGATTGTTGAAGTTTTCATTCTCTATACAGAACAAACACACTGGGAGCAATAGACACACACACACACATACCCATAAAGACACAGAAAATGGATGATTCNACTAACTTTTATGATCAATAAGAATCATGGCTATACTTTGTTGTATTAAAACGAAAACTTAGTGTAAATCTTTTATTACATCAAATCATGTAAATAACAAATTGAACTAAAGCTAATAAATGACATGTGTGTGTTTACAATGCTTAATCCGATAGCATAATTTTTTTCACGTGGTAGTATGGTTTTTGAAATTATCGCTATGTCATTATGCGGGTTTCAGTGAAAGTCAAAAGACAAGATTTTCCTAATAGCACAACTATAGGTAGACTTTAATTTTTAGTACAAAGATTCAACTCTCAGCATAAAAAACACTAGGACTGCAATATAACACAACACACATACAGACAGACTACTTTATAATACCACTTAGAATATTTAATAGATAATTGCGGTGCACGTATCTATTTTTACAAACACAATACTTTCTTATTATCAAATTTATAATTTATATATATAATAAAATTATAATGTTTATAAATCTTATAATATTTCTACAGCAAATGAAAAATGAGCTTTGTTTATAAGTTATTATGACGTACACACAGTTATTTTCTGCCAATCCCACAAGATAGACCTGAAGTTTCCATTCTCTATACAGACAAACACCACTGGGGAGCATAGACCACACACACCACAACATACCCATAAGACACCAGAAATGGATGATTCGGGGTGAAATGCCGGTTTTGGATTTATACCTACGACACCAATGAGGAAAAGTAAAAAAGACATAATGTTTTGGTTTGCTCGGACTATTCAGCAATATAACATAATTACTACAAGGATTGCAGATTAAACTGTATATTATTAGATGATTTTAAAACTGACAGACATAGTGGAATCCCCATACAGTTTAAAACTCATGTCAAATACTGTAAAATCAACAAAATTAAAGTCCAGCATATAATCCTGCATGTAGTTCAAAATATTATATCACGGATATAGATATAACTAACTTGAGTTTACATAGACACCCTTTATAGTGTAGGAATAGGACATCATATGAAGTTGTTATACAAAAAGCTTCATTTGTTTAGTAGTAAAACTATAGATTACATTATTACATTAAACATTCGAGTAAAAAAAGAGCCAAGTCTAGCGTAAAAAGTTGTGAGATATTGAATAAGCTAAATCGTGATTCCTAATAAGCTTGTGAACTATATGAGGTCTGGCGTATTACTTTGTGAACGAAATAATAGAGAAGTTTCCATCGTAAAATAACAAGCCACAAAACAAGACTGCAAATGCTTGGTACAAACGCGCATGCTTACAATTAATTAAATTAACTTCACCGGTTCCTTATGTGAAGGCCAAGATCAATTATTCAAAACACATTCAAGCGGTTGCACACAACACATGACTTCGAGCTAAATGTATAATAAAGAAATAAACTTAATGATAATGTTGAAGAATATGTAATGTACAAATAATAAAAGGTTAAATATAACAGAAAGTTACAGAGGCAAAGGAATGAATTTATATTACTGCCATAATAGAACAGACTGTTGTGGCACTTCAGGAGACCCGAATCCAGCTTATTAGGAGGACGACCTTAAACCTCTACACTACTATATTATACAATATAACAGTAACAAATTTAAAATTTATTCTTTTTACTTTTCTCACTATACCGTAGTATATAGAAAAGTATTTGTGTTTGGCAAACAAACCAACAACGAAATATCACCGGAATTATCCGTTTCAGTTGTTTAATGAGAACCTCATTAAGATGGTTTTCACAAAGGTAGTCTGTGATGTAAAGGGACCCAAGGGGTATATTCCTTGCATTGTCAGGTCTTAATTTAGAATTACGCCTTGATCCTTGTGGTGTCCTTCGCCTGCTGTCCGCTTTTGTTGTTAGTATGTTGGTAGCCCTGCCCCCGAGGCCCTAGAACCTCGAAATCTCGGGAAATAGTCAGTCACTTCGAGTTCGCCCCCTGCGTTTCCCCTCCTCTCCGGTAAATTAAGCTATAAGGTTTAATTTGATGACTTATTTAATTAATCTTTTAATCATTATAGATCTATTTCTCTATCTGTGGCACGATCTCAAAATGGCTTGAATATCGCCCGTCCCCCTTTACCAACACCCAACAAAAAAAACCTTAATAGTAGGGGGAAAAGGGAGCGTTCTGGAACCTTCCTCCTCCTCCTCCACTCTCCTCCTCCCCTCCACCTCCTCGCACCGCCACCCCTCCTCCCCTCCTCCTCCTCAGCATTCTCATATATGTTTATATCCCCCTCTCTTTTTCTTTGCCATAGTGTAATAACAGTAACATTAAATAGTGGCTTGCATAGTGTAATAACAATAAATCAATTAAATAGCTTGTATATAAAAAATTGGTCCAGGTAGAAGCCGGACTGATTTTAAGGTGTATGTAGATGACCACCCTAGATTATCAAGTGTCTCTCTTAGTAAAAAGCCCTTCCCACCACGTCAAGGTGAGACACATCGGGAAGGTGTAACTGCCCCCGTCCTCGCACTGGTACTATGGCGACCATCCTCTTTAAAAAATATCGCCTTTATAATATTTTTTGTATTTTTTATTTATTTATTTTTTATTTTTTTTGTATTTTTTTAATTTTTTTTTAATTTTTTTTGTATTTTTTATATTTTTATTTTTTTTTTTTGTATTTTTTTTATATTTTTTTAACGTATTTACAGCAAACACTTACATCTCTTTAGCGCCATATAGGTTTACGGGAACCTATGCCACGCCCCTTAAAAGATGGACGGTTACGGGACGCTATGCCACGCCAGGACCGCTCTGAGGATACGGCGCTATGCCACGCCAGGGACCCTCTGAGGGTTTACGGGACCTATGCCACGCCAGGACCCAATTATGGGCACGCTTTCGCCATACTAGAGTTCCATCTCGTATTGCGGCAGCTGCTGAACATGAGTGTAAGTGTAACATATGATTAAACTCTAAGAATAAACTCGAAAAAAAATCCCCACTAATGAAACTCCACGTGGCTACACATGAAACGGTAGTAAAATTTATGGTCAACCGAGTGCAGGTCCGTTTACGAGCATTTACAAACTCCATACTCGAGCCTGAGCGCAAAGCAAATTTTTTATTGTGCTTATGAAGAAGGCAGGGCCTCCAGCTATAACTCAATGAACTAATTTTGGGACATTCTATCGCAAGTAAATCTATAATGACGCAATTATTTGGCAAGTATTTTTTCAAGAAACGAACTTTACCCTTAACGACAAAGTGTGTGTACCGATTAGATAAAAGTTTAAATACTAAATACAATCGCTCGTACTCAACATCACCGTCATCCAGTTTATTCCGTGAAAATTTAATGTAAGCCAAGAATTTTGTTTTCATAGATTTAGAATCTTGAATGTAATTTGCAGGTGGTAAAAATAACCAGCTCGAAGACGATTTCGTCTCCAGGTCCAAACATGCGAGCTCTTTAACGATGACTTGCCCCTCATTATCTATAAACCCTTGAATATCTATAATAGCGGTAGAAGGCATCTTGACTGCACGGAAGCCGAGATACAAATGACCATATCCCCTTAAATCATAAACTTATATATTCATCATGTTTACCTGCAATGGCGTCCTTGTAGAATCCCAACTCTGAACCATCCTCGCGTTCAACCCCCTCACAGTGTTTATCTCGTTGGTGTCGAAGTAAATTCTTTTTATGTATAAACTTTTTAAAGCAGTCTGGACAACTAAATGTCAAGTTTTCAAATCTCTTCTTATAGAGGCTCGAATCACGTATCTTGGAGAACATCTCTGCACGGTGTCTGGCTCAATACTAAAGTCGGAGCTCCTCTAGCGCTATATATATATACTAAACGAAAGCTAAAACACCGCTGAAGCGGCTTCAACAACTCCAGTTAGACCCATATTAGCTGCAACACAACTCCAAATCGGCTCGTATAGGCTCTGCAATAGTTCATATGGCTCCACATCGCTCTAAATGGCTCATAACAAGGGCTCATATTGGCTCCAACATGGCTCATATAGCCCAAATGGCTCATACTCGGCTCTAAATGGCTCATATAGGCTCTAAATGGCTCATATAGGCTCCAACTCGGCTCATATAGGCTCTGCGATAGCTCATATAGGCTCCACACCGGCTCTATATGGCTCATATTGGCTCCACTTCGGCTCTAAATGGCTCATATTGGCTCCAACTCGGCTCATATAGGCTCTGCGATAGCTCATATAGGCTCCACATCGGCTCTAAATGGCTCATATTGGCTCCACTTCGGCTCTAAATGGCTCCGCTCCGGCTCCAAATGGCTCATATAGGCTCCAAAGCGGCTCTAAATGGCTCATATTGGCTCCAACTCGGCTCATATAGGCTCTGCGATAGCTCATATAGGCTCCACATCGGCTCTAAATGGCTCATATTGGCTCCACTTCGGCTCTAATGGCTCCGCTCCGGCTCCAAATGGCTCATATTGGCTCCACTCCGGCTCTAAATGGCTCATATTGGCTCCAACACGGCTCTAAATGGCTCATATAGGCTCCAAAGTGGCTCTAAATGGCTCCACTCCGGCTCCAAAGCGGCTCTAAATTGCTCATACAGGCTCCTATTCGGCTCTAAATGACTCATATAGGCTCCAAAGCGGCTCTAAATGGCTCCTACTCGGCTCATATAAGCTCCTACTCGGCTCTATATGACTCATATTGGCTCCACTCCGGCTCTAAATTGCTCATATAGGCTCCAAAGCGGCTCTAATTGGCTCATATAGGCTCCTACTCGGCTCCAACAAGATGAATATATAAGTTTATGATATAAGGGGGTATGATCAGTTGTATCTCGGCTTCCGTGCTGTCAAGATGCCTTCTACCGCTATTATAGATATTCAAGGGTTTGTAGATAATGAGGGACAAGTCATAGTTAAAGAGCTCGCATGTTTGGACCTGGAGACGAAATCGTCTTCGAGCTGGTTATTTTTACCACCTGCAAATTACATTCAAGATTCTGAATCTATAAAAACAAATTCTTGGCTTACATTAAATTTTCACGGAATAAACTGGGATGACGGTGATGTTGAGTACGAGCGATTGTATTTAGTATTTAAACTTTTATCTAATCGGTACACACACTTTGTCGTAAAGGGTAAAGTTCGTTTATTGAAAAAATACTTGCCAAATAATTGCGTCATTATAGATTTACTTGCGATAAAATGTCCCAAAATTAGTTCATTGAGTTATAGCTGGAGGCCCTGCCTCCTTCATAAGCACAATAAAAAATTTGCTTGCGCTCAGGCTCGAGTATGGAGTTTGTATAAATGGCTCGTAAACGGACCTGCACTCGGTTTGACCATAAATTTACTACCGGTTTCATGTGTAGCCACGTGAGTTTCACTAGTGGGGATTTATTTTCGAGTTTATTCTTAGAGTTTAATCATATGTTACACTTACACTCATGTCTCAGCAGCTGCCGCAAATACGAGATGGAACTCTAGTATGGCGAAGCGTGCCATAATTGGGTCCCTGGCGTGGCATGGCGTCCCGTAAACCCATATAGGGTCCCTGGCGTGGCATAGCGACCCGTAAACCCTCAGAGCGGTCCCTGGCGTGCATAGCGTCCCGTAAACCGCATATTCCATCTTTAAGGTCACTGGCGTGGCAGCGTCCCTAAACCTATATGGCGCTAAAGAATGTAAGTGTTTGTGTAAATACGTTAAAAAAATATAAAAAAATACAAAAAAAAAAATAAAAATATAAAAAATACAAAAAATTAAAAAAAAATTAAAAAATACAAAAAATAAAAAATAATAAAATAAAAATACAAAAAAATATATAAAGGCGATATTTTTAAAGAGGATGGTCGCCATAGTACAGTGCGAGGACGGGGCACTGTACACCTTCCCGATGTGTCTCCACCTTGACGTGGTGGGAAGGCTTTTTACTAAGAGAGACACTTGATAATCTAGGGTGGTCTACTACATCACACCTAAAATCATCCTGCTTCTACCTTGGACCAATTTTTTATACAAGCATATTTAATGTTACTGTTATTACACTATGCAAGCATATTTAATGTTACTGTTATTACACTATGCAAAGCAAAAGAGAGGGGGGATATAAAACTATAAAGAGATGCTTGAGGAGGAGGAGGTGGAGGAGGTGGTGGCGGTGGTGGAGGTGGAGGAGGAGGAGGAGGTGGAGGAGGAGGAGGAGGTGCCAGAACGCTCCTTTTCCCCCTACTTTTAATATAAATAACTATTTCGCCCGCCCCTTTTACGGGCCCGTTTCCTGAGTTATCTGCAGCCTTGCCCCCTGGTACGCTTCAAGTCTATCAATTATTGTAACCTTAGAATAATACTATATATAGAAGGAGCACAGGGCCGTAAACACAATGTAATTCTACTGATAACACGAAAGCCGGCTGACTGGTGCAACTAAGTAATGCTGCCAACCTGACAACAAAACATTATTTTAAATATTTGTCATAAATATCTATTAATGAAGAAAGATAGTAAAGAACAAATTTAATAACTTAAAACACCTGCTGAGTATTTAATAAAACTGGTCTTAGATGGCAAAAGGGTGGCGCAATACAAGAATCTACATTTAGTTGACGTGGATTACTTATTATATATAATTTTAATAAATACGTTAAACAACAGTTTAAAATGCTTTAAATATTGTAATGCACCGATATTTATATTAGTATTTTATGAATAATCAATCATTAATTAATAATAGAACATAATAATTCAGCAACCGGAAGTATTGCCAACTTTTTTTTAGAAAGTTGTATATTGTTAGGGTGGCAGCATTACTTAGTTGCACCAGTGAACCGACTTTCGTGTTATCAGTAGTGCTCCTTCTATATATAGTATTATTCTAAGATTGTAACCAACTAGAGTTTTTAACTGAAGTTACAATATTTTGTAAACAATGTGTCAAAATATTATTTAAACCCAGTTTCATTTATACGAGCAAATTATTTCAAATGCAATTATTTTTAAAATATGATTTTTTTTTTTTTTGTTACAAGTATTAGGGTTAGCATAGTTTCGTTGACATGAGAGGCTGGTAAGAGAAATCCAGTGATTGCACTCTGACGGTGTTGGTAGATTTAGTATAAATAGATGTAGAATCATATAATAAAAAAATAAAATAAAATAAAATAAAAAAAAAATAAAAAAAAAAAATAATAATAATAATAATAAATAATATAATAATATAATAAAATAAAATAAAAAATAAAATAAAATAAATTAATAATAATAATAAAGAAAAAATAATAAAGAAAGATAAATAAAATAAAAGAAATAAATATATTTAATAGAAATACGAACTAAAGCAAATATATATTTATATAAAAATAAATATTTTTTTTTTTATTTTTATATAAAACTGTATACAAACGATTTATGGCTTGTTTAGCTGGTCTCTGGGCCACTGTCTTCTCAGGCGCCTGGTGGGATTGTCTGGAAGGGTTTTGGAGGAGAGGAGTTGTACAAGAGGATTGGGATGGTCTACTTGGGATTCATGGAATTTTCGGTAGCGGGATTTGGAAAGGTCTTTAACAAATGGGACTTTAAGGTCGTTATGGATGGTGAGGTTAGAAACATAAAAGGGAGCATTAGTGATTTTCCTGAGGATTTTTGATTGTAAGGTTTGAAGACGTTGGGAGTTGGAAGGCTTAGTGGTACCCCACACTTCTAGACCATAGGACCACGCGGGTTTTAAGACTACATTATAAATTCGAAGCTTGCTGCTCAGTGATAGTTTTGACCTATGATCTAGAAGGCGTAGCAGGAACTTGTATCGTCTTGAAACGTCAGTACGTTTGATTTTAGTGTGTAGTTGCCAGTTTAACCGTCTGTCAAGATTAAGGCCCAGGTATCGGACGGAAGAGGATTGAGGAATTAGAACTTGATTGAGGGTGACTGGAGGACAAGTGTCAATTCGAAGAGCAAAAGTGACGTGAACACTTTTCTGTTCGTTGATTTTTATCCTCCATTTCCTCAACCAAGGTTCTAGAAGGTATAGGTGGTTTTGAGTTTGATCAGAAGCCGTTATGTGGTCTTCGTGGACAGAAAGGATAGCTTTATCGTCGGCAAAGGTTCCTAGGATTGTGGATGGATGTTCAGGAATGTCGTGTGTGTAGAAGGAGTATAAAATTGGTCCTAAAATACTGCCTTGAGGGACTCCTGCGCTGACGGGATAGATTGTAGAGAATGATGACCCTAAGCTGACTCGAAAGTATCTGTCTGAGAGAAAGGACTTTAGGATAAGATAGTACGTGAAAGGAAGGACACCCATGAGTTTCCAAAGTAAGCCAGCATGCCAGACTCTATCAAAGGCCTGAGCCTCATCTAGAAAGACTGCTGAGCAATACTTTTTTCTCTCAAGGGAGGAGGCAATGACATCGACAAGTCAATGACATTGTTGGATAGTGGAATGCTGGGATCTAAATCCAAACTGGTGATTAGGAAGGTATTGGTTAAGTGAAGGTATAAGTCTGCGAAGAAGGAGTTTTTCAAGGACTTTGCCCATGATAGGAAGGAGACTGATTGGTCGATAGGATGAAGAGAGATGGGCCGGTTTGGAGGGTTTTGGGATCATTATAACTGTTGCGAATTTCCATTGGGTGGGAAAATGGGCGGTTCTAAGGACTGAGTTGCAAATATAGGTGAGAAAAAGGATTCCTTTTTTTGGAAGATGCTTTAGGATTTCAGAGGTGATGAGGTCGTATCCAGGGGATTTACGGGATTTAAGGTGTTTTATGGTATACATATTGTCCGACGGATTAAAGGCTTTAGGTGGATGTGACAACTGGAGAGGTGAAAGGAGATCATCTTCAATCATTTGGATATGTTCATTATCAAGGATATCTGGATGAGGAGAGAAAAGATTAACGAGATGTTGAGCAAAGACTTCCACTTTATCAGTTTCTGATATTGCCCAAGAACCATCAGTTTTCTTTAAGGGAGAAGGAATGAACTTATGGGAGAGGAGACGTCTACTAGCGTTCCATAGAGAGCGGTCTTTGTCAGTTAAGTTTTCAGTAAAGCTTTTAAACTTGTCTTCGTTGTACTGTCGAATAAGGTTGGTGAGTTTTCTACTTATATTATTTAAATAGCGTTTGTCCGATGGGTATCGAGTACGTTTCCAACTAGATCTAGCTCGTCTTTTGTCGGTTATAAGTCTACGTATTTCAGTAGGTAATGTTAATGGTTTGTAGTTGGTATTATTGTTTAAATTTATCGTTGAGTCCCATATTGATGTCTGTATTGCGTCAGTTAGTAGCTGTACTGCTTCGTCTACGTCGGTGGCTGTTTTCAAGGGTATCGTCAAGTCCAGTTTTTGTTCAATCAGTGTTTGGAAGCTGTCCCAGTTTATGGGTCCGTTGATAAGTCTTGGTTTTAAAGGTTTTGGAGAAGGAGTGATGTCTAGGGTTAGGATCACAGGGCTATGATCTCAAGATAGGTCATTGAGGATTGATGCTGCAATTTATTCTAAACTTTATTATATTTTATTTTATTTTAAATTGCTCGCAATTTAAAATATGAGAAGTAATATTTATAAACAACGTATTACAAACTCGTACTAAGCACTAAATCAGTAATTAACTAAAAGTTGGCGATAAAAACTAAGTTTTATATTAGTAAAATGAACTTATAACTCAGTCTACATAGGTTCGGAACTGGGTAGAAATTTTTCAAGTGCTTGTTACAAGTAATTGTAGTAGTCAAGAAATTTTTGTTAATATGCATATTAGAAAAGTGCAACACATGTCCAAGTGTATCCTTGGTAACACCCGTACAAGTTTATCTTTGTCATTACAAGTTGTATCTTTAAAATTTTTGAGACTACAAGACTTGCAACGTGGCCCATAAATAGTTAAAATGAAAATTTTTAAGTATGGTGTTTTTCTGATCAGTTGGTAAAAAATATTTTACAACCACAAGAAGATGGATATTAAGTAAAAGTATTTTGCTGGAAAAATAGCTAATGTAAATAATTGCAAGCAATATTTGGCTAAATCTATAACAATAATAACAATATCATTACACAAGAGCCCAGCGAACTTGTATCAGTATAAAGAGAATTATACATCGCTCAATAATCAACAAAGGAAAAAATAAATAAAGATAGTATTGTCAGCCATACCTTGCTGGTATAGACAAGAAAAAAGAGAAATTAAGAAGAAGAAGAGTTCGTAGACCAATTTTTTTTTCGTTTTTAAAAGGTGTTCTAATTGACAATTTTTGTGTGTTTATCTGTAAAGCTTTTACATTTTTGAGTAAAAGTGTGAAGCTATGGATGAATTTAATGACGACGATAATATGGAGTTAATTGGACGTTTGTTTTTTTCAATTAAGTATATAGCACAGTTTATTTAATGAGTGCTACCTCAAAAAAATAGTGTATGCCATCCGGCTGAGAATGTCTTTATGTCTTGGCAATTTTTCCCGACTCGCTTCGCTCGTCGGTAAATCTAATTGCCGTGACATAAAGACACACTTCTCAGCCTTATGGCATAAATAACTATTTTTATGTAAACATATTGTCGGGTAATCAACCAAACAACGAGTAAAAGTAATACATCTAGTAAATAAACACGCACAAATCAACAAAGTATGGCCCTAAAAAAATTCAAATGAATAAAAAATAAACGTGAACAGGATGAGGAAATTGTAGGAGATGTTTATATGGCTGTGAGCCCATAGAACTACGTCAACGAGCCTTTTATTTTAATATTTTCCTCTTTGGCTTTGGATTGAGAGTTAGTGGTATACGAGGGGGGGAGGGGGTACCTGTTGCGTCTACAATTCTAACAGAGAGTTGAGACAAAACTTTATTCTACCTTTCTATTGCACTGAGTCTCCAGGGACACACAGCGCATGCTCCAACCTTTATCCAGGTAAAAAGAGTATAAAATGATAACAAAGAATTTCCCACTCCTTTACTACATTGATTGTATTGTTAGCAAACTGATAAGAAACACAATAACTTGTAACTATTATATTTCTAATCTCTGATAAATAACGTTTTGCAAGCTAGATGATATTTAAAGGTAATAAATAGCTAATTGATGTTTGTTAGTCTCAAATTAGTCACCTGACCAATAGAACAAGTATTGTATTACACCAATAAACCTTAGAGCAAAAATATTACTTATATAAAATATAAGATTTAGGCTAAACCGGTCATGGGTCCAAAATTATACTTCACTTAGTTCTAAAGTATGAGAATAAAAATATAAGTATTAATAATCAAACAGCTGAAACAAACAAAACGGAAATTTCATCATGACAATCACATCGGAAACATCAGATGTGATGTTTGACCATCACAAACATTAAAATGTAGCTGGAAATTGACCTGAATCTGGATAATTTAATATATTATCAACTCTTACAAAAATAAGACATAGACAAGTCAAATATTAAAGCAATGTAGTATTATATCATAGAATTCCCAATAGCATACAACTATAGTTCCTAGAATGGTTAGAAGAGTTTTTATTACATTAGCATTAAAGTCACTATAGTTAAACACATGCCTAATATCAGTTGACAGCGCGGGGAGCTAGTGATAAAGAACCAATGAGGTTGGTCCAATTTGAAATAGTAGGCAGTAGTAACATCCAGGAATGACCACATTGGCTCCTTGGCAATATTTTCCCAAGCAGTCAACTGATTTTGATGTATGTATTTAGCTGTAGCTAAATACATTTTGATGTAGCTGAAACTGATTCCAATCATTTTATAATTCCTTCAACCACACAAAACCACTTTGAGGTCCATCCGCTTTGCGGGCTCGATTAGATCGCTGCGGTTCCGTGGAAGCCATTTTTATGTCCCGATTGTCTGGGACAGTAGCCTTACCAAGGTGAAACATGTGGTAGGAGCCTCTTCAATACTATAGTATTGAAGAGGTTCCTCATATGTTACATACGTAAACCTGTATACATCTTGACTACAACTGTTCATTAGCTTCGTGATGCATATCAAATAATGTATAATGCACACTATGCATCATATTGTACATTGTATGTTTCAGTAATTCCCCGAGGGGAGGGTAACATGTATCATAAACAAGAGAACTATGTTACATACACTCTTTGGTTTATGATTCATACTATATTTCATATAGTACGCATTATACAAAAAACATGTATGATTCTAACAACCTCTTAAGATACTAACATTATATTTTACCTAAAATATAAAACATCTCAAACTTGAAACGAAGTCCGTTTGTAGCGGTATCTACATGATACATCGTTTTTTTCATATGTAATGGTATGAAATTTTTTTCAGTGTAGGCACTGATGGGTGCTCCATAGTGCTCCACTTTTATGATCCAACAAAACCTGGTCACATACTTGCCTTATTGAAACGAAACTTAGTTAACTTATTTGTTACGTAAGGATTATTTTTCGATATTTTTTAAAAGAATGCAGATAATTGGATTAAAGCACATATGTTGGTCTTACATATGACTGACTACATGCGTGCCAAATCTCAAATTATCAAAATATATTTTTGCGTTTTATGAACTTTCGAAATGTACGCTGAGTTTTTATCGTCGGTTAATGATGTCATAAAAATATTTTCTGTATTGGACAACTAGACCTAAAGTTTATTTTGTACCAAGTTTAATCTCTACCATAAAGACGCAAGGGGGATACAATGATAACAAACACACACACATACAGACGGAAAACTTTGTAACCTCCTCAGGAGGTCTTAAAAACACCTAAACGGATAATTCAGGGGAAATCCCAGTTTCGCAATTTTTATAAACACAATACCTTAACTATATATACCTACACTATAAATGAAGAAAAGTATAAATAAAAACATTAACATCTAGTTACTTATGGAAACGTTTTCGTATTTCGTGATATATATACTTATATAAGTTCATTAGTATGTTATACTAAATAAGCCTGTTTATGTCTTATAACCTGGGCAGTAGCATTATTACTTCAAGTAAATATAAGCATATGCGTTTTTCAGTTTATAAAAAACTATGGTTATAATTCTAACATCGATTTTTTCCCGTAATATGCACACAAGTAATACTCAGTTTTCGCTGATTCAAATTTTTTTTTAAAGCGCGTTTCCTTTGAAAAATCGATTTAGAAGTAAAAATGCAACAGGAAATAAAGCAAAAATTGTATTACTAAGCAAGATAGCACGAATTGCCAAGAAAATGCACTCGGCTTGCGTACCTAAAATATAATAGGTAATAATTTACTAAATATTATACATTAGTAAATAATTTTGGAGTTATATAGTAGTTATATATTAGGTAAATATAAATAGTAGGAGTGATAATTATGTAGTTATTATCATTACTGTATAGTATCTTGTAGAAGCAATCATAATCAGACTTTAACAATTTATTAACAAGTATACAACTAAACATGAAATTGAACTAATTATAAGATAGATATAAAATTCTATTAATATTGTCATTGTCACGTGTCATAACACGTGTCAATCACTACAAATTATACATATATTAGGTAAATATGACGAATAAACATGACTGCCGGTACCAAGATTCGAACTTAAAAACCCTGGCTTTGAGTACATTGATTGGTCGTATTGACTCTAGACTCGTTTCACTCTAATCAGAACACCAAACATTTTTTAAAGCGACACTTTAACCGACATTCGTTGATTGCTGAGCGCGTCGATTTTGGCAACTGAATTATCACGTTATTTTTATTAGTTTAGAAGTAACGAACTTATAAGATAGTTACTTTTCAATTTGAATATTTTTAAGTACTTTAAAAACATTTGTCTCTAAGAGCTCTTTAGGCCCTACTTAAGAGCATTAAGCCCCTTTTACTCTGCTTTTATGAATACATTTCTTATTATGACAAATAAATATATTTATTTACTATAAGCTTTAAAAAAATTAATATGTAAATATTTTTTTTTAATTTTGGTTTACTCTTTAAGTATATTTTTGGCTGTGGGGCCCAAGAAGGGCAGCAAACCTCGCTGGCTAATCCGCCTCTAGCCTCAACATCTAGTCTATCACTCAACATCTCCAAGGATATTTGTTTTTAAATTTAGTATAAACATGATATTCAAAATCTACTAAGATACAAAAAAACACATTTATCACTATTCAAATAATCTATTACAAAAAGCATAATCCATAGACATCATTTATTTATAAATCAAGTAAAACAGAAACTAATCTAAAACTTCCAACAGACCACAAATATATGCTATATATTTCTAACTAAATGGTCAACCAAGTCAACTATAATTCTTAACTCCCATCAAACGAACATATTATTAAGTTAATAAATGTTTAACTTACTAAAAAGACCCTAAATACTTACTTTATAGACTAATTCAGCCTAAATATTAAAGCTACAGAGTTGTGTCAGATGAGGGTTAACTCAGTTATTAATGATTTATTTACGAAACGAAGAGATGAAAGAAGGGTGGGCAGAAATGACTGATGAATAGCGACAAAATAATTACAATTTTTTACTAAATGAAACCTCGCTTAGAGGGACAGAGTAGCCGAGGGGAGGAATATCACGATGAATATTTTATCAACACTGAGGTCTATATAAGCTTAAAACCTTTGACTCTATTAAACAATTTATTTTTAAACAGTAAGTTTAAAACAATTACTTTTTAATTTATAAATAGTCAATGGTTTCACTCGATTTTATTAGTTTTGTTCAAATATCCACCATACATTTTCACAAATGTTTATTATTATAATGGGGAGAGAAAACTAATATTTAAAAAACTGATATTTACTTTGTACAACGGAAAACCCAACAATAATTTGTACAATAAGGTAGGAGATCAAAAACTCAAATCACTCAATAATATTATAATTGATTAGATTAAGTCAATGTCTAGTTCCATTAGAATTAGAGAGTAAAACATCGGGTACGGGGTACCTCAAACTTTTCCTCATAACATAGGATTCGCTGCGCTTGTTCTTAGAATATACAATTCGCCCAATTTATACTGCAGCATGTCTTAAGACTCGTTTCGCTCGTACTTAGATAGTAAAGCATCCTTTTCATTCTCAGCGGTCACCCATACAGCACTGACCACGATGAATTCTGCTTAGCTTTTATAATACAGCAAAAATCATGGATATACTTATCATATTGAAACAAAATTTAGTGTACTTATTTATTAAGTAAAGGTATACACTTGTTCCAAATTTCAACTCAATTAAATCATTCTCTAATTTTTGCAATTTAAAAAAACTTACACTAATCATTTGATAAAAATTGAACTAATGCTGATAATGACATGAAAATTGGCACATATGTTAGTCTTATACATGTACATGCTAAATCTCAACCCGACCGCTTTATTTTTTTGCGATTTATGGATTTTTGACAGTCAATCAAAAATTGACTTTGCTGAGTCATTATTGCTGGTAAATGACATCATAAAAAATTATTTTCCAAATAGCACTACTACAGCGGTGGAATGATTTTTGTACAAAGTTTCAACTCTCTAGCATAAATACACTAGGTGCTACGATCATAACACACACATACAGACAGACAACTTAGCAAAAACAACTCAGGAGGCCCTAAAACCCTTTGAAACGGATAATTTTGGTGACATCTTAGTTTCCTATATACCTACCTACGGTATAAATGAGGAAAAGTAAAAATCATTCACATTCAACTTAAATTAATACAAGGAAAATATCCAACAGAAATTATATTAATAGATCTTACTATTTAATTTAAGGTGGACTTCCATCAACTAGTTAGCTGACAGTAAAATACAGGCTCCTTAGATTAGATAAATTTATAGTCGATATGCTTTTTAAGTTCATAAGGGTCGCTTATTGTGTTTGATAATATGTGTATAGTTTAATTAAATTATTCATTTAAAACTCAATCTAAAGCGAAACCTACATACAAATTATATAAATATACTATAAACCTTCCATGAGTGCATAATTACCGTTATTTTCTAACTTTTCTTTCTTAATAACAAAAAAAGAACGATATTACTTAAATAAATCAATCGAAAAAAAAATGAACTCACACAAAAAAAAATTCAAAATGTATTAAACAACATAGTAAACAATATTCAGTTTTGTTTTATTTTGTTCATAAAATCATAACAATACTTCACGTTTCTATAAAAAAAGCGAACATTTAACTAAAAAGGGCTAAAAAGATAACAAAGTATAAAAAAGAGTGAACTGTTTACTCGCGGGATTGAGCTCCACATTAATAAAAATTGTTTAAATTAAAACACTTCAAAATCATAAATCATGTCTAGCAACTTAATTATTTCTTGGAAATGAATACACTTTCTTTTATTTAAAAGAGTGCATTTACCTTATGTTACACAAAAAATAATTATTTCTTTTAGAATTTCACAAACACTCTAACAAATACAATTAGAGAGAAAACAAAATTATTACTGTAATGGATTTTGTTTAAAACTCGAAAGAATTTAATATAAATGAGATCTCTCTTCTTATTTTCTTTTAAAATAAAGAAGGTAAAAAATGCAATAAAAATAGAATTAAAGAAACACGAGAGGATGTTAAGTACGATGGAGTTCTCACAGGAGAGTAATGAACCTTCAAGCAAATATAGGATAAAAACATTTTCTAACAATATAAATATTTAAAACAAAAACTAATTTAATTTTGAAAGTAATTAAGCAATGGAAAATTCAAAAATTAATTAATAAAATTTATTTGGAATAATATTTATCTAAGTACATACAATTAGGCTTGGAGATTGTATGTGAAGCGAGTTTATAAAGGAAAGGTTAGGCCTCGGATTCCAAAGCATTCTCATCCGGCTTTATTTTATCAATGATTTAAAAACAACAAGTACCAACCAGGCTGAAGGGACCAAGGACAAAGACCCTGCCTGCCCTTTATCTTACAAAGAGCCATTCAAACAAATAAACATTCAGATCTAGCCAAGTAAAATATAAAATATCAATCCTTTCTTGTTTTAAAGATCTAGGAAACCTTTTGACTACTAGGCTAGAAACTAAGACAACTTAAATAAAAACTAAATAAACAAGACACTTGATTTATATATTTATACATGTATAATTTTTCGCACCTGTCAACGCTATGTGTACGACTACATAGTACAGTAGTAATAATGAAAACTTAATTTTTAACAACTGTACAAACCCAAATAGCAATAATAAATAGATTTAAAGTAAGCAATAATAAAACAAATTCGGGTACGGGGTACCTCGGAACATTTCCTAAACTTCCGAATCCGATGTAATTTGCTACGCTCATCCTTTCTGCTTTGGACTCGCTTCGCTCGTCCTCAGAAATCCAGTTCGCCAAATTTATACTGCAACATGCCTTTGGACTCGCTTCGGTCGTCCTCAGAAATCCAGTTCGCCAAATTTATACTGCAACATGTCTTTGGACTCGCTTCGCTCGTCTTTAGATAGTAAATGCATACGTATCATTCTCAGCGGTCACCTCTACAGCACTGACCATGCTCCTTAATTTTTATTATCAAACAAAAATCATGGATATACTAGTCGTATTGAAACGAAACTTAGTGTGCTAATTTATTATGTTATAATATACACTTGTACCAAATTACAACTCAATTGAACCATTTTCCAATGTTTTACAATTTTGTAATAAACGAACACAAGCCATTCTAAAAAAATTGAACTAATGAATGCTGATAATAAAATGAAACTAGGCACATATGTTAGTCTTATACATAGTCACATGCGTGCCAAATCTCAATCCGTCTCATCATTTTCTGCTTTTTATGATTTTTCGAAATTTTTGCTGAGCCATTATTGCGGGTTAGTGACGTCATAAAAATATTTTCTGAATAGCACAGCATCAGCGTTAGACTGACTTTTGTATAAAATTTCAACTCTCTAGCATAAATACACTGGGCCCTATGATAATAACAGACCCACATACTCATACACACAGACCAACTAAGCAAAACCACTCAGAAGGCCTTAAAAACGCCTAAAATGGATAAATCTGGTTTCATCCCAGTGTCGAATTGTTATGCGAACTCAATACTTTTCCTATATACCTACGAATAAATGAGGAAAAGTAATAAAGCAATAATAGAACTTGACACAAGATTTTAAATAATAAGTATCTATCTTATAATTACACAAAATATTTTATATTTTTATAAATACAAAACAATATAAACAACAACAGAAAATTGTATGGGTTAAAAAAATAAGTAACCAATAAATAAATCAAACAAAGTATATTCAAAGAAGATATTAAAAGATTGGCGGAACTGACATAACAATCGGCTGTGAAACTATGTTGAAAACTGGGCAACTTGCCAGTCGTAATTAATATCTTTCATAGGCTCCGAGAGCACGTGTTACGAGATTAGACGTATTTAAACCATTATAAATACAATTATTGATACAATTAATTTCAAATAAATTCTTTAAATTGCTAAACGATTTTATCAAATAAAGATTTTTGTTTCGTTATAAACGACCTACAGTTATTAACACTATACTTCTACGTAGATTTTGGTGAGTTGCTGTCTTAATACTAATATTCAAGTTATTGGAAACAAAATTTAGAATTACATTGAAGACAACAATTTACAGTTACTTTGAAGACAACCTTGGGGCAAATACATTTGATGTACACAGCCATTATACTGTACTACCAGATAATGATGATTTCAATATAACTAAAGACTGAAACTATTCTTATTAGATGTATTGATTAAAAAAAATTATCAATACTATCAATATTATTATTTGTATATTGATACACAATACAACATATATTTAAAATCCATATAAAGTATATAAAATAAAAGAAAAAATACTTTTTACTCATCACATCGGATTCGCTACGCTCATCCTCCCTAATTTGCACTCGCTTCGTTCATCCTTAAATAGTAAATATAAACATCCGTTTATTCCAAGCGGTCACCCATGCAGGCACTGAGCGCTCGATGCGGCTTAACTTTTAATATCTAACAAAACCCATGGATATACTTATCGTATTTAAACAAAACATGGTGTACTTTATTCATTGCGTGAAGGTATACACTTGCGCCGATTAGATTATTTTCCGATTCTTAACAATTTTTTTAATAAACGCACCCATGTCATTTGATAAATATTGAACTAATGCTGATAATAAGATGAAAATTGACACATATGTTGGACTTATATATAACTACATGCAAACTAAATCTCAAGTAGATCAAAAATTTTTTTAGCGTTTTAAGAATTTCAAAATTGTTGCCGAGTCATTATTGTGATTAATAATGCCATTAAAAACTTATTTCCAGGATAGCACAACTACATCTAATGATTAATTTTTGTATCATGTTTCAACTCTCTAGCATAAATACGCTGAGAGCTACGATGATAACAGACAAGATAACAATGTAAAACTTACCAGGCCAGGCCTAAAAATGTGAATCATTTTGAACTAATTCAACCAAATTTTTTTGAAAATATATCTTCAATTATAAACGAAAAGCATAATGCAGAGTGCTTATCCTGCATAATTATAAGCAGTGCCTATCCAGAGTGGAACCCTTTATATGAATGCATGCGTTCGCTCAAAATATTAAGAAATGTCACAAATTCCAGTTTCTTACAATAAGTGGTTCCCTATAGGTCATTTGCAAAACATAGAAACAACATTTTTTAAAGCTGATGAATTTTCTATAAAAGGTGTGTTTTTTTCGTCCAAATTGAATAACTATTACTGAAGTAATAGTTATAACTATAACTAAAGTAATGAGTTCGTTAAACTGCCAAAAAATGCACAAAAAGGCAATATGTTTTCAAAGAAATCATTCATATGAATTCACATACAATATGAATATGTTTATGAAAGTTGTATATGAACATACAATATTTATATAGTAGTACATACTATACAATTACTTATCAATGAAGTAATTGGAGGTCTAATTTATGTACCTAAACAGTGTTCAAATTTTAAAAGTTACAAATAATACGGTAATATCATTTTTTTATAACATTATGATTTAATTATGATTAGTGAAATATACTTACGACTTAAAAGTGATAGTGTCAAAATGTTGACGGCTCATGGACTCCAGTTATCCTAGAAACAAAATAAAGAAACCCTAATTAATTAACGGTAGCAATGGAAATGGGGAGAAGTAATGACCGAGTAAGTAAGTAATGGGTCCTTATATATTACTTCGAGCTAGACAAGCGTTGTAGCCTAATTTTATAATTTCAATTATAGATTTTTTTTACTTGACAGGAGTTGTACAATGCCTTCGTACTAATAGAAACATGATGTATTCCAGTGCACACACACACAAACACACACACACACAAATATATATATATATATATATATATATATATATATATATATATATATATATATATATATATATATTATTGACTAAACATATCTGACTGAATACGAGGACAGGTACAAATAATAGAATAAACACAAGTGATGCTTGACGAGTAAATTAGCTTTAGTACTCTAGATTGAGAATGGGGGGCTTGAAGCTAATAATTCGGATAATTTAAGGGATTAATTATAGCATACTATTTATCAAAACTAACAAGGTCCAGATCCGAGTTACGATATTAGGTAAACTCCGATTTTACCTAATATTACCTAAAACAAAAATATCAAGTTATGCGGATAATTATAAAAGTTTGTGAGCACTGCCTCCCTCATGATCAATTAAGTTAATATTTTGTTGCTTATATTTTGTTACCACATCGGAAAAGTAGAGTGGGTGCCCAGACATCTAATTCCAAGTTTATATTTTAAACCACCCTAATATACACACACCTAATAATTTCTGTGTATAATGAACCCAATAATGTACTATTATAGAACAATAGTGGTTGACTAGGTTGGCAGTGATGGCTGTCAACCTAGTAAGCCATTACTAGGTTGTACTTATAACTGAGTATTGAAAGTATAACACATGTTTCACTGAAAGAAAATCCCTTAAAACCAAGCTACCTCCTGCCTAAGGACAGCAATTTCAAACAAAAGTCCTAGAGACCCATGAAACTCCTTTCTTAGAAATTTTGACTGTGATCTACATTTGGGTGAAATTCAACCTGTCAAATTAACTAGTGCTAAGACGAAATAATTAAAAAGGGGTTCGCTAATTAAAAGGCACATAAAATCATCATTAAACATCATTTTAAGAAAAAAGTTAATTTGCTTTATAAATTGTGACAAACTGGTGTAAAGTACCAGATAAATGACGGCCAAGAATAATAATTTAAAAGTTTTGTTTTAGAAGTTGCTTGGAAGGGAGAGGAGAGGATGGAAAAGTGATTTAAAGATTTTCACTGGGAGGGGTAAAAGCCTCGGCGGGGCTCAGTAGCAAACTCAGCTCTATAAAATCTAACAAGTTTGCTGATCTTACCGAAAAATCTTAAAAAAGTAAAAATAGCTTGAAAATTCAAAAACGACTATAATCTTATTAATGGAGAATTGTTTTCCACCCTCGTCGGTGCAGAATCATGAATTATTTTTCTATCTACTTTTACCCTCCCTTAAAAAATCAACTTCTACCCCTCTTTAAAAAAATCAACAGTCAAATTTGCATTCTTATACAGAAATCTGTTTCCCTTCCTCTTTTTTAAGATAATACTGAATAAATAATCGGTGATTGCTTTCTATTCCATAAAAATTGTGGGGAAAAGGAGGAAATAAGAAAAATATTATTATAAAGCAATCAGGTGTGTAAATGAAAATTTTACTTTCCCCTAAGAAAACATCTTTACTGTTTTTCAAGCTGTAAAAGGTATAAAAATAATCTCAGTATTTAAGAAGGGGTGTAATTTCATGCAATCATAGTAATAAATGAAAATGAGGTAAATGGACAAATTACTAAACGTATAAAATAAAACGTCACGTAAAAGGACATTTGTTGATTACAAAACGATAGGTAAAACCAATTCTAATGTCCAATTTTATTAATCATAAATTAACCATTGAATAAGCTTTACGCCAATCAAATATTATCTTTAGGACGACTGGAAATTTTGTTTTAGTGCCTACTATACAACCGCAAGTATAATTCATTGCTTAAGCAATAAAAAATTTAATTTTGTTCCTTACGTAACTTCTCAACTTTTGAATAATTGTCTCTTAAGTGAAACAAAACATGAATAATACATAATGTATTAAAGTCCCCAAAAATATTATACATGCAATATGGTTGCAAAGTTTGAGTTTCTTGCATAATCTACGAGAGTAATAACTGGAAAATAAAAATGCAATAATACTATCAAAACCAACAACATAATGTTGAGTCTTTCAAATCATGGAATCAAACGATAAATTGAAAGGCTCAACATCTCACCGCGGCACTGTAGATGGTATTATTGCCAAAAGCCGGGTCTGCTTAATAAAATTTTTAATTAGCTGAAAGGCGTTGTGGTGGTATGCTATTATTGTAGACAATTCTAATGCGCTTACTGAAGTTATAAAATACGCCTACTTGTCTAACTTACTCTCTAGTGGTCTGACACCTACCCTATATCTATATATAAATGATATAAGTAAGGTAGGCAAGTTCAACTCCAGTAACCTAACATAGATTTAAATAAAAAAGTGATAGCTCTTATACCTTAGCGGTCCAAGTTGAACAATGGCAATTAAATAATAAAACTATGATCATTAATTAACTCAATTAGTAAGATACCCTGTAAAAGTCGTTTAAAAATTGACCATATTGACCGTAGTATTTAAGGATTAATTAATAATGACTCATATAATAACAATTTTGGCAGGGAATGTCAACATAATTGGGTCATGTCACCCATGACCTGACTAGAAGGTTGGTCTGAAGAAGGTAATAATGAATGGGACATATTTCAGCCTGTGCATAATAACGCATGTACATAATAATAGTCATCACGTAATTTAAAATCCCTCTGTTTCCCTATCTCCTATACTATGAGGGGGAACCATTTTAATAAGAAAAAGTCGACTTCCACTTTTTGTCATATGTCCAAGTTTTCAGCACCTACAGTTACAGTATGAATGTATTGATGGATGTATATATTTCTTAGAAACACGATACAGATCAAACGAATTTCGGAAGAGCTTGGTACAAAAACCAAGTATTATGAGAAAAAATACTGTATAGATATTAGGCAAAATTTAACATCCAACAAGTCTAGGATGTTATCAAAAACATTAATATAAAGTATTATTAGAGCTACTTTGGAGTGTTGTAAGAGTCCAACAAAACCCTAAGCATCTCTGTCGCTAACACAGTTCTCGAGATATGAGTCAAACAAAACCCCAACCAGCACAATTCTCGAGATATGAGTCAAACAAAACCCTAAGCAAATCTGTCCCTAACACAGTTCTCGAGATATGAGTCAAACAAAACCCCAATCAGCACAATTCTTAATATATGAGTCAAACAAAACCCTAAGCAAATCTGTCCCTAACCACAGTTCTCAAGATATGAATCAAACAAAACAAACCCCAACCAGCACAATTCTTGAGATAAGAGTCAAACAAAACCCTAAGCAAATCTGTCCCTAACACAGTTCTCGAGATATGAATCAAACAAAACCCCAACCAGCACAATTCTTGAGATATAAGTCAAACAAAACCTTAACTAACAAAACCCCAAAACTATAAGACTAGCACAGTTTTCGAAATATTAAAGTTAAACATGTGGGAGAATGTTAAATGATTTTTAAGCAATGAAATTAATAGGAAACTTTAGTTCATATTTAGCAAAATATTTTTCTCAAAGCATTCTCTTATTATTTTCGATTATTTAAATTGAGCTCTTGATGACCCTACTTAATTACTGTTAAAGTCAAATCCACGCATAAAAAATTATAAACTACTTAGTTATTGTTAAAGTCGAATCCACGCATAATATATATCATTTTGATACTACCGAGTTTTGCAAAACATGAATAGTTGACACAATTAATTAGTTACTGTTAAAGTCAAATCCACGCATAAAACATTATAAACTACTTAGTTACTGTTAAAGTCAAATCCACGCATAAAACATTATAAACTACTTAGTTACTGTTAAAGTCAAATCCACGCATAAAAATTATAAACTACTTAGTTACTGTTAAGTCAAATCCAGTTTAAAACTACTAGTTACTGTAAAGTCAAAATCCACGCATAATTATAAACTACTTAGTTACTGTTAATGTCAACCAAATCCACGCAAAAAACATTATAAACTACTTAGTTGTTGTTCGTCATTTTCTTATAACAGTACTTGTTATAAACTTTCATATTATATTTCTTCTCCATTCCTTAAATATCATTGTATTATTTTTTAACACTCGAAATATAAAAACAGACTTTTACTTCAAAGGAATACAACATAACAGTAAGGACCTGTTTTCTTAGTAAAAAATAATAAAATAAAAAGTATATCCTTTGAACAACAAGAGAAAGAAAGATTCTGTTTGCCGCAGTAAGTAAATTTAAAAGAATGACCCCTTTCTTTCTTTTTTTTTAAAAGTAAACATAAATAACTAAATAAATTTATAAAGCAAAAGAAATGTGTTTAAGAAGTACAAAAATAAATATCCATAAAAAATTATAATAAATTCACAAGTAATGTCGAAGATAAATCGCATAAAATGTATTTAAATTACAGTTACATAGATATTGTCTTATATATTAATATAATAATATTTCAAGTTATATATTTTATATACTTATATTATATATTTTATTTATTATATATATTTAATACAATATATTTACATAAATATTGTCTTATATAATAATACTGTCATAAATTAAGTATAAAAATGCAGCATTTTTAAAAAGAAGGACATCTTTTAATATTTTCATGTTATCTAAGTTAATTATTGTAATATTATTTTCATATTGTTAGTGTACAAAGTGCATTCCTCTTTTAGACTTAAAGAAATCAAATAATAAATAAGAATGACTTGTAAATACAAGAATACAGTCAACATTAATATTAGTGTCAGGGTCATTTCGATACAGAGGATCTTGTGTATTTCATTATTAATAACAGAGAGACGTCACATATAAATCTATAAATGTTCATATTACAGATGTTATTTATTGATTAGAAGTAACTATTACACCAACAGTATTTTATTTTGGTCTAGGCAGCGCACTAAGTAGACAAAGTCAAGATACATAAAATATATTTCGTTTCAAAATTCCCTAATTTGTAATACCACTAAAAAGATACCTCGACACAAATTAAATGCAAAATTTTAATTTTTTAAATTGACCTTGTATAATTAATGTTATCTTATCTTTTTTACTTCATATTCTTTACCTACATTACTCTTGTGTCGTTACATAGTTCATCACGCTTTCATTTTTCTACCTTAAACTAAGACCAAAATGTTATTAGAATAGCACAAAAATTTGTATAATGCCAACCTAAAACCTGCAATTACTTATTGTAACTTTTTTTTATTAAAACCGAACAATCGTAGATAAAGTACTGTACTTAACATGCGCAAAAAAGAAAAAAAAATATATGCATGTAAGGATAAAGTAATTTTTCAGAGATATTTATAGTGTTAAAATAAATTGCATGCAGTGTAGACTTCTAAAGGAATTTAATTCTATTTTACAATACCAGCGTAACTTTCACAAGGGAAATACAACTAAAAAAAGTTATTACATTAATTTCAGGATAAAAAGTATAAAATTTGATTAAAAACCAGGTCTAAAAGAGCTAACAGAAAGCTTTTATCATTTAAAAATAACAAAAGAGATGAAAAATACAGGTAGAGATGTAAAAATGATTTGGCAGAGGTAAAGTGAAACCTATATAGTGGTCACGGCTACTCTAAACACCATGTACACACAGCTCTATATATTGTATTATTTATTTAGTCAATAAAAGCCCTACAAACTGTATCCTTATCCTATCCTATATAAAGCTTCACTCCAACAGGATAAACCTTCAAAAACCCTTTCCACGTATAATACAATTAAAACGGTATCAGAAATCCTTTGAACAAATAATTTACTCGATACAAGATTTCAATAAATTAATATGTTTTATTTAACACTTGACATATTGCTGTGTAAAATAATGAATATTCATTCAACTGTGTTTAGTGATCCGATAAAAATAAAATTAAATAAAGCAGGTTGACTTTTGAAAGTACATATTTTAAAATTATTTGAATTAAGTATTAAACAAAATGTAGTTAAAGTTTGTTATTGTCATTGAAAGTTAACCCTTAGTTTTTGATCTTTTAGCAAATTTTCGAAAAAAATGAGCTTATGAGGTTGGGGTCATGGAGGGGGTGGGGGGCTTGTTCTAAAGACTATCTTCATAGAGTGTTTAGATCGGGCTAAAATTATTACACATGTAGTACTGAGTATGGTTAATAAAAATACCCTTAACATTATATCATCAGCATTAGTTCCAGTTTTATTGATCGATATATATAAAAATAATGTAAAGAAATCATGTTTTTTGACTGATACGTTGAAAATTCGCAGTAAAATGATAAACTGATACAAGACAACGACTATGCCGCGAAGCGCGATTTGTTTTTATCATTAATACTTGTGTGTGTCACCATAATTCTAGATAAGAATCACATAAATGCAACACCACAAATGCAACACTAAAACTGACTCATTCTTCAGTTTGATTTTTTTCGGCAGTTGGTCAATTAGATATTAGATACAATTAAGCATGAATAACATTTCAAAAAAGTAAAGCTCTCTGATATATCTTATAAACTGATCATTGATATGTTATATTTGATACTGTATTGATTGATACCATGTTTTGATATTTATATAATATTTTTGTATATTTTACTCAACTGTATATAATATGTTACTCTACTGTATATAATATGTTACTCTACTCTATATACTATAATAATTCAATTATATGATACGTGTTACTATGCTATTTTATTCAGCAATATGTTTGTTAATCTTCTTTATTTTAGTCTCTACTATATGTTACTTCACGTCTTCACTCAACATTATGATGTATGTAATATGTTACTCTACTATATAAACTCAACTGTATGATTTACATTACCCTATTATATGTGATATGTTACTTTAGTATATGATTTATGATACTCTACTATATGTTATATGTCACTCTACTATATTACTCCATTGTACGTTAGTCTACAATAAGCTAGGTGTCACTCTACTATATTACTCCATTGTATGGTATATTTAACTTAATGTCATATGTTACTCAATTTCTCTTAAAAATATACAAATAGTATAGTAGTTAATAATATATATTTTATATGTTAACAATTTTAGTAAATAAATGGCCATAAAACAGTCAGCGTATTTGTTTATTTATGAAATAACTTTTACAACAGGGCTATTATAGTTTAATACACGGCTAAAACCAGTTGGCAGTGCGGAAAAATTGTGTCGAGGAAACAATGAGGTTGGTCCGATTTGAAATGGTGAGTCTGGTTTAACATCCAGGAATTTACAACACTATTATTCCGCGCTGTTAACTGATTTTAGCCGTGTGGTACACTACAGATAATGTTTAACGGAAATAAGTGAAAAACCAATTACAGAATATCAAAAAACAAAATATTGCTTGTTTCGCATTACTACTACGCCAAAAAAAGTAATAATTTATAGATTCATATACCTAGCATAATGAAATGGGTCGTTTTGCTTCAGTGGTACTTGACCGATTTGATTTTCTAGATTGTATAGGGAATTTTCACCACAAACATACCCATATGGGATTGTTTGGATGAGAGAATAGGAGAGAGGGAGGGAAGGCCTATCTTTTGAATCTATATTGGCACAAAAGCATTGCAAAGTGATTCAATCTTTTTTTAGCAACTTTGCAAAGCTAAAACTAGTCTAAATAATTTATATTAAAATTTTAAGAATAACGTCCGAATTTCGTAAAACAATACATGAATTGTTACAGAATAAAAAACTCTAGATAAGTCTAGAGTAGTACTCTAAATTCTAAAAAGTCTAAATTCTTCCAAAATGTTAAATATAAACGCTTATCATGACTACTTAGACTCCCTTCATTTGCCCTCAGAATGTAATAATCCCTTTTTAGTATATCTTCGGACCTTTCTGTAGACAGAAAGGTAGATTTAGACTTTAAAACAGCGGTTACCCATCACACTACTAACCACGATCGATGCTGCTTAACACGAGTTACCTGAAAAACATATAGATTGTTGGAAATCTAAAAAATAATCACAATTCTCTCTCTCGACACACCTACGGTATATATGAGGAAAAGCTTAAAAAATACGATTTTTTAATTCCCAATGAGAATAATTTCATTCATGGAAACATTTAAATAATTAAATTATCACATTTATACCAATTTATGATTACACATCGCCTTTATATAATTGTTATTTTTCACTCTCCACTCTTTTATCCCTCTGTTAAAAAATAAAAGCAGGTAGGGAAATTATAAAAATAATGAAAAGAGTATTAAAGGGAAGTTAGGAAAGCGAATAAAAGCTAGATACAGTTATATGATGAAGTATTTAAACATTACGGTAAACAGAACCAGTGGAGTGTGGAGAGGAGAGCACTCTATTGGATTCATAGAGTAAACACAACGTTGAACCCTGGATAAACCTGCACCTCTGTTCTACGAGAGAAACAGAATTACTTTGCTTCCTTTCAAACCTCACTTATATCTATTATGTTTCTTTTAAACAACTTTACTAAAGAATTAAAACTGGTACTACTGTTACGAAAAGATATTAAACCATGCTTCAACAATCAAACAAACAAAAGCGTCTATCCTTAGTGTATTGTAAATATATTATATTTATATTACATACAGCATTGACGCTATGATATAAGCAAATCTAGCTTCGCTAGCTAGATAGCTAATGTTAGTGGTAAATAATAAGCTTGATCCTCGCTAGATGCAAGGAAATTGAATAATAGGGATTGATTTAAGTTCATTTGCCATATAACAAAGTGACCCCTCTGATGATAAAAAAATAGAGAAGAATCCGTCACAAAAAACAAGTCAAAAAAAACTTTAAAGGCTTGGTACGAACTGCGCCAGCTTAAAATAATTTCTAACCGCCACCTGCCTAAATTCAGAGGCAAAATTACCTCTCGATGGTTCCCTATTGATTATATAGAAAAGGTGATAAAAAAGAGTAAAAAGTAACATCTAGTGTTTTTAACGAATTGTGAAAAAATCGCTAATGGAAACTTCGGACTAATTTGTAGAGTAACTTACATTTTTTAGACTCGCTTAGCTTGTCCTCAGAATATAAAAATTACAAAATTTATACTCCAACACTTTTTTGGTCTTGATTCGTTTGTCCTCAGATAGTTAAAGCATTATTTCCAGTCCTTATTTTAAGTCCTTATTTCCAGCGGACATCCATCCAGGTACTGACCTCGCTCGACGATGGCTAACTTTTATGGTCATACAACCGCTGATATAGTTGCCGTATTAAAATGAAACTGAGTACAATTATGTATTGTGTAAATAAAACCATTTGTACCAAATTTCAACTCAATTAAATTGTTTTTAGATTTCTCATATTTAAAAAAAAATGTCTGAAGAAGTCATTTAATAAATATTAAACTAAAGCTGATGCATTTTTCCGCATTTTACGATTTTTTAAACTTTTTGCTGAGTCATTATTTTCGGTTATTGAAATCATAGATAAATTATTATTCGGATGACATGACTAAACCTAAATAATATTGTTTAAGTTTTATCTCTGAAGTATAATAACACTGGCGATATGATGCCAGACACATTAACATACAGGAAGACAATTTCGTAAAAACTCAGTAGGTCTTAAAAATACCTAAAACGGATAATTCAGGTAAAATCTTTATTTTTCGGATTTTCAGAGCAAACGCAATGTTACTTTTCCTAAACCTATGATATAAATGAGGGTAAGTAAAAATATAAAGATAAGTTTAATTTTTAGCATCTTATTATAGTAAAGAATAAAAGGGATATAGAAATATAGAAAAGAATATAATGGAATATAGAAATATAGAAAAGAATATAAGGGAATATAGAAATATAGAAAAGAAATATATGGGAATATAGAAATATAGATACGAAATATATAAGGGAATAAAAATATAGAAAATAAATATAAGGAGATATAAAAATATAAAAAAGAAATACAAGGGAATATAGAAATATAGAAAAGAAATATAAGGGAATATAGAAATATAGAAAAGAAATATAAGGGAATATAGAAAAGAAATAGAAGGGACTAAATTTTAGGTGTTTCTTTGAAAAATACATTAATTTTTACAATTTTGTGAGACTTTAAACGGTAAAAATAACTCTTAGAGTCGAAATAATAAAAATTACAACCAAATAAAAAGACCAATAGTAACTTTTTATCTTTATTTAAAATCACAAAAAGTGTTTGTTTTCAAGGAGACAAAAAAATCTCCGGTGGGATTTGTATTGCGGGTTTAGACTAAAGTTTTTTAAACTGTTTGTATATTTGGGTAAGGTAGAGTTAGGGTAGTAGGCCAAGGCTGCTACCTCCACCTCTCCAGTCCCGAATAAACTCGGGTATATTCTCTAACCCAATATTCACTTATTTAACTCTTATCATACTACTAAAGAATCATATATGTGCATTATACAATGTGTTATACATACATATTTTTACATGTGAAGAACTATTTTTAGAATCCTAAGATAATATGTTTTTTTACTTTCCTCATTTATACCGCAGGTATACAGAAAAAGTATTGTGTTTGTACTAAAAATCCGAAACCAAAATTTCACCTGAAATATCCGTTTCAGGCGTTTTTAAGACCTCCTAAGTGGTTTTCACAAAGTTGTCTGTATGTGTCTTTTCATGAGTATGTATATAAGACTGTTATCATTATAGCTCTTAGTATATTTATGCTAGAATAGGTACTAATGTTATGCTCGAGTTAATACCAAGCTAAAACTGGCACAATAATCAATTTTTTGATCAAGTCGTGCTATGAGGAAAGCATGTTTTTAGGGGCGGCTGTAAAGTGACATCTTTACAGTCTTAAATATCAGTAATAAACGATTTTATTGCTATAGCGATAAAACATTTACTTTACGTCTGTCGGCTGTAACATTAAATTTTACAGCTATGCAAAATAGTAAGTAAAGTAAAATATACATTTTTCAAATTTTAATTCATTGAATAAATGCACCCTCAAAAAAATAATTATATGTAACGAGGGTAAAAAGCGACTTCTTTGCTTAGGGAATGAAGTACTACTCGCTTCGCTCGTCATGAAACAAATCTTCGCAGCAAAAAAAAATCCATTTTGTAGCAGTAAAATGAGTTAATCTACCTACTAGATATATAAAAAAATATAATATATATTTTGTTTCTATATAATATAAACTAAATAAATATATAAAGTAATAGAATTATAAACCTAATATTCTAGGACGTCTTTAACAGGCAATAAGTACTCAATAAGGAACGATTATGGAAATTTTTAAAAACACGGAAAATCCTTAACATTATTTGATATTTAGCAGGCTTGTAGACACATAAAGGTCCAATAAATGAACCAACCATCTAAAAACTCTCATGCAGAACTCATTTACTTTAATACGTGTTTAAAAAAATTGTTTAAAATCCAATTTGGTAAATGCGTAACGAAACAAAATACATTTATGTCCTTTACAAAAATAATAAAGTATACTAAGATTCCGTTCAATACAGCAAAAGTTAAGCTGCATCGAGCGAGATCAGAGCCTGGATGGGTGACCGCCGGAAATAAAACGAATGCAAGAGCGAGTCCTAAGACGGGTTGAAGTATTTTTATATTCTCAGGACTAGTGAAGTGAGTCTGAAGTAATGAAGGACTAGTATAGAGAATCCAATGAGTCAAGGAAAAGTCCCGACGTACCCCTTCCCTTCCTGATTTTCAAAGTTAGATCACAATGCAAAATAATAATCGACTGTAAAACAAAAAGGAAACGGTTTGATTAAATTGTAAAAATTCAATGTTCGTTAAAATAAAATTGCAATGATTTAAGAAATGGAAAGTAAAGATTCATATTGCGAAACAATAAAAATTAAAAACTCTAATAGATATTAATTTTTATTTAAAACTTAATAAATTCCACAAAACCAGTCGACTAAAGAGAAATGAATAAATAATAGATTTTGTTCAGACACACATATATAATTCTTTGATCAGTGAGTTCCCTTTTTCAAAAATAGTACCTTCCCTCTTTACTTTAACACAACTCCAACAAAAAAAAACCATCAATTTTATTTTTCGTTTGCGGAAACCTGCTTAAGAAATTTAAAAATTGATGTAAAAATTAATAGTTAAGTGAAAAATATTAGTCATTAAAGCATTCAGCCTCAGGTGCCAATATTAACTGCCAGTAGCTTCAGCTAAGTAGATAAAAGTCGCAGCCTCAGCTTTAAAAGGATTAGCGTAGGAGTAATAAAGGATTCAAAGTAGTAACGTTTTCATCTCAGCAGATAAATGAAATAGCTACGCAGATGTGCGTCCTAATTTTTATTGGGTATCATAATACATTCTAGTACACTCAGAAGGTATAAGCAAGGTCATATATGGTAACTTTTTTGACATTAAGTTGAGTCAAATCAATAATAATTCTGGCTGTTAATACTTCCTCTAACAATTTTTCAAAGGAAATCCGATAAAAAGGATGGCACTGTGCTAAAAATAATTTGTTCAACTCATTCAATTTACACTGTAGATAATAATTTATCTTTGTATTTTTTCTAACTTAACGAAAGGAGTTCATTTGTAAGTTAATCAATGTATTTTTCATTACTTAGTATTTTAATTCGAAGGTTCAATAAAGGGCTCAAGTTAACGTCTGGAATGAATTTTCAAGAAGGCGCCAAGAGATGGCGCCCTAAGGACGAGAGGGGATTTCTTTACACAGTATAGTCTTTTCTCCTTAGTTACGCTTAGTTAGCCCCCCTAGTTACTCTATACCCTTCTCGACTTACCTTCCCCCCCCCCTCCACTGAAGTAATTGACTTTGTAGGAATTCTCTCGGTTTATATTAATAATAATTAAATTAAATTAGGTCCTAGGTAATCTAGACTTATAATATTACGTTCTAATTTATTTATCCTACGCATTTAAACAACTCATTAAATAGATTAAAAAATGAACACCATAAGTTTAAAGTAAAGGAAAGTACCTGTAAAAACTATACTTCTAAAAGATAAGCTTTCAAATTCTTTATTTTTTAAATTAATAATTTATGATTTTATTTTAATATAGGAAGAGAAGGCATGGCAAGCATCCTCGCAAAGTCTCGCGTTCTCTGACGTATTATCCTTCTTTAAATGAAGCATCTTATAGATTAAGATGCTTATAGATATTATAAGACCCATCTTATATAATTATAAGGATATTAAAAGAAATTTTATCTAAACAATTTTGATTGAGAGGCAAATTTGGTTCGGAATATTTGCTTTCTTGAACAATAATCCTTTTTGCTAAGGTTTCCGGTTTATGGAATATATACAACCTCATAAGCAATACTACTTGCTACTCAATTTTATTCCTGAATTTTTCTAAAAGAATAATGTGCTAAATAAATTTAAAAATTTCCTATACTACCTTATATATTAGTTTTCCTTATTTATGCTGTAGATAAAGAATATGTATTGTGTTCATAACATAAATCCAAAATCGGGATTTCACTTAAATTACTAGTTTAAGGCAGGCCCGTAGTCAGCCATATCCATATCATCATCCATATCAACATATCCACTACTAGGGAGAATTTACACATAGAACTTTCGGGGGGGTCGGTGCGCCCCTGGCCCCTACCTGGCTACAGGCCTGGTTTCAAGTATTATTTATCCTACAGAGTTAAATTTAAGAAAAAAACAAGCTATCCAGAAATAATGTTTTTATGTCATCATTAAATATTAATGATTCAGTAAAAATTTCAAAAATTCATTTAACACGAATATATCTTTTGATCGATATAATATTTGGCTTTTGCGGAGTCATTTCTAAGAAACAACAAATGTGCCAGTTTATTATCAGCATTAGTTGATGTTTTATCAAATGATATGTATAGGATTTTAAAACACATGTTTAAAATCGCAAAATAAGCAAATTAAGTTTCATCTCATTGATACAAGCAATTATATATTTCTATAAGTAATGAATATACCAAGTTTCATTTTAATGTTTTTTATACCTACGGTTTTGTTAGATCATTAATGTTAAATTGCACCGAGAAAGGCTAGTACCTGAAAGGGTGACCGCAAGGAATAAAATGGATGTCCATTTTATTCCTTTCTTCACTGTCTGAGAAAAAGCTAAGCGAGTCCAAATACTGACTGCAATATAATTTAGGGTAATTCTTTATTCTGAGGACGAGTACAGCGAGTCTGAAGTAGCGAGGATGACCGTAGCTAATCCGATATGGTGAGAAAAAGTTCGAGGTACCCCGTAATTTTAGTCTATAATGTTTAATACAAAAATGTTCATTGGGAATAATACTAAATTTAGAAAGTTTTTGCATATCTATTTATATTAGACCGACAATATACAAGTAGAACACATTTTTCCTTGTTAAAATCATTAGCAAATATCTAATACAGATATAAATACGGAAAATATTTTATTACATTATACTTTTTCTCGTGAGCGTTCCAAATTGTTAAATAATTTAAAACAACAGGATAATTTATTTCGAAATTTATTTTTTACGGAACAGTAAATGTTGCCCTCAATCAATACAACCCACTTTACATAAATCCAATTCCATGAATTTATTTCTGAGTTAACACGAGCTAGTTGATGTTCTGAGAAACCAACATGTTCTACTCATGAAACAATGTTGTCAGAACCCTGTAAATTTTTAGATTTAAATAATTCGTTAAATCTACCATTAGGAATATTAAATTTTTATTTATTTTCTTAGTAAATCTACTTAAATATACAATATAATACAATAAATATTATATACGACTATACATGCGAGCTACCAAAAATAATTATGTTTAATATTTCTGGTAAAATTCTAGTTTCTAACTTTTAGAGCAAACACAATACTTCTCCAATATGCCTACGGTACAAGTTGGGGAAAGTTGTAACATATCTAGTAAAACAGTTATAAAACCTGTAGGTTCAAATAGAACAAGACAAAATGAATGTCATCCACAAATGTCTTATAGCCCATGTCTCTGGATAAATGTCTATATTAAAATTGATTTAAGCAGAAAAACAGATTTTAATAACATTCGATAAATTAATAAAAATTCGCCATATCCAAATTAGACCCTTTGCTATGAAATTCACTAACATAAATGATCATATTATGTTTTTCAAACTCATTTATATCTTAGGTATATAGTGAAAAGTATTATGTTTGCGAAAAAATCCGAAACCGGGATAACACCGGAATTATACATTTCATATGTTTTTAAGACCTCCTATAAGGTTTTTACAAAGTTGGCTGTCTCTGTGTGTGTGTGTTATAACTGTAGCTCCCAGTGTATTAATGCTAGAAAGTTTAAACTATAAAAAAAAATCATTTGATATGTGTAGTTGAGCAATCCGGAAAATAATTTTTTATGACTTCGCAATGAAAAATGTTGTTATTAATTTAAAATTTAGCACTCATTAAGTTATCAATAAGAATAACATAAGTGCCAAGTTTCATTTCATTATCGGCTATTTAATTTTTATTAAATGACTTGTGTACGTTTCATAAAAATTGTAAAAAAACAAAAATAATCTAATTAAGTTCAAACTTGTTGAGTGTGTAGTTCTACGTAATAAATATACACTAAGTTTCGTTTCAATACGACTAGTATATCCATATTTTTTGTAGGATCACAAAGCTTAAGTAGCATTAAGCGTGGTCAGTGCTTGGATGGGTGACTATTAGGAATGTAAAGTATGTATTTACTATCTAAGGACGAGCGAAGCAAGTCCAAAGAAGTGTTGCAGTAAAAATTTAACGACTTGTATGTATTCTGAGGACATACGAAGCGAGTATGAAGTAGAGGTGACAAGCGTAGCGCATCCGATGTGATTTGAAAAAGTTTCGAGAAACCCCGTACCCGATTTTTAGATATGGTCAATAAAAGCTATTTGTTATTATAAATTTTCATGTAATGTTTTATATCGTATTTATGTAATTAAATGACATACAATTGATAATTAGATCATAAAATAAAATGAAAGAAATTAGAAACAGGATTAAAAAATATTTATTCTCCTATAATGTCATGCAAAGAAAGCGAAATTAAATTATCAAACAATAAAACCTTAATGAAGGGGGTTAAATAATGAATTAGTCAATAGAAATCAATGATAAAGATATTAGAGACATGATTGCATATGTGAATTACAGTCACTGCCATCTCGTGCAGAGGAGAAAATAGACACCTGTGAGCTCCAACTAACTTCTGATTATGACGATTCAAAGGGATTCATTAACTACGTAATACACTCTGTATATGAGGGGATATGTGACGTTAGATAAACAGATGTCAAATAACATTCAAGTAAAAATCATAGTGTGATTTATTAAATTGTTATTTGACTTCGTTAGATAAAAAGAATAAATAAATACTCAAGTAATAAGGATTGAAATATAAAATGTATGAGATGTATAGATTAGTTTGGTTTCAGTTTGACATATAGAGTATCTCATCTCGTGTGAATAGGAATCAGTTTAATCGATTAGTTTCTCCCCCAGTTTTCTCATCTCGCTCTACAGTGAGTTTACATAATACCATTACATGCATTACATTGTCATTCATACCCTCCCCTAGACTTTTTAGAAAGAGGAAATTGAAGGGAAATTTTCATAGCTTTCCAAGTTGTCATGTTTGCTGACATAAATTCAACTAAACCCGAAGACATTCATTAATAATTGAAATAATATTGATAAATGTCACGCAACGTTTCAAATCAGCATTGTTATTATATTGATTTAAATGACTTAAAATTCCCATATCAACAAGTTGAATTAAAAAAAAAAATAGATGTTTGACTTTTGCATTTCTATTTCATATTTACAAGAATATTAAAAACACAAAACTAAAACCTCTGGCTAAAACAGGAGAGGGGTTATTCGCAAAACAGACAAATTTCCTTTGGAACGCTAAATTTCCTTCTCATCAATCTATTTCTTTCTTGATTTTTCGGTTTATGCATCACAAACGTATCAATCAGTAACATATCAATAATTAATCCAATTTTACTCTTCCTCATTTATACCCTAGGTATATAATAAAAGTATTGAGTTAGCCAAATAATCCAAATATTAGATTTCAACTGACTTATACGGGGTTTTAAGAGTTAATTAAGATGTTTAAGGGGTTTTTAAGACCCCTTGAGTGGTTTTTACAAAGTTGTCTGTCTGTACGTGTGTGTGTGTGTCTATCATCGTAGCTGATATACAGTGTATTTATGCTAGAGAGTTAAAACTTGGTAAAAAACAATTTAGTATCAATTTAGTTATGCTATCTAGAAAATATTTTTATAACGTCATTAATCCGCAATAATGACTCAGCTAAACTTTCGAAAATTTATGAAAAAATGACTCTCCTTCTATACGATGTGGCACGCATTTAGTCACATATAAGACTAACAAATGCGCTTAGTTTCATCTCATTATCAGCATTAGTTCATTTATTATCAAATGAGTTGTATACTTTTTTTAAAAAATTGTAAAGTATCGAAATATAGTTTATTTGAGTTGAAATTTGTACAAAAATGTTTTAAGAAATAAATAAAGAATACAACGTTCTGTTTTTCAATACGGAAAGTATATGTATAATTTTATTGGATAGTAAAAGTAAAGCAGCATCGGATGAGGTGCTGCCAACAATGCCTGGATAGGTCACTACCGGCGAGCAAAGCAAGTCCTAAGACGTGCTGAAGTAAATTTAGTGATTTTTATATTCTGAGGGCAAACGAAGCGACTCCAAAGTAGAGAAGATAAGCGGAACGAACCTGATGTGGTGAGGAAAAGTTCCGAGGTACCCAGTACCCGATTTTTTTAATTATTTTTTAAGGGAATGCATTAAAACATTCATGGTAAGCATTGAGATAAAGCATTCAGCTCGGCTTGTGGGCTCCCGCGCTAAATTAATTTAAATGAAATAAAACGATACAAACTTATCAGAGGAACAAGAATTCAAACCTAACTAAACTACATCATTTTAATAATGTAATTATTTTGGTCGTATTGACTCTGGGTCAGTTACTTTCCCAGAAAGAACTTGAAAGTTAAATTTGCGGCCGTCAAGTATTTATTATATAGCCGTTTATGAAATGATCTTTAAAGATCTCAATACTTAAGTAAACGATTACAATGACAAAACTTATTAAATATGTAATAAGTCCATTAATTATAAATTAAACACGAGTAAAGTAAATATTAAGTAAAACTATAATTAATATTACTATAAAAGTTTTAAACATAACAACACGTTGGAGATTTTTATAGAAACCCATTAACCTAGTTTAAAGACTTTTTATCATCGCTGTTTTACTAAGATAATATCAAGACAGTATCTTAAAGAGGTTTTCTTTTCCATAGAAAATTCTGGTTTATTAAAGCAAGAAGAAAGTTAAACATTAATAAGTACTTATTTTAAATTGCTTCTTTTAAATATAATAAAAATAAAGAATTACATAAAATATTTTTTAAAAGGATCAAAACTATAAAAAACATAAAATAATATCCGAAGAAACTAATTTTTATATCATATAATTGTAAAATGTTACATCCCATTTGTTATTTATTGAACTATATCATTAAGCGTCTTTGTTTAAATAATATCTATTCTACTTGTAAGTAATTTTTATGAGTATTTTTAAAGATTCTAAGCACAATGATATTAATATCGCTACAATTGTCGCAAAACCCACGTATAGGTGTAAAATGTCAATTCGACGTTTAAACAGAATATTACAGAGTTTATTCATATATTTTCAATTCTTTTTGCACAACAATTAATAAGTTTAAACTATGAAAAATAGGAAGTTTTAATTTTAAGAGGATTACAAAAAGTTGTATCGCATGTTTTTTTTAAGGATTATAATGTTTTTAGACATTAGAAGACATATGAAATCCTTTGAAAAACACAAAATAAAAGGCACGAATTTTATTTTTGAAATTAAATTAAAACCATGAATATTTTTAGCTTTAAGGTTGAAAATCTTTTTAAAGATTTTTGTCAAATAAAAAAGGCTTTTAAGGTTTATTCTCTTCCGGGTTATACTCGCTGCTAAACAATACTTATAAATGATCAATATAAAGAGTGCTTCAGTGAAAAAAGATAAGGTAGAAAAATACAGAGCAAAGTGCCCTAAAACAATAGGAAATGCCAAGGGAACCATGTATAAGCAATGAACAATAAATTTAGACAGGAATAAACTCAAATAAATAACAACCAAAAGTTTAAGAACAAAATAAAAATAAAATAAAACTAAACTAAAGTGAGAATTTCTTAAATAGAGTCTTAAAATATAGCTTCTTTTTAGAGTATTGGTTGACTTTTTATTGAGATATTTAGACTTATTAATAGTTCTAGATTGAAAATTATTATTAGTAGATTGCAATTAAAAATTAAAATCAAATTTAATCGTTGACGATACGTAAATACATATTTCATGTTAAATATTATTAATATTCAATTTTTATTATTAATATTACAATATTGAATTTCATATTGAATGCTATGACTATTTAATATCATATTAAATATTATTGATATTTAATACCTTATTAATATTATCAATATGATATTAAATATTATTAATATTTAATACCTTATTAAATATTATCAATATGATATTAAAATATTATTAATATTTAATACCATATTAAATATCTCAATATGATATTAAATTATTATTAATATTTAATATCATATAAAAATTAATGTTATTAAATAGTATTAAAATTATTAATGTGATATTAAATATTATTAATCTTTCATTTTATATTAAATGTTATTTTTATTTGATATCATATTAAATATTATTAATATCATATTGAATATGTATTATTATTTTTGTTCATATTAAACATTAACACGTCCTTTGAAAATAAATTATCAAATAATGAGTTAATAATAATGTTAGATTGATAAATTAAATGGATATTTTTTAAGTAATTGTGACAAAAATATTCACACTTATAAATTTCTTAAACAATACATTTATTCCTTACTTTTTATAATACACTAATAAAAGTGTATTATTGAAAGTATAGTATACTTAAGCTAAGAACAATTTGAAAATAAGAGGCCTTGGATCTCTTGATCACTATTGGTTGAGGTTCTGTTGCAATTTGCTGTATTGGTAGTTTTCACCAATTTTCACCAGAAAATGTTGAGAGGTTATACGGACGAAGTCAAGACGGAGAGAGGGAATTTATTCTGTTTGGCCACGAGTTAGCAAAATATAATAAACATTTTATACGTCATATACAATGTATATTATATGTGACAAAGTGCTACAATATTAGCTGACTATATAAATAAAGTAATATGTCATATATTACTATATAATATGAAGTAATATGTCACACGATAACATCAAAACTAATACTGAAAAGATTTTATGACCCCGTCCGTTTGGTTCAATTTATATAATATTATATGTGTATAATTTTTTCAGATTGATCTGAAACTTCTCGATTCACAATGAATCATGAAATTCTTCCAAAGTCTCTATGATTTTAAGTCATATTATATATGTCGATAACAATAAATGAGGCTTTTGCACATAAATGAGGCCGATTTCCATTGAAGTTTCATTCCAATCTGAAAATGCTTTTGAACATTCTTCGAGTACAGGAGACAGGTAAAAGAGAATTTCGTGAGCACACAATATATATATATATATATATATATATATATATTATATATATATATATATATATATATAATATATATATATATATATATATATATTAAAGGGGTGATAAGTTCTTAATATTTAACCCTCACCATGACGCCAATCTCATAAGCACATATTTTCATTGGCAATTCACTAAAACCAACAGAAACGCAACTAAAATATTGTTATTTTATTGGAATTACCTATCCAAGAGTATGTCTACATTTTTAAATTTATACATTAAGTATAGAATAAATTAATTACTTAATTATATTATTAAATGCATTATTATATAGCATAACAACGTAAAGAAAGTAATTAAAAGTTAATTTATTTATAGTTAAAAGAAAATTACTTTAGAAAAACTTAATGCATAAAAACTACAGTAGAATCACGTAATAAGAGAAGATTAAATATTTATAGCACTAGGGGTGTAATAGAATTATTAAATCCGAGTAATAAAGTAATATAAGTTTAAAAACACCCCGGAGTCTGGTAGACCCTTTATTTCATTCTGACACATTTTCTATCTCAATAAAAAAGAAAGAAAAGAAGGTTATGTTTATTTGTGTTTGGGGAGGTTTTATACAGTAAGAAGGTTGATAAGCAAAGAAAAGGGTTTAAAAAAGATTGTGTGAAGGATACTAAAGAATCTTGTAGATGTGTTAAGTCTTCAAGAGAAGAAAAAACCTAGAGAGTACAAGAGAGGATTCATTGTATAGAAGCGGAGAGAAACGGATCGATACCGTACTGTAAAGGATGCTCAACCATCTCTATCCTTTTAAATCCTTATTTATATCTATGTACATTAATATTTAGCTATATTTATCAAAAAATCAATAAGAAGTAATGATATTAATGCTTGAATATACTGTAATAACAATATTAATTACTTTCATACTTTATACACGATAAAATGCATCATCACTGTATAAATATAAAAGATAAAGAAATACAGCAAACTGACACAAAAAATCTAATAGGACGCTTCACTTCAAAAAACTTATTCCGTCTTTTTTTAAGTTTTCTTTTCGTAAACCTCACTTTATATTAATATAAGGGAAAGAGTTAGAAAAAAAGACGTTTAAAGCCCTCATTTTCCACAAATCTGTAAGAGTGAATAAAGTAAAAAAAAAATGTTTAATCTTTCATAGATAAATAAAACATCAACTTCTTTTATATTACAAGGGACGTAAAGTTGTCAACTCCTGTCTTTTTGTATTTTGCTTTATTTCACTAAAAAAACAACTCTTTTTCAGTGTTCCTTCCCGCTATGTATAACAGTACAGAATTGCTTTTGTTTTTATTATCACTCAAAACAACGACTAGAAAGTTTAAATGAAAGTTAAATTGATAAAATAATGAATACTTCTATAATCAACAATAGAATATAAATTAACAATAAGTTTTATAAGAAGACAGACTCTGAGGCAAGTATGCATTGTTAACAATGTCTTTTAAAATATACGAAAACATTGGGTGTGGAGTACCTCGGAGCTCCTTACCTTATTAGAAAAATACCACAAATTTACAAGTGCATCCTTGGTAACACTTGTACATTTGTCACTACAAGTTGTTTTTTACAATTTTTGTAACCAAAAGACTTGTACTTTTGTGAAACGGGTCCCAGATAGTAATACACTATTTTTCGCAACGGTCACCCATCCAGGCACAGACCTTCCTTGGTAATGCTTACTTTTGATGTCTAACAAAATCCGTAGATTGAGGCTAAACTTAGTACACGATGATAACACACACACACACACACTCAAAAACAAACTCCACGTGAAAAACCATCTGAAGTATTTATGTATCTAGTACATGTATTTATGTATAGAGTACTAAATTTATACTCAATTGAATTATTTTTTAGAATTTTTACATTTTTTACAGACGTATACAAGAAATTTTATAAAAATTAAACTAATGCTGATAATAAGAAGAAATTGGGCAGATATTTTGGTCTAATATATGACTACATGCGTGCCAAATCTATTAAAGCATTCTCGAAATTTAATGTTGGGACCTTATTGTGGATTAATGACGATATAAAAATTAGTTTATGAATAACAAAACTAAAGATTGATTTTTGTACTAAGTGTCAACTCATTAGTATAAATACACCACGATTATAACAGACACAGATAGACAACTTAGTGAAAACCACTCATGAGGACCTAAAACTGAATTATTCACGTGAAATCCCGGTTTAGATTTTTCCGGAAACAAAATACATATTAATAAAATTTAATTTCACAAAAAGTACATTTCCTATATATCTATTGTATAAATGAGAAAAAATAAAATTAAAAACAAATAATGCAGAAAAGTTTTTTCGCTAATGAGGTCGCGTGACTAGAGTATGTTTAAATAATATCAAACTATTTGTCCTTTCAAAAAGAAACAAATATTTTGAAATTGGAAAACAGTTTAACTTGCACTGGGCTTGGAAGAGTGAGTTTGTACTCGACAAGCCATAAAGTGTTTAATTTGTAAGTTGGTGTTTGAAGGAACTGAAACAAGCTTAACTGTGTAATCCATAAATCTCGTCTCTTATAGTCATCATCTCATTGATTTGTTTTCCTATTTAACTACTTAGCTTGTACTAACCAATAAAAGATATGTCAATGAAATTAATAAATCAACTGATAGAAAAATACATAATATAACAAAAAAAAAACAGTATTAAAATTGGGTATTAATTGTTAAAATTGTTAAGTATTAAGAGTTGCTTAATACTTCATTATACAGGGTGGTACATTTCAAATACATCACCCTGCTTGACTCAGCTTCGTGTGGAGCTATCGCGATAAAATAGGTGTTTAGTTCCATTAAGATGACCACTGGAAGTTCAAAAACCCAATTATTTGTTTGGTAATCGTCTGGATTATTTGTTTGGTAATCGTCTGGCATGTTTGGTAATTTTATTACCAAAATGTTTCCTTCTACGTTACCTTTAAAAAGTTAAATTAGAACATACCTTAATATTACTTATGTTAGGAAATTGTATCATATACAATGATAAAACTATTGTTTTTCTTACAATTGTATTCCTTGTCATTAATTTTCGAGCTATCGTTTGACATACATAAGGACTATTGCCCATTTATAATTAAAAATAAGCTTACTGGTACACCAGAATTTATCACATCTGTATTATACATTGCTTAGGAATAATAAAGGTCTGGTGAAAATTACCAGGATTCAGAGATATTGGTTATAAAACTGTCCAGGATATGGCACAGTTTCAGAAATGATTTATGTAATGGTATACTCCAATATAACTTTTTAATGTTATATACGATAACCAAAACAAATTTTGTAAATCAGATGATCATACATTACCAAAAAAAAATTTCGTATTTAAACTTCCTGTGATCGATTTAAGGGAGTGGGTGTGGTTTAGATAGCAATTTTATCGCTATAACGGAGCAGAGTAATCAGAATGCTGTATTTGAAATGTACCAACCTGTATTTTACATAAATAAAGGCATGTACTAAATAAGTTATACTTAAATATATAATTAAATAATTAACTTACTAAAGTAATTAGCAACTTTGTTTCATTTCAAAGTTAAAACGATCATTTCTGCTCTACAAGTTAATCAAAGTTTAGGACATGTCAGCGAAAATGATAATAGAGGTATTAGGGAGCATTGAGTTGTCTCAAAGCCTTCTATCAGAGAGAAACAATTTAACAATCCATTATGTAAATAAACACAAATGAACTTGGAATAATGCATACATTCTAATTCTACTATATTTTCAACATTCTATATCCCTCGTTATTTGCTAATTACAAATTTAGGTATAATAAATATTGTAAGAAATAAGCAAATATTCATTACTGCTAAAAAGTAATTTAGTGTAATTTAATTTAAGAATACTTACTTAGAAAGTCATCCACAGCCATAGGTTGATTTGAGCAAATTAAAATTGAAAATTAATGTATCTATGTAAAACTCTAAAGCTCAATAAATGGATTACTTACTTACTTACTTACTTAGAAAAGAAAATTTAGATGTAATAAATACTTTAAGCAATAAGCAAATATTCATAACTGCTAACAAAAGTACTTTAGTGAAATTTCATTTAAAAATTTATTAAAAATAATAATTTAGAATTTAAATTTCTTGAAGACTACAGTCCTTTATAAATATTAATTTATTTAATATTTAATACCAGTCCAAAAAATTTACTCTTTTAAAAATAATAATTATTATAATTAATTTAAGAATGCTTACTTAGATGGATAATAAAATTCAGACGTAATAAATATTGTAAACAATAAGCAAATTATTAATTACTCCTAACTAAAGTAATTTAGTAAAATATCATTTAAGAATTCGCAAAAAATAATCAATAATTTCGAAGCATCAAAATAAATTATTTTTGGCGATGATTGAAATATGTAAGGAAATCTACTGTGGCATGATGATGGTAGTCACAACCACATTGTTTTAGTACATAATGTGCTTAATAAAATCCACATTTCAAACCAGCGTTCATCTCTTCTTATTTTATCTTAGACCTGAACGAAAATTTTAACCTTTACATCGAAGGATCTCTATTTTTAAATTGTTTTCCCAAAATTTACTTTTATTATACTAATAAATAAACTAATTATATCTAATTTGCTTGATATAAATATTTCATTTTTTAATTTTGCAAAAAGGTCTTAAATTGATTATACGCCGTTTAAAAAATTACAAAGATAGGTATGTCATGCATTTAAACAAATATACCCGCCAAATTTTAACTGATAAAAATGCGGATAGTAACCTATTCGCATTTTATAATCTGTTGATGTGTGATTGTTGCTATTTGATGAAATAAAAATTTCTGTTATTATTAGTCTTTTATAATTGGGAGAGAGGGTTTAATAGTAAGAAATCTAAGAGGTGTCTCAGAACTTTTCCTCATTTTATTGGATTCACTACGATCATCTTCAACAGTTCGGACTTGCTTCGCTCGTCCTCAGAATATACAAAGCGTCTAATTTCATATTATCGCTTAACTCATCCTCACACAAAAACACTTATAATCCCAAAGATATCTTTGTAAAACTTAACAAAGATATGTCATGCATTAAAACAAATATACTCGCCAAATTCTAACTAATAATAATTCGGACACTAACCTATTCGAGGGATATACGTTGTCATACATACATCATACATGCGTGTGTTCAACATGTCCATACTGAACATGCTCTATGCTCCTTTACAAATATGATCCAAAAAAACCCGGACATATACAAGCCGCATTACAATGAAACTTAGTATACCTGTATATCACGTATATCAAAGGAAAACACTCCAGCCAAATATTAACTCAACTATTTATTTTTCTAATTATTGACAAATTTTTAAAACAGACACTCAGCTTGGTAAAAAGTACTCAGAATGTCTAATTGATAATAATTCATGTGAAATCCTATTTCAGATGTTTAGTGCAAACAAAATACTTTTATCTACTCCTTGTATTGTAAGTTTTACTTACAGTCTTGTTATCTCACACTGTAAATGTACTTTTACTCCCTAGGGAGGAAAAGTGAAAGTGATGCCAACTTGACAGAATTTTTTAGTAAAATTTTTAGGAATTTTAGGAAATTTTTAGGATTTTTTCGGTGTTATGTTGGTACTACGAGTAGAATATACAATATACACACGCTAATGTTTAAATTACAAATATAGTATTACACATTATTCTATTGACAGCTTACAATAAAATAATGTGAAGATAGTGGCTTTATTCTCTCTTCATCAGAGTAATTGACATGGTAAGAATAAACTAAACTAACACAATAACAATTAAGATAATAATTAATAGCTGTAAGTATTAGTTCTCTAGTCGTAGATAAAATTTAATATGCAACAAGGGATGAAAGTTTTCAGCTCTCGTATTATCTCCCTCGGCAAGCCTCGGGAGCTAACTAGTTTATCTCCCTCGGCCTACCGGCCTCGTGAGCTAATGAAGTTTCCTCCTTCGGCGCTGCCTTAGGACGAAACTTTAACTTGAGCTGTAAAACTTACTGTCATCCCTTGTTGCATAAATAACTATTCCCATAGACCTACGCTATAAAATGAGGTACAGTAAAAATGTGATACCCGGGTTTTTTAAATCAAACGAACACGTTTCGCCAACCACAATATCCAAAAATAAAATAAAGTTGGTTTCTTGTAAAGGAGATACACGGCAAAAAGCTTAACTGATGTTAATGAAAATTGTTAAAAAAATCAAGTCATGAAGAACTAATTAGATATAGTTGACTTGTTTATAGTCAAATAAGACCGTAACGACATCTGTGGTAAGCACAGCTATAAGGATGCTCAAGTTTAAAATATTCCCATAAAACAAATCGTGAAGCTACCGGTGTGATTTCTTAGATAATATCAATAATATTTTAAAGGGTATAGTTTTAGCAATAACTTTTGAACGCTTTCTTGGATCGAAATGAAACTTGTTACAAAAATCAATCCTTGCTAATGTCCCGAACCCTATTGTTTATTAAATATGTGTGACGTCATTAACCCACAATAATGACCCCACAAACTCTACTACCATACTATGTATGGTTCACAAAAATACGAAATTTAATTGTATTATCAATATTAGTTTTGGTTTTATTGATTGACATAGATGTTAAACAAAACAACACGTCATTAATTGACATAATGTAAGCAAATCATGTTTTTTCTTCAATACATTTGAAAATTCGCTTATATCGTGGCAGTATGCCACTTATATTAAACAGTATGACGAACTGATAAAGTGGTTGTTGTACTTATCTCTTTGTGGCTCTTCTTTTAAATATAATTAACCGCAAAAAATATTAAAAGAAAGCTCTCATATAGGACACTTCTTAAGAATTTTATTCTTTCAAATTTCTTAATTTATAAATATCAAATATGTTCATAATTTATTCTGAAAATACAGTGAACAAATAAAAACATTAATTTCTACATAGATAGATAGATGGTGTAAAGGAACAACATAGCTCACAGAGAAATATGTTTTCTAGACAAGGGATGATGTAAAAGAACAACATAGCTCACAGAGAAATATGTTTTCTAGATAGATGATGATGTAAAAAGAACAACATAGCTCACAGAGAAATATGTTTTCTAGATAGATGATGATGTAAAAGAACAACATAGCTAACAGAGAAATATGTTTTCTAGATAGATGATGATGTAAAAGAACAACATAGCTCACAGAGAAATATGTTTTCTAGATAATGATGATGTAAAAGAACAACATAGCTCACAGAGAAATATGTTTTCTAGATAGATATTCGATGAAGATGTAAAAAAAACAACATAGCTCACAGAGAAATATGTTTTCTAGATAGATATTTGATGATGATGTAAAAGAACAGCATAGCTCACAGAGAAAAATGTTTTGTAAAGTTATTCACTTAACTTTGTTACGTAGAAAGGTTGTTGAGAAAATTTTAAGTCACTGAGTGAACTTAGTATTTGGAAAGAGCTTAGTGTTATAACATGTAAAGCTATTCAGACACGATACTCTAGCGTCGCGTGCTTAGTCTTTACTTCAATCTTCATCACTTCTTTCCTTTTCTTTTATGAATATAAAAGAATAAATAACTTGAGAATATTTTGTCTGCAGTGATAATTTCCATATACACTTTATTTTCATATATTTTCACTTCTTTAAGGAAAGAATACTTAGCAATGACAAAGAATACAACTTAATTTATCAAATTTTCATGCTAGCATTCACTACGACAGATGCGTGATACAAAGTTGGAAGATATACCTGGGCCTTGTTCTGATTAGAATACCCTAGTTCTGTTTTCTCCCTTACTTTTACACCCATCTCCGCTCTTAACCTTTTATTGCTTGTTTTACAATATAACGTCAAGAAACACCAATTTGAAGCAACCTAATAGCAGTGAGTTAAAATTTAGCACGTTTACACAGCATTCTGAATTGGCGGATCGTATTAGGTACGCTAGTTAAATACGGTTAATTTTGCTGTAAGAAACAGTCGCGAGGGAATTTAGTCGGTACTAGTACTAGGGAGATGGAATCTAGATCGATCCCCCGATCGCTGTGTAACCTTCTGAGGCGACCGAATTTGAAATACACCCTTCTTGACGAACTATTATTACGCTTAAACATTACGGTTTTTTATCAAATATCTTATAAAATACATTTTTTAGTGTAACTTAATTACTAAGCAAAGAAATTACAATTTAATTTTTTGTTTAAAACATCCTTACAAATAAAGTGAACCTTTACAAAAGACGTGATGTTTTAACGGGATCAGTTATGTCGTTATCTGAATCAAATCGATCTATTAATCAAATACGATGCAAGAACCGGATCGTATTTAATGCATATGGAATACGATCACCTGTTAAATACGCTATGTTTACTTAGTAATTGTTTGATGGAATAGGGAAAAAGTAAAAATTACATCATTTATCATGAAAAACGAACATTTTCCAAGATAAAATTATATTGCTTTTATTTTTCTTGATAATACTACCGTTGGTATCTAGGAAATGTATAGTATTTATCCCAAAATTCCAAAACCGAGGTTCCCTGATATTAATCCTTTAAAAACACTTTTACGACGTTCACATACCTTTGCAGATCATTTTTAGACCATTCAAACCAACTTTGAAGATCATTCAAATTTTAAAAAATTGGGTACGGGGTACCTCGGAACTTTTCTTTATCACATCGGATTCGCTACGCTCAACCTCCCTACTTCAGACACAGAATATACAATTCGTCGAATATAATAGACGCATACTGCAAAACTTCTTCGGACTAGCTTCGCTTGTCTTCAGATAGTAAATACATTCGTTTCATTCCTAGTGGTCACCCATCCAGGCACTGACCACGCACGATGCTGCTTAATTTTTATGATCAAACAAAATATATACATATACTTATCATATTGAAACGAATATAATATTTAATAATATGTAATATTAAATTATATTCCAATGATTCTTGTAAAGAATTAAACTGATAAAAACCAAGCTGCCGTGTATGATGACAACAGGCTTTTTAATGCATTCGACAGAATAATATAAAAATATTTCCCGCATTATTTGATAGAAGGGCTGTCTGCTGAATTATTTACTTAAATACGAGTACTTTTGCAATAATACATTAATAACCATATAATATTAAATACAATTAAATTAAATAACTATATTTAATTTGATTGTATTTAATATTATTAAATTATTAAGAAGTAAAATATTATTACTTCTACAAGGAAGTTTTGAAAAAATCAATAAAATTATTATGGATCCAATGGTAAAAAAGCAGTTTTGTTTTCATTAAGTACCCTAAAATTTATATTAAAAATAATTAACTTTCTCTAAATCTACGTGAATAATAAGGCTAAAGGCCAAAACACTAAACGAAGGAGGACAATTTCGGATAATCGATCTCGTAGTCAACATTATGCAAAAATATATTTAAAAAAAAATCAAATAACAACAATACATCATTACGAAGAGAAAAGACAGAGGGGTCAGAAAGATCATCATATAAACATAAAATACATCAATTAAATTCCACTTAGGCAGACAACTTAATGAAAAATAATTTAACAAGTTACTTTTAAGGTTAAATATGATACTTTAAAGTTTATTTTAGCTAAAAACGTTAGAATTTTCAAAACCTGACTTGAGGTGTATATTTACTATAACAGGCAATTATTAAAACATTCTATAACAGCTACATAGTTTTCATTAGTTTGCGGTTAAGCTTTGGAGGAACTTATTTTTTGGAAAATTTAAACTTTGAATTCTTTCTACTTATGTCACTCTACTAGAGTTATTTATAACTAAAGCTGAACTTGGCTAACGGATATATCCCTCTAACTAACTTGATGTAACCAACTTAGTTAAGAAGGAAGGAGAATATAATTTGGGAAAGCAAAATCTTAATCAAAATAAATTTTAAATGGTTCACATTAGATTACTACAAATTTTGAAACTTCGAACCACCAAATTGTTGCTGAAATAAGGTGAATAAAGAAATCGGATACGGGGTCTTCAGAATTTTTCCTTATCTCATTGGATTAACTACGCTCATCCTCCCTACTACTAACTCGCTTCGCTCGAGCACAGAATATAAAAATCATCAAATTTATACTGCAACACATCTTTGGTCTCGCGTCGCTCGTCCTCGGAGCGTACATCCGTTTCATCCCCAGGGATTACCCATCCAGGCACTGACCACTCTCGATGCTGCTTAAGTTTTATGATCAAACAAAAATAATAGGTATACTTGTCATATTAAAACGAATATGTCTTATAGAAATGAATATTTAGTTTATTTATTTATTACGTAAAGGAATACATTTGAACAAAATTTCATCTCAATTGGATTATTTTCCGATTTTTTACATTTTTAAAAAAAAAACAACACTAGTCAATCGATAAAAATTGAACTAATGCTAATAATGAGATGAAACTTGGCAAATATGTTGGAACTATATATGACTACATGTGTGGCAAATCACAAATCCCGGTATCAAACTTTTTACAAACACAATACTTTTCCCATATACCTACAGTATAAATGAGGAAAATCAAAAAGTTAACCACTTTTCCGCATCATTCTGGCCTGATTCTTATAATTCGTATTATTTTCACTAATCCGAAACCTAATGGGCAAAACTAACTCGGTTAGTTCACCAGCACTCCTGCGTGGTGAGTTTGCTACATAAAACTTTAGATAGGATTACCTAAATTCAATATTGTAAGGTATGAGTGCAAAATAAAACTATAATAATTCTTATACATAAACTTTCCCATGTTTTATAAGTATAAAGTCAGCTACAATAAAATATCAATAACTGTTTTTTATTATAACATTGTTAACAATAATAAATTATTAACAAGTTTATTTTAGTGTCGGTTAAAGAAATGTTTATTGCCTGCCAACACAATCAGGAGTTACAGGTAGTTTCTTATTAAAGGACTCTTATTGCAAGTTTTAATTAAGTTAAAGTTACGATAGAATGTAAAATCTTAATTTTAATTGCAAACCTTAACAAATTTATTTTTTAATTCATCTTATAAAAACGAGAATAAAAAGTAAAAACATTATTAAACAAAGAAATGTATAAATATGTTGCTAATAAAACTCAACCAAAACAATCTTATCAAGACTGTTAATTATATTTAATTGATAAGAGTTTTTCTTCCTATAAAATTAACACCAAAAGAAAAGTTATTGCAACACTTTAAGATTTTATAAGAGCTAATAAGAAAATTTTCTAAATGTTTTTATACCGTGATATAGAAGGGGGGTTTCTCCACCACTAAACTCCAGGAAACTTAAATGAACATAAAATATATACACAGATATAAAACGAACAGGATTGTTTAGAAGTAATAACAATAAATCTTTAGTGTCATGTACTTGTAAAGCTGTTGAGTGTATAAACTCAATCTAACTGGTGCAATAAGAAATAGCAGGAAACAATGATAGTGGACACTCAACTTACACCCTCAATCATAAGGGTCATACAGTAAGGGTGCTTTATTAATACGTCTGTAAAGTATTGAAACTACTTTGAGTTATTTACTTTGTATGTTACTGACAAAATTAAAAACAATTATTAATAAATAAGTAAAAGTTACTACACAAAAAATATGGCGGAAAGAAAATTTGGTAAGTAAGCACTTGTTAGATATTATACGACCTTTTACAGATCAAGTCTTATTAAGCTCGTTTTACTTAAACTTGTTAGTATTGATCTAAAGTTTAAACAACCTTATAACTCTAAACTTGTTTAAACTTCTGTCGTCTGTCGGTATTCGCCTAGTTGGATGTAATCTGCTTGAAGTTAATCAAAATATCTAGTTTCAATTCGACTTTAATCGAGATGTTCCTGTTGATGTTGAAACGTTGGTTAACAGAGACTTTAGATCAGAGATTCTCGCAACCATTCAGGTTCGAATTCACCAAATTGTACATAAACTTGTTTAATTTAAACTCGTTTATATTAATCTGAAGTTTAAACTTCCGTCAGTATTCATCAAGCTGGATTAAATCTGATTTAAGTAATTGGAAATATATTGTTTAAATTCAACTTTTATCGAGAATTTCGTGCTGTTATGTTGGCAACACTTATTTTTATCTCCCTCTTCTCCTTCAATCCCTTTCACAAAATGGCTTAATACATACAAATAAATTGTTTCTCATGATAAACTAACGAAACATTAACTTACTTTTTGTAGAGCTCTCTCTCTTTTTAAATCTGAAAATAAAATAAACTTGATTTAGAACATAAAAAATATATAATCAAATTAAAAATTAATATAACCTTAATTAACTTAAAATGATTATCTAGGGTTAAACTCTTTAAAATAATGAGAGGGTGTTCGACTTAGAAACACCCAACTCCAAAAAATAAATACTTTAATCCCTGTCCACACAAAGTATTTTTCGGTTCAACGCAGTGGAAATCCCTCGTGATGATGTAGTCTCTAAGAGGCCGAAGAAACCAAACAAGGGAAAGGGTGCAATAAAATAAACCTTGCGTATAAATTTTATCAACTTGTTATTTTTTTTAATAAATTACTAAATTGACTGCAGTAATTTCCAGTCACAATTGATTCAGCAAGAGTACATATTTTAGACAGTTATAAACCTCCTTAGCCTCAACTATTACCAATTGTTAAAAAACTACACTGAAAATTAATATATCAACTTGACGTAATCAAAAACAAAATCAATTAGTCCAAGAGCCGGACCTGAAAAAATGTGACTTTATTTGTAACTTCAAACCAAATATTTCTGAAAATATACAAAAAAAAACGTCACTCATATCAATGAAAATATAACTTAAATTATGAAAAAAAACATATTCTGCCTATCCAGAGTGGAGCCCTTCAGATGATTTCGCATGCTCAAAATTTTATAAAATCGCATAAACGTCAGTTTTCTTGAAATAAGTGGTTTCCTCTGGGTCGTGTGCAAAACACGAAGAAAACATTTTTTTTAAAGCGGATAAAATTTTCAGTAAAACGAGTGTTTAATCATCATAATCGGATGGCTGCAACCAAAATGATGGCTCTTTCAAAAACACTGAAATCATTGTTAATCTATGCAAAATCAGCGAGATTCATGGAAAAATATTGGCTTTTTGTGCATTTTTTGGTCATTTAACAAATGTCATAACTTCAGTTGTATTTATCCGATTTTGATGATTAAACACTCGTTTTATAGCAAATTTTATCAGCTTTAAAAAGAGTTCTCTTTTTTTCAGACAAAATGAGTCACATTTTTTAGGCCTGGATCTTGAACTAAATATTCCATTTCCTTAAAGTTGTTTTCTTCGAAGTAAAGAGAAAGCAATTTTCGCAAAAGTTTAGCCGACTGATATCATTTTGAAATCCGATTCCTTAATTAGGTAAAACGGTATAAAATAAATTTATAGTAATAAATTTAATAATTAAATTTATGTAATATTATAGAATAAGACTTATTATCTTACAATACCCATTTTTCCAGGAACTACCTCGGAAATTTTCTCCAAGACATCAGATTCGCTATGCTCATCCTCAGTACTTCCGACTTCTTTGCTCGTCCTAAGATAAATTCGTTTCATTTCCAGTGGTCATACATTCAATTTAATGTTCCATCAAAAACCGTAGATATACTTAGTAACTAATTATACTTTAGTATACTTATTTATAACATAAAATAAGTACACAGTGGTACCAGTGCGTCTGGTACCAACCGTCAACTCGATTAAATTTTTTTTCGAGTGTTAACATTTTTCAAAAAAATACGCATACATATCATTAGATGAAACTTCAACTAATGCTGATAATGAGATGAAAAATAGCACATTTGTTGATCTTACATATAACCACATGTGTGCTAAATTTCAAATAGATCCAAATATGTTTTTCCGCGTTATACGAATTTTTAAAACTTTTGCTACTTAATATTACTTATATACTTAAAGTTAATTATTAATTATAATACTAAGTATTGCGGGTATTAAGTATTGAATTGCTACTTATAGTAGTCATTCAAACTTAAAGTTATTGCAAATTTATTTATGCTTTTTTGAAAGTAGTATGAATAAATAAAAATTTAGAGCACACTATGTTGCATGATTTATGTAACATAAGTATGATTTTATCAAAATATACTTAACATTTCACTACAATACTTCGTATAAAGAAGTATATTGTTAATAAAAAATAAAATTCCACATTAATAAAATATGCTAATAAATTGTTTAAAACAAATAGCAAATAGTACATCGCCTAAAACACAAACATATATTTACAACGGTATTTAAAAAATAGCTTCTTGTTTAGCTAACACTAAATACACACACACACACACACACAGATATATATTATATATATATATATATATATATATATATATATATATATATATATATATACATACATAGCCGCCTCCGTGGCCGAGGTGTTTAAGGCGTTTGTCTTTACACTGACCTTTGACACCCGCGGAGGTCTGGGGTTCACATCCCAGGTTACGCTCTCAGTTTATAGAAGATTATTGTTTAGATAAATTATCGCCAGCTTTAGAATTCACTATGAGTGTAACGGTTGCTACTACCACCCGAGGTGGTTCCCGCGGGGTTATCCCTGATGAGCCGCAAGGCTCTAAACGGGCATTATTTTATATATATATATATATATATATATATATATATATATATTTATTTATTTATTTATTTATATATCCGTTAGTATTCGCTAATCGGGATCTAAAATCGTTTATGTAAATCAAATCTGGTTTAAATAAGACTTAAAACGATATATTATCGTAATAAGACTGCATTTTTGATATGCGCGACATTTAAATCATTGTTGAAACCATGTTCTCCATTTTAACGACTACCTTACTTCATCTACCTAAAAACACAAAGCCTTGTTAATCACTTTGACTGTAACACACACACAAATATATATATATATATATATATATATATATATATATATATATATATATATATATATATATATATGTATGTATGTATGTATGTATGTATGTATGTATGTATGTATGTATGTATGTATGTATGTATGTATGTATGTATGTATATATATATATATATATATATATATATATATATATATATATATATATATATAAAAGTCAGAGTAGCCATTAATAATATTATTATCTTAAGGTATTAAAGTTTTAAAGATATAATAGTCATCATTTCCATAATCAAAATTTGTATACCGGTTTAGAGGCTAAAAACAGAAACTATCGAGGTAAATTATGTATCTCCACTGGTCAATAAATTTACAATAAAAGACCAGAAATATTTTTTTTCAGGATTGTATCTTGAACCGTTACGTAATGTTACAACATACAATAACTATTAAATAAAATGTGGCCTTACTAAAAATTTGTTTTATCTAAACGCCTATGTACATATAGAAAACTTATTTGTGGAAGACAATAATTTAGTAGAAAGTTTATAAGTAGTTGCAACCTATCAACAACTAGCAGTAGAAGGATTACAAGTGGTTGTTACATAGCAACAACAAATATTAATAGGATTACTAGTAGTCGCAACCTATCAAGAACTAGAAGTAGAAGGATTACTAGTGGTTGCTACGTAGCAACAAGTGGAAGTAGGATTACTAGTAGTTGCAACCTATTAACAACTTGAAGTAGAAGGATTACAAGTAGTTGCTACCTATCAACAACTAGAAGTAGTTGGAATACTAGTGATTGCTACGTAGCAACAACAAGTAGTAGTAGGATTAATAGTAGTTTCAACTTATCAACAACAAAAAACAACAAGTAGTAGGATTACTAGTAGTTACAACTTATCAACAACTAGAAGTAGAAGGATTACTAGTGGTTGCTACGTAGCAACAACAAGTAGTAGGATTACTAGTAGTTGCAACTTATCAACAACAAACAACAAAAAGTAGTAGGATTACTAGTAGTTACAACCTATCAACAACGAGAAATAGATGGATTACTAGTGGTTGCTACGTAGCAACAAGTAGCAATAGAACTACAAGTGGTTTCTACAAAAACAACAACCAGTAGCACTAGCATTACTAGTGGTTGCTACCTATCGACAACTAAGCTCTAGCTATCTCAGAGTTGTTGTAGACGGTACCGCGATAAGAAGTTAATACAATTGAAATTTAGTAAAAATTCACGGATTAAATTTTGTATGTACTACAAAATACATAAGGAGTATACGAGCATAAAAAAGTAAACAATATGAATAAATACTAGTAATAAAAAGTACAAAAATGATGAGTGTAAATAAAAAAGACTTTTATTTGTATAATTCTACTCATAAAATATTTGTATTATACCTATAAATATATTTACGCTCAAAATAAGAAAATAATCCGTTAACATTTAATGGCGTTGGATTAAAACCAAATGATGTTAAATAGCCAGATAAATCTATTGATTATATAAACATTTCCTAATGCTGTACTTTTAGATTCTACTTAACTTTCATAATTAAAAGATTAAAAAGAAATAACTTCACTTTTTTATAAAAGGGTTTAAAAATATTAAATAATTTATGAAAAATGTAAATTAGTACCAATATAATAATGTTAAGTTCTAAATTAAACATTAAGGGTAATAAGTCGAGGTAGAGTGGGGGTAATGATGTGATGATTCCCCACCCCCCGGGGGGTGGCATGGAGGCATCCAGAAACTTGTTCCCTCATAGCACGTGGCTATACTGATCGATATTTAACTCTAGGCACCCGAACTCCATCTGCTTACTTTGACTCGGGAAAACTCCTTCTTACCTCCTAACTTCCCTTATTTTGTAACAATCTGTAGTGTAGCAGTTAACATATAATAACAAACTTTAAGTCAAACTTTTTCTTTTCTAAGAAAATATGCTTATTAATTCATGATGTGAAGGAAGAATAACAGTATCGGATTGAAAAGATAAACTCAAATCTAGAAAAGTAGGGATAAAACCCTGGAAAGATTTCCTAAGCCAAATATTTTTCTCCTTACCGTTTTCTTTACCTACTCCCTGGAATTTTATAGAGTTTTCCTTATTCATTATAATACTTTGTATTCACTACAACATTTTTTCACCCGATATCTAAAATATAAATTGTGTATCTAATATAATCTTAAATATTAGAAATAAAATTTCAAAAGCATTAAAAAACCCTAATAAGCTCTCTCTAAAACTCATGGAGCAGAAAAGTTAAATAAATAAATATTAAATAAAAACAGATTAATTATTGCGGGTTTATGACGCCATAAAAACTATCTAATAGTTGTTATAAGGGTATTAGTTTTACATATGAAAAAGAAGTTGAAGGTATACTTAATTATTTAGATCTTACGATTACGCGCAGTAATAGCAATCTTCACTTCAGCATTTACCGTAAACCTACTACTACTGATAATATAATTCCTGCGGACTCTATGCACCCCTGGACCCACAAGTTAGCTGCGTTCCACTCTTTGATTAACAGACTTCAAAATATTCCTCTTTCACCTCCTGAATATGATAAAGAACTTAGCATAATAAATTCTATAGCGGTTGAGAACGGGTACTCGAGAGATATGGTTAAACATATGGTGGACAAGAAGAAAAGTAAGGCTGTTCTAGACAGAATAAACGAGTCTAATGTTTCTGAAATGCCACCACATTCACCTAAATCTTGGCGTTCTATACCGTACATAGGATCGGTCTCTGAAAAAATTGCTAAAGTCATCAAAGCTAATGGACACAACGTTGCTTATAGCAGTTGTGGTGCACTACGCCACACCTTGTCCCGATATAAAGATGTAGTAGAGGTGGGAGACCGAAATGGTGTATACTTATTAAAGTGTGGTGAGTGCGAAAGCGCCTATTTAGGCCAAACTGGGCGCAGTTTTTCTACCAGATTGGCAGAGCATCTTGTGCGCAAAGACAGCAAGTTTTACCAACACACGATTACGGAGGGCCATAATCAACATCACCAGGCTGCTTTTCTACATCAAATGTCTAAAGGTAGCGGACTAAATTTTTTAGAGAGGCTTGAAATCCAGCGTTTTTTAAACGAAGACGCGGATAAGTGCCTTAATCTCACTTAGAAGCGAAGGTGGGGGCAACTCTGTGTGTGTACAAGCTATAGTCAAAGCGCCCCGTCCTTCAGTCAAGTTTGTACCATTAGACTCACTGGTAGACTACTGATCTACTTTTGTAATAATCACCGGTAGGTTTTGTTTTGAGTTATTGATATGTTTAATGTTTTGTAATTTTTGTTTTATTTTTTAACTCTTCATGTATTTTTATCTTGTTCATTTATTTTGTTTGTTATGTAGGCACTGATGATGACCGTTAACGGTTGAAAGTCGGCTTTGTTATTAGTAATTATAATGAGTGGAGTGACGAAAACTTGTTTAGTTTTATTTCTTCTTGCCATAAAAACATTATTTTCTGAACAGCACAACTATATCGGTCGACTGATGTTTGTACAAAATTTCAACTCTCTGGCATAAATACACTGGTGTGTCGCTACGATAACACACACAAACACATACAGACAGGCTACTTTGCGAAAACCACTCAGAGGGCCTTAAAAACGCCTGAATCCCGGTTTCGGATTTTCATGCTAACAAAATAATATATACCTAAGGTATAAATTAGGAAAAGGAAAAAGCATTTTAGTCATAGTCGTTAAAAAAAAGAGTTAAAATCCATAAAAAAAAAATGCTGTGTATTTTTTATGTGTATAGGTACACATGAATTTGATGGTGATATGAAACCATGTATTCGCACTACTCAAACCGTAAGTACCGCACCATAAGTAACAGTTCTTTTGGGAATATTTACAAAAGAAAAACATGGTTGCCTGCACAATATAAAATTCTTAAAATAGGAAACTATCAATTTCATCAAAGGATAAAATTGCCGCACGTTTCTTAATAATAAAAGACAAAATTGACACGTAAATGAAAGAAGTAATGTTGTGCCAAATATAATATATTAATAGGGGTAAAGATAAAAGCAAAAATTACAGCCTATTAGGCCAAACGCAAGGCTACCATTGACTTTAGATAGTCTTTTAGGTTATTAATAAAAACACTTTTATAATGCCATTAATATATTTATATCAACTGACATTACCATTTCAGTGAAACCCAATATCAGCACGTTTACTAGAACTTTTTATCCAACAAACATAAATAAAACGTACATTTCCTTTTATCTATCAATCGTTGATGATCTATTTTTACAGGATTTTTCCTGTTAACACGCTATCTGGTTTTCACTATTTTTAAACAAAACTCAAAGAAAACAATACATCGTCACGCTGATTAGAAAGTATCTTTACTACAATAACAACAAACTTATCTATTTCCATGTAATTCTATTCATAGCACGGACGCAAAAATAAAATATAAAAAATTCTTAAATATAAAAGAAAAATAGGCGAAAGATGAAATTTAATTTCTAAGGAATTAACATTTAAATAAAAAAAATGATAAAAATAGCGTCACACAGGAAATAGTGCCTCTTAAACTTTTAATTTCACACTTACCTTAGTAATATAATTTTTCAATACTTAAAAAATTAAACAAGTTTAACACAACAAATGTACTATTGATGCTATACTATGGATGGGGATTCCCTTATTTATCTAATCATATCTTGACATGGGGTCCGAGTGCGGAAGCCAATAGAGTTTTTATATTACAAAAAGGCTCATCAGGTTAAGTTTTAATATTATTCCCAGAGAAACCACTATAAAAGCATTTAGAGAAAATAATATTTTAACGATTCCCTCTGGTTAAAAAGCATCATGAAACGTTCTGTACACACTCAAATGTTCATACTGTCAATACCAGAAATAAAATGAACCTTTACCCTGCTAAATGTAGAACTTCAATGTTTCAGCAGTCACCTTTTAATTTAGCGATAAGTTGCTACAATAAACTCCCTTCATCACTAAAATGTATAGAAAAGATGAGCTTGTTCATAAGAAACACAAAAAAGTTTTTGGTTGATCAAGCTTTTTATTCCATTAAGAACTTTGTGTGATTTTATGTAAGTAATATGTTTTATTTTTAAGTTTCCGTTAAAGTTTTATATTTTGTAATTGTTTAATAATTTGTTTTAAGCTATTGTAATATTTTGACTTGTCAAATCTTTATTTATAAAGCAATTTCAATTAATAAAAATAATACTAATAATAATATATTTTAAATTTATTTATCTATTTTATTTATTTTTATCTATTTGTTTATTAATTATTTATTTTACTTGACCAATATAACTGACATATAGTTATTATTTGATCTGAAATGAAGTTAGTTATATTCTAGACACCATAGAAGAACTTGTTTGTGTTGTTAAGATATAGAATATTTCAACCTCATTATTCCCATTCCTTATATGTTTGTATGGTATCAGCTAAAATTTACAATTGAAAAAATCGGGTACATGGTACCTCGGAACTTTTCCTCATCATATCGTATTCGCTAAGCTCATCTTCCTTGCTCCTGACTCTCATTATCGTCCTTTCAATTAGGAAATAACCAAATTTATATTGCAGTATGTCTAAAGACTCACTTTGCTTATTCTAAGAAAGTGAAAATACCCGTTTTACTCCCACAGGTAGTAAATTAAGGTATACTTCTTTAAATGCTTAACATTATTTATATGTCAAAAAATTATTTTCAAAACCTTTTTTCCGTGGTCAGGGACCTACGTAACGTACTTTAATGACACTAAACGGATATAAAAGCCTCTTCGTAAGCGATTTTTGTCAAACAAAAATTCGTTAAAACTTAAACAAAAGCCTGACTTGAATAAATGATCCGTCGGAGCAACTCAACGAATCATCCGAGTAAATACACGTTTTGAAACAAAGGTGAGAATTTGCTTTATCCATATAAATTACATATTCGAATGAATTTATTTCAAGGAAACTATCTAAAGTAATAAATGTGTTTCACACAATATTAGGCAAAAAAGTATAAAGTGATAAATAAGGTTGATATTTTGTTTAAAACAAATTATTGTGTGTATTCAGGGTCAAAGACACTACAATAAGTCTGTTGTCGCTCAAGTTGAAAAAGTTACGATGTCTATAAATACCAAGGTCTATTTCGACAACATTCCATTCTCACATCGTCAAACTGATATACAAACTATTTGTATTTATTCATCTACTCAGTGCCTTCATTAATATAATAATGTTAATACAAATTATACATTAATTACTAATAAATTTAATATAAAACTAATAAAACCTCCAACTGTTATATTTTATACAACAAAGAAATATTAAAAACGAGATCATAAAATTTATTATGTACATTTTTTTTATTTCAAGAATAAAAGATAAAAGAATAAATTTTAGAGGTATATTGTATAATGTTTATTTTTTATGTGATAGAAGATGATCATTAATTACAGATAATAAAATGAAAATAGTAAAAAATACAGCTGAATAAAATCAGGTACGGGGGATACTACAGAACTTTGCCCCACATCATCGCATTCGCAACGCTCATCCTAACTAATTAAAACTCGATTCGCTCCTACTTAGAATATAAAAAACACCAAATTTAAACGTCTTTAGACTCGCTTCGCTTGCGTCCTCAGTCAGTAAATACATTGGTTTTATTCCCAGCGGTGACCCATCCAGGTACTGATCTTCCTAGATGTTGTTGAACTTTAATGATCCAACAAAAACTGTAGATATACTTGCCGCATTTCATAAACTAAAGAAATCATTAACGAGAGAACAAGAATTGAAAAATTAAGAAGTATAAAATTTTTATGACTCTAATGTCAATACAATAGCTCATATTAGCGAGTTATCTTTGTAAGTAAAAATTTTATAAGTAGGTCACTTTTGCTCATCCCACAGCATTTTTATAATTACATACTGTAAAAAATAATACAAAGTAAGTTGATTGTTTTTTGGTAAAGAGTTTCATGACTTTAAGCTTCAAATTAAGTCTACTTGTTCATTATTTTTCAATAGAAAGTAATCGATATAATGTCGAATAATAAATGTATAATAATCGATATAATGTCGAAAAATGTATATTGTCGATATAATAATAATGGTCTCCCGTTTGTCAACAGTAAAATAAAAGTGGAATTTTCAGAGCTTTTCCCGACTTGACTACTATGATAAATTGTAAATTAATTGAATTCGCAAAAAACTTATTGGCTGATTAATATGACACTATTATATTTTATTGATCCACCAATTTCTATTAATTTATTCTGGGTTAAATTGAGAATTAGCAAACATCAATTTGCTTTGATAAAATAAAAAGATACGTGGTACCTCGTCACATCGGATTCGCATTGCTTGTCCTCAAAATATACAATTCTCCCAATTGTATACTGCAGCATGTCTTTGGACTCGCTTTGCTCGTCCTCAGATAGTAAATTCATCATATCATCAGCGGTCACCCATACAGCACTAATCACGACCAACTGCTTAACTATTGTAATCCAAAAAAACCATAGTTATACTTGCCGTATTAATACGAAACTTGGTGCACGAATTTATTATATAAAGGTATACATGTGTACCGAATTTCAACTTAAGGTTAAGTTTTATTAAGGTATTATAAGGTTATTATTATATTTTATAAGGTTATTTCTCGATTTTTTTAAAACGTCAAGCCATTTGACAAATATTTAGCAATGATGATAATAAAAAGAAACTGAGCACACATGTTAGTCTAAATGTTATACATGGCTAAATGCCTGCCATATCGCAATCCCATCATTTTCCGCGTTTTATGATTTTTCCGAAATTTTTGCTGAGTCATTAATGCGGGTTGATGACGTCATAAAATATGGTTTTCCAAATAGCAAAACTACAGCGGTAGACTGATTTTTTAAAAAGTTCCAACCCTCTATCATAAATACACTACGATGATAACAGACACACACATACAGACAGACAACTTTGCGAAAACCACTCTTCCGGTGACATAGCGGTTTCGGATTTTTTTGCAAACACAATACTTTTCCAATATACCTACGATATAATTGAGGAAATATAGATTATACTTAATCTATAATAGTCAATGATCTCCTCATATAAATTATTTACATCGCCCTTATATCCTTAATTATTTTATATACCCCACCTCCCTTTTTCCATAACCCTAACCTCTAAACTAAGACCTTTTTTTAATTTTTGGACACTTGGAATAAAGCCCGAATAAGTTAAAACCGGTCTTATAAAATTTAGCAAGTCATCAAACTGTGTTGACAAAATGTCGTCACAGATTTCCCCAGACAATAAGCTCCCGAAAATGAGCAAAGTTTTGTTACCCTTTTTTAAATACAAAAGGGTTATTTACTTTTATACTTAGATACAGTTATACAGGAAAGAACATTTCAGATGTATCAACAATAAAACAATTAAAACTAAGGTCAGAATCTATCTTCAATCTTTAAAATTCAAGAAGGCCCCAAAAAAAAAAATAGCTAACCCTAATTGGACAAATGTATTACGTCTAATATATTCTTTCAAGAGGTATCTCGGTTTTTAGAACTAATGATTAATTCGGGGAAAAAAGTAAAGAAGAATGAACGAGCAAGCTACAGCAGGGGAACTAAACTATTTAATATACAAGAACTAAAAGAATTAGTGAAAATTATTTCAATTAATGAGAGCAATTCATTCCAAAGAATAATATTCTTTGATAATGTAATTCAGCATATTCCAAAGGGAAAAATGTGTTTGTGGGTTAAAATGTTCAAACGCTTTTTCAGATCTAAATGAAACTTGGCACAAAAATCAACATGATAAAAGTCTAGAACCTTATAGTTTATAAAATGTTTATGACGTCATTAACCACGTTAATGACTTACCAAAAACTTCAAAAAATTCACAGAACATCAAGAAGATTTGTGGTTGGGTTGAAATTTAACTCTACTATATGTTTTAAACATATATACGAAGTTAAATTGTTATTACCACCATTAGTTCTGATTTTACTGTTTGACTTATCAAACTTCATACAACTTATATTCTATTGGCGCCGAGGCCGCGAAACAGGGAAGGTAAAAAATGAGCCTACTAGAGAGAAGGTAGCTTGGAAGGTATGAGGCCTTACGTTTTACAAGCTCCCTACATCATAGACGTAATACTCGATTGAAAATTCGCTAAAAATGTATAAACTAGTCTAAACTACAATCTACTACTTACTCATAAATGATTTTATAGAAAGTACAGTACTTACTTACATATAATTATTACCCAATATAAAAAGTAAGCACATAAATTCATTTAGATCAGTAGTTGCAAAGTGAAGGCTGCCCCTCTAAATGCAACTTGTTTTAATATAAATACAAGCAGCTGGGGACAAAAGTCAGTCAGAACTCAACCTACCTCACAATGAACACTATTACCTTGGTAAATATTTAATTATTATTACAACAATATAATATTAAAACTAATAATAATTAAAACCCACATTAATTTAATTAAATATTTTTTTTTAATCATTTACAATTAGAACTATAGAATAATAAAAATTATAATATAATTAAAATAAAAATAATTTTAGTCTACGTTCTATCGAAATATTTTCCTAAATCATAAAAAGAATCTAGTACGAGCAAATCCCAGCATCTTCAGGTTTAGCAAATTGCCCTAGGAAATGTCACTAATAAGATGCTTGGTATGGTGGAAGTCTAACCAAATTATAGTTTACCAAACCTCCTATTAGGCAGTTAAGTTGAGTTTAATTGTCTAATTATTAATAATTAAAGTTCAAAGAATTCAAGCCATAAGAATATTTCATTGAAGTAAAAAATGTATTTTTACGCCATTTCTTGGCCATATTTTATTAAAATGTTGGCTGGAAAACACAAAGGCTTTTCTTAAACTTTACAGTCTAAATATATTTTAGCTAAAACTTGTGTTATTATTTCTTATTAGAGAAGGAACGTCTTTAATTCTAGAATAAGGGATAGCCCTAGAATAAGGGCCTTTTGGCCCATCAGGGTATCCACCCTGAGGAAACAACCTCAGGTGGTTTGCATCTATTACACTCTAAGAATTAATTAAATTTGGTGAAATCTTTTTAATACAATTACTATTCATTAAGTCTTAGAGGATAGCCCGGGCTGCAAACCTCGGACATCCGGTGCCAAATTCGAGTGCCTATACGATCACGGCCACGGAGGCAGTTTTAATTCTAGAATATATAAAATAAATAGGAACCATATATTTCAATCCTTTTGGCTCTTATTTTTTTCCTAATAAGTATTAGGAAAGAACGACTTTAATTCTAGAATATTTATAATATATAGGAACCATATATTCCAATCCTTTTGTATAATATTTTTCCTAATAAGCATTAGGAAAGAACGACTTTAATTCTTGAATATTTTTGATAAATAAGAACCATACATTGCAATCCTTTTGGATCATCTTCATTTGCAAATAAGTAGTTAGGGAATAACAGAAAAAAATGAGTTTCTCTCTTATAAAGTTATTATGTGCTTACAGGTCACCTTTATCGCAGGAGCTGTAGCACTGAGCAGCGCTTACCCAGTAGAACATGAATATGGACATCATGAACATGAACACCATGTAAGTCTATTAACTGATTACAAAATCAAACTGACAAGTAATTTTTACACTTGTAACTAAAATACATTTATAATTAGTATGTTAAGTAAGCTTCAGACCATATTCCGCTTTTGCTACAAATAATAATCTAAGATTTAGAAATTAGAAATTCGGGTGCGGGGTACATCTTAAATTTCTTTAGCACATTGGATTAGTTACGCTCATCCTCACAACTTCGGGCTAGCATTGCTCATCCTGAGAATATAGAAATCACTTAACTTTAAACGGTAATGTCACCGGTCATCTATCCAGACACTGACCTAGCTCGCTTACCTTTCAATATCCAACAAAAACCGTACAATATACATGAAAGAATGAATTACCATTTATTAGGTCTAATACAATTTTGTTGTTACAATAAAATTTATAATTAAACCAGGTTAACCTAAATCAGCCAAGGCTGTGGTATTTTAAGTTTATTTTCATAAAATTAAGTATGATACAATATACATACACATGACAATAATAAACTGCGTAGGCTTCCGCAATTATTGTCATGAAGATTTAGGTCTTTCGGTGGTGACTGCGTCAATGTACGCCCAATGCTTTGTAGAGCATTGAGCTTTTATCCCTGATGTCCTGCATCCCTGAAGATGACTCCCACAGTGGAGCGAAACGTCGGATGTAGCGGATTCTTCATGTACATTGACGCGGTCACCACCAGAAGACCTAAATCATTATACGCATGACGTAATGAAACAAATTTTACTTATGCATTACCTAAAAAAAAAACATTTGCACCAAATTTCAACTCAAGGGATCAATGTTCGATTTTGGCACATATGTTCTTATATGGTCTTACATATGACAAGTGTGCCAAATCTTAAATCGATCGAAAGATTTTTAGCGTTTTATGAATTTTCGAAAGCTTTGCTGTCATTATTGCCGGTTAATCACGTTACAATAATATCAGAATATATTTTGATAGTTTTAACTTTCAAATATAAAAGAAACTGGGAGCTACGATGATGACAGTCTCATACACATTTATGTGAATACCACTAAAGAGGTCTCAAAGAAATTGAAACACATAATTCTGGTGAATTCGCCTTACCAGATTTTAAGTGCTAGCACAATACTTATACTACCACGGTAAGAATAAGAGAAGTATCTGATTCAGGTGTTTTTAAAACCTTCTAAGTGGTTTTTACAAAGTTTTCTGTCTGTATGTGAGTCTGTTACCATCGTAGCTCCCAGTGTATTTATGCTAGAGAGTTGAAACTTTGTACAAAAATCAGTCTACCACTGTAGTTGCGAAATTCAAAAATATTTTTGTTATTACGTTGTTAACCCGCAATTATGACTCAGCGATCATTAAATGCGAAATAATAATGCGATTAAAAGCACTAGTTCAATTTTCATCAAAATACTTGTGTACATTTTTTAAAAAATCGGATATTAATTCAATTGAGTTGAAATTTAGTGCAAGTATATATATATATACCTTTACATAATAATTAAGAGCACCATATCTATGGTGTTGTTGACTCATAAAAGTTAAATAGCATTGAGCGTGGTCTGTGCTATATGGCTGTCCGCTGAGAAAGAAATATGTATTTACTATCGTGTTGCTATATCAGTTTAACGACTTTTATATCCTGAGGACGAGCGAAGCGGGTCTGAAGTAGGGAGGATGAGCGTACAAGCGAATCCGTTATGATGAGGAAAAGATCAGAGGTACCCCGTACCCGATTTAAATACTTGTAATTATTGATTTGGAATCAACACATCCTAAAACTTTAAAGTCACTTAAAATTATTAAAAAATACATTCTTAAACTCTTTTGACGTTCTACGTCTGTATTTTACAACTTAGCTCTTTAAGGACCAAGTCTACAATTTTTTAAGACAATGTTTTCTAATTACGGTTTAGGTTCAGTTTAAACTAAAATTTCAATTTTAGTATTAAAATGTTTCAATTTTACCCTTCAGGTTACCTAGAAGCCCTGAAAAGTAGCCTCGAGTAATTCCCGTTGTTAAAAATTATGAAGTTTAAGATATTTTTTCTTTACGTGAATGTACATTAAATAGTGAAAAATATTTTTTCACAACAATAAATAGTAAACCTATTTGTTTTATATTGTTACTATAAAAGAATAACAAATGTGGCAAGTTTAATCGCATTATTAGCAGTAATTTTAATATTATCGAAATCTATGTTTATATAAAGAAGCCAAGACTTTAAAAAGATAAAATCCCGGTTCAAATTTAGCCGTTACAATATCAAGCAAACAATTAAGTTTCTTATTATTACCAGCCGCCAGTTTTTAGGATATCACTTATACAAAATTACTGATGATATCACTAAAACCACTATATGCAAAATCGTCCATCAGCCGTGGGATGAGGATAAAATTTTTGAGGTTATATTTACCACTAGTTATAGACCAAGATCCCAGGGGTGTTTTGTTAATATAAAGTGTGGTGGCTGGAACCGGTCTCAATTTTTCGTAAATATCTTCCTGAACAAGGATCTGCAATTCTGCAGACTCGCATCGGATGGGTGTCCCAGGCAGAACGCACTTTACAGGTCAAATTTACCACCGAAGTTAACAAACAGTGTAATGGCTGGAACCGGTCTCAAATTTTCGTAAATATCTTCCTGAACAAGGATCTGCAATTCTGCCGACTCGTATCAAATGGGTGTCCCAGGCAGAACCTTTTGACCCCTAAAGTGCGTTCTGCCTGAACGCACTCTAGGGAAATTCTGCGTTCGGCAGAATTGCAGATCCTTGTTCAGGAAGGTATTTACGAAAAAATTGAGACCGGTTCCAGCCATTATACTTTTTATTAACAAAACACCCCTGGGCTCTTGGTCTATTAAAGAAGGAATTGAAGAATCAACAACAGTCGATACTTGCTGTTGGATATGATTATTATCTGCAGACCGGGCAACATAGTCACAATCTTAAATCAGTAAATAACTTAATTAGTTGAGAACGCGTGTGTTGCTAATAATGATGTTTATAGACCATGGCTATTCATATCTAACAGTATCAACGGTAGCTGATTCTTCAATTTCTTTAGCACAAATACGCTGGAAGCTGTGACGATAACAGATACAGATTGACAACTTGGTAAAAATTACTTATGAGGAATTAAAAAATACACTTAAAACTTAAGTCAGGTGAAACCTCGTTTTCGGATTGTAAGTACAAACAATACTTTCACTATAACCGACAGTAAAAACGAGAAAAAGTAAAATTAAAGATTAAGACTTGTTCTTTTGGGCTGATGAGTAATAACCTCTAGAGAACAGTATAAGCTAGCATGATTTCTCATCTACCATATATAGTGCAGTATTTAGACTCATAAGCTCTGATATAAAGCTATTTCTACGTGATATTCAACTATAAATTTCTATTTTAACTAAGCTTCATTATGATCTAAACCTAATTCATATCCAGAGACTGTGTCAGACAACATCCTCTGGACAAATCTATTTAGTCTGTCTCCTAGCTTCTTTACTTCGCTTTCACCGGCACCGATGATGAACTGTTAAGTTTGAAAGTCGGCTTTATAAATAAATATATACTAAGTGTAGTGACATCTTTATTTTTTCCCCTATTTTGAAACTCCAGAACTCATCTTACTATCATAATTCATTTTGTTACAGCACCCTCATCCATACAAATTCAGCTACAGCGTACACGACCCTCATACCCACGACATCAAAGAACAAAAAGAAGAAGGAGACGGACATGGAAATGTCAAAGGATACTATCAACTAAAAGAATCTGATGGAACTGAACGTATCGTGCACTACACTGCCGACAAACATCTTGGATTTGTAGCTCATGTTGACAGACATGGTAAAGCTCAACATGTATACGAAAAGAAATCTTATGGTGACTCCCATGGATATCATGGACACCAGGAATCCCATGGTCACCATGCCACATCACATCAAGACATTTCCCATGGCCATGGCTACAGTCATCACTACTAAATCTCATTATTATTATTTTTTGTACTTTTTTATAATAAAATTTTATAGAAAATATAGTTGACTTCTTATCACGAGCCGAAAAATTCGTTAATAAGGTGGCCTTTATTGAACGCACTCCCGGGAATAGACCTAGGACTGTGTTTAAAATCTGTTTAAGAGGCCCCTGATCACGAAAATGCGTTTAAAAAAAAAAAAAAAAAAAAAAAAATATATATATATATATATATATATTTATATATTATATATATATATATATATATATATATATATATATATATATATATATATATATATATATATATATATATATATATATATATATATATATATATATATATATATATATATATATATAGTATATATGTATGTATATATATATATATATATATATATATATATTATATATATATATATACACATATATATTTTAATATTATTATTTACATTCACCCAAAGGCATTTCACTTCCAAAGGCAGACCTAGACTGCGATGGACGGACGGATTAAGGAAAGATTGAGACAGCGAATATATCTGTTAATAGTATAGGTAAAGATGAGAGAAGTTGACGAGGCAATAAACAAGTTGATAAGCCCAATTAGTAGGTAAGTAAGTATATTAGTATTATTATTATTTACTATTGGAATTTATATATTACGTACAATGTATGCTACAATGAACAAACAACATAAAAATAACAATTAATTTTCCAAATTAAAAAAATATTTGATACAAAGAAAAATTCTGTAAATGGAAAAAATGTTTTGGTAAGTATTTCTTTTAATCTTTATAAACCATAAAATTACCTCACCTAAGATATTACTTAAGCACTTAAATTTTATTAATATAACCTTTTTTTAAAAATTTTTAATAAACTAAAAATATTAGGTACTGGGATCTCTAAATATTCCACAATACTTCGGACTCACATCGCAATCCGTATCCCGCAAATAGGTTTAATTCCAGCGATCGCATTTTCACCTAATAGTGCTGTCCATGGTCGATGCTGCAACACTAGTGCTGAACATAAGAGATTCGTGAAATACTAGTCGTATAAAACTAAAACTGAGCTTCGGAATAACTTCAGTCATGTCCGAAAAAGTAATCTAAGAAATCGGTTGTGATTAACCCATATATGTGTTATATAATATATATATATTATATATATATATATATATATATATATATAATATTATATATATATATATATATATATATATATATATATATATATATATATGTGTGTGTGTGGTGTGTGTGTGTGTGGGTGTGTGTGTGTGTGTGTGTGCCTATACATACATACATATATATATATATATATATATATATATATTATATATTATATATATATATATATATATATAATATATATAGCAATTGTACATGACATTGATTACGCAAATAGTAAGCAAATTTGTTATATCGGAAATGTGGATTTGTAAAAAGATTGCACCAAAAAAAGTAATACAGGCGCACAAGATTTATAAATGCGTTTTTCTTTGATTGTTTCAAACGTAAAACTGAAGCCAGTTTCTATAACATTGTACGTTGCTTAATTTTGACATGTTTAATCATACATATCATGTAGCATTTATGATCACTGTACAGAAAACAAATAATAATGTAATAGATGTATAGTTAATAATTTCAGGTAAAAAAAGAGAAACAGTCATGAATTTCGGTGAGGAATATAAACAGAATAAATAACAATATTACAAATAAGTGCATAAGAGCAAAATAATGTATATTTTTTCAAAGTACAAAAATATTTTCTACGAGTACAAAAATAAGAGAAAATTGTTAAATAAATAAGCAATTGTAATATTTAGAATAAAAGAACAATAATAATAATGATAAGAATAAGAATAAAAATTGTTGTTATAAAAGAATATAAGAAGAAGTTTAAAGAGGATAAAAATATGAGAACGATATAAGAAGCAGCTAAGAGACAAAGGACAGGCAGCATAAAATATGCCTCACTGGTTTTATTAAATACAGGTGTCAGGCAACATAACATTTACCTTTCCTAGGTCCACTAATCTACCTCTGGGTAATTAGAGATAACAAGATAGTGCAGTAAGGGGAAGGAGATTTTAAGTGTAAGGGGGAAATCAATAAGAGAAGTCAAAGAATGCAGGATTGCATGCGGGGGGCAAATAGGTCGATACAGCAGCTCTAGTACTAGGACCGATTTAACTGGGTTGAGGGGCAATGCACTTGGCACGGCACATCAGAAAAAATACAAAACTCTTTTTTTTATTTCCAAGACAACAGAGGAAGAAAAACATCCAAGGAAGTAAACCAAGACTCACCTGGAACACGCAGTTAATCCAACAAGTATCAACACACTAGTTAAACTCCCAGCTAAAGTAATCCTTCACTAAATGTATGTAATCCAAGTATATGGGCACTAATTGATAATAATTAAGATAAAGCGGCACTCGCGGTAATCAGGGCGGGGCAATAACGTAGCCGAGATGACTTAGCGGGAGCCGGGCACAGACTGAGGGAAAGCTGGGAGCAGCACTGAGAGCCGTGTGCGAGTTCTACCCCCACCACCTTACCACCAATATGGCGACACCTCCTCACTCATCCCTCACCACTACTGCATTCTACCGGACAATTCTATTAACTAAGCTTACTAATGAATAATCATTTACATTTCTCACTATCTATTAACTCTTCATTACAAGAGCATTACATCCTATTTAGCTCACAACCCCTTATACCTTTTATTTATACTACCCTTTTACAAATCTCTCAGTCAACATAATTTCCACCATATCAGTGAAAATTAAGCCAAGAAGTAAGTAATAAAATTAAGTTTTTATTACTATCGTGCTCCTAGCCTGTGACCTACTTGCATTATCTCCAACTTTATCTAATCTACTGTAGAATTATTTTATAAACTTATCCAAATGAACTACAAAATAAAAATGTGTTATTTATATTTCATAAACTAAACTTTTATTTATAGAGATTTTTTATATCTTCACACGAGATAATTCACCCAAAGTACAGTTATATTTTTTAAAGACTTTCGATTTTTTAATAATTTTATTTATTTTGTTGCAGTTACTTGTTTAAAAACAATAAATAACTCAAAGGAATGATAAGAAAATATTTACGTGTACATTAAATATAAAAGCAAATAAGTAAAAATAAAATAAAAGAAACTCTTGTGTTAAATTTAAAAATAAGACAAAATAAACAAATTTTAACTTATAATTAATTGAATTTTAAATAATTTCTTACTGACTGTAAATAAATTAACTTTATAAATAATTTTATCTACTCACGGCAGTCAAATCAAACACTACACTGATTTAAATCCGCAAAATGACGTTTTTTCCTTATTCTTTTGTAAAACAAGCAGCAAAACTTCAGAGTTTCTTCAAAATCACAAACTTTCATGTTTTGTTTACATTTTACGTGCAATGTTGTTGTAATTTATTTTGTGTCTAAAAAAGATTGTCATGAGTTATTACAAAATGTTAAATTATAGTTGTTATTTATAAATTTTATTTAATAGATTTAATGTCACTCAGTACTTCATAAGTACTTCGGGCCTAAGGCTCTTATTACTTCCCCTGCAAAGTGCTCAATTCATATTAGTCGTAGAGACAGATTAAAAATTTAGACTTCAAAAACTTCATCCACGCAGTACTTAGAAGACCCCCAACTTGGTTGATTCTTTGTGTCCAAGTACGGAACAGCTACCAAAAATTCCCCTAGGGTGGTTTATCTCTAAATGTCCCTGTCATTAATAGCTAAAATGATGTTATTTATAATTACCTCGTCTACACGAGGTGTTAAACAATGGGTTAAACTCCAGGTTGAATCCACGACACCGATTTTACTCCGTGAAGACGGGGGTTCAACCCAATGTTGAACACCGATAATCGACCACATCTAAAAATTGTTTTTGATTTAGCTGCTCTGCCTAAAACCTAATTAGTAAAATAAATTTATTAAAAAGGTTGTATTTACCGCAAGTTGAATGTTGAGATTCCCGGTCCAGGGATATTCTTATCCAACATCAAGTATCGACGGTAGGATTCTTCCATAAATTTATTCTTTATTTTGAGTCGCTTATTTTAAAGTTTAAATTTAAGTCGTGGTTCTCTGAAGTAAACGCTACTTATGATATTGGTTCTACGCCTTCTCATAAGAACAAAGTATTTTCTTTTTCTGTTGTTCCTTACCGCATTAGCCTCGTTTAATAAAAATACTAATTGGTCGGTAAGAGTCGTTAGAGCAGTTATAATTATAAATAACGCACACTAAAGAAGGAAAGAATAATTCATGTTTTTAAAAGTATTCAAAATACTAAATAGAATACAAAACAGACACGAATAATTTGTAAATCATGTTGATTTTTAAAAATGGCCAACCTACACAAACAAATATATATCCCCAAGAAAATATTGATCTTTATTTAGATTTAAGTAGATTTTAGATTATTTTACTGATAAAAATTGTTATTAGTTCTATTTTATAGATACTTAAAAGTTTTTACTGTTCAGTTTTGTTTATATTTTAATAACAATTTTTGGTTTATTTAATTAGTTTTATTTATTCATTATCATTCTACCTTACGAAAATGTGTTTTACAAATGTCTGCCAATACTAATCAAGTATTAAAAGTATATAATGATATTTGAGAACAGGCTGCATTTAAATAAACACAGAAAAAAACCTAGAGATACAATAGGATAACCACTAAGCAAAGGTGGTATATTTTAATTATAGGTGTTGAATTACGGTTTTAACCCTTACCGTGTAGACGTTTGCGGGTTTCAACCCCAAAAACTATTTCAAGCGTTCAACCCAGTGTTCAACGAGGTGAACACTGGGTGAAACACAACAACAAGACGAGGTAATTATCCATTAAATAGATTTATTGTCACTAAGTCTTACACATAGATTAATAATATGTACTTAAAAAACCGGGTACGGGGTACCTTCGGCTTCACTACGCTCATACTCCCTACTTCGGACTCGCTTCACTTGTTCTTCGAAAATAAAAACTTATACATCAATAATGCAACACGTCTTTAGTCTAGCTTTGCTTATCCTCAGATAGTAAATAAATTCGTTTTATTCCAAGCGGTCACCCCTCCAGGGTTGTTGGTATAAGTACTCCGCCTTAAAAATTAAATTTACTTAAATAATTAACTAAAAAAAGAAACATAAAAGAATTATGTTACTAAAATAATTTGAGAGTTTCCTATTGGTAGATAGATACTTAAATTTTATTCAACATAATTATCAGTTTAAATTTATATATTTTTCTTTATAGAACCTAATTTTGTGTTTCCCCAAATTTAACAAATCTAAGAAAAAATCTGTTTACTTATTTTCAGGGCGTTGAATTAAATAAAACCGGTACAAGGACACAAACATTAAAAATTTAAACAGACAAAATCTTAAAGTACGTTCGCAAACAAAAAAAATCCAAACAGCTTGTTTTATGTCACTAAGTTAAATAAAACTAGTCCGACGTCAATATTACCACTCATGGCACTCAATACTAGAGGCCCTAGTTTACATATTGGTACCTATAATAGTACCAATATCTTAGTACCAGTAATCCTAGTGTCAATAATCATAGTACTCATACCTACTGTACACCAAAAAAATCTGTCATAACAACTTGGTTTGCAACCAAGGCTACTTTTTCTACATGCAGCAAGGAGCCGAAGGCTTCAGTTAAAATTGTTTATGTCGTTTAAAGAATAAGTCATATAATTAATGTTTATATCATGCCGAATCTAATGATATCAGCTTAAGTTGATCAACTTCGGCATGAAACAGCTTTCATACTCTGTGACGAAAAATGACACACACACACACATTATATAAGTGGCATACTGCCACGATATTGGTAAAAAACGTAATTTGTTTATTATACATTCCAATTGATAAAATTAAAACTAAATAAAACAAGAAAAAGCATCAGTCTCTCCACAAAATATATTTAAATAGCAAACCCCCTAAAAAATATTGGGCCTTAAAATCTTCAGGCCCAAATAGAAGCTCATTACCTCATTTGTCCTGAGTAAATTCGCAAAAATTTACAATTACATTAACCAAGAGGTAAACATTTATCCTTTTTACAGTTTCTTGGGAGTTCCATACTTAATTAGAAAAAGGCACAACCTTCTCTCTTATTTTTGTTTTAATCTTTTTTTCGTCACTAAAATAATCCTTTTATCGTCCTAAAATAAGTTTTAAAATTTATTTATTTAATTTATTTATAATTTTTTTTAATTTATTTGTTTTTTTATTTATATATGTTATACTAGACGTAAATAAGAAATACATAGTTTTCAGTAAAGTCATTTATCTATACCTATCCACTTATTTCCTTATAAAATTTAAAATATTGAAGCCAATTGTTAAATTAAAACAAAAAAAAAACAACAAACAAACTAAATATACAAACGTTTAAAAAAAACAAATTTGGCATATTTTAATTAAAATAATTAAAACTGGGTACGATGTACCTCGGAACTTTTGCTCATCACATCGGATTCGTTACGCCAAAAAAAATCATGGATACACTTGTCGTATTAAAAAAACCTAATGTACTTATTTATTACGAACACTTTTTAACAAATTTTTAAAAACTTCTGGCATTATGGTCCGCATGACGGTCGAATTTCCTTTGGAATGCGTGTTAACAATCCATTTGATTTTAAAGATCTGTTTTATAATTTATAACTTGATTGTAGTTACTCAATTATCAAGCACTTACTTCTAACTTATTTTTTCAGTATTTTCCAAAGGAAATGAACATCCTGGTGGCTATACAAAACTATGCCTCTAAAATGGGCAGTGCACACCATTATTTGCACTATTTCAATGCTCAGATGGATTCATGGTTAATTTATTTTAAGGTTTTAGCGCATTTTCTTTGAAAAATACAGAAAAAATGAGTTAGGAGTAGTGCTTGATAATTGAGTAACTGTTCAAGTTATAAAGCATAAATCAGATCACTAAGCAACAAATTAAGCTTGTAAACACCCATTTAAAAGGAAATTCGCCCAACATTCGAACCAACGCGCCAGAATTTTTTTGTAGTTATATACTTATATAATGTAAAAAAAGATTTCGAACCCAGGTACCTTGATAGCTTTGTGTGCTTGTATCGACTTCGGAACCCATTCATAAAACTCACAGGCCCAAAAACATGGAAAACGACTTCCCACTTAAAATGTATTGTTTAGCGGCCATATTTTAGGGTTTCTGGTATTGATCACCGTTTTTTCAACTATTTGGTACCTTAGAGTGGCCCTATTCGACGTCGGACCAGATTTATTCTATTCACCGCACAAAAATACAAAGAAAACGACACCCTACTCAATATTTTTTTGACACCGCAATTTTGGTTTCCTGTAATTTACCATGGTTTTTTGACTTATTGGTCAGTTAATATGGCCGTATCGACTTCGGACCGGTTTTATTCGATTCAGTTTCCCAAAAAACATAAATATTGACCTTTTTGTGGCGAAAAATATTAACCCTGAATTTTGCCGATTTTTAGTGAATTTTGATGACTCAGCAAACCGGGTTAATAACGTCGCAAAACCTTGGTTTTGGCTTTGCTTTTTAAAATTACCATTAAAATTAAATTGCTAATTTTAGCTGACTTATTATTGCGACTTAATGACGTTATAAAATAATTATTTTCCAAATAGCACAATTACATCTAAAGAATTTTAACCTAGAGATACAACTGTCTAGCATAAATACTTTGGAAGCTACGATGATAACAGACTCTCACACACACATACAGAGACACAACTTTGTGAAAACCACTCAGGAGGTCTTAAAAACTCCTGAAACTGATAATTCCGGTGTCATTCCGGCTTCGGATAATTTTGCTAATTCAATAATTTTAACTAAATATTAATTATGGTGTCTCATTAGTGCCCTATTTATAATGTATAGGGCTCGCATTTAATTTATAAATTAGATTAAAAGAATGAAATGAAATTAGATAAAACAATTTCAAATACCCTATAGAAGATCAAGTATAAATTTTCAAAATTTTAAATTGAGATACTATTTTTTTGTGATTGCTGCTTATACACTAAAGGCTCGATTTTAATTTTTCCTCATTTTTCACCATAGGTGAGTATAGCAAAAAAAGACAGGTGGTATTGTGTTAGCAAAAAAATCTGAAACCGGGATGAAACCGGCATTATTCGTTTCAGGTATTCTATGACCTCCAAAGTAATTTTCTTAAAGTTGTCAGTTTGTATGTGTGTTCGCGCGCGCGCTCGCGCGTGTGTGTGTCTGTTATCATAGTAGCTTCCATAATTACTAAAAAAAATCGAAAAATTATAAAACGCGGAAAATGTTGTGGTCAAAATATGGCTTGACACGCATGTAGCCATTATTAACATTTGTTCGATTTTTACCACTTGACTTGTGTACGATTTTTAAAAAATTGTAAAAAATCACAATATCATCCAATTCAGTTGAAATTCGGTACAAGTGCATACTTTTACTTATAAAATAATTGATACTTAAATACTTGATTAATTTACAAAACCAACCGCACACTGAAGTGATGGCTATAGGTCTGTATGTGTGAGTTTGTCTATTATCATCGTAGCTCCTTGTGCTTTTATACTAGAGAGTTGAACTTTTGCAAAAAAATCAGTCCACAGGTGCAGTTATGGTATCCGGAAAATAATTTTTATGACCTTATTAATATAAAACGTGGAAAAATGTTGCGATCGGAATGAGATTTGGCACGCATGTGAGACTAATATAGATAATATGTGCCAAGTTTTACCTCATTATTAGCATTGAGCAAGTTTTTTTTAAAAAAATCAGAAAATAATTCAAATGAGTTGAAAGTATATACAGGTGACCGCTGGGAATGATAGGATGTGTTTTCTATCTGACATAGAACGCGAATCCAAAAAGGTGTTCCAATATAAATTTAACGACTTGTATATTCTGAGGACGAGCGAAGCGACTCTGAAGTAGGAAGGATGAGCGCAGCAAATCCGAAGTTTGGGTTGTGTAACGAAATTAATTTTACTTTCATCTATCTATGTTGTGATAAGGGAGGGAAGCGTGGCATTAGAGCAAAAAAAATTTTTTTTTATTGAAAGACAGCATTTTTACAATGGAAATAAGATAGCTTCCAGATAAATGGTGTTTGTAAGCTGCACGTATGAATTTTAGTTGAATACAGATTGAATTCAGGTTCAATCTGGGTTTTGTGCTTAGTGAAAACCACATTTTTTTCTATTTATGTATAGAATTAATGAAGAAAGTTAAAAAAATAAGTCCTCTGAGTTCAAAATGACCCTAACCACACTGTCGCAAGCACAGTTCTCGAGATATTAAAACCCGGCCAACCCTTCCGTGTTTTATATGATATATGGAAAGAGAAGCTTGATTCCGTATTTGACAGCTTGAAAACACCAGTAGGGTACAACCTATAAAATGAAATGCTACCCCTCTGTTTAGATATTGAGGCGATATTATTTGTCTTGAGATATTTAAATTGACACGAAAAGTTCATAGATAAACAATATTAACATAGATGGTTCACTCCCGACCCTAGTGGGAACACTCAATTGACAAGTTTGTGTTTATGATTTTAGTTGGGGGCCTCATCACAAATCTTGAGAGCGCTAGTAGTAAAATCTGTTTGCTCTATTCTCTACCAGATTGTGCTGTAGTTTTTTTTTAAAACTCAAACAGTTGCCAATCGTTTAGTAAAAAAATAAAAGTAAACAAAGACCTATGGTAATTACGAAATATTTTCCATCAATCCATTTATGTTTTAATGTTTACTGACCCAAGTAGTAAAATAAATGAACTTAGACTGAAATATGATGTTAAAATATAATTACATTTATTCTTAAACGAGTTTAATATGCTACTGAATTTTATATTTTTTGAATATATATCAAAGCGTATGCTCAATGTAAAATGGCAAACAATAGGTTGTATGATAAAACAAGTAAAAAATTCTGGCGCGGTGGTCCGCATGTTGGGCGAAATTCCTTTGGAATGCGTGTTTCCGTTTATAACAACCCACTTGCTTAAGGTTCCGGTTTATGCTTTAAACCTAAGCAGTTACTCAATTATCAAGCACTGCTCGTACTCATTTTGGCTGTACTTTTCAAAGGAAATGCGCATAATTATCCACTTGGTTATACAAAACCATGCCTCTGAAACTGGCAGTGCGCACTATTATTCGAACTAGATTAAAGCTCAGTTAGTGTTTAGCTTTTAAGGTTTTAGCACAATTCCTCTGAAAAATACTGACAAAATTAGGTGCGAGCAGTGCTTGATAATTGAGTAACTGCTTACGTCATAAAGCAAAAACCAGAACCTTAGGTAATAATGGGTTGTTAAGCACGGAAACACGCATTCTAAAGAAAATTCACCCAACATGCGGACCACCGCGTCAGAATTATTTGGTAGTTATAAACGTGAAAAAACTATAAAAATTATCGAGGGTACCAGTATTCGAACCCAGGTACCCTTTCTTGGAGTACTTTGAATGGTCTTCCGGACCAATTTTATTCAGCTCAAATGAAACTTTAGGGTTCATTCAACTCATTACGATGTACATTTTTTAAAGGTTTTTAAAAATTAACTATTGTTAATTTATATATATATATATATATATATATATATATATATATATATATATTATATATATATTATATATTATATATATATATATATATATATATATATATATATATATATATATATACATACATACATATACATATATAGTTAAGGTTAATTAAAGCTTTGTAAAGTAATGCATAAGATAGCTCCTCAAACAAATAATATGGGAAATACTTTTATATTATATTTACGAATGCATTAAATTACCTGAGGCTTAATTTTATAAGATTTTTTCAAAGAAACATACATGACTGGTAATTTTTTGTTTTTACCTTTTTGGGTTATTTTTAGCCCTGTTCGACTATAACATATTTATCAAGAAGTATGTTTCTAACAAATAGATTATATTCTAATTTATGGGCCAAATAAAATCATTTTAACTTTTCCAACATTCTCCTATTTTATTATTTATCTAAAAAAAATAGAGATTTGCAATCTGCCAGCAATTGCATTTTTGATTTATCTTTTTTTGGTATTTTTACTAAAAAATACAAAAGCTCAAGTATTGGTCAAACAATTTTTAATTACTAACTATCGACTCTACTTCTTGTATTTTCTTAGCCATAAGAAAACACCAGTGTTGTGTGTTGTGTTTGTCTTGCTGGTTCTGAAAAATGTTACCTTATTTTATGGATAAGTAATCACATATTGTGGTTACAATCATAGACATAAATAATAGAAACAATTAACGTACTAATTATGTACTAAACAGGTAAATAAACTAGTTTACATAACTTTTATAAGATAAGCTATTAAGGTTGAGAACCATAGAACTTGAAAATAAAAGAAAACTCTTTTCAAAGGACCAAAATATATTTAAAACATCGCCTCTAGACTAACCTAATTATTTTAAAAATTTCAACTTCACCTGTATTGTAAGTAATAAATAGTATTTATTTAAATTGAATTTATTTCGATATCCTGCTTGATAGTCGTATTTAACAACGTACAGAAAGCATACATTATCCGTGAATCCTATTTAGTACCCTAGTTAAACACGCTGTAAGGATTATTGGGAGGCAAACCAGACGGATAGCGCTAGAAAACTACCCGGAGATAAGAAGAAAGGCGATCGCATTTACAATCTAGTATTTCACTAAACAACTTTTGAAATAATTTTTTATGCGTAAATCTATTATTCTATTTAATATACTTTGTGTTTAACATTCTTCTAACCCGAGTTAAACTTTAACTTTAAAATTATTTGTCTTTGTTAGCTATAAAAAGCGATGTTTTGTCACGATCTGTTACGACGTCATTGCACTAGATCGGCTTTGCTAATACAAACGGGGCAAGAACCAGAGCGTATTAAATGCGCAACGGATACGATGGGGATCGGCTGTCTGCGTATACGTGGTAAAATTATATAGCAAACAGTCTTACCTTTAGTACCCGAGCGAAGTACGAGTAAAACCGCTCGCGTAACCTCCGTTTTTTCCAAAAAAAAACTACAAAAACTAAGTCAACAATTTATTAAAAGCCACTAAAATCTAAAAAATATGTGAAAATCAAGTTTATTGTAATCAACGTTACATTTTAAGCAAGCTGTTATTATTATTTAAGTTAAGCTGATTAGGATTTGTACGTCATTTTATATCTTTCATTTCATAATGTGCATTATATGTCTTTTGATAAATCTTCTAATATATCAAATAATATTCGCGATGTATTTTTTGTTTTCCAAAACTTGGGGGCCTCATCACGCGAAGCAGCACCATCGTTTTCTTAAAAAAATAAGAATAATTCATTTTTGATTGTTTTAGACTTAAGATTAAAATTTGCTGTCTGAATATAACATCTCGGGTTGGCGCAAACGGATAAGTTAAGGAAACACAAAGAATTCAACATTGACATTAGAGGTTCGAATCCAAGGGGGAACAGTATGGGGGAAGGGGAGAGAATAAAGAGTGAAAAATTAATTTTTTCTCTTTTACCAATTTATACGAAATTCATATAGACCTTATTTGGGATCACTCATCCATCGACTCCTCATCATTCTAGCGCTGAATAGCGGATGGAAAGACTTGATTACTCCCATCAGCTCGTTGTTTGGTTAATAAAAATATCTGACAGTTTCACGCTGTCACCACCAGAGTGTTCTACTTGAGCCTCCTGCATCCCATCAACTTTTTTTTTTAAAAATCTTTGAGTGAGCCATCTATGTTAATATTGTTTATCTATGGAAAAGTTATCACTATGCGCAAAACACACTAAACTGAATGACAAGCACGTTATGTAGGTTTACTATACAATCAATATTTAAGGCAAATAAGTTTAGACTACACATTATGTAAAATTTGTTCCCATAAATAAATTAAAATTTCTATATAATAGCCAGTTTTTGTCTTGTAACTATCAGAACATATATCTGCGAGGACTATCATATGTGGTATGTAGTTATCAATGATGCTAAAAACATTTAATACAAAATTCTGAAAGCTAACCTGGACTATCTATTTTAACCGAATGCTAAGTCAAAAATATCACTAAAATGCTCGCCGTTTGCCTCTAATAAAGGTTGTAGGGGGGTAAGGAGTCCCTAGTCTCCCTAAATTTTTATCAGATGACTTGTGTAAGTTTAAAAAAAAAAAAAAATTCGGAAAATAATCAAACTGAGTTGAAATTTTGTACAAGTGTAAACCGTTATGTAATAAATAAGTACACCAAGTTTCGTTTTATAACAACAAGTATATCAATGAATTTGATGGGTCATAAAAGTTAATCAGCAATGAGCTTGGTCAGTGCTGTGTGGGTGAAACAGAGAATGAAACAGATATATTTACTCTCTGAAAACGAGCGAAGCAAGTCCGAAGACGTTTTGCATAATAATTTTGGCGAATAGTATATTCTGAGGAATAGCGAAACGAGTCCGAAGTACGGAGGATGAGCGTAGCGAATTCGATATGATGAAAAAAAGTTCCGATGTACCCATTTTTTCCTATAAAATTAAGAATTAGATTAAGAATTTAGATTTTTGTATACACATTTACATTAAGAATTTGGCCTTTTTTTAATTTTGGGTATAAACGTTTCAGTTTGATAAGGGCTCTTTTGGAGCTAAAAGCTAAATAAAATATCGAAGAAATCACTCATTTATACTGTAGTTATATAAGAAAAGTATAGGAATTGCACTAAGAATCCGGATTTTAACTGAATTTTCTGTTTCAGATGTTTTAAGAGTTGCTGAGTGAGTTTTACCAGGTTGTCTGTCTGTATGTGTGTCTGTTTGTATCCTGTTATCATCGTAGCTCCCATTGTTTTTATACTCTATGGCTGAAACTTGGTACAAAAAAACTAATTTTGTGTCAAAATAGGTATTGTTGTGCTATTAGGTTCAAATTTTATGTCTAGTTAGGTGTGTAAACAAGATGACTGGGGATCAACTATCAGTTGATCACTTATTTTTATTCCTATTCTTATGTTTGCTTTCCATTGATATCAAATTTTTCTATGGAAATTCTGGTGTTGAGGTCGTTTATTTAGAACCTGCAATCAATATGACAGGAACATTATCCGAGATTCAACCTTTTCTTTCCCCTCCTCTCCCAGGAGGGGAAAGAAAGCTGATCAGTTTTATAGGATTCAGCAGTCGATTTTAAGAAAAATGAACAAGGTCATTTATCTAACGGCGTACAATTACTCCATATTATGCTCAAATAAGCACATTGTTGTTCAATTTTAGAAGACAAAATTGAATTTTTATTCAAAAATACATACATTAAGTATTTACTTTTGAATAAATATACATACTTTTTTCAAAGTATGTATATTTTGAATTGTATTGTTACAAAGTATGTATATTTTGAATATATTGGATTACTAAATGACAAGATTACTAAATCTTGTCATTTAGTAATCTTTTAATTTATTGCTGTTATTAATAGTCAACAAAATTAATAAAATGACAAGAGAAGCGAGTTGATTGTTTATAAGATTATCTAAGCAGTAATGCGTGGCTAGACTAAGTCTCACGCTTACCTCAGCTAATTTGCTTTATAACTTTCTCTGTCAGTCGACTCAACTTCCTTTTCGTATTTTATTAACGCCTACCTTTACTATTTTAGTATTAATGACATTTTAATATTTACGATAAAAATCATAATTTAGTAAAAAAATATTAATATAATAAAGTTTAATAAGGTGTTAATATTATGCGCCTCAGCATTGGCACGAATGTATTTCATTATATAACACGGTATTCGGAAAAAAATTACACGGGGAAAAAATTACACGGAGTCCGTAGAAGGGAGAGGGAGCGTAGCGAATCCGATAAGAGGAGGAAAAGTTCCCCTGAACTTTATTATTATAAACCGATTTTTTTGTTATAATTTTTTTCTGTGTAGTTTGTCCTCGTGTAATTTTTTTCCGTTGAACTTTTTTCCGCTGTACTTTTTCCGTGTATTACTCTTTTTTGTTGTTCGAGACTGTAAAGCGTGGTCAGTAGGCGGATTGGTTACAGCTGGGCTTAAAACTGATCTTTCTTGCTTCAGTATGAGTAAAGCAAGACTGAAGACGTACTAAATTATGAATTTGGCACTTCTCATATTCTGAGGACAAGCCTAGCAAATCCTAATACAGTTATAATATCTAAAGGCAATACTTTAAAATAGAAGATAAGGTCAAAATATGGAAAGCGCAGTAAAACTAAGTAATTTTTTATGGGAGTGAATCTTAGTATTTTTAATCTTGTTTTAGATATCGGTACCTTATATTAATCGCTCATATTAGCTAGAAATATAATTTTTTGAGCCACAAATTTAGTATTGTTGGAAAACTTAATGTCATTAATAAACTTAATATTCCATGAATAATATGCTCTTAATTTTTGGTAATATTTTAAAAAATAGGGTACGGGATTCTTCGGAACTTTTTCTCATTACATCGGATTCGCTACGCTCATCCTCCTAGCTTCGAACTCGCTTCACTCATCCTCAGAATATACAAATCGTTAAATTTACACTGCAAAACGTCTCCGGACTCACTTCGTTTGTACCCAGATAGTAAATTGATTCGTTTCATTCCCAGCGGTCACCCATACAGCACTGACCACGCTAAAATGCTGATTAACTTTTATTATCCAACAAAAATCATAGATATACTTGTCGTATAATACGAAACTGGTGTACTTATTTATTACGTAAAGGTATATACCAAATTTTAGGTCAAATGGATTATTTTCCGATTTTTTAAAAAAATGTATACAAATCATTCGATAAACATTGAACTAATGCTCATAATGAAATGACACTTAGCACATACGTTAGTCTTTTACATAGCTACACGTGTACCAAAATTCAATCGGATCTCATAATTTTTCTTTGTTTTATGATTTTTGAAAGTTTTGCTGTCATTATTACGGGTTAATGACGTCATAAACAAATTATTTTCCGAAGAGCACAACTGCAGCTGTAGACTGATTTTCTTACCAAGTTTCAACTCTCTAGCATTCATACACTGGAGCTGCTATGACAACAAACACAGACAAACACACCCACACACCAAAACACACGTACAGACAGAAATCTTTGTGAAAATCACTCAGGAGGCCTTAAAACCACCTGAAACGGATAATTCCAGTGACATCCCGGTTTCGGATTTTTTCGCAAATACAATACTTTTCCTATATACTTATAAATGAAAAAAAATGAATGAAACTTATATGGTATAAATGAAGAAAAGTAAAAAATTTCATTCGTACAAAACTATCCCTCTAATTTGGCAGAGCACACTATTATACACTACAATAATTTTTAGTAATTAAAAATTATTGGTTATTATAAAATTATAAAAGGTTTTAGCCCATTTCTTTTGAAAATACAGAAAAAATAAGTTACAAGTAGAGCTTGATAACTGTGTAACTGTTCAAGTTATAAAGCATAAACTTTAAGCATAAATGGATCGATACCCACGGAATAGCGCCTAATAAAATGATAGGTAAATCAATAAAACTTTATAATCTATTTTTTTTTTATTTTTTGATAAAATTTAAAATCTAAATCAAATAATAAAAAATTATTGTCTACACCAGGAGTCAAACCTAGGCATCCTGGCTTAAAAAACTTTGAGTTCTCTTCTTGAGCTCTCTCTTTTTTATTCAACTAAAAGCATGTAAAACGACTCCCCAGAAGAAATATGTTGTTTACCAGCCGTATTTTAGGGTTTCTGGTTACTGTTTTTTCGACCTTTTGGTATCTTTAAGTGGTTCTATTGGATCCGGACCGGTATCATTCGCTTCAGTTCCCAAAACAATTTGAAACGACACACTACTTGAAACTTATATTTCAGCGACCATATAACTATGGGTAATCAAAATGGCTTTTTCGACTTTTTTTGTCACTTTAAGTAGACGTATTGACCTGTTTTATTTGTCTTTACGTCGTCGGTTTCAAGTGTGTTTATATGACATGGGCTAGAAACACACATCCATAAATAAATAAATAAATGTATATATATATATATATATATATATATATATATATAATATATATAATATATATATATATATATAATCGACTGCCGCCATGACGCCTACCCATCATAGGGAATTCGTTAATAAGGAACTCTGGTTCTATTAAACTAATTGTGATCGTTAATTAATGGATATGTCGTAAATTATAATAAGCCTAAAAAGCCCATTAACTTATTTGATAATGTCAATAGACAAATCGCTAAAGAGAAAAAAACTGATTTTGGGGCCATTAGTTGAACTTTGGAGGGTCCCAGAGGGCCAAAACCCCCGATTTGAAATGGTAGACCACCTGATACCTTATCAGTGAGACAGAATAAGTCAATCTAGCTGGTTAAACCTTTGGGGCCCAACAGTCACGTTTTTTAGGTCTGGCTCTTGGATTGTTTTAAGTTCGAGTGCGCTCTTACTTCCTGACAGCTGTCATCCAAAACTAAATCACAGATATTATAAGCAATATCTAATGTACATGTACCTAAAAACGTTCAAAAAACGAAATCATAGTTCCCAATTAAATATAATTATTATAAGGTGTAATAATTGTCAAAAAATCCTGAGCAGGATATGAGATCAAAAATCTTTCATTCTGATTTTAAAACAAAATTATATGGTTTGACTTGTCCTTCATGCTGTTACCTCTTCAGTTAATTTTTAATAAAAAGAACCTTGATTTAGCTTCTATTTGAAATAATTATTTCAACGTAAGTTTAGTTGCCTCAGGTATTTTGATAAAGCGGTGGGAAGTTTTTTCACCTTTCTTATACAAGTTAGCTGATATATAATGTAAAGAAAATAATTTTTCTCCGTTCATCAAATATCTTTTAACAAATACTTAATTCAATTAAATTACAGTTTCACATTAAATCACAATGTACGACCAAACTCAATGTACCACCTACATTTTATATTTAATATTTGAATAATTATTACTGTAGGTGTCAAGTTAGCCTGCATAATTGTAAAACTTGTTAAATAATTATAATGTTGAAATTTCCAGACATTAACCTGTTATTAAGATTATTATTAAAATTTACCATTGGATGGATAAATAGATTCTTTAGTTGTATAACTTGAAAACGCTCTAATAATTACCTTAAACTGAGCTTTAAAGGACCCCGCAAAACCCTAATGAAAAATGGCTCTCGGCTAAATTCGCTGAAACTTTGCATAAATACTAAACTTAACATGCTGATCAAAAGTGTCGATGGCACAACGCTCTATCTTCAACCCTTGGTTTTGTAAGGACCCTTGAAGTCTCCCCATCAGGGTAATGCTTATGAAAAATGGCTCTGGATGGGTGAGTTTAAGGGTCCAGCATGTTAAGTTTAGTATTTATGCAAAGCCTCAGCGAATTTGACCGAGAGCCATTTTTCATAAGCATTACCCTGATGGGTGAGTTTAAGGGTCCTCACAAGGCTAAGGGTTGAAGATAGAGCGTTGTGCATATTGACGCTTTTGATCAGCATGTTAAGTTTAGTATTTATGCAAAGTTTTAGCGAATTTGACCGAGAGCCATTTTTTATAAGCATTACCCTAACGGGTGAGTTTAAGGTCCTTACAAGGCTAAGGGTTGAAGATAGAGCGTTGTGTCCATTGACCCTTTTATATCAGCATGTTAAGTTTAGTATTTATGCAAAGCCTTAGCGAATTTGACCGAGAGCCATTTTTCATAAGCATTACCCTAACGGGGTGAGTTTAAGGTCCTTACAAGGCTAAGGGTTGAAGATAGAGCGTTGTGCCCATTGACACTCACAATAAAAAAACTCAGGTGCAGGGTACCTCAGTACTTTTTCCTCTCAACTTCGGACTTGCTTCGCTCGTCCTTAGGATGTTATGATTACCAGACGCTTCAGATGGTATTGTTTCCGCCTCGCTATGCTCGACCTCAGAATGAAGTAGTTATCCAAAGTCTAGGGTGTTATGAATTCGAACTCATTCGCTCCGTTATAGGTAGGTTATTGTAGACTGAAAAATATCATCTTCCGGGCAGCACACATAGACCTAAAGTCTAATTTGTGTGCCAAGTTGCATCTTTCTAGCATAAGCACAGCAAGAGTTTTGTGTGACAGAGATAGACACACACACACAAACATCATGACAGACAGCATGATGAAAACCACTCACAACACCACAAAATACCTGAAACGGATAGTTATGATGAAACCAAAGAGTATATAGGTATATACTATATACCTATATAGTATACTATATACTTCTTGATGAAACCTTGGTATCTGAGTTTTAGAGTGAACACAATACTTTTCTTTAAACCTACGGTAGTAGGTAAGAAAAAAAAATATGTGTTTGCAACAAAAAAGTCCAAAACACGGAATTTCAAAAACGGATTTTTGAAATTCATGGTTTCGAATTTATTTTTGCAAACAATATTTTTTTCTTTTTCTTACCTACTACCGTAGGTAAGGAAAGATAAAAAAATAAAAAAAATTATCATCGTAACCTAAGACAACTTCGGACTCAGAATTTAGTTATTGTCCTATGCTATAGGTGGCTATACTTGGCTGCCAAGCTTTTTATTAGTATAACTCTTTATAAGAATATTAGCATTACAAATGATCAATCTATATTCCCTGATTTAAACATTCATCAGGATTAATTTAAATCAATTCAAACTTAATTTAAATTTTATCCGGTAAAAGGTCGTGATTTTGATAGATATGAACAATTTTTTTCATATAATTTTGGGTGTCACACCATAAAAAAATATATGTGTTTACCAGTTACAAATTAATTGTTCAATAACAATGGAATTTTCACTAACAATTTATAATAAGTTTCCCTATCTGACGATATGTCAACGTTGAATAGCAGTAAAAAAATAACAATTATTGTCCGTTAACATTTTAAAATGCAATGGTCAATATTTTCATAATAGTGACCAACATAAAGATTTAGGCCCGTATTCAAAGACGTTTCCTAACATTTTCCTAACATTCTCCTAACTTTTTCCTAACATTTTCCTAACATTCTCCTAACACCTAACTTTTTCCTAACATTTTCCTAAACATTTTCCTAACATTTCCTAACATTTCCTAACATTCTCCTAACTCTTAACATTCTCCTAACACTCACCTTAGTTTAGGTAAGGGAAATGTTTTTAAGCCACGAAATGTAAATGATCGTTCCCATGCTGTGGAAAAAGTCATTTAGAGGCTTCGCATGATTTTTTTTAGTAAGAACCTAAGGTAGTTAAGTCAAAAAGTGATACCATTGTAAAAAACGTAATATATCGCAAATATCAATGTTATTAACTTATTACCTGGATTTACGACACACTTTGTCGTATTAATAACTATCTACATAAATTTACATAATATAAGTTACTGTTAATCCACTTACCTTACTATTAGGGAATTTACCCTGAAATTCTTTTAACACAATCAGATTTTTATTTTCTATGTCTGTTTGTGCGGGCTATCGATTCAAAGAGGAAATTCAGTTGGTCCGGTGTAAATAATTCAGCCATTATTATAAAAAAATTTTACACAAACAAAAATGAATTTGATGACAAAATACGAAAAACAAAATTGTGTAAATGATTTAGCAAAATGAAAACAGTGTTGCACTGATTAACAGGTCTTCATTTAGACACCTTTGGATTCGTACAACCTGGTCCACGTTCAAACTTGAAACGCTTGATACTGCTTTATTATGAAATCTGTTACAATAATTGAACATTGTATTTGTATTAACTCTACTGTTTACTGAAAACATATGTAAATAAAGTTTCTAATATATTATTTAACAATCGCCAAAGGAAGGCCGCATTGTTGTTATGACAAAATGTGTCGTAAATCCAGGTAATAAGTTAATAACATTGATATTTTGCGATATATTACGTTACTTACAATGGTATCACTTTTTGACATAACTACCTTAGGTTCTTACTAAATAAAATCATGCGAAGCCTCTAAAAGACTTTTAAAACACGATAGGAGAACGTTAGGAAAATGTTAGGAAAATGTTAGGAGAAAGTTAGGAGTTAGGAAAATGTTAGGAAAAAGTTAGGAAATGAAAAAAGTTAGGAGAATGTTAGGAGAAGAAAATGTTAGGAAAAGGAGAATGTTAGGAAAATGTTAGGAAAATGTTAGGAAACGTCTTTGAATACGGGCCTAAATTTTGTGGATCGAATTATTACCTATGACGTACGATTGCGTCGAACGGTTGAATTTTTGATTTTTAATAATTTCTTATAATTTTTGATGACTCATTAAAATAGGTTATCGTTGTTATAAAAATATCATCTTCCGGGCAGCATAACTAAACCTACTGTTTGGTTTTTAAGCCAAGCTTAAACTCTCTAACACCAACACAGTGGGAGTTATGCGTGACACAGACACACAAGCAGATAGACAGCACGATGAAATCCACTTATGCAAATGCCTGAAACTGATGATGAAGCCTCGGTTTTGGATTTTCAGGGAGAACACAATATTTTCCTTATACCTACGGTAGTAGGCGAGGAAAAGTATAAAAAATCGAATAGAGTTAAATTTTGATATAATGTATCCTTTTAAGGATACATAATATCAATTAAATAAGCATACTTAATTTCGTTCATTAATAAAAAATCAAAATTACGAAAATGCTACAAGACATCTTTCGAAGAATTTGATGATATGTCACCTCGATTCGTCGAAGAAGCCAAAAGCGCTTTTAGTGGGCGTCAAAATAAAGAATCTTAGGTTACAGCAACATTTGCTAGGATTTATACAGTTTTAAACATAACAGCCAATCAAAATTTCCACTACGAAAATAAAACACGATTTTTTTTCTTATGTAAAAAACTTAAACAGTAAAGTGACTAAATCTTATAATACTTTGTACTAATCTAACTTATTTTTTACCTGGTCCTAGTTGTTTTTGCATTATTTATAAACCCTTCTGACGTTGAGGTAAAGAACAAAGCCTATTATTTATTGTGGTTTACTTTAAAAATAATATTTAGAGCACGAGAGAAAATGCTATAATGGAAATTATTTTCAGGTAGGTATATAAAATGAAATGTATAAAGAAAATTATTTGTAAAATTACTCGAAAACGGTAAGTATTGTAATAATAATGCCATTTAGAATCAAGAAAATTAGATTATTTACGTTCAGTAATATCCATAAACATGTCAAGACTTTTGTCATAAATTCAAAAATATTTATGAAGGTTATGAAAAAAGGTTTAACTATACATTATAACTGAGATCTGAGTAACGTAATATCAGTAAGTAGAAATGGATGAAGCGTTTGATGGCTGTACATTTTGGGATCCGGATTTCTATAAGAAAACAACGAAGAGAATTGAAGACGGTTATAAACTATCTGGAGAGCTGATTGCTATGTTAGAAGAAAGGGCTGACATCGAGAAAGCATACGCTAAGAGTTTACAGAATTGGTCTAAGAAATGGCAGGAGATAGTAACTAAAGGGGCGGAACAAGGAGATATGCGACGAGGGTGGCTTGCTCTCCTACAAGAAGGCAATAGTCTGGGCGATATCCACCTTGGAGTGCGGCAAGGTCTAGAGGAGTATATCATCGAAAATATCAAACTATGGTCAAAGGATAGTTATCATAAATCCATCGTGACTGTGAAAGAGAAAAAAGATTCCGATGATCTGTTCAAAAGAATTCAAAAGCCTTGGACGAACCAAATAGCCAAAGTTAAAAAGGCAAAATTAATGTACTATGAAGCTTGTAGGAGTGAAAGAAAAGCTAAAAAGTTTAAAGAAAATGGTACCTTAGCTCTATCTGATGAGCAACTTTTAAAAGTAGACGAGCGGATTCAAAAAGCACAGGACGAATCTTTAAAATTACGAGAACACTACATGAGATCTATCGAAGAGCTCGATGATATGTCACCCAGATACGTCGAGGAAATGAAAAACGCTTTTAACAGGTGTCAAAATAAAGAAGCTCACAGATTAAAGTTTTTTACAGAATCATTTGTTAAGATTCATAAAACTTTAAATATATCTGCCAATCAAAATCTTCCAAAAATATACGAAAAGTACATTAGTTGCATTCAAAACTTAGATCACGATAAAGATTTACTATGGTGGTCGACGTACTTTGGAGATAAGATGCCATTCACGCCACCTAAATTTGAAGAATTTATTGAAATAGTTGAACCCCAGAAGAAGGGAAATTCTTTACTTAGACAGGTCCTTAAGAGTGATAATAGCGTTTACAAATCTACAACTATGCCAACTAACAAAGACATATCAATGTTTTCAAACTTCTCCGGTACATTGAGAGACAATATATTTAAAGGCAAAAAGGCAATAAGAGTCAGAGCTCTATATGATTATGTATCTAATGCTTATGATGAACTTTCATTGAAAGAGGGTGATGAATTTGATAAATTAGAAGACGAGGATGAGTTAGGTTGGTCTAAGGGCCTCAAGGATGGTAAAATTGGTCTTTATCCAGCTAACTATGTTCGTGTGGTCAATCCAGTCAAACAAACATAAACACAAGAGTTCAGAAAAGAACTTAAAGTTACAGATTTAAGATTATTCTTGGTAATTTTTATTTATAATTAAAACCTATCTGTTATTGTGCTCAATCATTATTTTAACTAACTAATTCACCCCGCCCTTTATATTTTAGGCATCCATTTGTATAACTTAATGGATATAAAAACTGAATTATGTAAAACAGAATTACGTTTGCAAATGATAGAATTTTTAATGCTAAACGACGCCAAGGTTAGACGCATGGGAGACATCTATCACTTTTATAGTAAATAACGCCAAGGTAAGACGCATGGGAGACATCTATCACTTTTATAGTAAATAACGCCAAGGTAAGACGCATGGAGGACATCTTGATACGGCTCCTCTAGAGCTAGAAAACAGCATTTCCCGTGCAAAAACTATAAATATACGTCGAGTTTTGGTCCAAATTATTACTCAAGAAGGGGCGTTGGTATCAATCTATCACTTTTATAGTAAATAACGCCAAGATAAGACGCATGAAGACATGTTTTTTTAATGCAAATACTTCTGCCTTTAAAATAATAATTTTTAATAATGCCTTTTTTTAAATTTTAAAAATATTAAAATGATTACTTCTTTGCACAATTTTTAGTAAATAATAGTAATTTTTAAAAGTAGTTTTTTAAATCTATTCCAAGATAAATAAGTTAAAAATGTAGATATTTTAGAGTATCAAGACCTAGATTGTTATATGTATGTAATTTTAACAGTGAAATGTTAATTAAACCTATTAAATTAACCTACGGCGAAACTTTACGTATACATTAAACAACTATTTATTCAAGGCTGAGGTAGGGCCCAGTTATGTCTGATCGCCATCGATGTTAACTCAGTAGCTGACGTATTTATACATACAGGTAAAACAGATGCTGGACTTACATATTATTAGATTAAGACTTACAATTATCTAGCCAATATTTATAAGTTTATAATTTCATTTATATTATATCGTAATTTTTAGTATGTATGTATATGTGTATGTATATCTATAAGTATATATATGTATATATATATATAATATATATTATATATATATAAATATATATATATATATATATATATATATATATAATATCTTCAGGTCTAATGCCCAACATTCTTATGTTTATGACAGCTTTCTAAATCGCCATAAAATTAAAAGGAAAAATCAGGTACGGGGTATCTCGAAACTTTTCCTCATCACATCGGATTCGCTAGCTCATCCTCCCTGCTTCGCTCGTCCACAGAATTATACTGCAACATGTCTTTGATAGTCAATGCATCCGCTCATTCTCACCGGTCACCCATGCAGCACTGAACACGCTTAATGCTACTTAAGCTTTATGACCCAGCAAAAAATATGGATATACTTGTTGTATTGAAACGAAACTTTATGTACTTAATTATTAAGTAAAGGTTTACATTTGTATTAAATTTTAACTCAATTGAATCATTTTCTAATTTTTTAAAAAACGTATACAAGTCATTCGATAAACATTGACATATTGCTGATAATGATATGGAACTTAGCACATATGTTATTCTTATACATGTCTACATGCGTGCTAAATCATTATCAGATCGCATTATTTTTCCGCGTTTTATGATTTTTCGAAATTTTCGCAGTCATTATTGCGAGTTAATGACGCCATACAAAAAATATTTTCCAAATAGTACAACTACACTACTGATTTTTGTACAAAGTTTCAACTCTCTAGCTGCGATGATAACAGACACACACATACAGATAGATAAATAACTTTGAGAAAACCACTCAGGAGGCATTAAAAACCCCTGAAATTCCTTGTTTAATCCCGGTTTTGGAAATTTTTTGGCAAACTCAATACTTTCCTATGTACCTACGGTATAAATGAGGAAATAAAAATACCGTATGACTAAGAATAAATTGACCAAAATAATTGAGGGAATCGTAGGAAGTGAGACTTTTGCCATGCGGCTTAATCAGCAAAAACAGACCGTATACTCAACCATTTCAAATTTGATTGAACCTAATATTTGAATATGAAATATAAATTAAGTAATTAATTTATTTGAATATGAAATATTATTATGAAGTATAATATTGATGGATTTCAATAATAGATACGAATAAGTGTATCCCCAGAGTTTTTAAAAAAATATGTTTACAGCCATTCTTTTACTTAATTTCATGATTTAAAAAAATAAATAAATGCGGATTTATGGTTGGAGTAAGCTTTCTTATGACTTAAAACATTTAAGTCCTTTTTTGTCAGCTTCAATTTAGTACATAAGTACTTTGAATACTAATTTCTGTTGAAATCTCTTTGTGGCTGGACTTATTCGTATACATTTCTATTTGTTTGTGATTTGAAGAAGACATTTTTAAAGAAATTATTATACAAACTATAAATGTACCTGATTAAAGTTAGAAAAAATGGTATTTTGATATTTGGCTAAAAACGAGTTGCTTTTAGGCATACCTTTGTAAAAAAGGAAATCTTATTTTTAAGACGTAGGAAAGCTTAATCTCACTTTAAAAAATCTTTTTTAAAGAAACCTAAGAAATGAAGCAAAAAGCTAATTGGATTTAAAATTTGATTCGTATAGAGTATATTGTTGATTTTTTAAGTTTAGCAGTTACTGTGCTATGATCGCGGTTTATAAAATAACACATAGCTTTACATTGTGTCTAATTTAAACATTCTCGGCCAATGACTGATAGCCTTGAATTATTTTCATCTCAGATGAAGAAGATATATATAAAGGTATAGGAAATGCAGAAGGAATAAGAAGTTTAGCCGTGTTAGTGTTGTCGGAGGTTAGTACGCTAGGATGAAGGCAGGTAAGGTGGGCTAACCTTCAGTCTACGCTAGGCCTTACACGCGGTAATAACTCGTTCCGTCTCCCGGCTAAGTCCAGCCCACTTTCGAACTTCAATCGACTTAATAACTTCACAACTGTTCTCTACTGAATGTTAACTTCTGTTACTTAATTCAATTATATACACTAGATCTATTTTATCAACCTATATAATTTATTAAAAAAACAAACAAAAAATTAATGAATTTTTCTTTAATTATAATTAATTTTATTAATTAATCTATATGTCTCTTATAATCAGTTATCAGTGAGTTAGTGTGCCTTCTCTTGTCATATCTTGTGCCTTTAAATATACCTAATTATTTTAGTCTTTCATTTGTCTAATTGAGTTTAATTAGTGAATAGTGCTTTGTTCTCATCATGAATGGACACATATCACCCAGGATCATCTCTAAAAATACTGTAAGTCTTTATAATCCACTATTTAACCAAATACTTTGTAAGTAACCAAACCTTAAACTTTTTAACTATTTCTATAAAACCTCGCATTATTCGTTCTATATTACACACATATAAAAATACTTAAATGGATAATATGATTGATATAAATGAATAAAAAATTAATACACGAAAAAAAAATACATAATAATAACCAATACACTCAAATCAAATGATTGCACCAACCCTGGGTTTATTTAATTAACCTTTATTATACACTTATATTAGACTTAATTATTAATTTATTTTATGATCTTATCTATCTTCTCTATGCTTATCGCATTAGTTTTAGCCTTATTTATATTTTGTCAATCTATTGTAGAGGCGCTGATAACCATAGCCTTAAGCACTTTATTGTAAAATAAATAAATTATTAGTTATGAAAATTATACATTATTAGCGTAGTTCATTAGAACATTGTCACAGAGTAAAAATAGACTTTATTTTGTTTTTTTTTTTTTTTTTTCTTTTTTTTTTTTTTTTTTTTTTTTTTTTTTTTTTTTTTTTTTTTTTTTTTTTTTTTTTTTTTTTTTTTTTTTTTTTTTTTTTTTTTTTTTTTTTTTTTTTTTTTTTTTTTTTTTTTTTTTTTTTTTTTTTTTTTTTTTTTTTTTTTTTTTTTTTTTTTTTTTTTTTTTTTTTTTTTTTTTTTTTTTTTTTTTTTTTTTTTTTTTTTTTTTTTTTTTTTTTTTTTTTTTTTTTTTTTTTTTATTTTTTTTTTTTTTTTTTTTTTTTTTTTTTTTTTTTTTTTTTTTTTTTTTTTTATTTTGTTAGTTCAGATTCTTTGTACATTTTTCTATGTGTCTCACCTTCAATGATTGTTTTGACTGACTTCGATAAAAAACCAGAATTAAACTTATCTTTTACACTTTAACTTGACCATGCTTATTTTGACTTTGATGAAAACCAGAATTAAACTATCACTTACACTGACATGATTATTTTGACTTTTGATGAAACCCCAGAATTAAACTTATCACTACACTTGAGCATGCTTATTTTGACTTTGATGAAACCCAAATTAAACTTATCACTTACACTTGACCATGATTATTTTGACTTTGATGAAAACCCAGAATTAACTTATCACTTACACTTGACCATGCTTATTTTGACTTTGATGAAACCCCAGAATTAAACTTATCACTTACACTTGACCATGCTTATTTTGACTTTGATGAAAACCCAGAATTAAACTTATCACTTACACTTGACCATGCTTATTTTGACTTTGATGAAAACCCAGAATTAAACTTATCACTTACACCTTGACATGCTTATTTTGACTTTGATGAAAACCCAAAATTAAACTTATCACTTACACTTGACCATGCTTATTTTGACTTTGATGAAAACCCAGAATTAAATTATCACTTACACTTGACCATGCTTATTTTGACTTTGATGAAACTTTATACTCATCACTTACACTTGACCATGCTTATTTTGACTTTGAGAAAACCCAAAAATTGAAACTTATCACTTACACTTGACCATGCTTATTTTGACTTTGATGAAAACCGAAAACTAACTCATCACTACACTTGAGCATGATTATTTAGATGAAACACCAGTGTAAGCGGCGCTGTAGTGGCCGCTTTTCCCTGTGTCACATAGTTCTTCCCTGCTTTCCCTGCTTTGGCGATCACATAGTTGTAATTTATCAGTTGACCATATTACTAGTTTAAATAAGTGGCATACTGCCACGATATAAACAAATTTCCAAATGTATTTATCAAAAAAACGTGATTTGTTTACAATTTGTTTTATATGTCAATCAATAAAACCAGAAAAATGCTGATAATTAAATGTGACTTCGTATTTTTACCAACCATACACAGTAATACATGTGTTAAAAATGTCTACGTTCTAAATACTTTTTAAATATTTGTGATTTTTAAAATGTTTGTGGGGTCATTATTGAGGGATAATGTTGTCGCACATAATTTATAAACAATAGGGTTCGGGACGTAAACAAGGTTGATTTTTTTACTATGTTTCATTTTTATCCGAGAAAGTATTTGAAAGTTAACGTGTCCCACAGAAAATGTTAGGAACAATATGTTTTTAGAAATGTTCAAGTATGCGAAAAGTAGGATTTACTACAACTTGCTAAGAGAGGGCTAGATGAAGAGAATTGAAGTCATTTAGTCAGGAAAGTCAGACAAGTATATAGAAGAAGGAAACATGAAGATAGAATGATTAGAACAAAAGGCCATGATTAGAAATAAAGTAACCAATGCTAGTGATTAAATAACCAACCTGTATATTTCTTACAGCAGTAATAGTAAGTAGTGTATTAATATTTGCTTACCATGCATTTTCTGAGGATGAGAATGGTGATGAGGTGGAGCGGTAAAAGCAGATGAGGCAGGGCTGGGTGGATACCTGGGACTACCAGGAGGCTGCATGCTGGATAAAGCACCCAGTGGCGTGTACGTCTTGCAACTACTGCCTCCATCACTGCCGCCAGTTCGGGAACTGCTCTCTTCCTGCACCAACACAACCAAAGAGTTATTAAAGATGAATGACAATAAAAACATACATAGTAGTAAGTGTGTAATAAATAGGAGTTCGGGACCATAGCAAGGTTCATGATTGTACCGAGTTTAATTTCGACCCGAGAAACGTGTCCCATAAAAAGCGTCTAGGAACAAAAATCTCGTTCATACAAAAATATATAAAACCCTCAACTTAAATATATATTTATATGTGTGTGTGTGTGTGTGTGTGTGTGTGTGTGTGTGTGTGTCAGTACAATGTTCATGGCCGGTTGTTGAATGACAAGCATAGTTTTTTTAAAACTTTGAAACATTGTGTAATGAGTAGTACTGCTACTACTCAGATTATAAAGCATAAACCGTAAACGTAAGCAAAAATGGATTTTTGAGCAAGAAGGCTGGCATTGCAAAGAAAATTCGCCCAGCTTACGAATTTCCGCGCTAGAATTTTATTCTTTTAAGTTTAATGATTTTAGCGGGTATCTGTAAGTTTTGCATGTATGATTTCATTTAAAATAAAAGATAAAACATTCAACAAAAAGTGCTTAAAACTCTTTAAAAAGTTTTTATAAATTTATATGGACCTATAACCGGAAAATTTCATAATTAAAAATTCATTATTATTCTGAACTTACTTAACCTTTAGATCTAACTCTCAAATATATTTTTTTAAATCAGTCTTTCGCTTTAACTGTATGAAAATTAAATATAATAAATAGAATAAAATATACATAGAAAGTAATGGGCTAGTATAGATAAAATTACGTTGGTAAAATAAAAACGCAGACCGACACAGACAGCATGATAAAAATCTTCCAGAACGTCATGGAAATGCATAAAACAGATAATTATAATGAAACCTCGGTTTAGAATTTTTTAGGTGAACACAATACTTCCTCTTATATCTACGGATGTTGTGTGGAAAAGTAAACTTATAAGTACATAGATAAATCAATTAAGAAATACTGATAATGAGCCAGTAAAGTAATGCTATTTTCGTTAAGGAAGTGTGAAAAATAATTTATAATAAAAATATATATTTTATATTAACATGAGTGTGTTATAAATGTCTTAAAATAGCTTGGCTAATTTACGTTTATAGTTTAAATGTATTATGGCTCAAATGATAAATATAATATAATATATTTAATTAGGAAAACTATATATAATATGTTTAATTAGGAAAACTATATAAAGACAAAACCTTCGCTATTTGCTATGAGCTCTCAACATTAACAATATTTATTATAAATTTATTTAACAAAAATTGATTGTTCAAATAAATGTTTTTATAAAAACTTAAAACCTTTGATGAATAGGTTTCTTATAAAAACACAATATTTACAGAACTCAAAATGTTAATAATTTGGGTAAGAAATGCGTTTTGTCACATCCAATAGATGTTTAAGTATAAAATCTTTAAATACTAGGTTGTTTAAATTACTTAAAACGAGCGACTAATTAAACTAGTTTTTGTGAGCAATTCTTAAGTTAGTACATTTTTGCAAATGAAATTTGTTTTTTTCCTTCAAATATTAATTGTAAATAGAATTTTAAATACGGGCCTTCGGCCCGTAGCCGCTACGCGGACTCGGCGCTTCGCGCCTCGTCCGCTCCGCGGCGTCGGCCCGCCGGGCCGCTTCGCGGCCCGGGGGCCTCCCAGTGACCGCTTCGCGGCCACATTGTTGTTGTTTTGTATTAATGTATGGTTTCACTATCGTTTCTTGTTACATGGCATTTTGCCACGTATTTAGCGAATTTTCACAGACTCGTTTCACAGGCCCGCTTCGCGGGCCTGAGAGGCTTTCTCACAAATTTGATTTTGTGAGGAAAAAATCCACACGTTGCAACTGTTAAAGTAACCTTGTATATAGGGTAAGAAAAGATTATAGTTTCATCTTTCATCAGCTTTAGTTATCGTCCACTATACAAAAGGGTATAAACTTTAACTTACGTTTATGATTGTTTATAGAATTTAAAGAAAAATGTCAAATTTTGTTTTGTAAACAAATTGTTTATTTGAGTAAATCTTAAGTTTGAAAAAAATATATCATGATTATTCAAAATAAAAATACCGTTTGCGTCTCTTAGGATTGTCCGATTGAGCTGAAACTGTCGCATTCGTTTAGAATAACTTCGACCATATAAAGACTACTTCGATGTTCTTCCTCTTTACGGGTCTGCTTAGCTCGGCGTGGTTCAGTGGAAGCCATTTTTTGCCCTGTCTCTCTGGGACAGTAGGCTTACCATGATGGAGCAAGAGGTAGAGGTCTCTCTTTTATACTAACCCCACCCTCTAACACTACTGAACCCAACAGATATCGTACGAGTCTTTGACCTAGACGTATACATATATACAAGAATATATATATGTATACCGATTGCGCCATTTGTGATGGTTCGATTGAGCTGAAATTGGTCTTAATCGATTTAGCTAGCCGTCTACTTAAACACGAAATACTTTGTTTTGAAGCCATTTCAAGTTTCAAAAAAATTTTTTTTTCATGACGTCATAACTTTGGTTGATGACGTCATATTGTTTTTACAAACAATAGGCCTCGTAACCTCCACAACATCTCGGATTTGCAAAGTTTCGTTTCAATTTGAGAACGCCTTCGAGAGTTATCGTTCGCCATACGAAAGGGTAGAAACTCTTACATACATATATATATATATATACATATATATATATATATATATATATATATATATATATATATATATATATATATATATATATATATAATATATATACATATATATATAAACTTTTTTCGGACATATATTTTTTGTTATCAGGAAGCCAATAGGAACCGATTCCACCCACTCCCACCCTCAACTTCCGTCATCCGAACAACCTCATAAGCGTCATTTTCATTATGAAAATTCGCTAAAACATAAAAAATTTTTGAGCATAATAAAGCAATCGTAATTTTAAGTAATATTTAAGAAAAATACAATGTCTGTATGTTCTTCAAAAAAAACTTAATAAAAACATGTGATTTACCTTTACTATATTTACTCTTTTACTTTTACTAATTTAGTGTAACAATTATTTTACAGAATTTATTACAAAACCATTAAATTATCACGTCCTTATTAAAGTAAGAAACACGATTAAAAGTAAAACTCACCTAATGTTATCAGGGTTGCCAATAAAACTAAGCAAAAAAACGTAAATCCTAAGAGGCGCATGCGCAGTTATTCCAATTTTAGCTATTTTTTATTTTTGAGCCAGCAATTAGCTCATACGCAGTTATTGCAATTGTATCTTTTTTTTTATTTAAGCCAGCTATGAGCTGATCACGCATTTCAGAATCGTTTACACAAGTTAGTGGAGTCTCCCTATTACTTGTTTATATATTAATTTATTGTAAACATTTGGTTCAGAATTATCAAAAATCTTTGTTAAGATAAAAAGGCGGGTTTTTAGGGTTCAAAAAGTAAAAACCTAAAAATGCAGACCCCATTAAGCACGGAAACACGCATTCGAAAGGAAATTCACTCGACATGCGGACCACTGCACCAGATTTTTTTTACAAAAAATCTCCGTCAAAACAACTAATGATTCAGCGAAATAAATCTGCTGTGTTATCACCAAACATTTCTATTCGTGATAATTATCACCAAAATATTTGACTGAGTTAAGTAAATTGTTTCAAAACGACATAAGATTGTTAGGTATGTAAATAAAACATCTAGGTAAAGTCAGCGCGAGTAGATCTTGTTTGCCTGTTAGTAATGCACACAAGAGTTAGTATTTATTTGTACGCTAGTTCGAGTCTGTATTTCGTCAAGGCATACCCTCCCTCGTTAGCCTGTCCTCCAGTGTTATTAGTTACTGTTTACTTTACCAGAGTCTAACATCACAGTGTTTACTTTCTTTTAAAAACTTATCTTAATTTTCACTTAGTTACATCATATCTAAACTTGCTCCTTTTCATATTGGCAATCATTTTTACTTTTCTTCATTTATACCTAGGTATGTATGAAAAATATCATATGCGAAAAATCCGAAACCGGTATTTTACATGAATTATCCGTTTCACGTATTTTTAAGACCTCCTAAGTGGTAATGCACACCACCACACATGGTGGTGGTCCACCAAAGTTGTCTGTCTGTAAGTGTGTGTTCGTTATCATAGTATCTCCCAGTGTATTCATACAAGATAGTTAAAACATAGCACAAAAATCGATCTTAGGTGTAGTTGAGGTATCCGAAAAATAATTTTTATGACGGTACTAACCCTCAATAAATGATCAGCAACATTTTCAAAAATTCAAAAAATTCAGAAAAATTGGTCAATCGGTTTGAGCTTTGGCACTCTAGTCACACATACAAGAACAACATATGGGTCAAGTTTTATCTCATTATCAGCATTAGTTCATTTTTTATTAAATAACTTGTATACATTTTTAAAAAAATGAAAAATAGTCTACTTGAGTTGAAATTTGGTAAGGTATTCCATTCCCATTATGTATTAAATAAGTATACTAAGTTTCGATTTGCCGTATACCAAGTATACGGAAATTATATCTATGGGTTTCGTTGAATCATAAAAGAGGACAAGAAAAGCGAGTCCGAAGACGTACTGCATATACTACACGAAATTTGTACTGTAGTACAAATTTCGTGATATTTTGAGGTCAATTGAAACGAGTACAATGTCTTGTAAAAAGTTCCGAGGTACCCCGTACCCGATTTTCTTAAATCTGCTGATGTGTTAGCGTACTTTTTATATTTGATAGATCGCATGTATAGTTTTTTGTTTCCTGATAAGGTATAGAAGGAGACTATAAATGAATTTTGTTTTAGTTATAATCAACTCGATAAGTTGAAATGTACATATACTGTATACTGAATTGAATTTACATGTCAGTTATATCTACTGGTCACAAAGCACAAATTTTACTTGAAATACATCCTTATAACTTTTGGCTGAAAATAATTAATTATTCTGATTTTTAGAGATTCAGAAAATAGAAAGCTAATAAAGAAATAAGAAAGATAGAAAAGTTGGACTTCTGGATAAATAAGGCTTAATATCTGTTAAAACAAAATATGTCTATGGTGGTGTATTATTGTTTTCATGAAATAAGATCCTAAATTAGATAATTTGAAATAGAGATATACAAAAATTTCATAGAGCTTAAAAATACATAGAGCAGATTAAACGAGGGGCTACTTAGGTGTAAACAACGATAACAAATTAATTGTTATGTTGTTAACCACGAGTAAGATGTAAATTTATCTAATCATATTTCCATGTTATAGTTTACGCACTAATGCATCTTTTGTTTCGCCGAGCGCATGGCATATTGACATCCTCAACACGACCCGAAAACTTAGACAAAGTTTGGCAAAATATATTCTAGACGCAATAGTTTAAATCTAGAAGGATAGTATTTTATTGATACTATTCTCATACAAAAACATTCTCACTATTTCAGTAAATTATTGATAATAGTAATTACTAATTGCATGTGATAATTTGTATGATATAAATAAAGTAATTTAATCATTTACAGAATTATGATCATAGAGTATTCAAACTGTAATGACAAATTACTTATGAAATTAGTCATTAAGTATATAATAAGACGTACAATTACTGGGATTTAGTTTCAGTCAAGCATAATTGCGAATAATAACAGGTGGTTCCTCACCTTATTGGATTCGTTACCCTATTATTAAAAACTTCAGACTCTCCTTGCTCGTCTTCAAAATATGGAACTAACCTAATTAATATTGCATTTGGGATGGTACTGGTATTAGTATCGGATGGTATCCCATCCAGGTACTGACCTCCCTCGATTGTGGTTAACATTAGTAATCCAACTAAACCAAAGAAATGCTAGTCTCAAGTAAAAAATTTAAACTCAATCGGATTATATAATTTTTAACGTTTTTAAGCGAACTCCGGTTTTATTCGATCCAGTGTCCCAAAAACTTAAATAAAAATTTTTCTTTTTCACGACGAAAAATAATAACTTTCAGTTTTTCCGATTGTTGAATATTATGCACACTTACAGGCAGACAACTTTTTATATCCACTCAGGAGGTCTTATAAAGACCTGAAACAGACGATTCACGAGGAATTGCGGTTTTGTATTTTTAGTGCTAACACAATACTTTCCCTATATACCTACGGTAAAAACGAGGAAAAGTAAAAATAATAATACTAACAAACAAGCACTATCAATTATTCAAATTCACGAATCTTTAGACTTTTTATTTAAAAAATGGAAAACAGTTTAGTATTTATTTAGGAAACATAAGCACTTAAAAGAATTACTGAAGAGTGAGAGAAGAGAGGATTTCCAGGTCATCTCGTGGCTTCCAGCTACCAGTGGCTTTATCTCATAAGGTTAATGGTTGGAAAAATCATTATCAAACCTTAATGGTGCTATGCTTCAATTTTTATAGTTCTTCTTGTTTTTCTTCTTGATATTCTTTTATGTCCTTTGATTTACTTGTTGGGTTGAAGATGTTTAGATAAAGGTTGATGGATTGATAGTTTTAGCGTAGAAATTTATACTAGAGGGGGCATAGCCTATCTTAATGTATTAAGAGGCCTTAAACATCATTTTAGGGCTCTCAGGGGCTCTGTGTAATCTTATTGAAACCTTCTCAAAGATTGAGTTAAGGTTATAACAAATCAGTTTTTTATGGCTTTCCGCCAAGTGGTTGTGTTTTGGTTTATATCTTTAAAGGTCTACATTATAAGTTAATGTAATTTTGTACTGATTATTTAATTACATTTATAAGCGAAGGAGGTCAGGTTACTTTATCGGTGATTCAAAATTTATCCTATAGGGCCCCTCTAGTATTAATATCTCCATGGATTTTAGCTGTAAATGACTGTAATCAGTGGAGACTTCATGTAAAGTATTTATGTAAATAATATAAAGCAATGCAAATTTAGGATATGGCTTCATTGCAGCAATATGTGTCAATAGTGGCCATAGCAAAAGTGGTCTAATGGTGATTATAACCAATTGTGGACCTAATTAAAGAGTTCCATACTGCGTCGTACTTACTTTATAAATCAAAGTATTATTGATATTCAAAGAATTAAAAATCTATCCTGTTATCAAATTAACATTATTTTTATTAAATCGAAGAATCAGCTACCGTCGATACTTGCTGTTGGATATGAATATCCCTGGACCGGTTTCGGCATAACGCCATCATCAGCAGGCGGGGGAACATTCGAGCTCTCAACTAATAAAGTTATATCAGTGAATAACTTCTAGTCTCAATGAGCACGACGAGCCCTCTGAAGATAATTCTTTTATTATTGCAATGCTTTTACAATTTCTAGCTATACATATTACTTTAATGTTCTTAAAATGAATCTTGTGAGCATGTCACTATTATGTTTATACACATGAAAGTTTATCTATGCTCTTGATAGTGGTCGCCAAACATTAGAGCGTAATTGTCCACTAATATTTAAGAGCGTTGAAGACAAGAAAAAATAAGAAAAACGAGGTCGGACTATTAATGTAAAACAATAAGCTTCAGGTTCAGGTTGGAGAATCTTGTAGCGTTTTAAAGAATGAAAAACTCTAGCCTACACGTGTTGGCTCCTAAAGCCGTCACGCTACCCTACAACGACAATACTAATAAAGCACATTAAACCCACTCAGCACGCTCAGCATTGCTATACTCAACATGACATGCATTTTCATCACTAATTCTATAATAATATCAATTATTCAAAATAATTTAGTTATGTATCATTTTTTAAACACGATACATTAGATTATGTAATTATTTTTTATATAAATACATGATTGTAGGGCAAGAAAACTTCTGAACTACCTGGTTAAGGATATACATGCCTTTAGGGCAAGACTCGTTAACGATATGCATGCTTGTAAGGCAAGACTGGTTAAGAATATACATGCTTGTAGGGCAAAACTGGTTGAGAATATACATGCTTGTAGGGCAAGACTGGTTGAAGATATACATGCTCGTAGGGCAAGACTGGTTGAGGATATACATGCCTGTAGGGCAAGACTGGTTGAGGATACACATGCCTGTAGGCAAGACTGGTTGAGGATATACATGCCTGTAGGGCAAGACTGGTTGAGGATATACATGCTGTAGGCAAGACTGAAGCCTGTAGGGCAAGACTGTTGAGGATATACATGCCTGTAGGGCAAGACTGGTTGAGGATATACATGCGTAGGGCTGGTTGAGATATACATGCTGTAGGGAGGAATATACATGCCTGTAGGGCAAGGCTGGTTGAGGATATACATGCCTGTACCTAGGGAATATACATGCCTTAGGGCAAGGCTGGTTGAGGATATACATGCCTGACCTACCTGGTTAAGGATACTCATGTTTAAAATTAAAAAGTTTCAACTTTCTAGTTAGAGAGCTACGTTGATAGCTGACACACACATACAGACAAACAAGTTTGTGAAAATCACTTAGGAGGCATTAAAAACACCTAAAACATATAATTCAGGCGACATCCCTGCTTCGGATTTTTTAGCAAACTCAATACTTTTTTAATATACCTATGGTATAAATGAGGAAAAGTAAAGTTAATATCTAAAATATTCTATTAAAAACTTTAAAACGCTTATTTTATCTAAATAACTTACAGACCTTTGACCAAATGAGTTGAGAAAACTCAGGTTCTTTTAACCTTTTTTAAAGCTAAAACTAATAAATACACATCTTTCCTCAGGAACTTATAATTATAGTTAATTATTATTAACTAATAACTTATATTAACTAATATTAGTTAACTATAATTAATTGTATATAATATTAATTAATATGGATTATAAAACAATAAAAATTAAATATTTTCAACTAAAAATTTTAAAACAGACCAATAATTATTTGATCAAAAATAGAATGAGATTAAATATTATTATTCAAGGAAGCGACTAGAATCATAAGAGAAGTCTTGAGAACAAATGTCTCGCTAGACTAATATTTTCTTTTATGATCACTAGTTGCTATAAATTTTATGAAATCTGTGCTATGCGTTAAAAGAATGTTGTTTTCAAAGCTTGGCAGGTTATAGCCAAGTTATCTATAGCTCCCAGTAGAGGCATTATCTAGAAAGACTATATACAAGGCTAGGAGCAAGGTGGTGATGAAGAAGGCTAAATATGAGAAGGCTGACTCTTTGTTGGTCCGATTAGATGCAGAAAAACTCCCACATGAAGAATTCCAAGGACAAAGTCTCACTTCGTATATATGCTCTCTATATACATATATATACCAAACAACTACATATATTCTGTTATAAATACACAGAATGAATAAGCAATATGACGTCACGCTGGTCCCAACACACTACGCATGATAACACAACTATCACTTATTTTGATAAAACAATATAATTACCAAGTGTTTGTTTGTATATTATTGAATACATTACTTGTATTAATGTTAACAATTTATAACACTAAATTAAACTAACTACTTTATTAATTTATTATTAGTAAATTAATAAATCACATCATTTGAAGACTTAATAAAAAATTACCTAAAGATTTTCGATGTTACATAAGAAACTATGTATATCTACTGACTCATTACACTAATATGTATTCAAAATTATCTCTTATTTGATTTTTGTTAAGTTAATGTAGGAAACAACCTCCTTTAAGTCAACTCCAGAGTGTTCCTTACACTCTTCAAGAGTGTTTCTTACACTCTTCAAAAGTGTTTCTTACAGTGTTTCTTACACTCTTCAAAAGTGTTTCTTACACTCTTGAAGAGTGTTTCTTACGCTCTTCAAGAGTGTTTCTTACACTCATTGTGTTTCTTACACTCTTCAAGAGTGTTTCTTACACTCATTGTGTTTCTTACACTCTTCATGAGTGTTTCTTACACTCTTAAAGAGTGTTTCTTACACTCTTCTTACACTCTTCAAGAGTGTTTCTTCGAGTTAACTTAGGCTTAGGCTAAATAAACGAATATTTTTGTAATTAATGAAGTTAATAAGTTTTTGTGGTCGGTTTTAAAATATTGTGGTTTCTTGGTGGTTTTCTATGGTTTTGTTTTCTCAAAATTACTGTGATAAAAATTAGACGATTTTAGAGCGAATAGATTTTGAAAAAAATTATTTGTATCCCTCTATGTTTTAGCTCTGGCAAGTGATTGCTATTAAAGGCATTACATATGACACTTAGTACTATTTTCATATTTTTTATAGGTAAGGTGTGTAATTTATCTTACTAGGGGTCATGAATAGTTTCTTACAAAATAAATCGAAATAGCACCGTGAAGTACCACACAATATGAAACAGCAACCGCGTCTCTCCACTTAACATACTTTGTTGACAGAGCCGGGATTTGGTAAAATGCCATCTGCAGTGCCTGAACAGCAAGTAAATACAAAGAACATAAGTATAATGTAAAAAGAAAGACAAAAAATATACAAGATAAAAATAAAATACTTATAAAGTCCAGTTAAAATAGTTTAGACAAAAAGTTACACAAAAGAAAAATAAATAATTAAAAAAATAAAGATACTAATTGCCGAGGAGTTGTGGGTGGAGCAAGTTCGTCCAGTGACTGATAGCTGACTGCTTTGGAATGGGAAAAGCTTGAATTAATCCGAGCTTGTATCAAAAATGATCCACTTCCATCAGTTTTATCATTAAGACAATTTCCGCCGCTGTCGTTATCGTGCTTTATCTATTTCAACTGGCCTTTTTATATATTTTATTTTTACCTTGTATATTTGTTTTTACATTTTGCTAATGTTTTTCGTATTTACTTGCTGTTCAGGCTCTGTTGATGGCATTTTGTCGAAAGCAGGCTCTGTCAATAAAGTTTGTTAAGTAAAGAGACGTGGTTGTTGTTTTCTATTTTATTTCCTTATAAATGATCAAAGAATACGTAAAGAAACCAACATATTACGTTAATAGTTATATATATATATATATATATATATATATTCTTACCTTTTTATGCCGTGTATTAGTTTATGAACGCAATAAAATATTAAGATGAGATGAGCATCTTAGAAGATCTTAAATGATGATTTCAAATTCCCTTCCTATGTAAGACCGAACTACCTAGAACAACATAGATATGATTTCAGTATCAAAGATAAACCAATTTCTATTACATTGATGCTTAGAAATTTAATTGACTTTCTTATCAAGTCTTGTTTACTTTTAATCAAAGTTAGATAGTTAACTCGAGGATAAAGTGCTCTTTGTAAGTTCTTATAAATAAAATCAAATATTTTGTATTTCATTCATAAAATGAAATAAAAACATTAGCACGGGGTTATTTTCCGAGTAAAATCAAATGAAGCATTTACATGTTATATTTTAATCTTCCACTTACAAAATTTTAAAAGCGGAATTCTGCTTGTGTGTGATGTGTGTGCCTTTAACTGAAAGCTATCAAATTTATAATCACAAACTTCTAATTTCAAACTCAGCACACACATTTCCTCAAACTTATGTCACACTAAGAAGTCTTAAGGACGTATTGCAACTAAAAAGCAAGGGACAATTTCTAAAAAAAGAACTCAACAGAAAATGCAATTTCTTTTATTACCGATTATAATTATTATTTTTTATTGACAATGGATTGTTATCTTATCTTGTTTTTATTTGTTTATCTTATGATGGTTAAGCATCTCTATATTTTCAAGCAAATGTTCTATTTAATTCCCTAAGAAGCTGTGACCATAATTCTCATCAGAATCGTACCAAAATTATTCGACCTCTTTTTGAAGCCTACAGAAAAACGTGTAGTATAGTTAGATATTGTTAAATAAAGATTAAAAATGAAGTTCTAAGAATTATATCGGAAATCAGATGACGCTCTTCAGGACTATTACCCGAGCATACAAAAAGTCATAAAAATCGAGTACGGGGGACCTTGGAACTTTTCCTCACATCTGATTCGCTACGCTCATCTTCACTACGCTCATCTCAACTACGCCCATCTTCACTACGCTCATCCTCACTACGCTCATCTTTACTACGCTCATCTTCACAACGATCATCCTCAATACTTCGGACCCGTTCCTCTTTTATTTTTAGCGGTCACATATTCAGGCAGTGATCTCGCTTCTTGCTGTTTAATTTTTATGATGTAACAAAACCCGCAGTGCAAAGAAACTTAGTATACCTATTTTTTACGTAAGAGGATTCAATTATACCAAATTTTAACTTAATTACATTATTATAATTTTTTAAAAACGTATACAATTGATCTGGTAAAAATTGAACTACTACTGATAATGAAATGAAACTTGGTACATTGGTCTTGTATATGAAGATCTAAAGATTAATTTTTTTACTAAATACGCTGGGAGCCACGATAATAGTAATATGGGGAGAGTGGTAGTAACTACCAGGCAAGTAGGCCACGTTGTTGGGCCCTTTTTGCCAGCTCCCTAAGATAGTGTTCTACTCCTTTTTTAATTTCAAGTGTAGGTATATTTCATCTAATCTAGACAGAAGAGCCGTTAATTTCTATGGTCCCTCTCATGATTTTTTCAAGCAATCATAAATATTTTCACTGACTCTTCCTAGTTCCTAGTGAAAACTAGGAACAACACGTACCCTCACTGTTAAACCAAACCTCCACACACTTTAAATTACAAGGCAGAAACAGTATAGTATTATAAAGAATTTACTATGAGGGTCCTAAATGTTGCTTATACCCAGTTTCATTTAGGGTAAGGGATCTTTAACGAGTACCTGACAACGCACAGGCTCGAGACCACCGGCTTTACGTCCTTTCTGAAGGACGTGGTACACAGAATTTTTATCCCTCTCATAAAAATCCCAGAGGCCCGTGCTAGGGTTTGAACCCATGACTAATTAAACTCGGGAGTTTAAAGTCCATTCATTCTGTGTATTAGCCGCGTACCTTAACCACTACAACACGGGTGACTCGGGAGCCACGATAATATATACAATATATTATATTAATATTATCATTATATACACACATAACAATATGTGTGTATATTGTATATGTATGTGTGTGTCACGTACACACCTACAGACAGACAACTTTGTAATAAACACTCAGGAGGTCTTAAAAACATCTGAAACGGATAATTCAGGTGAAATTCCGCTTTCCAATGTTTTTGCAAAACCAATACTTTTTATATACCTATGAATTCCTATATACGGTATAATTGAGGATTTACGAAAGTCAAAAAGTACAGGTAACTCAGCCTTAAGTATAAGAAGTCTTCCAATATAAAATAATAATATATCTTTATTTTCATACATGCAAATATATATATATATATATATATATAATATATATATATATATATATATATATATATATATATTATATATATATATATATATATATATATATATATATATATATATATATATATATATATATATATATATATATATATATATATATATATATATATATATATATATATATATATACAGGGTGTTTCATATAAAGTGTCCACCAGAAAAGGAGGTGATAGTACTCCTCAAAAGGAACAAAAAATGTCCTATAATATAAACCCCGATCTCCAACCGTTTTCCCACAAGGTCAAATTTAATATTTTAAAAAAATATTTGACCTCACATCATAAAATTGTTAAATAGGGATTTAACTATTCAAGCTAGAAAGGCGAAATTGGTATCATTAGAAAGCTGAGTAAATTTCCTAAAGGACAAACTACTAACTATATATATATATATAGTATATATATAGTATATTTCTATTAAAGAAAAATAATGTTTCAAAGAGTCCCCAGTAGAAAACTAGAGAGGGGGTTAAATTTCATAAAATATTTTACATATTTACTGTACTTCAAACATATACTGTAATAATATAAATGATTATTTATATGCAAACTCTTGTTTGCATGTAACCAAAATAAAATAAATGTTATCCCACGCCTGAATCATTGATTTAGAAGGGCCAACAGATAACGAAGACAAGCGTCGACCCTTAGTTAAGATTTCATGATGCCATGTAGATTTTCCCGGCACACCCTTACAATCACTCTTTCTTTCTACCTCGACCAACAGATGAGATTAATCAAAGCCAGACAACATGTTGCACGCTATACTTCAATAAAATAACTACTTTTAAACTTCTCCCGTAACAATAAGCAACTTCTGTTGGATAAAGTCTAAAGACAATAATCCAGTGGCTGTAGATAATATGAGTAGCATGTTTCTAATCTCTATTATTTATTAAGAGAACACTTTATTCTTTCATTATTTTATATAGTAAAAGAATAATAGTCTTATAATACTTTATCGATATTAGTTTTACACTTTTACTTTTATAAAAAGAACAATACTTAGGAATAACATTGTGAGATCCATATTGTTGTCTTTTGTTTTGGCATTACGGGAAATTTTAACAAATAAGAGATTAATTATTAATGTCAGGTTAGTGCGCATACTTTTAGATACTCTGTAGACTAAAATATGGTGATAACATCGGGTATTACTTTGTTTTCCTCACGACTTCTATATCATTTCGCTCATCGTCAGAATCTCATGAAGCTGAAAGCTTTAGGTGGTATTACTTCGATAAAAGCAACGATCGACTTCCAAATAATGAAATTTCCTAATGCTTATAGTGTCATAACTTAAAGTTGATTAAAGATTAAGAAAGTATCAGCGCAGCAACATAGATAAGTTTAAACATAGATAGTTTGTATGTTGACGAGCCCATTAAATATTTGTTATGAGGTCATACTAGCAGTCTATAGTTTTATCCTTTGTTTATAAAAATTATTAGCAGGAAAGGTTCATTTTTCTACTGACATACGTGCGTTGTGTTCGTAAACCACGCACACAGATAGCGCAATGGAAATATCCAGAAGGTCATAAAAGTTCCTGGAAGGTTAATTTGATGCAATTTCGGATTCTTTATTTAAGGGTAAACACAATACTTCCCTATCTAGGAAAAATAGTAAAATGAGAAAGAGCTAATTTACGGAAAATTAGTTCTTAATAAAATAAGTATAAATATATAAAGAATCCAAGTCTAGTACGCAAACTGATGAGGTAATAACCAATAACCAACAATTAATAGCTTAATAACTAATAAACTAATAAATCCTTTACCCAAGTTCACTGGGTATCAGCTCTAATTTTAAAATTGTAGCACCTAAAATTAGTCAGCTTCAAACACCTAATAAAGTTTGAAGCTCCCAGTATACGTGGTGTTGGAAAGTGAGACGCATAACTATTTGTGAATGAACAGGTATGAATTTCTTAAGAACTCCGATTCTCTAAATTATGTGCAGATGCAAATAATGTTGATAAGTCCAGTTTAATTTGATTTTTAACACAGCACTTAGAATCTCACTTTTTATTCGTCATTTAAAACATCTACCTCTGCGGCACTAGACGCCTTGCTCCAGTCCTGGAAAATGCATACACCTTGTTTGGTGTGATTCTAATGCAAATTTGTAGCCGTAAAATTTGAGAAATAATCACTAAATCACAAGTTTTACGTTTTAAAATAAAAAATATCCAAATGATCCAAGATCCATTCTGAAGAGGAATGCCGAGTGGATCTAAGATCCATTCTGAAGAGGAATGAAGAGTGGATCCAAGATCTATTCTGAAGAGGAATGCCGAGTGGATCCAAGATCCATTCTGCCGAGTGGATCCAAAGATCCATTCTGAAGAGGATGCCGAGTGGATCTAAGATCCATTCTGAAGAGGTATGCCGAGTGGATCCAAGATCTATTCTAAAGAGGTATGCCGAGTGGATCCAAGTTCCATTCTGAAGAGGATGCAGAGTTTAGAATAGAACTTTTTTTTAGTGGCAATGCATCTATAAAAAGCGTAATTTTAGTTATGAAAATTCGCTGATATGATATATTGATTTTATGTAATTAATATTTAATTATACTAAATCTTGATACATTTTTAACTAAACTGCAGGCTACAGACTAAGTTACCTGCGAATTAATTTGATACATCGCTCAAGAAATTTGTCAGCGTTTCTTACCTGTTTCATTATTTGCGACAAAGCATTTTAAAAAATTCAGATATAACATTACAAGTTTTTAACGCCTTACTGTATTACTGCTGACATGGCAGGTTCTATGACAGTTGATTGACGTTTACTATTACTTTCATTCAACAGTTATTAGGAATAGAAGAAATCTTACATATCATATTTGTGAAGCAAATATATTTGTTATATATGTATTAGTTCTTTTTAATTAAAACTATACATATATTATAAATATGATTAAGTTCGTTTTGATAGAAAGAATTTCCTATATACATTAATAACAGACAACTTCTGGCAACTGTATATTTGTAGAATTCAAATCTACTAATAATTGCAAATAAAAATATATTTATTTGTTTCTAAGCTGTACATAGCTCATACAAATGAGATAGCATAATATATAGAAATAAAGTAAAAATTGTACATGGTGATGGTACAACATAATACTTAAAATAATAATAATACTCTTGTTAATTATAGGAAATAAGAACAAAAATTCTAATAATAAAAGTAAGAAATTAAAAAAAATGAAATATTTATAAGCATAGTGAAATTTTAAAAATTAAACCTAAAAGAAAAAAAATATATAGTCGTTACTCGTTTAAATGGAAAGCTCTTATCCTTAGCATGTTAATAAATAAATAAAAAATATTTAAAGCTTCTTTTTTTGTTAGGTATACTTATTATTGAGGCCACGATAGTATTATCTGACCATTTACGAGTCATAAGTTCTGCAGGTAAAAGTTCATTCCTAATCAAAGCATACCTTGGGCATCTAAGTAATAAATGTGCTAAAGTCTCTTCTTGTTCATGCATATTGCATTGCATATTGCATTGCATATGCAATTATTCTACTAATAATAGTGGCACGGTGTCCACTTAAGAGGTTTTAAAACATATAACACGATTAATTCAGGTAAAGTCTCGATTATTTATTTTTAGTGCAAACTTAAAAAAAATCACTTTTCCTATATTACGGTAGTAGGTAAGGAAAAGAAATAAGAAAATTATGTTAGGGGAAATAATATTTACTGAAATGATGTTTGTTGTGTAATTTATTGTTAATTATAATATAATTTTGATTAAATATAAACTTGAAAGGTTAAACTGATAAACTAGCACATAAAATAACTACAATGCAAAAATAGAAAATAATTATAATGTATTATGCTTCTGGAATTACTTAGTAATAACTTAAATATAAATATACGCCTTTTAGCGAATTGTTAGCGAATTTCCTTTGAAAATTCGCCTAATGGGATAGGCGTCATGGCGGAATTCGAACCTCGGACCACGACACAAATCCGTTTCAGAGGTCCCTTATGACGAAAAAATACTTTTTTTGAAACTTTATATATATATATATATAATATATATATATATATATATATATAATATATATATATAATATATATATATATATATATATATATATATATATATATATGTATTTCTAGACACTTTCTTGTAAACACTCTATCTTTCGAACGGATTAATATTTTTTAACCAAACTTAGTACAAAAATCAACCTTCGGGAGAACACGAACCCTATTGAAAACCAGGTTTTGTGACGTCATTAACCCGGTTTGCTGAGTCAGCGAAATTTTCAAAAAATCGGCAAAATTCAGGGTTAATTTTTTTGCCGCAAAAAGGTCAATATTTATGTTTTTTGAGACGCTGAATCGAATGAAACCGGTCCGAAGTCGATACGACCACTATAAGTGACCTAAAAATCGAAAAAACCATTATAAATTCCCGAAAACCAAAATTTAGGTCGATAAAAAATAAATTTCGAGTAGGGTGTCGTTTTCAATGCAATTTTGGGCGCGGAATCGAATGAAACCAGTCCGAAGTCGATACGACCACTTTAAGTTACCAAAAAGTCGAAAAAAACCACAAAAATTATAGAAAACCAAAATTACGGTCGTTGAAAATTAAATTTCGAGTAGGGTGTCGTTTTCAATGTTTTTTGGGCCTCTGAGATGAATGCCTGTGGTCCGGAGTCAATACAACCACTCAAACTCAGGGTACCTGGGTTCACATCCTGGAAGGGTCGATCATTTTTTATCGGTTTTTTTTACCTAATATAAGTTTACAACTAGGAAATAATTCTGGCGCGGTGGTCCGCATGTCGGGCGAATTTCCTTTGATGCGTGTTTCCGTGCTTTTTATAAGTTTACAACTACTAAATAAATAATTCCGGCGCGGTAGTCCGCTGTCGGGCGAATTTCATTTAGAATACGTGTTTCCATGCTAAACAACCATTTTCTTGCTTATGCAAGAACCATGCCATTGCGTGGTTCCGGTTCATGCTTAGAACCTAAGCAGTTACTCAATTGTCAAGCACTGCTCGTAACTCATTTTGTCTGTATTTTCCAAAGGAAATGCGCTAAAACCTTTAAAGATAACTGACTAAGCTTAAAGATAAGTAACTAAGCTTTAAACTAGTGCAAATAATAGAGCGTACTTCTAATTTTAGAGGCATAGTTTTGTGCAACCAACTGGATAGTTATGCGCATTTCCTTTGGAAAATACAGACAAAATGAGTAACGAGCAGTGCTTGACAATTGAGTAACTGCTTAGGTTCTAAAGCATGAACCGGAACCACGCAATGGGCATGGTTCTTGCATAAGCAAGAAAATGGTTGTTTAGCATGGAAACACGTATTCTAAATGAAATTCGCCCGACAGCGGACCACCGCGCCGGAATTATTTATTTAGTAGTTGTAAACTTATATAAAAAGCGCGGAAACACGCATCAAAGGAAATTCGCCCGACATGCGGACCACCGCGCCAGAATTATTTTAGAAAAAATTGCTTATAAGATGGCAGGAGAAAGAACCCGCTTTATATATATACATATATATATACAGTCGGACCTCTATATAACGAACTTAAAGGTTCAAGAGAAAAAATTCGTTATATAGAAATTTCGTTGTATAGAAATTGAAAAAATAAATAACTCTGTACTATTTTATGATATTTTAATGGATATATAGGATGAATAATAACCTCGCAGTTGCATATTCAGCAGCTTTTTCTTTTATTAGCGGTCCTGTCACAGGCATATTTTTGTCCCTTAACATTGTCACCCACTGTAAATTGCGTCATCAATGTCTTCATACTTGCATACTCGAGAACTTTTTTTAAATCGCCACTCGTTTCGTATAACCTAAGTATAGATTCCCGATTTTTAAATTGTTGACATAGAACTAGGAGCGATTATGCTTCAGAGACAAGTCTTTTGTTTTTGACTCCATCGTCAGAATCTTTTAATAAATTTATTTTTTCAGAAAGGGACAGCGATTCCGTATTGAAATTTTAAAAAACTCGATTTACAAAAATAAAAAAACACAAGAAGGTCACGAAATACAATTAAAACTGAAAGATTTTATTATCTATGCTGTGTTAATCCTAATTTCATAGAAAAATAAAGTAAGAAGTTCGCAAAATTAAATAAGGCAGGCGAGAATCAATAAATAATTGTTCAGGAGAAGTGCCGTTTTGGTCAATTCCTGAAAGTTTGCGGGTCTTTGTCTTTATCTTATTTTCTGGAAATTTTGTTCGTTATATAGAAATTTTTCGTTAAATAGAAACACTTTTAAACACAAAATTCAAGGGAACGTAAAAAATTCGTTACATAGAGACTTTCGTTGTATAGAAGTTCGTTATATGGAGGTCCGACTGTATATATATATATATATATATATATATATATATATATATATATATATATTATATATATATATGTATATATATATATATATATATATATATATATATATATATATATATATATATATATTATATATATATATATATATATATATATATATATATTATATATATATATATATATATATATATAAATATATATTATATATATAGCGATTTTAGTAAACACGCTATCTCTCGAATAGAATAATATTTTTAAACCATACTTACTGGAAAATTTAAAATACGGTCAAGTAGAGTGCCGTTTTCCATGTTTTTTAGGGCGCTGAAGTAAATGAAACTAGTCAAAAGTCTACTTATAGTTCTTAGGTACGAACTTTGGTACCTGACACAAGCCGGGGCTCTACGATGAAATGCGGGCTTTCTCCATCAATCCATTTCTTTTTATTTTTTGGTATATGCTACATAGTCTAGTCAACGAACGAGTTTTTTGCTAATTTTTTGGGGGTGATCTGATTGGACATGTTTAGGGATATTAAAAAAGAATAAGAAACTTTGTCCAAAAAAACTCTCAAAGCTGCCAAATATTAAATACAATAGTTTTCCTATGAGATTGTAAGTTTTGTTATTTTATTTTGGACAAATATTCTTATTCATTCCCAGAGCACTTTTTTCTATTAGTATTAGAAGCAAATGGAAGAGGAAACATTTATAGAGCAGCTTGTCTTCTTCTTTTTGATTTCATTATTATTTGTCAGGACAAAGATACAGTTGAAATTCTGTTTTCCAGTCTAAAGAAAAATTTGTGAAGGTAGTGCTCTTCGGCAATAATAAACTAAAAGCTATAATATTAGGTAATAACTTGTTTCGTAGTTGACTACATCATATCCATAAATCATAACGTTTGATAGATTTGCCGTTGAGTTATAGTAGTACATACATAAAGTGACATTTTTCTATTTACGTTGTAAAAAAATTAAATTATAGATAATATATATATGTATTAACTTGAAATCCTTTGTTAATGGTTTGAAATAGAGAGTAAACCATTAAAAAACTTATTTTTAGACAATTTACTTAGTTTCAAACTTTATTTGAAAGAATTTTTGATATTTTGTATTTCTAGCAAGATATTAACGAAAAAATGAAGAACGGGACACGTTTTGCTCCACTACAATTGTACCTGTGATGCAAAGTTGAGCGACTTATTTTGGGATATCTCTGAACATGTCTGAACAGACCCTCAAAATAAATTGAAACTATTTAAAAATTTGCAAAAAAAACCCCGTTTGTTGACTAGACTATATAGCATATACGAAAAAACTTGAGTAACTATTACTAACTATACCAAAATTGTAACTTTTTAAAATAAAAACCGTAACTTTTTTAAAATAAAAAATAACAAGTTGTGACGCTACTGCTCATGCTATAAAGCTTATATCGAAAACTTGTGCAAGAAAGCCTGAATGTAAAAGAAAATTCGCCTCGCTTGCGGAACTCCGCTCTAGAATTTTATTCTTTAATCATAGGTTGAATAATTAGTTTAAAGTTTCTTGAAATGTTGTAGACCTTCAGAATATATATTTTTACTTTTCCTTATTTATACAGTTGGTATATAGGAAAAGTATTGTGTGTAAAAAAATGCGAAACTGGAATGAAACGGGAATTATCTGTTTCAAGTGTTTTAAGGTCTCCTGAGTGGTTTTCTCAAAGTTGTCTGTCTGTGTGTGTCTGTTAACATCGTAGCTCCTATAGTGTATTCATGGTAGTGAGTTGTGCTATTTGGAAAATATTTTTTATGACATCATTAACCCGCAATAATGACTCAGAAAAAATGTCGAGAAATCATAAAACGCGAAAAAATGTTGCAACCGGATTGAGATTTGACACGCATGTGGCTATGTATAAGACTAATATATGTGCCAAGTTTCATCAATTTTTATCGAATAGCTTGTGTACATTTTTTAAAAATTGTAAAAATCAGAAAATAATTTAATTGAGTTTAAATTTGGTACTGGTGTATACTATTACTTAATAAATAAGTACACTAAGTTTCATTTTACTATGACAAGTATATCCATGATTTTTGTTAGATCATAAAAATTAAGCAGCATTGAGCGTAGTCATTACTGTATGGTTGACCGCTGAGAATGATACGGATGCATTTACTACACATGTTGCAGTATAAATTTGGCGAATAGTATATTCTGAGGTCGAGCGAAGCGAGTCCGAAGCAGGGAGGATGAGCATAGTGAATCCGATGAAATGAGGAAAAGTTCCGAGGTACTCCGTAACCGATTTTTTAAAGTAATAACGCATTAGATTATAAATATTTCGTGTTATTTTAAAAGGTATTCTATGTCTAATTTTTAGGTATCATTGTGTTGCTATAATAAAGGTCACTCCAAATGTTTCTATATTTTATAGCTTTTATGTTTCATAGTGACCATATAAATCTCTTGCTATATTAGTTGTTAAAGGTATGTATTATGTTCAGGAGATTAGAAGTTGAATAACATCGTATGAATCTTGCTGGACGTCGGACCAGAAGACAGGGCGGGAGCTAACCAAGCCCTCGTCTCGTTCAATGTGCTCTGTATCTAATCGAACAAACTATACTTTAATTCAGACCAAGGCCTAAGGAGTCAATATGTTAAAAGTCATGTATTTAACAACAAATTGTTAACTATTGTTAAACTTAACCAAGTAGTTTTTACTTTTCCTCATTTATACCGTATAGGAAAAGTATTGTGTTTCCAAAAAATAATACAACACCGGATCTTTACCTAAATTATCTGTTTCAGGCATTTTTTAGATCTCCTGAGTGGTTTACACAAAATTTTCTATCTTTATGTGAGTGTTCGTAAACATCGCAGCTCCTAGTGCATGCAAGAGAGATGAAACTTGATACAAAAATCAATCAATAAGTCTAGTTGTGATATTCGGAAATTATTTTATATGACGTCATAAACCAGCAATAATGACTCGGCATATTTTTCGTAAATTTACAAAACGCGGAAAATTTTTTAGATCGATTTAACGTTTAGCATGCCAAGTTTTTATCTCACTTTAAGCATTGGTTGTATTAAACATCGATTAATAATTGTTAACATAATTTTTCGGTTAACAATATAAAAAATATTAATGATATATCGGTTAACATTGATTAAATGTTTAATCAATTAAACATGTAATTGAGTTGAAATTCGGTATAAGTGAATTTCTTTACGTAATAAATAAATTCACTAAAATTCGTTTCAATACGGTAAGTATATCTTCGGTCTTTGTTGGATTATAAAAGTTAAACAGCATCAAGCGAGGTCAGTGCCTGGATAGGTGACTGCTGAAATAAAACTGATGTATTTACATTCGGACGACGAGCAAAGCGAATTTAAAGATGTACAACAGTATAAATGTAGTGATTTTTATATTCTGAGGTCAAGTTAAGCGAGTCCGAAACAGTCAGGATAACTTATAATAACTCTAGACCATTTTAATTCAACTTACAGGCCCAAAAACATCGAAAATGACTCCCCACTTGAAATATGTTGTTTACCAGCTGTATTAGCGAATTTCCTTTAGTAAAAAATCGTTAATGGGATAGATAGGCATCATGAAGGGAATAAAAACCTCGGACCAAGACACAAATCTGTTTTAAAGGTCCCTGATCACGAAAAATACGTTTCGCGAAATTTTATATTATATATATATATATATATATATATATATATATATATATATATATATATATATATATATACATATATATATATATATATATATATATATATATATATATATATATATATATATATATATATATATATATATATACATATATATATATTATATATATATATATATAATATATATATATATATATATATTATATATATATATATATATATATATATATATATATGTGTGTGTGTGTGGTGTGTGTTGTGTTGTGTATGTATTCTAGACACTTGCTTGTAAACTCGCTATCTCTGGAACAGATAACTATTTTTAATCAAACTTTGTGACGTCATTAACCTGGTACGCTGAGTCAAAAAAATGTAAAAATCGATAAAATTCAAGGTTAATATTTTTCTTTGCGAAAAAGGTCCTTATTTATGCTTTTTGAGGTGCTAAACCGAATAAAACCGTTCCGAAGTTGATACAACCAGTAATTTTCCGACTGACTAAACAAAAGTAATCCGTCGAACAAAAACGATATACTAGACGTATTAAAATGAAACTTATTAGCTATTATCAATAAAACTTACTAGTGTACAAGGTAAGCTTAGTAATAATCTGCTCAATTAGTACAAACAATTCACTTCGGGTGGTTTCCGCATGCTTGGTTGTTTGTGTGAACATTAATAGGACTTGAACTTTCTTGAGTTACTTAACAGTCAATAAGTAAGCAAGGCTAGCTTAGTAATAATTTGTTCTAATTGTAAGCAAAACAATTCACTTTTGTTGGTTCCCGCATACTAGGTTGGGAGGTGTGAACCGCTATAGGCCTGTTATTTTGTGCTATTGTTTAACAGTCAGATTTGGTGCACAGTGAGCTTAATATGTATTTTAGAAACAAAGAAACTTCACCTACATTTGTTTCCGCATACAAATTCACTAAAACCTTATAGCTCTAGAGAAATATAGAGAGAGTACATTTTATTTGGGGAAATTTTATTTGGTTACTTACTTAAGAGGAAGGTTAGATTAGGCGAGATTTTTTTTAATACACGCTTAGTACAAATGTTCTTATAAGAAAGTTTTTTAATAAGATTCCATTATATGAGGAAATATGTAGTTAGAAATAGATTACAACTTCTACACGGACTTGGTAACAAATTGACCATTAACATTTTTAATGTAGTATAATCTTAGAACCTTGAATGTTTATAATGAGGACAATGGCAGCAGCCTTCTATGTAAACAATAGACATATTTAAGATATAAGTCATCCGGATATAACGTCAACAAATTATGTCTTCACTGATCAACTGCTTTAAGCATCCAAGGCCTATAACTTGAATAAACGTTAGAGCTAAGACTTAACGTTGTGTGGCAGTAGGTCTTCATTTAACTTAATTCGTTTGAGCTAAACCCATCATGATTTTATGGAAATTTAATTTATACATTTGAATGGCAATTAAATTATAATTTTAGCTCAGCAGTGACCTTTAAAATCCGCTAAGCTGTGTTTCTAGAGTATATCAAGGAAAAGGTAAAGAAAACCGGTCTTACTTTTTATTCTAAAGCCACTGTTCCACCTTCTATTGCACTTTATAGCTTTGTCCCTTATTCGTATAATTAAAGAGAAAGTGTTTAAAGTCACTGTATTTGTTTTCTTGTTACGGGGTATGAAGTATTATAAGAAAAGCGTTTCTCATAACTCTGGAACCCAGCAAGTAATCTTTAGGTTTCTTTTGGCAATGGAACACAACACTTAATATTCAATTTCTTTCAGTTATCTTTTGGCTACGTAACACAGCATGTAATCTTTAGTATTCTATTAGCTTTGAAGCACAGCACGTAATCTTTACTTTTCTTGTGGCTTTGAAACACAGCACGTATCTTTAATTATCTTTTGGCTTTGGAGCACAGGACGTATCTTTAATTATCTTTTGGCTACGTAACACAGCATGTAATCTTCAGTATTCTATTAGCTTTGAAACACAGCACGTAATCTTTACTTTTCTTGTGGCTTTGGAGCACAGGACGTATCTTTAATTATCTTTTGGCTACGTAACACAGATGTAATCTTCAGTATTCTATTAGCTTTGAAGCACAGCACGTAATCTTTACTTTTCTTGTGGCTTTGACAGGACGTATCTTTAATTATCTTTTGGCTACGTAACACAGAATGTAAGCTTCAGTATTCTATTAGCTTTGAAACACAGCACGTATCTTTAGTTATCTTTTGGCTACGTAACACTGAATGTAATCTTCAGTATTCTATTAGCTTTGAAGAACAGCACGTAATCTTTACTTTTCTTGTGGCTTTGGAGCACAGCAAGTATCTTTAATTATCTTAAGGCAACGTAACACATCATGTAATCTTCAGCATTCTATTAGATTTGAAGCACAGCACGTAATATTCAGATATATTTTGGAATTGGAGCACAGCACATAATCTTCAGTTTTCTTTTAGCTTTGGAACACAGCGCGTATTCTTTACTCATTTTATCACTTACCTGACTAGATAACTCCTTAGATAAGAAACCGTTTTAGAACAAAATTAAAAAATATCTGTTGAAATTATCCAACAGATCCCTTGTTGAGTAATCCTGGGATTACCCTTGTACTTAATGGATGAATTAAATTTAAATAAATTGACACAATTGCTTTATTATAAACTATTAGCGCTAATAGTTACTGAGATTTATTTTTATTGTTAATTTTCAATTCTATGCACAATTTATAAATTGTAACAAATATTTTTTTGTTTTAACTTTTTACAATTTACATAAATGTATATTACATGAAATAAAGGATTATTTATTTATTTATTGTAACACTGTTAAACATATTTTTTTTTCAAAATTATTATTGTAAATTATGATTGCTATTTTTTATTGACGTGTTGCCATTGTACTTTAAATGTACTTAATACAAATAAAATATTTATTTGCTCTTCTTTTAGCTTTGGAACAGTGCACTATTGGCTGTTGAACACAGCACGTAATTTTCAGCACCTAGTACCACCTAGAGTATTTTTTGTATTAAATTAATATTTTAATACCTTGTGCTCTCACTGTTAAAAGCAGTACGCCCTCGATCTTAATGTATTTAAGACCTTGCTTCCTAACTATTCTAAGAATTGCCCCGCAATCTAAATGTAGTAACAACCATGCACCTTTACTCTTGAAAGTTGAATTTTGCTGAGTTTTTATAGTGGCTCAATGTACATACAAAGCGGGGTTCTGGGCATTTATGAGGTTGATTTTTGTACCAAGTTTCATTCAGATTCGAAACTTATTGTGCCCACAGGAACAAGATCTCGTGGTATATATATATATATTATATATATATATATATATATATATATATATATATATATTATATATATATATATATATATAATTCTCTAAATATAAGCAAAAGTTTATATCAGCCTCATAATCAAAGTTTTTGGCTCATCAAGAACATATCTGGTCAAATAAGCTATATTTTTTTAAAAAAAATATAATTATAATCCTTAAACTACAGCTAAAATAACCTAATTTGATTATTTGGTGAACAAATTAATTAAGTTATAATGATGCCTATAAGATATTCTGTTGCCGAAAGTGGAAGGATATTTTGTAAGAAAGCTAAAGAAAATAACAGATTTCCGGATTAAACCAACAGTGGCAGAATTTATTCATGTCTCGACATCGTACAGAGATGGAACATTTCGGAAATGTGAGCATACCCAAAAGAGTTAAGCGAAAATGTTATACAAATTTAATCGAAATAGAAGTAGTTTTTTTTTCAAAATGCGCTGCATATGTATTTTACGGACCTCAATCTTCAATACGCGAACATATCGTACTCTTACTTTCACCTTTCTCTTGACAGACAATGATAATCAATGGCAAGTAGTAAGTTGTTAAGTATCAACAAATTACTCTGGAAAGAAATATTGTTTTGTCTGGGTATCTAGAGTACAAACGCCATTAGCCTGTATTTTATTTATAACCTTCTGCCTCTTCACTATGCTTAATTGAAACAAACTACCCAGAGACACTTTTTCAATACATCGGTAGCTAAAAATACATTGAAAACAAGATCGTAAATTTAATCATGCTAATTAATGTTTTATGTTTTTTATTATTTGTGCAAATTTGTGACAATGTCGAATGAGTATAGTAAAATTTATAGTCTATTGTTCAAAGGGCTATAATATATTTATAAGCCACGTATTAGCGAATTCTCATCACAAAATCCTGCTTATGAGGTTATTTGGATAACGGAAGAGAAGAGGTCAAGATATCTTGACCTCGTCAGGCAAATTTTATATTTCCATCCTCGAATGTTTTTTTTCAATTATTGTCTTCGGCTAGGAACTAAATAAAACAAATCTGGTACGGGGTATCTCGTACCTTTTTCTTAAGACAACAGATTCGCTTTGCTCATCTTTACAACTTTAGACTAGCTTCGCTTGTGATCAAACAGTACTAACATCCTTTAAATTTTTCCAAGGGTCACCCCTCCAGGTAATGACCTGACTTGATACTGCGTAACATTTGTGATATATGCCTAAACAACCGAATATATGCTAGCCTTATTAAAATTAAATTTTGTATACTTATTTATTACATAAAGGGTTGCAATTTCGATTAAAGGTAAAACTTTTTAGGAAACGTATTCAAGGCATTTGTTAAAATTAAATTAATGCTGATAATGAGATGTTACTTGACACATTTATGCCTATATAATACACTGGACACGTATATATGCATAAATGTACATAATCAACATACCTGACAAATAGGGATACGAACCAAACATTTTTGAAATTTGTGTTCATTAATGACGATTAATTACGTCAACAAATATTTTCTGAAAAGCAAAACTAGACATAGATTGTTTTTTTGTTTTTAGTTTCAACTCTCTACCATAAACACACTGAAAGCTACGATAATAACAGACACACACTCATATACAATCAGACGAATTTGTAAAATTAAATCAGTAGGTTTTAAAAACATCTAAAACAGATTATTCAGGCGAAACATAGGTTTCGATTTTTTAGTGCATAAGCAATACTTTTCTATAAAAAGTAAAATCAAACGAAACTGTTAAAATGTTATGAAAAAATGTCTTCTTTCGCATAGGGAGTGAGCTTGATCTTATGGGGTTTTAAACCGGGTCCAGTTCGTAATGAGTAGGCGTCAATGTATTCCTGGTTCTTAGTAAAATCCTGATTGATTAATCGTAAAACGTTTCAGAACTCTAACTAATCCTTACGTATTGATCTTTAAAAACTTATCTTTCTAAAAAATCTAAATGGTTTTGATGATGAACCAGCTGTTGGACCATATTGAGTTCTTATGTTGTCTGTAAGGTCGATGACTAACGTGTGCACGGGACAAGGTTTTAGTAACGTCACTAAGCCCCACTACTAACAAACTCCTAATAAGGAGTAGGTTAGCACTGAGAGAAAGGGAGCCTTGATCGGCCAGTTATGTATATGGTTTATTTTGACAAGGGGTTTACTCTAACAAATTGATGTGATTTTTCTACCAGTCTACCATGAAACTATACGAGTCAATCAATCAGATCATATTTATCAAATCTATATGGATTCAAACTATCTGTATGGATTTGAGCTTACTTATTTCGTAACTAAAAATGTCGAACCAGCATACTCAATCGAGAAATAATGCTGTATACACTGAAATGAACCCAGATTTCTCTAAAAAAAAAATGAATAAAATTGACTTTAAAATGTGCAGGTTTATTTTTATTAGGATATTTTTGAAAAATATTTTAAAATTTATTACATGAAGTTCAAGCATTTTCAGTACATAATGTTATAGCGTTTTTATTTATTATACATCAGTCGAAGAAGTCTAGCTATCAGAACCAAAAACTCAACTTAATTTAAAATTTGCCCATGAATCTTGGAGAAGTATATAGTATTGAGGTGTATAAAAGTAATGTATATAAAAGGTGCCTGTGAATCCCCCGAGATTTGGGTAAAGATGGTTCAACAAACGTTAAAATTGTAAAGAAAAGGGAAACCTGAATTAAATGGTGTACAATTATTATGAAGTCAACTGCAGTATATATATATATATATATATATATATATATATATATATATATATATATATATATATATATATATATATATATATATATATATATATATATATATATATATATATATATATATATATATATATATATTACATATATATATATATATATATATAGTCATTAAGCCTTAAAATATTTTATTTATGTGTAAGTATTAGTTAGATCATTTGTGTTTTTGATATAGTTTTTAGTTAGTTTTTAACAGCTGAGGTTTTATTATGTTAGACTTTTTAGCTATAGTATAGTATAGTATTTTAAATAGTATATTTAATTTTATTTTATTAAATGGGATTTCATTTAATGCGTTACAATTGCACTACATGCAGTGAATACTGATGCATTTAATATACTTGTGGAAATTATATTATCATAATATTAATAATGTTATATATTGCGTTTAAAAGTTACCAAAAAACATCTATAAGTGATATTGCAGTGTGTTTGTCTAGTGTTGTATTGTAAATTTACTTTTATATTTATTTGTTTCTTGTAAATTATCATTATTGGAGTTTTAAGATTAATCCGAAAAATAACGATTGATATATCGTTATATGTTGGATTCATTTCAATAAAGAATTTATTTATTTATTAGTAATTACTTGTATGAGGTTGATGTGTTAGAGCCCTACTCTAAAGAAATTAGAATTGGAAAAATTAGAAGAAACTGTACTCTATTTAAGTACCATTTTTAAAATCTGGCATATGCGATCGAAGTTAAAAATCTTAAGGGAGGCTTCAGCTCCCTTTCAAATCAAATAACTGGATAAAATCATTCATAGAAGTACCAGTGTTGCTTCTATTTAGTATAGTCATTTTCAAACTAGGTTATTTTTAATGAAATTTAAACTAGTGTGATAGTAAGAAAAAAATCTAACGTATTAAGCTTATGTCAACTTTTTGGTTTTTCCCTTACGCAGACCAAATAAATCAGAACATAATAAGAAATCACTAGAGATGTAAATAAAGTTCAAGTATATTCTTCAAATATTTATAAATACTCTATGATTCATTAACACATAGAACCTAGCGATAACTGAATCATTCACTATTCTTTATCACTAATCCATAAAAATTTAACACCTCTATACTTCTCAATGTGTTTGATAAGCATTCAGTTGTTCTTGCGACGTGGTTTGGAAACAATCGGGTGTCTAAAACAAGTAAAGTAAAGGTCAAAAAGAATTTCGACTTCATATAATTTCTATCAAGATAGAAACTAATTGTTAATTTATTAATGTGTCTATTTTTAAGTGAAACAGTTTTGATTGTTAATTATTTTTTGTTGATTACTTTATTTTATTACGAGAAAGCTTTACTTTGTCTAAAAGTAAGGAGTTACCAATAAAGTAATTATTTCAAGACTTAAATGATGGACCCACAAGTATTTTGTGATGCTCAGCTATGCAAACTTCCTAAGACTAAAGATTACAGCTGTCATAATGTCAGTCTAAGATTAAATTCTTTACCTGTAAGTATATTTTTAGGTATACTTTATATTTTCCTTAATTTTCGAAATTTAAACTTTTTGCACCAGAATCAATTGTATTAGATTTAAATGAATTTTTGCCTCCTAATTTTTATTTTTCCTCATTTATACCGTAGGTATATAGAAGAAGTATTGTGTTTGCAAAAAATCCAAAACCGGGATGTCACCGGAATTATCCGTTTCAGGTGTTTTAAGGCCTTTTGAGTGGTTTTCACAAAGTTGTCTGTCTGTATGTGTGTGTGTGTGAGTTTGCTTGTTATCATCGAAGTTCTTAGTGTATTTATGCTAGAGAGATGAAACTTCGTACAAAAATCAGTCTACCGCTGTAGTTGTGCTATTCAGACAATATTTTTACGACGTCATTAACCCGCAATAATGACTCAGCAAAAATGTCTGTGATCATAAAACACAGAAAATGATACGATCGGATTAAGATTTGGCACGCATGTAGTTATAATAAGACTAACATATGTGTCAAGTTTTGTCTGATTATCAGCATTAGTTCAAATTTTATCGAATGACTTGTGTACGTTTTTAAAAAATTGTACACTGGCTTGACTCAAAACTCTTAAATAGTTAAACTGCAATTATAAAAGTAGTTCACAACATTTCTTAAAATTAGCTTTTAAAATTATTTTATGTATACATGCATAATCCTCTTTGAAAATGTGAACTTAACCCCCATCCTGATTAATAAGAGGAGGGGCGATAAAAAATTCAAGAATCTAAAAGGGGGCGATGAGTGAAAAAAGGTTGAGAACGACTGCTCAAGAGGATCTTCAGTGTCCTAATACTGAAGATTGCTACTACCATCTCTATGGATTATATCTCCAGTCTCCTCTCATACCAAACTTTTAGTATGAGAGTACTAAACGAAACGTGGCATATGACATATGGTAAGAGGGGAGGTCACAAATATGTTTGTAGAAAACGTATGACGTCATTTTTTAATCAAACCTATTTGAAATCCCCCTTTAAAAAGCAACATGCATAACACCTAACATAGAGCACCATACAATAACTAACAATAAACAACAATTAATTTGCATTTAGATACTCCATTAAAAACTCGATAAGTACAAATATATTTATGATTGTAGTGGTCAAGATGTGAGCTGGGCAAATACACACAAATCATACATTCACTATAACAACGTTGCCTGTAGTTAAGAGTATTCTCTGACTAGATTCACTGATTAAACCGTTTGAGTCATCCTGTGTTTAAAAACAGTCTCCTGTCCTTGCCTCTTCACTTATAATTCGCTCTAGTACAAACAGTACATCTTTAACAACCGTTTAAACATCATTCGACCGCGACAAACTATAACCTGCTTATATAGTTTAGTTTCAATGGTAAAAATTGATATCTTACTGCGATTATGTGATATCTATGTTGGAATGAAATGATATGGCGAAATGTTTAAATGTTTATATTTATTTAAATACATTATACAAAGGTTTTAGGGGCAATTAAGTTAAAATCTTGATTTAAATTTAGCTAGTTTTAACAATTGATGAAAAGAGTTAATTATTTTACTTAAAGTGACATAGTTACTTCACGTGAGTTGGTGTAATGAAAGGCTTATTGTGTTTCTCAAAATCTGAAATGGATGGTTATGAGCAAGTTGTAAGTTATATTTTTAATTTCTTAAAATTTTTTAAACTAGTAAAGTTGTTCGTAATTAAATTACGAACAACGATTTAGGCGAATTTCCTTTGGAATGCGTGTTTCCGTGCCTAACAATCCATTTCTTGCTAAAGGATCGGGTTTATGCTCTATAACTTGAGCAGTTACTTAATTGTCAAGCACTACTCGTAACTCATATTTCTGTATTTTTTAAGGGAAATGCGCTCAAGCCTTTAAATAAACCAATCAAGAAACTAACTGAGCTTTAAACTAGTCCTAATAATGGTGATGACTGCCAATTTTAGTTTTGTATAACTAACAGCATAATTATGCGCATTTCCTTTGAAGAAAAAATGAGTTATGAGTGCTTGATAATTGAATAACTGCTCAAGTTATAGAGCATAATAAACCGGATCCTTTAGCAAGAAATGGATTGTTAAGCACGGAAACACGCATTTCAAAGGAAATTCGTCCGACATGCGGACTACCACAGCAGAATTATTTTGACTAATACATCTGAAAATTCTCTTATATCGTGGCAGTATATCACTTATATAAACCAGTATTATAACGAACCGAAGGCCTCTTTTTTTAACACGGCAACTATATATCTACGGTTTTTGTTGGATTATAAAAGTTAAGCAGCATCGAGCGAGGCTAGTGCCTGGATGGGTGACCGCTAGGAATATAACGGATGTATTCACTGTCTGAGGACGAGCGAAGCGAGTTTGAAGAAGTGATGATGAGCGTAGAAAATCCGATGTGATGAGGGATAAAGTTCTGAGGTACCCCGTACCCGATTTTGTTTATTAAATTAAAGGAAAAATAAAAGCATTGTTCGTCCTGCAATTTTTATTGTTTGTCTTAAAAAAAAGTACTAGAATAAAGAGAAAACATTAAATTTCAAGAAAAAGCCCAAGAGCTTCTAAAATAGGAGAAAAACCCATTTTTAACTGATTTGCCCACCATTCAACAAAACATCAAGCAAAATACTAATCCCTCAAAACTTGCTTTTATACGAAGTATAAGTATTGGATGGCGAGATAGTTACCAACAATGAGTGCGAGTGAGTAAGAGACATATAGACTAGTAATATGACAAAGTGAAAAAGGAAAAATCACGTGGCGCGAAGCAACCACACGGATCGAGTGCGAAGCGCCTTGGCCGAAACGTGGCCAAGAGGTCTAAAGGCCTCTTATTTTATTTTACTCTGTGGTCTTATAAATGAAGAGGTAGAAAATCACACCTGGGCTTCCGTACTACTGTTTATCATTTGGTTAATTACGTCGTGATCGATTTAACTTGAACACATTTATTGAACCTACCGGATAACCGAAACTTCCTAACTAGGACAAACCGAGACGCCATATTAAATGGAATTGCAGAAAAGTCAAGATTGATTGAATGTTCAAATTAATAAAATCAATCAACTTACTGTGACGAGAGTCGTCTATGGCAGTGAATTTGATGAAGTCGTGACGTGTTTCAGCTTACCTCAACATTGGTTTCTTAGTTTATTTTAGGATAGTTAACAACGTTCAACCGCGGCTGCGCAGTCAATCATTAAAGAATGACGTTGCGACTTGCAACAAGTTTCAAATATGGTAGGCATTTCGGTCTACTTATTTGCATTAAATAGAAAATAACAAATTACTTCTACAAAATTAAAATTCTAATACCTATTACTTTTACTGCAAATTTAAAACTAATTTTATACATCTTACTTTTTTAAATTTTTAACTTTTTTTTTAAAAAAAGTGACAGTGTTGCCACAAAGTGAGTTGGGATTATTTTATACAGTTTTTTTATAAACTTTATAGATTTATATAGGCGACATATTTAATTATATTTATCTCAAAACATCATTTATTAAACTTCTGCAAAAAAGTAATTTTAATTTTTGAAATATTTTAAAATTATAAAAAAATTAGCTGGTAGTGTTGCTTAACTTGATTCGTCAGTTGCTTTTGCGCGCGACCCTAGTTTGTACTCGAGATTTTATTAATTTTTCATTTTTGATAAATTATTATGTTATGATCTAAATATACTATTAAATAATTAATAAAAATATTAAAAGATTGTTTAATAAAACTAGGAGTACATATTTCTTTTTTTCTACCAAAGAATAATGGAAATGAACTTCTTCTTAGTGTTCAGTAAGTTTCTCTGTAATCTTAGAATTAATCGATGTGAATTATTTACATTTTAGTTATTCGATTAGCTAATGTGGTTTTAATTTAGGATATTGATCCTAGGATAGATATTGTAATGGGATTTATCTTAGGGAGCTGGCAAAAAGGGCCCAACAACGTGGTCTACTTGCCTGGTAGTTACTACCACTCCCCCCTACTACTATTACTACTACTACTAGCTAATGTGGTCTTGAGACTACGAAATCCCCAGATACTATCATGCAAAATTGAGGTCTTTGAATACCATATTTACTTTAGTATGACACTCGGTCAAAATCAGTTGACAGCGTGAGAAAGTAGTGTTAAAGAACAAATGAGGTTGACCTGATATGAAATTTTGGGTGTGGTTTAACATCCAGGACTAACATCATTGACTCCCTCGCATTATTTTCCCATGCTGTCAACTGATTTTAGTGAGAGCTTATGTGGTTAGTTCTGGATGTTAAACCACGCCCACAATATCATATCAGGTCAACCTCATTGGTTCTTCAACATCATTTTCCTGATTTTAACGTTGTCATACTATGTAATACTATGATAATTAATCGTTACATTTTATCAATGATATGATTGGTTTTAATTTAACAACCCTCCTAAAATCATTGAAATTAGCATGTTAAGAATTGTTAAATTGGCATATTAACAGTGGCCAGGATTTACCAAAAGAGCTGTCTAAACAAACTCTAATAGAAAGCAGAGCTTGGCTTAATAATTGCGGCGGTTAGTTGGATAAGCAACTAGGGCGAAGCATCAATATCTTTTACTTGTAGAGACTTTATTTCCACCTATTGGTGGTATCTGCCACTAGTAGCAGGTGGGGTAGTGGCAAATTTGTAACTTACTAAATGGATTGGAAGGAGCAGCGTAGGTACTTCATCAATAAGTTTCTACCCCACAATTCCGAATCTCTTAAAGAGCACCCTTTTCTCAGTAGCTAAAGCTTTCGAAACTAGTTATTATTGAACAATGTTTTTTTATTCTAAAGTTTGATGGCAATGAAACACTACTTTTTGGTCTAATATTAAAAGAAACTATGAAAAGAGTCCCTTCAATCAATTTACTTGGATGAAAAACCCCCTTTTCTATTATGGTATTAGACTATCAGTTGATACCGTGGGAAAATAATGCCAGGAAGCCAACGAGGTTAGTCCTGGATGGTAAACCTCACTCACAATTTCATATCGGATTAACCTAATTGGTTTCCCATGCTGTCAACTGATTAGAACTGAAAATTAAATTAATTAGCTTAAAGAAAGTTACTTAAAAAATATTAGTGTTTTGTGTAGCTTTGATGATCTTATAAAAGTCATATAGGGTAGTGTTCTATAGGGTGATAAGAAAGAAAAAAAACAGTTTTTTCTAGTTTTTTACTGTCCATAACGAGATTTATTTTAATTTGTACACAGATCTGTGCAATAAAGAGGTGACGGAGATGCTTTCAGTAGTTTTTAGAAGATTTTTTTTCTCTTTTTACTATAACTCTCTTTAAAATGTGTAATTTTTACTTGAATGTTTGAAAATTCAAGTAAAAACACTTATCATTGATCATTGTTTTTTTATTGCCACCCTATAGACCTTCTCTTAAACTTTGCAGTGTTGTGAAATTTCTTAGCTATGTTATTTATTACTTATCCTCACCTACTTCCTTAGGTATAAGGAAAAGTATTGTGTAAAATCCAAAAACCGATGTTTCATCTTAATTATCCGTTTCAGGTATTTCCATGACGTTCTTAGTGGTTATCATGCTGTCTGTCTGTGTGTGTGTGTAATGTCACTCATAACTCCTGCTCTGTGATTATGCTGGAGAGTAGAAACTTAACAAATAATCTGACCCTAGGTCTAGTTGTGCTGCCTGGGAGATGATATTTTTAGACTATAATAACTAAAATCTAGACTATAAATTAGGTAAAAATCGAAAATTTTATTGATTGAGTTGAAATTTACCACACTTGTTCATCTGTAGGTGTACAATAGATCAACAGAATCCCATTTTGATTTTGGTGCTATTTCATAAATTTTTGAAATATTTCATAGTTATTCAACTTTTAGTTAGTAAGTTATTGACGGACATACATGTTTATTTGTGCAACACTCAAACTTATATGAAAAAATTTGTTTACATCTATCAAAATCATGACGTTTTACCACATACAATTTTGAATTTTTTTTTACTGTACCAAATCGTATGGTGCGTTAATAAAATATAGTTCTAATATTTTCATTAAGAACTAAAATTATAGTAATAAAAATCTAGGAATCCAAGTATGATCACATGTCTTTATTGTATTCGTGAATATATAAAAGCATCACCAGTATTGTTTGATTGAATGCCAATCTACCTTATTACATTGTTAAGCTTTATAATAATGATGGCACTGAATAATTTAATACGAATATAAAGCAAATAAAGTGAATATTGTATTTAAATATTTTTTCTTTTAATAAAGAAAAAGAATAAGCTGTAAATCTAAGACATTTGTGACATTACAAATATTAACAAAGAAACACATTTTAAATTTTAATTGATAAAAAATACTAAATTAATTTGTTAAATATTAATTATCCTTGAAGAAAATTTTAAAATTTTGAAAACTGGGATCAAAGATTATTAAATTAAGTCTACTATTTAATTTTTCAAAGGGATGAAATAAAGTTATTCTTATTAGACTTTTTAGTTCACTAAAAATCCACTAGATTGGAGGAGAGTCTTTATATAACTTTAAACTACTTTCTAATATCCAAGTAAATAATATTTTTTATTGTTAAATGATTGTTTGTTATTTTAATTTATTTACTGAATTATATAATAAATGTACTCATACATTTTCTTATACTTCCTTGTTTATTGTTTATATTACCTTCTGAAGTAATAATGGTAAAATTATGATAAATGATATGACAATGTGAGTGTAACTTAACTTAATAGGTAAATGAGGGAAAGTTAATCTTTCAATAGATAGCTGGACAAAGATAACCTATAGGCTACCTCATGGAGAGGTCTTCGAGTTACTCCCTCCCCCTGATTATTTTCTGCACATGGTATCCTTTACAATTAGATTTTTCATATAAACTGACATATCAATAAAAAAGAGTTTATTTTTTGTGAAATGCATCTGAAAACATAAAATTTAATAAAAACACACAAAATTTTGCCTTAAATATTGAACAATTTAAATGAATCAATTATTTGTCAAATCCCTGGCATAGTAGTGGTATTGTTTGGAAAATAAAGTATAGAAGAAGGAGCCAGCCCTACCTTTTGTTTCGCCCTGGTAAGCCTACTGTCCCAGACAGGCAGGAGAAAAATGGCTCCCTTGGAACCACGGCAAGCTAATCAGGCCCGCAAAGAAAATGGGCCTCTAAGATTGGAGCCGGTTTCAGCTCAATCAGACTATCCTAAGTGGTGTAGTTGTATGTTCAGTTACTTTAGTTAATATCCTGTCCGGAATAGGTACAATGGACCCACATCAGAGGTCTAAGTGCCTTGGAAATATTTCCACCGAAAAATTAAAAAAAAGTGTTGTAGTTGGCAAATAGATTAATTATGACGTCATCACAAATGAGTAAAAAGGTTTCTTGTTCTATACAGTTGGTTAAAATAATGAATCAACGCTACATATTGTATGTACAAACATATGTCCTGAAGAGGCTATAGAGAGCATTCAAATCAGCTATAGAGAGCCTCACAGGCCCAAAAATTCGCTAGATACATGCCAATATGCCATGTGACAATTAATAATAATAAAACAACAAAAATGTGGCCACAACGCGGCCATAGGTAGGTCTGAGCACAGTTTGAAGCTAATTTCATTTTTACTTTTGCTCTATTTTATTTTTTAAATCATTTTGCATGAGTGTTTCTGTTTCTTTTTTATGTAGAACAATCATTGATTTATATATTTTGCATTATATATTATTATTATTTTGTTTCCAGAGTGTACTGGTGCAAGAAGTGGATAGAGGACAGCCTTGCTTAAATTGTGACCGCTGCTATCATGGATTCACACCACATTCATGGAGGTAATTGTGTTTTTTATACTCTGGGGAAGTGTGACATCTGATGTGTAGGGTAAACAATAGGAAAATACTAGTTTAGGTTGATAAGGCAGATTGTTGTGCTGGTTACGCAAAGTCACTGTTTTTTTTTAGGGTCATTTAGCGTTTTCCCCTCACTCAAATCTCTCTCAACTACTTAACCCCTGAGTTTGTACACATCTAATCATCTAGGAAGCACCCCCTCCGTACATGGTAGCACATATAACCAGTTCACAGTGTGTCCAGTTCATCCAGCTCAACCAGACTCTATCCAAACTCACTGCTCTGGCTAGTATCTGCGACTAGTTCACAGTGTGCATAGTTCATCTAGATCAGCTAGAATCTGGCTAGGCTCACCGCTCTGGCTAGCGCCGACTACTAGTTCACTGTGTGCTTGTTTCATCTAGTCTTACTAGCTCCCCTGATCACATTAGTCTCACTTGACCTCGTCCTTCCAGTCTCACCAATCTCATCAGTTCCACTAGCATCACCAGACTCTAGCTAGGCTCACTGCTCTGGCTAGTCCAGCGCCACCCGACAAAGAACTCTAGCATCCAGATGTCAGTGTGTACAAACTCATTCTATAGCCCTGACCTGAAAGTCAAAGCTCTGCAGTGCCATTAGGAGACGTCTGTCTTCAAGAACCGAGCACTTTGTTCCTAGTCACTTACGTTACTCGTGTCGCCGCCATCACTTTCACTGACTAAGTTTTCGGACATACAAAGGCTCAGTATATCTTTTCGACCTTCATCTCCCTCTCTGTTCCTTCTGTTTAAGTCACTGTTAAACAATAATCTTGTAACATAATTGCTCTAATCTATAAACAATAATTTACCACTGATTCCCTATAATATATAGTAGTAGAGTAATGAGCCAATCTCCTTGTTTATGTGATTACCGTTCAGATTTTTGTTTATTTTTGGTAAGCAATGTCATTATAGTATCAGAGAGTCGGCTCTGTGAAATGAACCTGTCACTGTTATTGTTATATTGAGCGTCTGAGAGTTCTGAACAAAATGTGTTTTCTGCAGCACCTGATCAGCGTCCTCTGATCAGGTTCAGAGTGCGTGATCAAAGGCAGAGCCTTAAAAAACCCAAACATGCTTGGAGCTCGATTAGTTTGTTCACTTTTGCTCTTTTCTGTTGATAATGAAACGTTCCTGGGGGGAAAATCAAAAAAAAATTGTAATTTTGTTATTTTGTATTCTAATTTTTTATATCTTATTTTTTTCTTACTTTATTTTTTAAAAAAAAAAAAACAGAAAAACTGACAACACCTATAACCAATGAAACCTATCAATTTATCACAAAAGACGATGGTGGGTGATTTTAATCTACACCCTTCCATTCCACTTCTAAATGTAATGATCAGAGTACTGTAACCAGTTGGGTGTTACAATTACACCATAATAGATATAGTCTTCCTTATACATAAATAATCATTGTTATACTGAATTATTAAACAAGCTGATAAAGTAGTTAAAATTGTATGAATTATTTGAGAACTATTGATTTGTGTGTGATCATAATTACTAGTATTTTTTTATTTTTTCAAAAAAGTTCTTTATTAATAATATGATGCAATTAATTTCTATTACAAATATTAATAAAAAATATGCCTCATGCTTTAGGCCTGAAGGCCTGTGCTGCAGAAGGGAGTCTGAATTATTATAATTTCAAAACTTCATGTTATGTATTTATTTTTGTTAACTTATTTTTAAGGGTTAGTATATTAATGTAAAGCATTAAGATTATTATAATATAGTATGTAGTATTTGTGTTATTTTTATTATTATATTAATCTTATTGTTATTATATTATGTACATTATTATTTTAGTACATTTTTTCAGTGTTTTTATACATGATGTGCTATATTATTTTATATATTATAATTATGCGTTATTATTTTGTTTAAATTTAGTGTATTGTTTTTGTTATTTTTTACTTTTACATATTGTGTTATTTTTTATATTTTTAAAATCATCATATATTTTTATATGTTAATTTTCTCTCTCTGTATGGATTATATTTTCTTTAAGTTTTTTTCTTAAAAGAGTTCAAATTTTTATGTTTGTTATATCTTTAGGAAGGTCATTCCAATTTTGAGCAGCTCTATAGTGCCAGGATCTCTGAGCAGCTGTGTGTCTACAATTAGGTGTTTTGTATTGGTTACCAGTTTCTAGTCATGTATATTTACCATGTTCTATTTTTTTAAGGGAACGTTTGCCTTTGAAAACTCTTAAAACTGTTGTATTTATATAATTCTTCTATTTTGTAGTAGCTCTAGTAAGTCGTCTGTTCTTTTTAAGTATTATTCTAATAATTGTGTGTTGTTGTATTTGTAGTTGTTCTGTAGTCTTGTTGGTAGCCCCCCCATGTAAGTATTCCATACTGTAGTATTGAGTCTTATTCGTCCATAGTAAAGTGTCTTTAGTTCAGGTATTGTTAATATTGTTCTTATCCAAAGAAATATGGGTAAGTATTGTCTTAGTTTGTTAGGCAATTATTTATATGTGGTTTCCAGTTTAAATGGCTCCCTAGATATTTTTCTGAGTAAACTTTTCTAATGTCTTGGCAGTTACAGGTTGGAAAATTAATATAGCTGACAGTTTTATGAATTTTTATTAGTTTAGTATCAGGTTGTGATAAAAAATTTAATGTAAAGTTGGTTTTATTGGTATTTATAGTAAGTAAATTTCTATCTAGGAATTGTTCTATAGTCATCATACCTGCTTTGTTCAGGTTTTTTTAACTTTTATGCTGTACAAAGAAATATGTCATTATGTACAAAGCCCTTTATAATTCCTGGTACATGTAAATAAAAATATCATAATATAAAATATATATAAATATATATCTTCCATGTTTTATCTTTTACTATTTCAGCTACACCCTTCTAATCCTCCTACACTAAACCCAACTTTCAAACTAACACAATTTTTATTTTTATTATTAAATACAATGCCAAGAGGAGATAGATATATTTTACAATCAATATTTTTTTATTCTTCTTGTTCGGAAATCAAAAATAGGTACCTTTGTTTTAAGTATTTTTTTACTCTTTTTTTATTAATAATGTTAGATCTTAAATTGATCTTATTTCTATTATTTTTATGATTCTCCTCAGGTTCATTTTAACTTTATTAAAAGCAGATATTGTAAGTTATATTTTTTAATAATTTTTCACACAATTTGTAATGTCCTATGAGGACTCCCCTTTGTAAAGACTGTATGTCTATGACAAATAAATATATTATTATTATATTACTCATTTATTTTTACTTTTAGTACCATATTTATGGCTACTTTTTAAATATTTTGCCTCATTAGTTTTAAAATATATTAATACATTGCAATCTGGTTTCCATGAGGAGAAATTGGTGTGGTGTGCAGCCATTGCACACCAGCCATTGAAGTAGTGATTTGATAAATTTTGATTATACAGTCTCAAGAGGTTGAATATATCTGGGAGCCCAGATTTCAGCTGCATAAAGTAGTGAAGACAGAACAATTTCAGGATTGAGTCAAAGGAGGAGCACTTTCCTTTACCTAGGATGGATCTGGCTTTAACTAGAGCTAAGTTACCCTTAGAAACAAAGAACTGGGATGCCTGGCTGAACTTACCAGAGGATGAAAGAGGGACACCGAGATAAACAAAGGTTTTAACATATTCAAGAGGCTTGTTGTAAGTAAGTTTCCTTAGTTTCTTTTTTTGAATACCATGATCTTGGTTTGGTTTGTATTGAGTTTTAAAGAGTTTGGAGCACAATATTAATAAAGAAAGTTTAAAATTACTTGCGCATCTGTCCAGGAGAGAGCTAGGATGGCAATGTTGTCAGTGTATAAGAGCATTAAGCAAGCGTTTTAAAAGAAAAATTTGTATACCTTTGAAGCCTTTAGAGTAGAAAAAGTCTAAAATATCTGATATGAAAAGAGAATGAAAGAGATGCGCCTTGCAAGACTCCCTCAGTCACCTTTATGTCTTCAGATGAAATAGTGTTCACATAAACAGAAAATTTTACTTGAGAATAGGAAGAAATGAGAATTTTTATTATCTTAGGACTAAGTCCAAGTTTAGAAAGTTTCTCCCAGAGCACAGAGAGTCAAAGGCACGACAGAAGTCTATAAAGATAGTAATAAGAAAGGGGGTGCCTTTGATAAAATGGTAGTTGATAGTTGAGGTGAGTATGAAGAGATTGTCTATGCAAGACTGACCAGAACGGAAGCCGGCCTGCTCTTCAGGAAGAAGTTTGATCAGCTCAGCCCACTCTGAAATCCTTGATAACAATAGATTAGAAAAAACTTTTTCATTGCAGTTAATTAGTGCAATACTTCTATAGTTTTGGTGAAAATCTTTGTCGCTTTTTTTATAGCATAGTAAGCTTAATATTGGTCCAGGAGGGGGGATAGTCTCTGAGATCAAAATACTGTTATAGAGGTTTAAAAGATTGTACTGACAGTTAGTGGGGATATTAATAAAGAATTCACAAGAAATCCCGTCAGGGCCAGGGGCTTCGTTGTTTGGACTAGACCCTAGAACAGCACAGAGTTGCTGAATAGTAAAGGGAGAGTCGGATGAGGTGGAGAAGGGTCAAGAAGTATGTCTTAAGGGGGGAACGGAGGATATATGGGTGAAATAAAATTAAACCAGTCTTCTGCAGAAAATGAGGAGGTATTTGCTGCTGTCTGTGAGAAGTATTTGACTGATTTCCAGAATGAAGATGAGTTTTTTTCATTGGCTAAACCAACTATAAAAGACTGGTCAAAATTCTGCTTTGAAACTTTAATTGATTTTAAATCATATTTTTTCAGCATTGAATATGTGTTTACTCCCTCAGAAGCTCTGAACTTGTGTTTTGCAGCAGAGCCTTAGTTGTTTCCTAGCATGTAACTTCAGGAGGTATAATGAGCGAGTAAACCAGGGAGGATTTTTTATTAAAGGAAAATTAATTTTTTTTAACTGACATAGCCATGTTGCAGAAAACAGCAGTATTTTTGATATCAGAAATAAATAAATTGCTTTGATCTTCCACATTCATGGAGTCGGGGATAAGTGAGTGGGTGTGATGGATGATTTTTATATGTTTCGGCTGCGAACTGGACCCATTTTAATTGGATAATTGGATATTTAGAAGTAACTATTGGGCTAATATTTTTCATCGCTGAAAAGTATAAGCCCTAAATATAAAAATATAGCTTTATCAAGTATTTAATAAAGCTAGGCGACAAGCAAGATGGTCAGAGCCAGTTTAAATTGTAGAAATTTTAAATCAGAAAAGTTACCAAGGCATGATGGAGAGACCCACACTAAATCAATAATACGGGTGTCAAGACATAGACTAGCTAAGTCAGAAGTTGGTAATAATGTAGTAGGTATAAGAATATTTATTAAACCGATAGTGAATTGAAAAACTTGCCTCTTGATAAATTAAAAGAAGAAATAAAATAAATAGAAAGGCTTCAGCAAAAGCCTTTCTACTCCAAAAAAAGATTTTTAAACAAATAATATAATTGTAAATTTGACAATTTCATTGTGATTTGTACATTACTTAGTGAAATAAAATTATTCTTATCCTTATTTTCTGTGTAAATGTCCCCTGTAACCCCATTTACTTTTACTTTATATTTTCTGTTTTTTAGATAACTGATAAACCACTGCAACATAATGCCATCAATACCTATTTGTTTTTAACTTTTTAATAAGAATTTGGTGTGAGACAAAGTTATATGCCTTTGTTAAATCTGGAATTATTGCTACTGATTTCTCACCATTTTTATTCCCATTATCTGTCGAGTACCTTTGACTGATGAGTAAATTAAAATGAAAGTATAATATAATAACCATTTATTATAGCAAATACAAAAATTATAGAATACATATTTTCTTGTAAAAAAATATACATAATTTTATACTTAAATTTAACTTTCAAACTCATGAAAAAATTATAAAAAAATCTTTCTGCTATAAATCGGCTTGAGCCGTGGTCACCTACTATGAGGTACAAGTTGCCAATTGCATTGGTTGGCATTTACTTATAAGTTATTTATTTAATTTAATTTTATTTATTTAGTTATTTATTTTTAAAAAGGAATTAGATCTTTTATATTAATAATAATTTGATATTTAATAATATATACATATACACATACATACACTTACTACATATACATACACACACATTCATACACATATATACATATCTAACTGGGATGGATTGATCCTCATATTAATTATTTTTGACTTATTTATTTAATAGTCTTTTTTATTTCATTTATAAATATAGTTCTATTTTTTTTCTAACTTTTTGGATTATTTGTTTTTATTTTTGTGCACATACTCGCACACCCACACACATGTACATCTGCACACACTCACAAATGCATTCAGACGTACAAATTACACAGACATTTATACTGACTTATGAAAAATGAAAGTAATTATGTTAATAAATTTGGGTGTTTTGAGTGTTATGTTTTTTTGTTGTTTTACTTACTACAAATTGTTTTACATTTTAAGTGGTTAAAAATTAAAATTATTATTTTTATGTTTTCTGAAGAAATAATAATCATATTTTCCAATTTTAAAATAAAGTTACTTGTTATTATTATCATTGTTTTTATTTTTCTCATATTCAATGAAAATCTCTCTACATCTGGATATCCAGTTTATGGACCGATTATATAAATTGTTTATGGTCTTTATTATCTTCTCTTAAGACTCCTGTACATTCTACAAAGCAGGGGGTAGAAGAGGCCTGTTTAGTTGATGATTGTGAACCTTTTTCAATTGAAATTTATATTAATTTAAACTAAGCCATTTTCCTTGGAGCAGCACTAATATTACAAGACTAAGAGGGATTTGGAATTGGGGAACTTACTTCGTGTGCATATCAGAATATAACAGACCATGCAGTAGCCTACCAAGAAGAGGGAAATGACATAGTCAATCACAGCCTATGCCCCTGTGGGATGAAGAAAATATTTTCCCAAATCTAGTCACACACCAGCCCTCAAAGAACTGCATGCAACTGTGAAGCATCTAGGATGAAATAATCTCACTCAAATCTTGACCATTTTAATGTTGAGAAACTAGATCTATTATACCTCCTGTGCACGTTATACTTTTCCTATATCTTGAAGGAGAAAAAAACAAAACAAGTTTTTACCTACTATTGATATTTAATAAAATAAGAAAGTTGTAGATTTTTCATTAAATTAATATTTTTTTCGGTTTTTAAATAACTAATCTTCAATACGTAAAGAAAAGGGTAAGGGAAAGATTGTTAGGGACGGGAAAAATGTATAGTGTTTGGGCAATAAGGCTAGGATACCCAAAGATTATTAAATATACCACATAATAACAGTTGTAGATAAATATGTATACCACAAACTTTTTGGATGCTATGAGTCTTAGCCAGTAGTCAACTATATGCAATGCATGTAGGTATTGAAGGTTTGGAATAAGTATTTAGTATAAAGGGGTAACCATTTAAAAAATGTATCCTTAAAATAATTTTTCTCAAGTATTCACTTTTTAGATCTTAATTTTTATTCTTGTTAGATTCGGTTAACCATTTTTTGGTAGGCGAGTATTTATTTAGTATGGTTACATTTTTTAGTTACTGGTACTTATATTTTGTTTAAAAATGCTCAATTCTTTAGTTAAACAACTATCCACAAGAGTTAATCACAGGAGAATTAAATAATACTATTGTAAAATCCATAAAACAAGGGTTCGCGAATATATATATATATATATTATATATTATATATATATATTATTATATATATATATATAATATTATTTATTTATTTATAACCTTCATGTAAATCAAACCTAAGAAGCCTGCAATATAAATAAAAAGTTTGTAATTTCCAATATCTAATTGATAATAGCAAAGATAAGTACCAAAAAATATTCCTCTTTCTAAAGAATAGTTATTTGTGTAACCAGGCAAGAAAATAGAATATTGCTTACCATGCCCCGACTGGGTATGGTTCGAGAGCGCTGACATTATTAAAGGCGGAGGGCCATAATCCCCCCCCCCCAATGTATGTGTATTCATAAAAATGAATGCGTTTTTAATCTCTTAAAATTATTAATATCACCTCTGCAGGAACCTCCTGAAAAAGAGACTGTGAAGAATATTCCTCATTTTTAATTTATTTTGGGCGACCCTAGTATTTACATTTCACAACATTAATATCGTTAGGGCGCTTGCCCGATTCCAGCATTAGTAAGCGAATTCCAGCATTAGTAAGCGAATTCCAGCATTCTCATTTCCTCACTATTAATCTCTATCGGGTGAGCATAGCAAGCCCCGGTATATTCATTTTCCTCACTATTAATAATTTAAGAGCGAGCGAGTCCTGGAATTTAAATTCTACTTACTAATAATCCTTTAAGAGCGAGCGAAGCGAGCCCCAGTGTTTACATTTTTCTTATTACTAATCTTTTACTACATGAGCGCTGCAAACTCATGTAGTTATATATTACTGACTACAATTCCCAAGCTCGAGCAAAGTCGAGCAAAGTGAATCCAAGCTTACATTTTTCATACCATTATTCTCATAAGGTGAGCAACGTGACTAGCGTAGCAAGCTCAAGTATTAATCTCTATCAACACTATTAATAGAGATGCTATTATACTCTTTATGCTTCGAATGCTCGATGCTTCGAAAGAAGAATATGCAACTGGAGAGTCCTTGAAGATTATACAGCCAGCGATCACCAATATATTCAGTTCGATATTAAAGACAAACGCCAGGAAAAGTTAAGAACCCGAACCAAACACCAAGATGGAACACTAGAAAATGGAAAGAGATATTTTTCCATGATGCTTGACTGGGGGCTAAAATCGATTAACAGAAATGAAGCAGGAAGTGCGAACCATATAGTCTCATCAACGATGGGATTAATTACTAGAGCCTGTGACGCCTCCATGCCCCGCGTCAGACAAGATAAGGGTAAGAAACCGGTATACTGGTGGACAGACGAGATCGCAGAGCTCCGAAAAAATTGCCACAAGCTTAGAAGGGTTGCCCAGAGAGCCAAAAACGAAATCGAAAGAACAAATAAATTGGCGTCTTATAAATATGCACGGAAAGCCCTTCGCCGAGCTATAAAGAAAAGAAAATCTGAGTGTTGGAGACAACTGGTAAAGGATATCGACTCAGACCCCTGGGGCCTAGGCTATAAGATTGTAATGAAAAAACTAGGGGATATGAAGTCAAGTAATGAAATGGATAGTTCGCGAATGGAAAAATTATCGATACACTGTTCCCATCTCACCAGCTAAGGATAATAGATCCCATTAGAGATGTCGACGAATGTCCCCCTTTTACCCTCGGAGAATTAGAGGAAGCTGTTTTATCTATGAAGGACAAAAAAGCGCCTGGACCAGACGGGATACCATCAGAAGCCTTAAAGGAAGTACTAAAACATAAAACCCACCCTTCTACTGGACATGTACAACTCCTGCCTCAACGAAGGTATATTCTATTCTGAATGGAAAGTAGGTCGTCTTGTTTTAATAGACAAAGGTAAGGGAGACCCTGAACAAGCCTCATCGTACCGCCCTTTATGCATGCTAGATACAGCTGGGAAAGTACTCGAAAAACTTTTAAAAGCAAGAATGAAGTCCGCAATAACTTCATCAGGAGACCTTGCGCCGCAGCAGTTTGGTTTTAGATCAGGTCTTTCTACCATAGATGCAATAAGGCAGATCCCTGAGGCTGTCTCAGCTGCAGAGAACCATAGTTCCCGATGCAAAAGAGTAGTGTTGCTAGTAACATTAGACGTAAAGAACGCTTTTAACTCAGTTAGATGGAGCGACATGATAAAGGCTCTCGAAGAACATTTCAAGTTACCAAAATACATGTTAAGAATATTGAACGATTATCTCAATGATAGAAGCCTCCTCTATGACACAAAAGATGGACAGAAAAAAACAAAAATTACAGCTGGTGCAGCGCAGGGATCTATCCTTGGCCCAGACTTGTGGAACATAGTATATGATGAACTTCTCAGAATTGCTTTGCCAGATGAATGCAAATTAATCGCATATGCAGACGATATAGCAGCAATTATCATAGCCCGAGACGTAGAACTGGCCCAAATAAAGTTCAACCAAATTATGAGAATCATTATAAGATGGATGTCTAACCATGGCCTTTCCTTAGCACTGAACAAAACCGAAGCCATATTCTTAACTAAGAAGAGAATTCCTACAATCATCCCAGTCCAAGTCGGGAACGAGTAGTCACCAGCATGCCAACTGTTAAGTACCTTGGAGTTACCCTCGACGTAAAGATGAAATTCCTAGATCATCTAAAAATAGCTGCAGAAAAAACTTCACTGCGAGTGCGGGCACTTGGAAGGCTAATGTCTAACATCGGAGGCCCGAGAGCAAGCAAGAGAAGATTACTAATGTCATCAAGTCAATCTATTATCCTGTTACGGAGCAGAAATCTGGGCCGATGTTCTTAGCAAAAAAAGCTACAAAAAAAATAGCGCGAGTCCAAAGGAAATCAGTCTTGAGGGTAGCTTCTGCATACCGAACGGTCTCCGAACCAGCTGTTTTAGTCATGCAAGCGTCATTCCTATTGACCTGCTAGCTATAGAGCGAAAGAGAGTATACGAAAGAAAAAGAAGCCAATCATAATGCAGTACGAAAAAAGAAGAGATAGAACCATGGGGCGGTGGCAACTTTCATGGGATGAGGAGACAAGAGGCCGCTGGACATGGCGCCTGATTAAAGATATCAAATCATGGGTAGATCGAACGCATGGAGAAGTAGGTTTCTACATAACACAGCTCCTTAGTGGGCACGGATATTTTAGGTCCTACTTACACAAAATCGGGAAGCATCAGTCTTCTGATTGTCTCTACTGCCCTGGTCTCATTGACAACGTAGAACATACTTTTTTTGATTGTACTAAATGGACCAACGAGAGACTAAATGTAACCATGATATATGGGCCAATCACACCCGACACCATAGTAAATGTCATGCTAAAAAACGAGGACTCGTGGGAAATGATCAATACTTTTGCTGAGACCATCCTGCGAGCTAAAAAAGGTGATTTAGACAATGTTACATAGGAACACTCTACCAATATGGCAGTTATAATTTATTTATTTATTATTTTTTTATTATTTATTATTTATTTATTTATACTTTTATTTTATTTTATTTTTTTTTTTTTTTTTTTATTTTATTTTATTTTATTTTTTTTTTTTTTTAATTTTTTTTTTTTTATTTTTATTTTTTTTTTTTATTTATTTATTATTTATTTATTTTTTTTTTTTATTTATTTATTTATTTTTTTCTCTTTTATTTTATGTATATATATATATATATGTATATTGTGTGTGTGTGTGTGTATGTGTATGTGTATATATGTATATATATAATATATTATATATATATATATATTATATATATGTGTATATATGTATGTATATGTATGTATGTATGTGTGTTTTTTTTTTTTTTTTTTTTTTTTTTTTTTTTTTTTTTTTTTTATTACTATAATTATTACTTTTTTTTTTTTTTTTTTTTTTTTTTTTTTTTTTTTTTTTTTTTTTTTTTTTTTTTTTTTTGTCAGGTTTTGAGGTTTGTTCTGGGCGTTGCAGATCTCCATGCAACGTCTAGACCCACATTAAAGCTTCGACAAAAGAAGACATAGGGGGGTAAGATGGGAGGGAGCCGGAAGGCTCAAGATAAGACCTAGCCTGAAGTAATGTGAATAACGGTTCCAGGCTAGGTTTAAGGGGTTTCGCGGAGTGAGTTTTAGTTGGTATGAGGCAGACCCTGAGTCCAACACTGTTGACAGACCGCTGTCTTCGTGCGTAAATGCATTTCTCTCTCTTTTTTTGGTAACATTTTTCCCGCAAGAAAAATTTTGCCAGAAAAAAAAAAAAAAAAAAAATTATACTCTTTATGATCTAGCGTAGCAAGCTCAAGTATTTTCGTTTTCTAAACTATATTAATCACATTAAGGCAAGTATTTGCCTTACAAACTAACTAAGCTTATAAAGGCTTATTTTGTACAAAATGAAGGACGTAGTCAAAAATAGAACAATATGTAAAGCGTACATATTACTACAGTGAGGCTGCAATGACTAGAATATTACGTGGCATGCTTGCATTGAGTCCCTGACAGTATCCATGGCTTTCACATGACCTGTGGCATGCTTGCATAGAGTCCCTGACAGTATCCATGGCTTTCACATGACACGTGTGGCATGCTTGCATAGAGTCCCTGACAGTATCCATGGCTTTCACATGACACCTGTGGCATGCTTGCTATAGTCCCTGTACTCTTGGCTTTTATTTAAATCTTAAATATGTAACATTCTAGTATGTGACAAATATTTATTTTTAACATTTTAAATTGTCTATATTACTTTTTTCTATGAACCTACTCGAGTTTGGTATACTTGTTTAGTATTAATATTATTTTTACATATAGTAGAATAGAATAACTATTAATCATTCAGTTATTCTATTCCACTATATTTTTACATTAATTTTTATTCTATTCTAAAGTTAAAAGCACAGAATAGTTAGAATTCTGTTCTATGCTGTCAACTTTAGAATCATAAATCAAATCTTAAGTACTCATTGTACTGGTAGCTCTAGACACTATGTAGTTATCACCTACTCTATTCATCTTTATTTTCTTTTATATAGAACAACTGACACTTAACTCAAAACAGAAAAGATAAAACCTAGTCAACATTTAAAAGAGATGTTGACAAGACTGGGGGAAATGGGATTCTGGTTAGAATCTTGTTTTTAGATTTTTTTTTGTTTTAATGGTACTTCCTCTTTTATTTCTTTTTAACTTCCTTTACACTCATTTTGCTTCTATTATTATAATATTCATCTTGTAGTTATGTTACTTCTGTTAACCTGTTCTCATTGACTAATGTCACTTTAGTTTCATTACAGTGTTTATCCCTGAGAGTAAAGCAAAATCTTTAACATTTTTAACTTTCATATTTGTCCCATCTTTGATGTGTGTTAAAATTATGATCATACCTTTGTTTTTGCTTGGTAAAATTAAACATTTCTTTTAAGCTAAAAGCAAATTCAGTTTGTTCTTTGTTCTGTTTTCTAATATTGTTTTAAAATTATGTACGTAAGTTTTAAAATACCTATACAATTGTATTACTGGGATCTTTCATTTTTTTTCATTTAAAATCTTTAGCTTGAACAAGTTTATTTACATTATTGATTGTTATTATTAATTTTTATTGCTTACGTCAGTGTTGGAGTAATGGCATTTTACATCACTACTAGAGAAAAACTTTTTGTTGCTTATAATAACTGGTAAGGTGTGTTTCAACTTTATTTCCAATGTACTTACTAAAGAATATATACTTTCCATGATGTTTAATAAAAAAATCACACTATTATTAAAAACAATTAATATATTGTCAACCACAATAGTATAAAAAATATAACTGACCGTTTTCGGCTTTACGTCATCATCAGAGCTGTTTACAGACAGCTCTGATGATGACGTAAAGTCGAAACCCGTCAATTATAATTTTTTATACTATTTGGTTGAAAATATATTAATTGTTTTAATTCTAGTGTGTATTTTGTTTACTAAACATCATGGTGAGTCTATACCGCAAAATTTCCGTCATAACAACTAATTTATATATATACTTTAGTTTTGAATTATTAATAAGAAATACTATTTGCCCGAGTAGTGACTTGAGAGGAGTTGTAATATATATATATATATATATATATATATATATATATATATATATTATATATATATATATAATATATATATATATGTGTGTGTGTGTGTGTGTGTGTGTGTGTGTGTGTGTGTGTGTGTGTGGTGTATGTATGTATGTATACACACAAAAAAAATAATTATAAAAATATTCGTATAAAAAAAATTACTATTACTGTTACTGAACCAATAATTTACCAATATTTTGAGCAAATGTATATTTGTATATATATGTATATATATTATATAATATATATTATATATATATATATATATTATATATATATATATATATATATATTGTATTTTTTTTTTCATTTTCAATTTTAAAGAAATTCAGGCTTAACTATTATCCCTTAATCTAGCAATAGTGACTATAGATACCTTAAAATGAGGGTAAGGAAAGGAATGATTTGTGTTTTAAGCCAAAAATATGACATTTTTACTGATGTCAATACTTAAGGTTTAATTTTGAGTTAAAATGCCCAATTATTTTACTTTAAGCTCTTATTCCTGCCAAAATAGCGATCTTAGACAAAAATATGCACTGGGCAAAATGTCTCGTATTCTACCCTAGAACATAATAAGCTCATTGAAAGTATATCTTCCAATATACTTTTTTTCTATATTAAGTCAGTTGAATGGGACACCCGAAGTTAACTATAGCAATAAAAAACATTCCCTTAATACTGAAGAAGTGCCCCAAGTTTTATTAATTAATATCAAACGGTTCCAAATAAAAGAGGGGGAGGTCTTTAGATCGCCCTCTACAAATAGAATATTATTTTGTTAAATAGGTTATTTATATCATTTTCGCGGTTATTTTTTAATAAGTAATTAAAAAATTGTTAATTGTTGAAGTTTATAAAGATGCATAGAAACGCAAATAAAAGCTAAATAATAAATTTGAGGAAATAAAATAATAAAAAAACTTCAAGATTAAAAGTAATTTTTTTAGGGAATTTTGGTCCAATAAGCTCGTTAGGTTGGTAGCCCTGATATTTTTCTGCGTTTCATTTTCATGTGTACTTATAATTATTTGGTTTAGTTTCACTATGATTTTACTTATTTATCCTTATCATTTTAAGAAACCGAATAACTTTATTTCTAGTGTAGTTGAATCTTGGATTTGAAGTTTTTAGTGAATTTTAATTGATGATGTCATGATTTGCTTATAAGGTAATGCGATCTAGTTATGAGACCATACTAACTTATAGTTTGCTCGTATGTAGTATTTATTCTTTTCTTGCCGATTTTACCTTAAGAGTAATGGCCTTAACACCACGTAGCCTTTGCTTATAAATTTAAAATTACTTTAATGAAATATTAATTTTTCATGAACTTCATTTAGTAAACAAGCTAATTTCTTTAGCTATAAATTTATATTATACGAACAAGGACGCTACTCTGATGAATACAGTGCTGGTAAAAGACGATATAGTTCTGTATAAGGCAAATATTGATTTTTGAACCACGCGATATGTTTGTTTACTCCGAAGTAAATCATAGATTAGTCGTCAGTATCAATTAGTCAATTTATTGCTATATGTATTATGCCAGAGATATTGAACTAAGAAAATCATAAGGGGGGAAACTTAATGACCCTATAAATGTTTAAGAAGACAAAGACGTAGATGCAACTTTCTTCAGTAGGTTATAAAGGCGTGAATTGATGTGTATGTTACTGTAAAATTGAAAATCTTCCGAATTAATGATTGGTTGTAAAATAGTTCGGTCTTGATGTTTTGTCGAAATACTTATAATCTTTGTAATACCTGAAACTGCTGTAACCTTGAGATTTATTGTTTTTACTCGAAAGGCATGAAAATCTATTTCAATACGCTTATAATAAAAATAATTGTTAAAATTCAGGTTTATGAATATGGCAGGTTGTACTAATGTACTGATTCTTACGCATTGCGTGGTTCATTCCTAATATGTTTTGGTTAAAAAAAAACAAGAAGAATTTTTTACAAAAAAAATTTAATAAAAAAATAAATTATAAAAATATTCGTATAAAAAATAATTACTATACACAATTAGGTACACAGTGGTCTCTGAACAATAATTTACAATATTTTGAGCAAATGTAGGTATTGTACTGGTTTCGAACACCAGATTTAATTCAAATGGGAAAAGACGACGTCTTCGTTTCTCAAATCCATTTTTAGACCGCAGACTTTTAATTTAATAAATAAATAATGGGTGGGATTCGTAGGCGGGGAGTTGGATGATAGTTTTCCTTCTTAGAAATGGTGACCGTAATGGTGTTCCTGGGGATGATAAGCGTGTCCGGACCTGGTGACGTGAGCGTTGAATCCATTGTGTTTGTCAGCGGTGTAGTGTACTTCCCTGGTGGTACCGTCAGCTTCCTTGAGAGTGTAGTATCCCTTGACTACATCACCTTCTCTTGATTCGTGTTGGCTCTTAACATCACCGGTATGGGGATCGTGTACACTGTATTCGAACTGGTAGTGAGGAGGAGCCTGTCAAATAAAAGAAAACATAAACATTTAGGTAATGTCTTATAGATAAGGATGAACACGAGCAATGTTATTTTAAACTAATGAGTGTAAATTATTTTACTCTTTATCCAATCCTGGTATAAAAGAAATGAAAACAAAAAATGTTTATGTTACAATGTTTATTTAGTGTTCATCCTCTTGTCTATATTTAGTCAGACATGATATACTTTGTTCCATTCTAGGGTTTCCTTTTTTCTATAACCTATTAAGTACACTTACTAAATTAAACAATTGGTACCATGCGACTAACAGCACATACTCCTTTTTGTGTCCCATTGTCATTAATGTCCTACTTTGGACCTACATATCAAGTTCGCTATCGCTGTCCAGTTCTTAGATGAGTGAATTAATTCTTAATATTTATATATTTTTTACAACAATATTAGCGTATATTATCTATATTTTTGTATTATATTCCTGTGCTTTTAAATTATTAATTAATATTTTTATCCACTTTAGCTAATTTAAATTTCTACCAGGATTAGATTTTATAACTAATCACACCATTTATGACTATGGTCGCAACTTACCAGGCAAAGCAGACATCAAATTATTCATTACACTTTACTTTTATAAAGGTTCACTAAGTATTACGAGTGTAGCTTGTTCTAAATAAAACTACGTAAATGTATTTTTTCTTGTTATGATAAATTTAAATTGTTAGATAATAATTTTGGTGCGTAACTGGAACACGTGTGATATTTAGAACAGGAAATCCACTTGTTTAGGCTGTGGATGTTGAAATCTTGAGTAGGTGTACTTTAAGTAAACATTTCTTTTAAATCAAGTTCCATTGGATTACCGGTATGACCAGGAAATGTATCTGTATTCTTCTTTTTATTATAATTCCTATGCGACATTTATTCGATATAGTTCCGAGGAGAAAGCTTAATTTATTGATTCTAATTTTATGTCTGTTTTACAATGTTACTAATCAAGATTTTTTTATTATTTATTTTTGTTGACGTGCGTGATAATAAAAATTTTAGAACATTTAATTTTTTTTACTTTCTTGTTAAGTAATTATTTTCTTTTATTTAACTTTATATGGAGAGAAAATGTAAAACAGAGTAAAAAATATTTGTTTTTTGATTACTTGCGAGTCATAATTCTTTTAAAGTACTTCTATCTAATTCTAGTACTACTTTTTGTCCTACTATTTATTGATTGGGATATTTAAAGACAAAATATAAAGACACATTTTATTTATTTAACTATCAAAAAGATAAATATAACTGCGGACCTTTAAATTTAACGTAAATAATATTATTAATTGCTGTTTTTATCTATGTTGCAGGTAAGCTTTGTCTGGTATATTAGAGGATATGAGCTGTTATATAAAATTTGCTGTTTTGTAAGCGAACTAAATATTAATTTTTTAAAAGTTTTTAAACGTTTTATACTTGCATTTTTTTACAAAATTAATTATATAAATACGATTGAGAATATCAGGAATAAAGTTAAAGGTATAATGAATATTTATTTATAAATTTAAATTATGGGTTGTGCATCTGATTAATTATGTGGCGTTGTAGTGGTAGGGGTAGGGAGTGGAAAAAACACTGCTTGTTCCCACTGGCAACTGGACACAATTTTATCGTTTTAAAATCAATTCCATAATAGAAACATTGTGCCAGTTTCTTATTTGGCAATTTTAAATTAAAGGTCTTTAGTGTGAACCAAAATCGTTGTGTTTAAAACTCGAAACTAGTCCTTTCACTATCGCAATACAAGTCCAAAACTTAAACTGAAAGAGATTAATAAGTCAAGAATCTCATTTATTAAAATAAAAATTATTAAGATAAATTATGAAGATATATTAGTTTTAAAATTTGTTATGATTTACATTTAATGGAGCATTAAGTTACTTTTGTCACGCTGGTTTTAAATTAAGTAATTATAAGTTTGACAATTTCATTCCTTTACTAAGAACGGATGTAGCCTATGCAATGTGTAAATTGTGACATTTTCGTCTGGTTTTGGTGTCTACGAGTAAAATAAAAAATGAATTGAAGATTCAAGTTTTAACAAAGAACTGTGGCATTGACAAAAGCCTCCTCTTGCAGTGTTAGCTTGACACTGCCTTGTCATTTCTTTTATTTATTCTTTTGTAACTACTTTTAACTATATTTACTCTTGCGGTGTCATACCTTATGCAGTCTTGTTTTTTTAATCTCTCTTTTTGCTTTGCTAATCTTTAATTTTTGAGTGTTGTTTATTTTGGTAATATATAATAAATAAGCAATAAATAAATATCATTGTTGTTTATTTTTTTTTGTATTAACGACGAAATTTTATTTAACGAATGTTTTTTAATAGCTAAAGCATTCTTTAAAATTAATTTTTAAGTTTTGTTGGGATAATCAATCTATTGAATTGTTACATTGTTTTGCTACCCCCATTCCACATTCATTCAAACCTTAACGTTTTTAGAATCTTTTGAACGAATCCTGTAGTTAGATACCAAAGCCAGTATAAAAACCACTGGTGTGTCGATTTTTTTATAATGCTTTTAGAAAGTAAGATTTTTATACAAATTGCCTCGATATTGTATTTTTCTATAAAAGTTGATTATCATTATTATTATTGTTAAAAGAGAGAAAAACTTACATAGTAATCTACATGATGTTCATGGTGAAGGGGAGCGTAGTGATGTCCATGACTGTAGTACTGAGCGCTAGCTACAGCAATGAGTCCAAGAGCTAAGATTACCTGCAATTCAAATATGCTTTATTACTCATACGAGTACGCAACTTAAACCTATCCTTTATTATTTTTAAAGGAACCTTTTATTGACATTAAAATATGGACTGTTGAGCGATTGATATTGTTATATGTATCTAAAAAAAATCCTAAAGTACGATATGGTATTAGTAGATTTAAATGAATACAAAAAGATATATACCAAAAGAAGTAGGAAATATATAAAAATAGAAGGTGGCAAAGTTGTGCTTTTGACAGAATTGATTTTAATTGATGTTGCTTCTGTTCGCTAAAATAGACTTCATGCATGGTATACTTAAACATTTAAACTTCCCCAAAGCTTTAAAAAATTAATTAACTTACTCTATTTTAAATTTTGCTTAGTAATGCAATGTATATTAATTATTAATAAATATACTATGGAATATAGTAGGCTTCAGAAGATTAATTCTATAGTAGTCTTTAGAAGATTAGGCCTTAAATAGTGTCGCAAGATAAGAATTGCTTTAAAATCATAGTTCCTAATCGTTATTGATTAGTGGGAAATTTTAACTTATTTCATATGACTTGATAAGTCATTTCTGTATTATAATAATAATAAGCCTTTTATTTAAACTTTTTTTACAAAAAAGACTTAACTACGAAATTAAGTTTTTCATTCCCATATTGTTAACAGAAAGTAGTATCAATTATTCTCTAGTAACTCTTTCGAATGCTGCATATGTATCGAAAATGGACTTCTTAAGCGATGATACATTAAGTTATGATTTCTCATTACAACAGTCCTACGTCGTCATTACATAATTGTGTTCATCTTTAAAATATAACTATTAAATAGCTATTATATTTTCTATTTTAATGTTTATTTTCCTAATATCTTTCCGTAATAGTTTTTTTCGTAAGATGTCCTAATATGAGGTTTTAGTTAATGGTTACTAATATTGCTTTAGTCAAGTGGTGAGCAGATGAGTATGAAATAAGTTGTAAAATGTGAAAATGACGGTGTAAATATTTTCATCTAGTGACAATAGTTTTCTTATGAAATATTGCTTATATCTTTATACGGGATATAAGTTGATTTTTTTCTGAATACCTTACTTGTTATTAACTACCTGCGATTACTTGTAACCTGTTAAACCTGACTACCTGCAAGCTATACGAGTTATTATCTCTGTCATCAAACAGATTAGCTTACTTGTACTTTTTACACAAACGTCGTTTTATGGGGTATTTATCCGGTGATTTATTTTTAAACTTCCTGTGTAACGATGTGTTATATGACATGCTGTGAATATTGTTGACTTAAAGTAATATTTCTTTAACTTTTCTTTTTAATGATAAATGGCAAATAGTTTCACGTAAGTAAGGGATCTATTTTATTTAGAAATAAATGCTATTATTGAAAGCATTAAGTATATATTTCTGCTAAAGAGCAATTTAACTTAAGTAGAAGGTTATACTATTAGTTCATAAATTCTTAACTTGAATGGGCCATTTAAGTGCCCAAGTGTGTTATTTTGTAGAAGGTATATAATGTAGAGACTACAGCCCATAAAATCGCAGGTAGGGCGAGTTTCTTAAAAAAAATGTACTCTGATTTTTTTTCAAAGACCAAAGAAAAAAGGGCAATGCATTTACGCACTAAGATTTACATACTGTATATCAACTATGTTGGGTTTAGAGTTTTCCTTGTTGCAACTAAAATCTCCCCCGCTAAATTTCTTAAATCCTAGGGCAGTTATTAGGGATCTACTCAACTCGGGTGCTATAATAAATTAAATGACTAAGTTTGCGGAGTTTTATAGTGACTATGAATGAAATCACAGAAAATATGATTTTGGCATTACCACATAAACATCATCAACGTCTTTTATTATTGGAGCGATTTTTTTTGCAGTAGAAGTAGAATTACATTCTAATAATTTACAAAGTACAAAATCAAATTATTTGACCGTTATCTGAACACTTGTTTTCAGTTTTAGCCCGACTTTCGGGCTTCAAGGTTCAGCCAAATCAACTTTAACATCTTTTTTGTTCATTGAGCCCAATTATACTCTCTATATAAATCAACTTTCTGTGCCCTTATATTTATTATGTATCCTGAAAAAACCTTAATTTAAAGTTATACTGCTACTAACACTCGAAACAAAATTAATTTTAAATATTCTTGGTTTTTGATTTTTAGATTGACCTTGAATCAATCTTGTTTTCGTTCATGTTTTTACTTGATAACTTATCACATTTCCTAGAAAAAAATCCATCACACACTTGTAATACGCGAAAATTCCTTTTATTCCCAACAATTTTTATTAAAATTTTCTACAATTTTTATTTAAATTGTCTACAATTTTTATTAAAATTGTCTACAATTTTTATTAGAATTGTCTACAATTTTTATTAAAATTCTCTACAATTTTTATTAAAATCGCACCAAATTTGGTACATTTAACCTATGAAACGAATTTAAAAAAAAAACAAGATGTGTTAAATATGATTAAAAATGGGTTTCTGATTATTTTATCGAAACTTTGAAATAGAAATTTTAATGGGACAGATCATACTGAGGAATAAGGAATGCATAACGTCAATACCTAGTTTATCAATCGCCTTAAAAATCAACATGTATTCCAAACTAAAGAAAGGGTCTAGAGTACTACTACACTAAAACATATTTATGCACCCAAGTAGTTGCAAGCTTTTAGAAGTTTAGTCGAAAACTCGAAATTAATTTACATACTATTTTCCTCACTTATTTATTAATTTAACAATGTCAGATACGGAGTTAAATTTATTCTAAACTTTCAATTTTGATGCTAACTTAATATAAAATCTTAAAGTCACAATATAGTAAATAATGTTAAATTTCGGTTTTTAAGATTAAATTAATTTTCATGTGCTTAAATTTTTATCTGAATTAATAATTCAATTTGTTTAAAACAAGTGGCCAAATTAAATACTATTAAAATAATTATAGGAAAACATGGCAAATTTATTTTTCTAATGGTTATTGTGAAAAAATTAAAAAAAAAATTTTCAAGATTATTTTAGAATAATTCAATTTTTATAATCAATTAAAAGACATAAGTAGTAAAAAGTATAGTAAAAAGTAAAAAGTATATCAAAAAGTAGTAAAAAATATAAGTAGTAAAATAAGTATATCATAAAATAGTATGTAAAATATTGTAATACAAATAAATATGTATATGGAATATATTATAATAAAGTTATATTAGTATTGTTTACCTTATACATTTTGTAAAGTATTGGTATGTGAAAAGAGGTAGTTGTATGAGTGGCGAGCACGACCGAACTGAGTTATACTTGGTAGTGACCAGTTATCTTTATATAGTATAGCTTAGACATACGGACTGCGTAACAAACACGCACCACACACCCATCTCAGGGACAATCGCACTTGAAACGTTGGTCAATCTCAATGGCGAAAAAGTCCGAAATCGCCCTCTATCTGTATTTTTGTCTGATTGGCCAAGTTATTTTTTTAATTTTATTAATTTATTTTTACTAATGTACTCCACCCTTTCTTTATCACCTGTTTATCGAATTTGAAGTTATATTAATTTGGAAATTTGATTATAAACCATTGGTTCTTAATTTTTTTAGATTCCTTACAGTACTCTGCTTGTATGGTACCTTTCCTGATTGCCAATATTGCCTCGTAAGTCACGTGGCCACAACTAGAGTTGCCCAAAATTGCTAGCTATAATTAACATTTTATACAAATTAACTACTCTGTCAAAAATGCTATTTGATAATTTTTACATGTTGATTTTTTTAAACAAAAGGCCTTAGCCTCTTGGCGCTTCGAGGCGTCAGCGCCTCCCTGTGGCGCCGACTGCCATGATATAAGCGAATTTTTAAATATATTAATCAAAATTGTGATTTGTTTACATTATGTTATATTTGTCAACCAATAAGACCAAATCTAAATTCTGATAATAATTTGTAACTTCGTTTTTTTAACCATTCATAGTGGTACATGTGTAAAAAATTTCAAAAACACTATTTGAAATTTCGTGATTTTTTAAAAAAATTTGTGGGGTTATTATTGAGGGTTAATGACGTCACACATATTTCACAAATAATAGGGTTCATTTCAATCCGAGAATGTGTTCAAAAGTTATCGTGTCTCATAGAAACGTCTAGGAACAAAAATCTCGCCGAAAAACTGTGAAAAATAAAATAAAATAACGGTCGTTAGAAAATTATTTTCAAGGGTGTCGTACTCGATGTTTTTCTGGGGGCTGAATCCAATAATATATTTATTGTTATATTATATATTCATCCAATAATATATTTATTGTTATATAATATATTCCTCCAATAATATATTTATTATTATAAAAATATATTTATATAATAATATATTTAATATTATATAATAGATTTATCCAATAATATATTATATTATTATTATAATATATTTGTTTTGTAAAATCTACTTTAATTCAAAAATGTTTAACAGCTTTATATTTAAACAAAAATGATAATATTGGTTTCAATGGAAAGCAGAGTAAGTTTTCTGAAGGATAATGTTTTACATTAACAGTGTCCAAAAGTTTGAAAACACAGCCCAGAGTCGCTTGCTAAATAATTTCTGCTGAAAGCTAAATTTATAAAAAATGGTGATAGGGTGTTAGAATGAATATGACATGAGAAAAAGTTTTGCCAAAGACGGAAACAACTTCTTCAGTTAGTGCATTTGAATAAACATTATTTTAATTAATAAATAAACAATATTTATTAATCAAAACATTGAAATATTGATTTAGAGTGTATTACAGTTAGTTATAGTAATTCTCATTGTCAGCGTTAGTTCAATTTTTATTAGATGACTTGTGTGCGTTTTTTAAATAACTGTAAAAAATCGGAAAGTAATTCAATTAAGTTGAAATTCGGTACTTGTAAATAAAAATAAGTTCACAAAGTTTCGTTTCAATGCGACAAGTATATCCATGATTTTTGTTTATCCATTAAAAATAAGCAGCATCGAGAAAGGTCCATTCTTGGATGGGTGCCCGCTTTATAGCCCAAAAGGGAACTATAAGGGTTCAAGCTGGACCTCATTGTCCAGCCCAAGAGTGTTGAGTGACTCAAGGCACTCCTGGTCCAGCTTAGATGAGCACTTGTAAGCAGCCAAGAGATTAATGGTCGCTTTACTGTCTGAACAGATGTAGATCCGTGATCCAGTGCGAGCCTCTCTCAGTAAAATTTGAAAGCAGCAAGAAATTTAGAGGAGCAAATCCTACAGTTAATTAGAGAAGTTAGTGTTATAATACCAACTTCAAGGTGCTGCTCCAAAGTGAGTTAAGCATTCAGAACAACCCCAAGATACATAACACTACTAGAAAGCACAAGAGTCTTGCCATTTAATAGCAGATCTCTAGACATTTATTTTTCTCGTGAATGGTACTAAAACAGTTTTAGAGGGGGTTAATCCCTAGACCGTGCTCCCCACACCACCTTTCAGTTAGGCGGAGTGCTCTCTGAGTTCAAAGACAATGTTTATAAACTTTCCCAGAATGAGGATAGCTACATCGCCAGCGTAAGCCTGAATGTAGAATCCTTCTCTTTTGAGAAGAAAGATCAGGCTGTCAATGACTAAACACCGCAAGAGAGGGGAAAGTACCCCTTCTTGAGGACAGCTTGTGTTCACTGCAGCTTTAATGGAGCAGCCGTTGCGTTGAGCCCTAGCATTCCTCAACAGCTGCATGGATCGAATCCAACCCAGATGGACTGGATAAACCCGATGCTGAGAGGCTTCCTGACAAATAGAATCTACAGAGACGCAGTTTAACGCCCCTTCGATATCCATAATCAGACCTAGAGCTAGCTGTTTCCTGCTAAGGGCACCCTCAATCTTAAAAACAAGACGATGAAGGGCTGCCTCATAAGATTTGCCAGCCTGATAGGCATATTGCAGGCTACTTAAGGGACACGTGAGATTGTCCCTGAAATAGCGATCCACCAGTCTTTCCATATCTTTCAAAAATAAAGATGTCAGACTAATAGGTCGATAGGGTTTGGCAAGAGTAAAACCTGGTCTACCCTGCTTGGGTATAAAGATTACTCTTACTTCTCTCCATGACAAAAGAATCGTCTTGTTAGTAACAAAGATTCTGAATATCTTAACAGATCATCCTGTATAAGACCCAGACCTTCTTGTAGCATCACTGGCATAACACCGTCAAGTGCAGGAAACTTGTGAGGTGCGAAGATCTGAATCGCAAATTTTACTTTACGACGAGTTTTGACCGTACCAGCCAAAACTGACAACCTTCTCCAGGTACAGAAGCCAAAGGAGGTTGAATCAACTCCTTCCTCTAGCACCTCTGGGCCAGGCATATGCGTGAACATCAGATGCTCTATGGACTTCCTCCTCTGAAGATGAAAACTCTCCTTCATTGATAAGTAGAAGATCATTATATACTGATGGTGCTTTAGAGAGTATCTTGTTATACCTGGCTGTAGGGTCGGCTTCGTTGACATTAGCACAGTAGGCTCTTCAACCTTCTCTTTTAGCCCTTTTAATCTGTGCTTCATACCTCCTGCGGATTGACTTATAGTCCTGCCGCAAGGTGAGAAGGTTAGCCCTTTTAGCCTTGCTATGAGCTTTGTTAACCTGTCTTCTGAAGCTCTCCAATTGTGAAGACCACAAGTGGATTGAAAAGCTCTTGTTGCGAATTTTCAGAGGACAGGTATTTTCATATGCTGTAGTAATAGCCTGAGTAAGACTCTGGACATAGTCCTCCGTCTCTCTAAGGCCTTCTAGACATTGACCTAACTTGTCCAATTCAAATTTCAGTACATGACGGCACTGATCTCAATTAGTGGCCCTCAACCCCTGCCACAATAAAGCTAACTATCCACTATTAATGGTCTGGCAACCTTAATCCAACTAAGTTGGGGCCGTAATTAACTTACACTTTGCCTAAAAACACATCTTAGCACATGGCACAAACTCTGACCCAACAGAACCTACTTACTGGTTACACCTCCCTTACCTACAAAGGAAAACAGTGCTACCAACTTAATCAACAAAACTAATTTAAAACAAGCAAACCTGCAAAAGCGCAATGGCGTCAAAATTCAAACCTAAAATCATAAAAACTAATTTTAAACAGTTTGAATTACAACAAAACAATTGCTACAGCTGATGATAAAACTTATATGTTTTTTTTTTCAAAATCGTCCTTTATTTAATTATTAATTACAATAATTATTATATATATGTACATATTTTAAACACTTTATTTATATGTTACAAAAATTAATTAAAATAAATTAAATAAAATAAAAAAAATTATAGGACTTGTTTAGGATCACATCCTACTTTAAGTTAAAAAAAAAACTTGCACTGTAGGAGGGTTGGCAAAATATTTAGAATGAGTGAAATAGTTAAATTAAAAAAAAGTTTTAGTAATTTATATTATATTGATTATTTTTCTTGATAAAATTGGAATATTCTCATATTATTTTTGATTGGATTTAATTTTTTGTTTGCTATAATTGTGTTTAACAAACATTTATAGAAGCTACATTAAGTAATTTTTTTTTTTACTTTGAAACTTGATAAGTTGTATCGATATTTTATGTTGTTAATTTATTTTCATTGTTAACTAACAAGAATAATTTAAGAATTTTTTTCTTACTATTTTTATAAATTATGTTTATTAGTTGGATTTCATTTAATTAATCCATTATATTTATATGAAAAAATAATAAAAAATTAGGCATATAACTGAAATAACAATAATTGTAATAAGTCAATTATAAGTTTTGGAAAAATAATTTATAATAATTATAATAATATGATTTGTAATTTTATTTATTATAATAATAATAAGTGGCATTCCTAGTGGTAGTGGAATGCCTGTCAGTCCTCACACTCCGGCGGCATCAGCTTTTTCCATTTTTTTTTGACCTTCCGAAAAAAAAATAAAAATAAAAAAAATGATAAGTGGCATAAAAGAGACTTAAAGAAAAGTAAAAAGTATATAAATAATCAAATCAATATTAACAACGAAGTGTTTAATATTGGCCCTTAGCTCCCTCTAAGGGCCAAGTTGTCGAAGCGGGTAATCTAGGCAAAAAAAACAACGAAGTGGTGTAATTATAGTAATATTAATTTTGATTTTGTATCTCAGATTTTATTATCTTTTTAAATTTATTTATTTTACTGTAAGAATGCAACAAAACACCCTGGTAGAGCCAGTTTCTTTTTTTAGCTGTTTTACATTTGGGTATTTCATGGAGACATTAAGATTCTGCCCAATTGGCTTTGCCATGAATGGCAAGTTATTACTATTTGAGGACGAGCGAAGCAAGTCCGTAGTAGGAGGATGAGTACAGCGAATCTTCTGTGTTGAGGAACAGTTCCGAAATACCCCGTACCCGATTTTTATTTAACAGGACAATATATGTACATATATGACAATATATGTACAATATTTCAGTTGTACGGATGACAAAAATGAAATAAAAAATTGGTTTGCATATATATTTGCTCTTCTGTTGTGAAGACATTAGAGTCCAAACAGCTTTAAGTTAAGTTTTTAGAGAATCTTATGATATAAAGCTTAAAATTGCTTTCATTCCATAAAAATTTTTAAAATCTTGCGACAATTTTTATAACAAATTCTATTAATGATTTGGTTTTAAAGTGCTCCATGTTTAATAAGACCTTAATAACATTTTTAGCCACTTACCACAGCCAGTTACTTGTTTGTCTGTATATATATATATATATATATATATATATATATATATATAATATATATATATATATATATATATATATATATATATATATATATATATATATATATATATATATATATATATATGTGTATATTACAATATATATATATATATATATATATATATATATATATATATATATATATAATATATATATATTTTATGATGCCGTTTGCGCCATTTAGGATAGTCCGATTGAGCTGAAACAGGTCTCAATCGAGTCTTCCTTAATATGTTTTACCTTGTTAAATTTGTACCTGAAGTTTTATTTTATTTTTGAAACCACCAATTTCAACATCTCGTCATATGCCATGTTCTGTTTCCATCTGAGAAATTCTTGAAGGTTTATCGTTCGCCATACGCAAAGGTAGAAAGTTTTACACATGCTTACACACAAATATAGGGTATTTAATTATTTTCTCTTTGTGTAAAAATTTGTTGTGATAATTGTAAAATTGTTATTTAAAAACATTTTTGCGTCAAATATTTTGGATATCAGGAAGCGAGCGAAACGGAATCGATTAAACTCCTCTCTTTAGCCGCCTTAACTTTCGTCATCTAAAGAACCTCATAAAATGTCTTTTCGTGATGACTATTCGCTAAAAAAATAGGGTTTCTTCTCCCCCTAAGTGCAGAGCTCATATAGATTGGCGTATATTTAGGTATTATATTATGATCTAGATTCTTTAAAATTTTAAGTAACCGGATTACATGTTCATGACTTAATCTTTCGAAATTCGAGTCAAAATAAACTTTTATAAGTTCTTCCTACTTTCTTTAAATAATCTCATTATTTCCTATACATTTTGGTATTTTTATTTAAGACTTAAGACAATTTCAAACATACTCAATAAATCCTCTTGACATTATAACTGTAAGCTGTAAAGTTGTTTTAAGTTCAAATAACGTATGTTATAATAAGGTCTGGTATTGTAAGGTTAATATGTAAGAATGGTACCTGCTGTTAGGAAGTGAATCTTAGTTTCATAATCATCTTGCCTCTAAATCATCTACATGCTCTGAACCGCCAGACCACTTCACGCCTCGGGTTTTAACCATTGTATGATCTTGATGTTAATACTTGTTTTTAGTTGTTTAAATTATCTTAGACTGCATATCTGGTCCATTTTTTTCATTTTTAATGTTTCATGCATGCTTGTCCCAGAATTTGAACTTTCCCCTTTGAAAATTTAAATTCCTTACAACTTTATTTTCATCTATCTATCATCTATATTAAGCTGTAATTATATTAATAATCAACTATTATAGCTATAGCTATATATATATATATATAATATATATATATATATATATATATATATATATATACATACATATATATAATATATTTTAACTAAAAAATATTTCTGGCGCGGTGGTCCGCATGACGTGCAAATTTCCTTTGGAATTCGTTTTTCTGTGCTTAACAATCCAATTGTTCCTTAAGGATCCGGTTTATGCTTTATAACTTGAGCAGTTACTCAATTATCAAACACTACTCGTAACTCATTTTTTCATTCGCACTATTTTAATGCTCAGATGAATCCATCTGAGCATTAAAATAGTGCGAATAATGTCGTGCACTGCCAATTTTATAGGCATAGTTTTGTATAACCAACAGGATAAATTATGCGCATTTCCTTTAAAACATACAATAAATGCTAAAGTTATAAAGCATTAACCGGATCCTTAAGCAACAATTGGATTGTTTAGCACGGAAAAACGCATTCCAAAGAAAATTTGCACGTCATGCGGACCACCGCGCCAGAATTTTTGTTAATGAGTGTGCCAACTCAATCCCAGTTAACTAGGTTGAACAAATGATTTAGGGTCGGGATGCCTTTGGGTTTTTGTTTAAGACCTTCTTTATAATAATTATCGAAACGGAGAAATTTCAAGTGAAAAAGCATTTAATTATCTTTGCCTCTTGTGCAGTTGTCAGATGAATGTTCAGTATAGTCAAATTTGGGGTTTTCTAGTGTAGTTAAAGGATGAGGGATCTATGTCAGTCAGGATTGTAAGTAAGGTAAGTTCTAGTCGAGTTAAAAGGTCATTGTCAACGTTAGATTGCAAGTTTATTTAATGCTGAAAGATCTTTATCGGTACTAATTAATACAGGTTTTATGGATTCCAGTCTAGCTCAAAGATAAAAATAATTCTGTTTGTAACTAACTAAATGCAAATGTAGTTGTACTAATTAATAATTTAACTATAACTATTAATTTAATATAGATGTATAACTATTAATATAAATAGTTATATGACTTAAATTAATGAATTCTATGGTACGATCTTAGTGTGAAAAGAACTACATTTCAATTGCATAATTAAGAGTGCTGGTAAAGTTTAGCTATTGACTAAAAAAATTTATTTACCTTAAAGCCGCTTTTAATCTATTTAGGAGATCGTCAGTGGCGCAATCGAATATTTTTATTTTAATAGTATCTTGCTTGCATCTTACCAGTTGTATGTGATGGGCAAAAATAATTCGGTATACTATCCCTCACAACTTCAGATTTGCTTTGCTCCTCCTCAAAATTTTATGTTAAAAAGCTTTAAGCTCACATAGACTTACTTTGGTCCTGCTTTGGTCAGTCTCATAATAAATTAGTATTCAATGACTAGGTTGTTATAACGTCAAACTTATTTCCCTTGTCTTCAGGATGTCTCGTTACCTATAACCTAAAAATGATATGGATGTTCTCGCTATGTTCGATCTCTGAAATATAAACAACCTAATGTCTCTGGTGTTATAATTAAAGGCTAATTAATCTATTCATCATAGATAAGCTATTTAATTCAGAAAAACGGAAGATGCTATATTATGTTCAAGAGTGTATTAATTAATTTATGTACGACATGGTATTGTACTCGTCGGCTTAGTTTTTATTCTTTTTAAATCTTTAAATTTAAAACGTTATATATAAAACAATTTAAAATATTTCCCAATATTCATCAGTTATTAATGTTTAAGAGATTGTTCGGATGAAAGAGTTGGAGGGGATCGATTTAATCTATTTGGATGTTTTATATATATATATATATATATATATATATATATATATATATATATATATATATATATATATATTATATATATATATACGTATGTATGTATGTATGTGTCTTTACGTATGTATGTACGAGATTTTGGTGTACTCTATGAGACACGATACCTTTCGAACGCTTTCTACATCGAAATGTACCTTGGTACAAAATTCAACCTTGCTAATTCCCTGAATCCTGTATGTTTATGAAATATGTGTGACGTCATTAACCCACAAAATGACCCTGCAAACATTTTAAAAAATTACAAATCCTAATATATATAGTTTAGATTGGGCTGACTGCTATGTAAACTTCACAAACATATGACCATAAAACCAAATTTTGGTTTTATTGATTCACATATAAATTTAAATATTCATTAATTGACATGTGAACAAATAAAGTTTTTCTCTTATACATTTGAAAATTCGCTTATATCGTGGCAGTATGCCATTTATATGAACCAGTAATACGAGGAACTCACAAATTATAACATCCATGTGGCTGCGAAGCGGCCATAGGAAGGCGCGGGGGCCACGAAACGGCCCCTAGCGCCGAGGCCCTAGGTGCGGCATAGAGGCTTGTTTTTTAAAACATGAATATTTTTTGTGCTAAATAAATAAGAAAATATTAGATTATGTGTTAATCTCTTTGATTGCAATATAATTGATGTTGGGTCATTAGTGAGAACAAACATTCATAAAACAATCATTCCAGTTTACTTCATATTCTAACATACACATAGTTAGAATATGAAGTAAACTGGATGATTGTTTTTAATGCCTCATTAGTGTTTATCATCAATTATAAATGCAAATTTTTTTATGAATCAATTGATTTTTTTCGTCCCATCATGTGTCCAATAAAAAAATTAGATGTTAAGATTATTATTTTATATTTTTAATAATGAAATTTTGTTGCATGAAAAACTCAAAATTATTAATTATTTATACTTTAACCAGCACTACTATTATTTTACGCGCCACTAATCATAGGGTGTGTTATATTTAAATAAGTATATGGTAGGCGATAAAATGACTTATAAATCACTTCATAATATGAACGTATTAAATAATGCAATAATAGTAGAAGGTAATAAATAAAAAAATTAAGAAAGACAATACTTAATCGTTGAAGTATCCAAGGTTTGGAGTGCAAGTTCCACTTGATATGCGAGTGTAAGTAACTCAGCCACGGCTGGTACCTTTCACTTTTTTATTTATTTATTTTTTAATAAATATTATCATGTTCATTCATTTATCAAGAAAACCACTAAATACAGAGGACAGGTTTATATTAACAATCTGTTAATTGACACCAATTGATTTTTTTATAATCGAAAAACCCTTAATTTTGGCAATATTGACAGACGGTGCACCAATTTTGTTTAACGAGTTTGACAATGTAAATAAATGTGAGAGCGATAAAACATGAAAAGTTGCAAGACAAGAATTTTAAGATAAAATGTTCTTGCGAAAACCATTTCGGTATGACAATCACTGACAATATGTATACGTTTTTATTGCACAGAGTAAAATTAATTCATTAGTTAATAAGTAAAAATTCTTTTTGATTGTAGAAAGCTTTCGAGACTTATCGTTTGTCATATATATATATATATATATTATATATATATATATATATATATATATATATATATATATATAATATAATATATATATTATATATATATATATATATATATATATAATTTTTCGGACATGTATTTTTTCAGCAGAATGCCAATCTGAATCGATCCCCCTCAACTTCCGTCATCCGAACAACCTCATTTTCATGAATAAAATATGCCAAAATGTTAGGCTCTAAAAATATATTTTGTCTTGGGGCGGAGATAAAGGATTAATTTTGACTCGTTTCATTTCTTCGTTTTACTCTCCCGTTGTTTAAAGTTATATTAATGAAGGTAAAAATTATTTCTCATCCTGTTTTGTTACTTTTCCTCATTTATACTTTAGGTATATAGGAAAAGTATTGTTATTAGTATTTTTGGTTTACTTTTTTGTGCAGGCACTGATGATGATCTGATAAGATTGAAAGCTGGCTATGTCATTATATGATTAATTAACATTGGAGAGAATTTTTCTTTTTATCCTTTCAAAGTATTGTGTTTCCAAAATATTCTAAACCAGAACTTATTCTAAATTTTCCGTTTCAGGCCTTTTAAGACCTCCTTAGTAGTTTTCACTAAGTTGTCTTTCTGTGTGTCTTTTATCATTTTTTCTCTTACACTAGGAAATAATACACTAATAAAAATACTAATACTGGGAAATAAATGCATTTCCCACACTATTTATGTTAGGGAGTTAAAATGTGGTACCAAAATCAATCTTTGTTTCTAGTTGTGCTATCCAAAAATTTATTTTATGACGTCATTTATCCCCAATAAAACAGCAAAATTCCAGAATTCATAAATCGCGGAATAATGTGTCGATCTGTTTGAGATTTGCCATACATGTAGTTATAATATATAAGACCAACATATGGGCCAAGTTTCGTTTTATTATCAGCATCAGTTCAATTTTTATCAAATGTCAAAAAAAATATAAATTAATAAAATCAAGTTAAATTCGGTGCAAGTATTTCTATTTATGTAATAAATAGAATAGTATATGTAGTTTCAATACAGCAAATATATCGCACACCCGCGCGGATAGGGTTACATCTCAAAAACATAGTTTTGAGAAAATCAAGTTTAAAGTTATTCACTTTTTTTAAACCGTGATATCTTGACAACTACTTCCAATTTTTTTTGAAAACTAAAAACTGGTAATTTTTCTACTTATTAGTACTTTAACATGAACATTTAAAAAGTATAATAACTCAACTCTAACTGTATCAAAGTTGGCAAAATATAATTTTTTTATGAGATGTAACACTTGTACTAATAATTTTTTTTGGATATAGTTACATCTATAAATATTACGAAATGGTATTATATTTGAGTACATAATTATTCATGGATATAGTTACATCTATAATTATTACGCATAGGCTTTATGTTTTCTACATACTTATTCCTGGATTTGGTTACATCTTTCAATAAAACAAGAAGTAACCATATTTTACTAATCAATTTGTTCATGGATATAGTTACATTTATAAATATAACGCGATGGCACAATGTTTGAACGTATGCTCATTCATGGATATGGTTACATCTATAAATGTCACATAGAAATCTTAATATTTAGCAAACCTTGAGCATGGATAAAGTTACATCAATAAATATAACATAATATAACAGTCTCCAAGCGGCGCGACCCTCTCCACTCCAATAATTGGATAACGAAATATCTGCTCTCAAGCGGCGAAAAATGGAGTTATCGTTATAACGACTCGAGGGATGGATAGAGAATTTTTTTCTGCATCAAACTGTGTACTTAACTAAAAACCGCCAAAAATATCGAGATATAACCCTATCCGCGCGGGTGTGCGATATCTTCGGTGTTAGTATGTTTTTTTAGTGTTGTTTATTATGATAATTTATTGAAATTAATTTTCTTAAAAAGCAGTTTCGAGCGAGGTTAGTGCCTGGATGGGTGATCGCTGGGAATAAAAGGAATGTAATTACTATCTGAAGACGTGGGAAGCGAGTTCTAAGTCGTCTTGCAGTATAATTTCGTAGATTTTTGTATTCTGAGGAAGAGCGAAGCGAGTCTAGGGTATATGCGTAGCAAGTCCAATAAGACGAGTAAAAGTTATGAGTAATTTTTACTTTTCCTCATTTATACCGTAGGTATATAGGAAAAGTATTGTGTTTGCAAAAAAATCCGAAACCGAAATTATCCGTTTAAGGTGTTTTAAAGCCTCCTGAGTGGTTTTCACAAAGTTGTCTGTCTATATGAGTGTGTATGTATTTGAGTCCGAAGTAGGGACGATTCCGATGTGATGAGAAAAAGTTCCGCGGTACCCCGTCCCCAATTATTTTTCCTTCGTTTAATATAGTTAATAATCATTTCAAACATTCTTTAAATTTAAGTCCATTCCATCATTCAGTTGTAGACAGAAGCATTGTAATTACCACTTTGAATTTATATTATTTTAGATTAAATTAAAAATTTAATCTATTTTATTAAATTTTAGATAAAGTATAAAGACACAACTTCACAACTTCGTATTCTTATACTGCAGAAAGATATAGTAGACAGAGTATAATGTTTATGTTCTTTCTCCTTTATACCATTCATTTGACACAAATTATTTTATTTCATTTCAACAAATAAGTGCTTCTATTTGATCAAATAAACGAGGAATCAAATTCAATTAAGAACTCAGAAATCAATCGAAGTCTAATTATACGCAGCCAAATAATGAGGAATGTGTCTATAATCATTTTTAAGCTCACTATATCAAATCTTTTGTAATAATTGCTATTTATAATTCCAATCTTTTATTAACTGATATTGAAATTCTGAATAAAAATTCAGGTATCATTCGAGCTCTAATTTGTTATTAAAGTTTATTTTTAAAATATTTTTATTAAAGTTTTTATTAAATATTAATTATTGACTGAATTTATTTTTTAAATCTGTTTTATAAATCTAATTTATAGAGCTATTATTAATCATTGAATGTATTTTTTTCTTAATTATTACCTTTAGTAGTAGAAAACTTATTGTGTCGACCTATAAATCTAAAGCTAATAATTGGCAAGATCGATTTTTAAGTGAGATCGATTTATGGATCGGAAGATGGAGCTCAATGTTTGAATTGAAAAGATTGTCATTACCTTAATAAAGATCGATCCCAAAATTTTCAGGGATAAGGGCACTAACTAACTAACTACAATCCTGATTTGACCTGAAAAATTCTTTAAAGGGGTTTTTGTATGATCTCTGTGTGTGATATTTGTAATTATCTTAGCTATGCTAGATGAAATCAAGCTTAGTTCGCTTATATTTGGGAGTTAATTAATTCAAAAATTATACTTAGTTCCGGTTTAATTTATTTATGACGTAATTTTTCCCAATAATAGACTATAAAAATCAGGTACGGGATACCTGGAAGCTTCTTCTCACCTTATCAGATTGGGTAAGGTCATTTTCACTTCTTCGGACTCGCTTTGCTTGTCTTCAGAATATGGAAATCACTAAATATATCTTACAGTACATCTTTAGACACATCTACTTAACTTCCAATACTTATTTATTACACGAAGTGATACATTTGCACCAAATTCAACTCAAGTTTTTAAATGCGTATACAAGTTATTCGATAAAAATTAAATTAATACTAATAATGTGATGAAACTTGATTTCATTCATCGATCTTATATTAGTAAAATGCACATGCGTGCTAAATCTCAAACCCATCAAAAACAGTCTATTCTTTCGCGTTTTTATAATTTTTTTAAACATTTTTGCCAAGAGATTATTGCGGGTTAATGACGTCATAAATATTTATTTCCGGAAAGCACAACTAGACCTATAGATTGCTTTTTGTAACAAGTTTTTTTGTAAGTATTGCTTTTTGTAACAACTGGGAGCTACGATAGTAACAGAGACATACGCACACATAAACTTAGTTGTCTGTTGTCATACAAACAGACAACTTTGTGACAACTGCTTAGAATGACTTAACAACATCTGGGAATGATAGTTCAGGGTAGAATCCCTGTTTTCAATACTTAGCGCCAAAATAATATTTTTTATATATATACCTACGTGAGAAATTAGCAAAAGTAAAAATTGTAAAAAATCATAGGATGTCTAGTATCAATTACTTTAAATTCTTTAGATAATAAAATTCAGCTATTCTGAATTTATAAAATTTAGCTAAAAACTTATTTTGCGAATTCAAAATATTATTGGTGCGAATTCATAATGTAGTTCTTTTGTTATCAAAACATTATAAAACATTATATATATTTTTTTTAATAATCTACCTGGTATTGTCTGCTTGTTAACCAAGTAAGATAGTATGCAAAGTGAGATACATTGCTGTAATATGACAGCGGGTTATCACTATGCTTTTCTTTTCTCAGTTTCTTATGACGAGAAAATAATTTCCAAAGTTAGGTATAAACATTTAACAGTTTAAGCTTAATCTTTCAAAGACAAGCACAGAAGTATATTAAGTTAATCGTAATATTAAGTTAGTCGTAATATTCCGATATGTACCTGTGTTCATTGACGTAATATTCCCATATGTACCTGTGTACATTGTCGTAATATTCCGATATGTACCTGTGTACATTGTCGTAATATTCCGATATGTACCTGTGTACATTGTCCTAATATTCCGATATGTACAAGTGTACATTGTTTAATATTCCGATATGTACAAGTGTACATTGTCCCTAATAATCCGATATGTACAAGTGTACATTGTTGTAATATTCCGATATGTACAAGTGTACATTGTTTGTAAATATTCCGATATGTACCTGTGTTCATTGACGTAATATTCCCATATGTACCTGTGTACATGTCGTAATATTCCGATATGTACCTGTGTTCATTGTCGTAATATTCCGATATGTACCTGTGTACATTGTCCTAATATTCCGATATGTACCTGTGTTCATTGTCGTAATATTCCCATATGTACCTGTGTACATTGTCCTAATATTCCGATATGTACAAGTGTACATTGTTGTAATATTCCGATATGTACAAGTGTACATTGTTGTAATATTCCGATATGTACCTGTGTACATTGTCGTAATATTCCGATATGCACCAGTGTACATTGTTGTAATATTCCGATATGTACTTGTGTACATTGTTGTAATATTCCGATATGTACAAGTGTACATTGTTTGTAATATTCCGATATTACCTGTGTCATTGTCGTAATATTCCGATATGTACCAGTGTACATTGTTGATAATACTTCCGATATGTACCTGTGTAACATTGTCCTAATATTCCGATATGTACAAAGTGTACATTGTTGTAATATCCGAATGTACCGTGTACATGTCCTAATATTCCATATGTACAAGTTATTGTTGTAATTCCGATATGTCTTTACATGTCATTTCCCCGATTGTACTTGGAGATTTGTTTTTCCTGTTTTCTTTATTACTTCTTATTTCACTTTACGGTTTATCATGTTTCATTCTCATTCATGATTTTCTAAATTAATATTTTATTCAGATGAGGTTATATTATACAGCGTTAGATGAAAGATGTATATTATTATTATGTAAGAGATATTAAGTCGTTGAGGTCCAGTGGAAGTTAGGTGTATATAGATGTGCCCTGAGAGCTACTCATTAACCAGTTAAACTGGGTTTATAGGTCTTCTATTCCATTCTAATCTCTATGCTTTGCTTACACACATGAACTTGCCCTAGTGTTGAAAACCTATTAGTTGTATTTGTGTGCTATTAAATTATATTTATATGCTTATTATTTCTATCCATATACTTATAAAGTCATAAAACACATAATGACTATATTTCTACCGACACCTCCTATTCGATTAAGTTGTGGTATATTACGTATTACACATTTCTTAGTTTCGTTAATTTTTGTATTATTTTGTATAAGCAAGTTTTAATTCAGCGATTTTTTAGGAAATGTTATTAGGATTGCGCAGTCGTTTTCAATTGAAAATTGAAAATTGGTTTGAGGCTCAAAGTCGAAAGAAACCGGTCCGACTCTAAATAATTGGTAAAGTGACCAACAAGTTAAAAAAACATTGGTAAATAAGTAGAAAACCTAAAATACTGTAGGTACTTCAATTCGTGTAGGTTATCATTTTTGGGGACTCTGGGCTAAATGAAAGAGATGATACGAGCTCTTAAATAACTTTAGGGTCAAGTCAGGGTTCCAAATTCGAAATCGGGTAGGTTATAAATTCGTGCTTCCGTGGGTAACAATCCATATCTGGTTAACGTTTCCGGTTTATGCTTTATAACTTGAGGAGCAGCATCACACCTAATTGTTCTGGATTTTTTAAATGAAATGAGCTGAAAAATTTTAAATTTTTAGTGTAAACTATAATTTAAAATAGTGCAAATAATGGTGTGAAGGGCTAATTTTGGAAGGATGGACATTGTTTTGTATAACCAATGCGATAAATAAGCACATTTCTTTTGAAAATATTCAGAAAAATTAAACAATGAGGCGTTATGCTACTGCTCAAGTTACAAACCAGAAACGTAATTAAGAAATTGTTACGCTCGGAGATACTCATTTAAAAGTAAATTCGCCCGGCATGCGGACCTCATTGCCAGAATTTTTAATAAATTTATTAAAATAATAATATTAACAATTTATATTATTATAAATATTTATTTATTATTATTATTATATTTTTTTACTCTATAATTTTTTTTCATATTATTTTGTTAATTTATACTAATTCGGAGAAAACACGTTATATTGTAACTAAATAAATTTTGTTCATCTTATTTTATTATTAAGTGAACATAACTTTGAAAGTACATAATTTGTCGAATACATAAGTGTGATATAGTGGGCTTATACAGAAAAGAACATGTTTACATAAAATATGAACAAAGTAGCAGTGGCTCGAATATCTGGTTGGTTAAATAACATTTTATAACTTTTTGATAGAAGATATTTATAATTATTTCCTTATGAATGTATTGTTTATCTTCATTTATATCAACAGTGAGGGATACCATCTTAAAATTAGATTAAAATATCTGTAGGTTACGGAAGATGTTTAATTATTGTCTAGTTCAGGCTCATTAACCAACTATCTTTATTTTTATTATCTTTTTTTTTAATTTAGAAAATCGGGTTCAAAGTACATTGGAACTTTTCCTCAACACATCAGATTCGCTGCACTCATCCTTAAGTGCCAAATTTATACTGCAACACATGTTTAGACTCGCTTCGCTTGTCTCAAGCAGTAAATTCATTCGTTATATTTCCATGGTCACCCATCCAGACACTGATGCTCGATGTTGCTTAACTTTTATGATACAACAAAACAGTGGATATTCTTGTATTAAAAACTTAGTATAATTATGTATTACGTTATGAAAAATAATGTTAACTTATGTTTTAAAATAATGTTAACATATTATGAAAAATGTGTTACACATGTACCAAATTTCAATGTAATTTTCATTTAAATAATTTTCGTTTAAAAAATCTGGTACGGGGTACCTCAGATCTTTTCCTCATTATATCGGATTCGCTACGCTCCTCCTCTCTTCTTCGGACTCGCTTTGCTCGTCCTCAGAATATACAAGTTGTTACATTTACACTGAAAATCGTCCTCAGATTGTAAATACAGTTGTTTTATTCCCAGCGGTCATCCATCCATGCACTAACCACGCTGGATGCTGCTTAACCTTTATGATCCACCAAAAAGCATGGATATACTTGTTATATTAAATCGAAAATCGGTGTACTTCTTTATTACGTAATGGTGTATATTTGTATCCAGTTTTAACTTAATAGGATTATTTTCCGATTTTTTACAATTTTTTTAAAACGTACACAAGTCATTTAGTCAAAACTAATGCTGATAATGAGATAAAACTTAGCACATATGTTAGTCTTAAACATAGCTACGTGTGTTAAATCTCAATCATTATGAGATTTTTTCAGATCACATCATTTTTTGAGTGTTTTATGATTTTTCGAAATGTTTGGTGAGTCATTATTGCGGGTTAATGGCGTCATAGAAATTTATTTTCTGAATAGCGAACTATATAATAAGTATAGTAAGTATATATACCAGTATCGTTACATTTATACTGCAACGCGTGGGACTAAATACATCTGTTTCATTCTTAGCGGTCATCCATCTCGACACTGACCACACTTGAAGATGCTTAATGTTAATGTCATTCAAGATGTCATGATGTTTTGACATTATTAATTTGTTAATGTTAATGTTCAAATAGAGTGATTTTACAATATTACTTAAAATCTAGTTTGTGATTCATCTAAACTTTAATCAGATCTCATTAGGTTATGGGCCCAGTGTGTTAAAGATTAATAAGTAGAAAATGGAATCTCAAACAAAAGTAATAAATTTCGGTCTACTGGAAGGAAAGTCAAACTGGAATACTTGGAAATACAAGGCTTCAATATGTCTTAGAGGTATTTCAAATGGACTTGAGGTTGTTGAAGGTAAGGTAACTATACCTGCACCACTAGCAGCTTCACCTTCTAATGAAGATAAAATCAGGTATGATTCTGAACTTAAAAATTTCTTAAAACTTGACAGCAATATACTCATGATCTTAACTACAAATATGACTGAAGAAACCTTACAAAAAGTAATGAGGTACTCAACAGCTCGTGAAGTGTGGTTAGAGCTACACAGGTTATTTGACGGGACTTCAGAGGATAGAGTATATGACTTATGTCTCCAATTCTTTAGTTTTAAGAAACATCCTGATGATGATATTATAACTCACTTGTCAAAGTTAAAGAATCATTGGAATAATTTGAAAGTAGAACTAAATCGTGATTCTAACAAACAATGTGATATGCCAAATGTTTTATTGATCTGTAAAATATTAGACACTTTGCCAGAAGAATTTTTCTCGTTTAAATCAAGCTGGCTTCTTATGTCAAAATCTGACAGAACTGTAGATAATTTGACAAATCAGCTCTGTGCACATGAAAGGGCTCTCCAACTTAAATCAGGAGTAGATCCTCAACAAGCCTTAGCTAGTCACCAGCATAAGTTTAAAATAGAAGAAAAATCAAAGTATAAAAGGCGATGTGGATACTGTAAACAAGGTTTCCATAAAGTGACACAGTGTCAGAAATGGAAAGCTGATGGCAAACCACCGAAACCAAAACCAGCTAATAATATAAATAATAATATTGACTCTGTTATCCTAATTACAGAAACTCAAGCTGCTTTAGCTACTGAAACTGACAGTGAATCATGGTACGTAGACAACGGAGCTAGCGTCCATTGTTGTCGAAGAAGAGAGTTCTTTTCAACTTTTGAGAAGTTTAAGAAGGGAATTTATTCAGTTGTTACAGCTAGTGGAGATTCTTTACAAGTATTAGGAAAAGGATCAATAGATATTGAAGCATTGGTACAAGGTCGTTGGGTTTTAGTCACTTTAACAGATGTCTGGTATGTTCCTAATATAACTAAAAATCTTTTTTCAGTTTTAGCCATTCAAGATAAGTACCCACATAGTGTATTTACTTCAAAAACAGAAGAATGTCAATTATCAGTACAAGGTATTAATATAACTGGTGTGAGAAATCGTGGTAGTGGGTTGTATCGTTTAGTTGTGCGGAACTATAAACCTAAAATTAATAGTCATCAACTTGATAGTCAGGTAAATGTAGTAGCTGCTAAAGATCAACTACAACTATATCATGAAAGGTTTGCACATCAGAATAAACGCCATGTAAGGGATATCATTCAGAGAGAATTTGGAATTAAAGTAAATGTGGATAAAGAGCTATGTGAAGGGTGTATCTACGGTAAAGCGCACAGGTTACCATTTGGCACGAGAGAAAGAGCTAAACAACCAGGTGAATTGATGCATGCTGATGTATGTGGTCCGTTCCAAACGAAGTCATACTCAGGTTATCGCTTCTTTGTTGTGTTTAAAGATGATTTTACAAATATCGTTATGTTTATTTCTACGACATAAATCCGAAGTTGCAGAAAAATTAAAGAATATGCTAGCTGAAATAAATCATTAGGTCACAATGTCAAAGAGTTGCTAAGCGATAATGGTAAAGTTTGATAATAAGATGTGAAACAGATACTCAGTAAGTATGGTATAAGACAACGCTTAACGATGCCATATACTCCACAACAGAATGGTTGTAGTGAACGTGAAAATAGAACACTTGTAGAAACAGCACGTACTTTGATGCATTCTCACGGCAAATTTCCTCAAGCCTTCTGGGCAGAAATGGTGAATACAGCCTGTTATGTACTAAACAGAACAGCATTATCAAGTGAAGCAGGAAAATCCCCATATGAAGCTTGGATCGGCAGGAAGCCTGGACTGAAGCATCTACGCATCATAGGTTCTACATGCTAATGTTCACATTCCAGCTCAACAAAGAAAAAGTTGACAAGAAAGCAAGCAAAGGAAAACTTGTTGGATATGATAATTATGAAGGATACAGGATTTATTGTGAAGAAACTAAATCTATTGTTCGGTCCAGAGATGTTATCTTTGAAGAAGTTCTTACTCAGAATCAAAATATTATTTAATACCTGATCAAGGCCAAGATTCAGCCTAAAGAAATAAAAATTTGAAGATACTGAATCAAGTAAGAATGATACTTCTCAAACTGACGATTCTTCTAATACTGACCAGCATAGAAACACTGACGAGGAAAATACATCAAATAAAGATACAGAAGAGGAAGAAGACTTTTTAGGTTTTCCAAATTACTTATCTGATGATGATGATTATGATAACAATCCGACAGATAAATCCAGTAGTACAAATCAAGAAAAGAGAGAACTGCGAGATAGTTCTAAACTCAAAAAACCAGAAAGGTACGGAGATCCTGTGATGTCATCTGAGGCAGATGTAAACAAAATCTTTGAACCAGAAACTTATGATGAAGCAATAAGAAGCGAAAACCATGAAGATTGGAAACAAGCTATGGATAGGGAAATCATTTCACTGAAAGAAAATCAAACTTGGGAGTTAGCAGAACTACCAACAGGGCATAAAGCTATCCCTTGTAAATGGGTTTTTAAGGTGAAGATGAATCCAGATGGTACTGTGAATAAATACAAAGCCAGGCTAGTTGCTAAAGGTTTTCGACAACAGAAAGGAAGAGATTTTGATCAACATTCAGTCCGGTAGCCAGGATGAGTACGTTTCGAGCTGTACTAAGTGTAGCTGCAAATGAAGGTTTATCACTGTTGCAGTTAGACGTTACAACAGCGTTTCTTTACGGAAATTTGGAAGAAACAATTTATATGCAGCAACCCCAAAGGCTTTCATGATGGTACAAATAGAGTCTGTAAATTGACTAGAAGTTTGTATGGCCTCAAGCAAGCTCCGAGGTGCTGGCATAAAAGATTTACAGATTATCTATGTGAAATAGGTTTTACGAAGTGTGAAAGTGATCCATGTCTTTTTGTAAGAAAGAGAGGACAACGGAAGTTAATCCTGAGTCTATACGTTGATGATGGCTTAGTAGCTTACAGCGATGTGCAGGATTTACAGGAGTTCATTCAAGAAGTACAAAAAGAATTTAAAATAACATATCAAGATGCTTCATATTACCTTGGAATGGAAATAAAGAAACATGAAGATGGCTCAATCACTATTGACCAAACTAAGTATATAGAAAAGATTCTAGAAAGGTTCAATATGAGTGGATGTCGTCCGGTGTTAACACCAATCATCAAAGATGAATCTAAAGACGAAAGCCAGTCTGATACATCATTTCCATACAGACAAGCTGTAGGTGCCCTCATGTATGTAATGTGTGGGACTCGCCCTGATATTTGTTACGCAGTAGGTTGTGTGTCCAGAAAGCTAGAAAATCCTACTAGCAGAGACATTACTAAAGTTAAAAGAATATTTAGATATTTGAAGGGAACTAAGGATGTCAAAATTAAATATTCTTTTACTGGTAGAAAGGATTTGATTGGATATAGTGACTCAGATCATGGAGGAGACACGCATACTGCAAGATCAACATCTGGTATAGTGTGCCTGTACTCTGGTGGTATTATATCATGGATGAGTCAGCTACAGTCGAGCGTAGCTATATCAACGACTGAAGCCGAAATCGTAGCAGCAAGCGAAGCAGCCCGCGAACTGATTTGGCTGAAGAGATTGTTAGCTTCAATAACTGAAATTGAAACACCAAAACTAATGGTAGATAATGAAGCAGCAACAAAGTTGGCTCAAAACCCGGAATTTCATAAAAGAACAAAACATATAAGAATAAGACATTTCTTTGTTCGGGAATTAGTCATAGGAAAAGACCTATACGTAGTTAAGGTGACTACGCAGAATCAACTGGCAGATTGTTTAACTAAACCTCTCCATTCTCCAAGACTGCGGGAACTCTCTGCAAAACTAGGACTATTGAATGAGGGAGGTGTTAATGTCATTCAAGATGTCATGATGTTTTGACATTATTAATTTGTTAATGTTAATGTTCAAATAGAGTGATTTTACAATATTACTTAAAATCTAGTTTGTGATTCATCTAAACTTTAATCAGATCTCATTACTTAACTTTTATGATCTATCAAAAATTATGGATATGCTTGTTGTATTAAAATATAGTGTATACTGATTTATGTCATAAAGGTATGAACTTTTACCCAATTTTAACTCAATTGGATTATTTGTCAATTTTTGAAAAACGTACCCAAGTCATCTTATTCAAGTTGGACTAATGCTGATAATTAGATGAAACTTGACACATATGTTTGTCTTATACATAGCTACATGCGAGTCAAATGGAAAATTGATTGCAACTTTTTGTTGCGTTTTAAGATTTTTCCCAAGTCGTTTTTGAAGGTTAATGACGTTAACAAAAAGGTAGACTGAATGTAGTACAAAGTTTCAACTCTCTAGCATAAATACATTGGAAGCTACGACGATAATAGACATACACACACAGACAGATAGACAAATTTGTGAAAACTACTCAGGAGGCCTTAAAAACGCCTGAAACGGATAATTTCGATGACATCCCGGTTTCGGATTTTTTTGCGTATAAATGAGTGAAAGTTAAAACGTACCCAAGTTATTTTATAAAATTTGAAGTAATGCTGATAATGAGATGAAACTTGAAAGCGCATATATTGCTACTCTTATTTATGACTTTTAAATCTCAAAACGATAAAAATTCGTCGTAAAAGAATTATTTTCTGGATAGCGTAACTGAACTTAAAGATAGATTTTTATACTAAGTTTCAACTATTTTGCATAATAGCACTAGGAGTTACGATGATAACACACACACATACATATACATAAACATGTTATTGGCCGCAACTCCTTAGGGTTTTTGAAGTAAAAAATGTATAAACCCATAATTTCATAAAGCTTCCCATTACAAGTTTTGCATTTTCTTTATTTTTTATTCATTTTTACATATTTAATATGCTAGATATTCTGGAGTATGAACCAAGGATTACAACTTAAATTCATTTGATAAAATAAAAGGGAAAGTAATGAATTCTAAATTTATAATTTTCTGTTTTTTACCAATAAATTTAAGTATATAGATTTAAAATAGCGTTCACTCTAAAATTAGTGTCAAGTAGTAAAGCGGTTATAAATTATAGTATAAAAAGTATGAATAAAAATGTATATGGGACATGTAAATAGACAAGGCATAAATATTGAGGGTAATAGAGTATAAATCAAAGAAGAAATTAACATGCAACAAATTTATTTTTAAACATTAATAACATAAACAAGAGGAATGATGAAGATAATAATAATAAGATGGAAATGTGCAACATAATGTTCTCATGGGAAATGAAATATCACAGTCGAATCAGTCAGGCTTAATGAACCGGTCAAGCAGTTTTGACAAAAACTTTGAAAAGAAGTTTGACAAATTGATGTAATGTTAAGTTCGTAAAATCGGATTTAAAGGAATATGAAATTTTAGATTGTAGAGAATTTTAATCATTTAGTATTTAAAGTTGTTGATTTTGTTGACAAATTGGATAAGCTTATAGGTATATTGGATGCCTATATATTGTTTTCCTGCTTATGATTAAGCATATTACACTATTGATCAAAAAGTGTGTATAATAATCTAATGTGTCAAATTTAGACACTTTTAAGTACCATATTAAGCCATTTTTTATTGATCTCTCAGATTTGGTATTCAAAAATTCTTATGTGAAAAGGTATCTCAGGTATCTGAAAAGCATTGGTTGTGAGTTTGTCAGTTTTGCTTGATGGTTTGGAAAGCCCTGTACTCTGTCAGGTTATGCTTAAAAGTACGAGTCCTGGTTGGATTGGTGTTGGGCTGGGTAGTGAGGTGTACCGGACCTGGTGACGTGAGCGGTGAATCCATTGTGTTTGTCAGCGGTGTAGTGTACTTCTCTGGTGGTACCGTCAGCTTCCTTAAGAGTGTAGTATCCCTTGACTACTCCTCCTTCTCTGGTCTCTTTAGCTTGCTTGTAATCTCCTGTTTTGGAGTCGTGTACACTGTATTCAAAACTGTATGGACCGGGCTGCAAAACATATCGTAAAATATTATATTATAAAGTGGAAATAAGCCTTATTTGATAATAAACTGCGTAGGCTTCCGCGGTTATTGTTATAAAAATTTAGGTCTACCGGTGGTGACCACCTATTTGTAGATGAAGAATCCGACTCAACTGAGTTCAGTTTTGTAGAGCATTGTGTTTCTATCCATGATGTCCTACATTCCTGAAGATGCCTCCCACAGTGGAAGCGAAACGTCGGATTCTTCATCCACAATGACGCGGTCACCACCGGAAGACCTAAATCTTCAAGCCTATTTTGTTATTACAATGCTCTGTAGCCGATATACAGACCAAAAGAACAACTTAGTGATTCTTATAGTTAAACTTTAAGCTTAACTTAAAATTAACTTAACCCTGCTTATTAAATCTCGGAATGACTGGATTCACTTCCAGTGAATCCACTTATAAGAATCCGTATGGAAGGATTTTTATTTCTTGGGAAAATGCTCGACCAACAGTACGCGGACTATCTAGATGGCAGGATCATATACTATTCCTTCTCTCAACACCGCGTTAAATTAAAGAGAAACAAAAGCTTTGACCTTCTCATTATATTTGATTTTGCTTTCCACTTTTGTTGAATAGTAAAAATAACACTTTCTAACGTTGCACTTTTATAATCCTAAGTTAAATTAATAACCTAAATGATGAAGAAATAAAAAAGTTACAGAAAACGAAAAAATTGGCAAAAAGCTTTCATCTTGTTTAGAGGACATTATCAGTTCAAAACCTAACAAACAAGCTAACTGAATTTGAAAGCAAAAGCAAAAACATTAATATTGGCGTTTAGCCAATGTTGCCAATATATTGGCAAAATACCTTTATTGGCGCTTTGCCAATAAAGTTTTTTGACAAAGATAATGATTTTTTTTAAATTCATTATCTTCATAATGAACTTCGTTCACACTCCTTCTAGTAGTACAAGGAGTTTGATACTGTATTCATGAGTGTTACAGATGTTATGATTTGATTTAATGTATTGCTTGTAATTAATAAGGTTTATTAATCTCTTGAATCTTTGCATGCTAACTGTAATTTATTAATGTAATCAATTAGGCATGCTATAGAGTTAGCTTGTTACTTTAATTATTAACAATTAAAAACGTATTTTTATTTATTTTCGGCATTAATGCAACTTTTTATTTTGTTATGACAGTGCTGATTAAATCATTGAGCGTATTACAGTTTAATTTGATTTTATAGTGAGTATTTAGGAAAGTTACACGAGATAGAGTAAGACTTATTTATATGTTATGACCTTATTATAATATCTTAGCAATGGGGTTTTTTCACAACATTTTCTTTAAATAACGCTTTCTGTCTTTTATAAATCGATAGGTCTAATTTTGAATGCTAAATCTCTCTATAACCTAAACTTGTGTGTCAAGATAAGTTGATATACAATTGCTTTTGTCATGGTAAATTAAGTTAAGAGGCATTGTTTATAAACATTTGAACATCCTCATAAGAATTTTTCTTATTTCCCGAGGAAAATTTGCTAAAAGTCAAATAAGCAATTACAAGCATCCATTGTTTTAAAATTTTTAATTAGTGAACGTTCAAGTCTTTTAAATAAACTCTTAAAATTAACCTTATTTATTGGTGCGGAATCTTAGTCTGCCTTAAACCTACTAATAATTAATCCGCGAGACTTCTTAAAACCTAGCTTGGAACTATTTTCCACATTACTCAGGTTAGACTTTATTTTGAGCCACTTATTTTATTTTATATAAAAATACTAACTACTTATTGTTGCTTATTTTCATTTAATTTTATGCATTTTTTCTCATTTAATGAAAACAAACGTGTTAAAGTATGAAAATAGTATTTTATCCATATATCTATTTTATATTGTTACTTACGCTTAAATCCGCGTATGATAGAATAGAATCAAGCGTATAACACTTCTCCATAAAATAAAGTAATAAGGATTTTAAACGAGCTCAGGGTAAATTATAAATTCGAGTTTAATACACTTCTTATTTTTACGCTATTTTACAATTTTTACAACCTTTATTACTCGTAATTACATAGGTTTTGTTGCTTATTGCAAAATTTAACTTAATAGTTTAAATCATCTTAAAGAAATGATATAATATGATTAATCGCTTCTAAAGTAATTTAGGTTAAAAGATTTAAATTACAAATGAAATTCTACAACTAAAGAGTGGTAAATTACTCTGTTAAGAAATTAGTACACTTTTGTAACTTAATTGTATGATAAATGTGAGTTGAAGTCGTATTGGATTTGTCGTTATGATTATTATGTTCATTATATTTCTTTCTGTTAGTTCTGGTTGGACACACGATGCATGTATGCTTTAGTGATTCAATTTTTGTTATAAAAAACTATTAAATGGATAAAAATATACATTATAATGTAAGCGGTATATTATAAGGAAGAATAAATTCGCTTAGGTAATTAGTTATTAACTTTTACTGACTTTTAATATTAATGGAATCTATATTTTAAAAAATAATTAACATTTTATAGCCATTATGGGTGTTTTCTGTGAAAAGATTTATTTGCCATGTTTTATAATACATCTTTTTTCATAGAATCCTACTTAATACACAGTATTCTCTTTTAGTTACCTTTTTGAAACTAGATGTCTTTTATAAGAAATAAATTAAATGAATAGAGTTTACAGTTAGTATGTATAGTGTCTATTAGTAGCTCTTGAACTAATCTATTACTGAACCAAACCAATTGCCTGGTAGTTTTGCTAGGAATATTAATATAGTGGTCAAGTTATCTGTCGTTCAAAACGAAACGTAAAAAAACTTTTAACTCCAGACGGTGTATAATGTAAAGTTCATTGACTAGTTTTTAGTGAGTTATAAAGCACTTTTTACTCGGAAGGGAGTAAAAGTTACTTTTCACTCCCTTGGCACCCCAAAATTTATAAAGGTCAAAGAACATTTACTGGTTCAAGCCAAAAGAAGTTTTTTGGCTATATTTTTTTTTACTTTTTTTGGGGGCAGCACCTCCTAAATTTATAAGAGGGTTCCGACCCAAAAATACAACTAAGCGTATGCAAATAAGAATATAACAATAATTAAATGACCTGAACTTCTAGAGATAAAATCTTGTATGCCTTCGGAGAGAAATGCTATTTATCCCCTCGCAATAATTACCTCCTTTGGCTTCGCATCGGGAGTTAAACCAATAAATTTGAACCAACTAACAGCTCAGGGAAATAATAGCCTTCTTTACCCCGTTGGCGCATAAATATTTATTAGCAAAGTACATTAAACTGTCTATTTAAATTTAAAAATGAAGCTTAAGTATATGTACCTCATGATGCTCCTCTGGTTCATGCTCGTGTCCGTAGCTGCTATGTTCATAACCACTGTCGTATCCGTAGCGTTGGGCAAATGCCACAGCGACCAAGCAAGAAACGATCACAAACTAAAACAAACATACCATTTATTCTATAAAATTATTATTAAACTTGGCAGAAATAAGTTAAAATTCTTTACTGTTATTGATCTCTTAATTTACTGTATAAAAATGTTTTTGATTGGATATAATTATGTCTTGATTTCTGCTCCGAGTCAATTATTTCGGTTTTGATTATTCGAATTTTTTAAAATATTGTATTGAGTCCATCAACACAACAAAATTGTTTGCTAGAGCTTTCGAAAAATTTAAATTTATTAATAGGCATTATTTAAATACGAAAATAGTATATTATGTTACAAGACTGTGAAAAAGGTTTTTTTTTTTTTTACCGCGGTGACTATATTTACTATATATAGTAGTAGAAGGAGCCGAGGTAAAAATACGGGCCTTCGGCCGTAGTCGCGCGCTACGCTATTTTCTTCAGGCCGCTTGCCCTAGTAAACAACTTTAAAACGGTATAGTGTATTAGAATTTGTCGGTACACTTCTTTCGATCGCCTCGTTGGCCTCTAGCGGAGTATTTTAATGTGGATCTTATTCATGATTATTTTAACTTGATAATAAATAATTAATAACAGCACTTTCCACACAAACATCGTTACGCGGGCCTTTATCTATTTCATAAACAAATTAAAGTAAGCAAAACATAGAAGGTTATTATAATGTATAAACGTACTAGCGCCCGATAAGAAGACATATTTAGGAACTTCACATAGCAACAGTTTTGTAGTTTTTTACGGAATGGCCGACAGTAAAAACTACGAAACTTTAAGAGACGGTTAAAAACGCATTTTAACTACTTTTTTGAGGATTTAAAGTATCCACTTTACAGCCGCCCGGAAAATTATGCATTAAAATAAAGAAATATAAATGAATTGATTTTTTTAAATTATAACGTGAGATAAAATAATTCTCGCAAAAGGTATGAAATCCTAAATGACATAAATAACTTTTTAACTTAAAAAATGACTTGTGCCTACCTTGTACATTGTAGTTTTTTTATTAGTGTTTTGTAAAACTGGACTAGTTATTAATGAATGATGCTACTAATAAGGTACTAAAGCTATTTATAATCCCCCTCTCACCTGTTGATCCTATAGTATGCACACGTCTATCATATTTCTTTATGGCCAGGTGAATCCGCACCGTAACGTCTTCATACTATGTGTTAACTAATTTCCCTCTTTGTTGTTTATTTTTGTCTATAAAATATCAAAAAACATTTATGTATGTTTCAAGTTATATTGTTTTATAAGTTTCCCAAATCTAAATTTATTTTAAGTAATTTTTTAATTAGTTTCAAATATTTTATTAAATTATAGCTAAGACGTATTTATGTAGTTTTACATTTATTAATGTTTTTAAATATATTTAGTTTTTGTTTTTGACTTACGACTAAAATCATCATAGTAAAAATTACACATATTATAACGAGTTTTTGCTATATTGAGTAATTTTTTCATTGTTAAATAATATTTTAATATTTTTGAATGTTTATTAGGCCTGAATATGTAGATCGCAGGTTAATGAAATTTTATGATTTAATGATAGTCCTCCGTTGTTACATGCACATGTTCCAGTGTATTAGATGGTTTAATTGCTTGTACACTATTGTTGACGCGATTTGTGTTCAGTTCAGTCAGTAGGAACTTAATCCTGTTTTCTAGGCTAAGAGGAAAACCTGTGACCTTAGCATACTCTAATAAGTTACTAATTATCTGGTGTTAATCATTAAAATAGATGTTTTAATACATAATGTATGTAACCAATAATCTAAATGGATCGTTTAAATTTGTCATAACGTTAAAGCAATATCATGCATTTAAATACTAATATATAAGGTAATCTTTTGTGCAATCAATCGTTTTATTTACATTTACACTACGTTTTCAAAATGAATGGCTCGAACATACGTTCTAATCAGTTTTGACACTATTTACTTAAATTTAGTTATCAAACTTGGTAAAAAAATCAACCTTAGGGAGGGCGTGAACCCTGTTAAAATCTAGGTTGTTGTGGCGTCATCGACCCGATTTGTTGAGTCAGCAACATTTTCAAAGAATCGTTAAAATTCAAGTTTATTGAAGGTTACTATTTTTCGCCACGAAAAAGGTCCTTGTTTATGTTCCTTAGGGTGATGAATCGAATGAACCTAGTCAAAGTCGATACAGCTTCTCTTAGTGACTAAAAGTCGAAAAAGAACAGGAAACCAAAATACCGGTCTCTAACATTTTTTTCGAGTGAGGTGTCGTTTTTGGTGTTTTTTGGGGTGCTGAATCCAATAAAAACTGTTCAGAGTCGAAAGATACTGATAGTAAGGGTTACCATTTTCAAATCTTAGTGCGAGCGCTAACTTTTTATTGTCTTATTTGGAGTATTTTAGTTTATACTTCAAAATAAGTCTAGCGCGGAGGTCCGCAAGCTTTAAAAATTTGAAAAAATAAAACATCAAGTTGTGACGCTATATTGCTAAGCCTTTTAAATATATACTGCAAAAATTGGATTGATAAGCTACCGTGTATTTGAAAGAAAATTCGCCCATCTTGACCTCCGCGTCAGTATTATTTTGAGTCTTGTCTTGGTTTGTAACTGAGGTACAAACCATAAGGTTTATGGTTTCTTCCTAAAGTGATCCTATTTCAGGTTTAAAACTTTTTATTTTAGCATACAAATTTAGTTTATCAGTTAATTTTTATTTTTATATATTAGTTAATATCTGTAGCTTTGCTAAATTGTGTTAAAGGTTTAGTATATTTCCTGATTATATAAATTAAAACTGGAACCCCAAATTCAAATTTATCAATAGATATATAGATAAATAGATATGAATCGATATCTATAGATAAAATATTTATTGCATTGACTATGTATAATTATAATGAATACACAATAATCATAATAATTCTGGCGCGGAGGTCCTCATACCCGTCGAATTTTTGACACCGGGCGTAAGATCCAATAGAAACACAGAATTGCATATTATGCAGCCAAGCGCTCTTTCTAACGTTATTATATCTCTATAAATATCTTGACTTTTTAATGAATTAAACGATTCAAAAAAATATAAAATCTGTAATACAAAAATATCTTTAAACGTTGCTCTAATGTTAACACTTCATAAATTATTACTTTAAATTAATAATTCTAGCGCAAAGGTCCACAAGCCAAACAAATTTTCTTTGAGTCGCGGGCTGTCTCGCCCAATAATCTATTTTTTGCTTAAGCATCCGGTTTATGCTTTATAATCTAAAAGCAGTAGCGTCACAACTTGCTATTTATTTTTCTGCTTTTTTTTAGAAAACTACACTTTTTGTCCTGTAAGATTATAGGATAAGATTATTATTCGCACTCATTACGCTTTAATACTGCTGAGGTCTCAAGTAACAAATCATGTACAGAAACCTTAAGGAAGACATGAATTAAACACCGAAGCATGCATTGCAAAGCAAATTCCGGCTTGCGGACCAACACGCCAGATTTCTTATGGTTATAAACTTATATAGTATAATATTGTATAGTATAGTATATTACTATACTATACAATATACTATTATATATATATTATATATATATATATATATAATATTATATTATATAATTATTTATATATATAATATATATATATAAATTCATTAATATAAATTTCGTTGTATAGAAATTGAAAAAATAAATAACTCTGTTCTATTTTATGATATTTTAATGGATATATAGGATGAATAACAACCTCGCAGTTGCATATCCAGCAGCTTTTTCTGTTATTAGCGGTACTGTCACAGCATATTTTGTCTCTTAACATTATCACCCACTGTAAAATTGCGTCATCAATGTCTTCATACTTGCATACCGTTAATTTTTTTTTTTAAAATCGCCACTCGTTTCGTATAACCAGGGAGTATATAGGTATAACCTATATACTCTTTGGTATAACCTAAGTATAGATTCCCGATTTTTAAAAATTGTTGATATAGAACTAGGAGCGATTTTATACTTCAGAGACAAGTCTTTGTTTTGACTCCATGGTCAGAATCTTTTAATAAATTGATTTTTTCAGAAAGGGACAGCGATTTCCGTTTTGATATTTTAATAAACTCGATTTACAAGAATAAAAAGTTTCACAAACGAACTGGTCAACCGAATGCCAAATTAAAACTGAAAGATTTTTTAGTTCTATGCTGTGTTAATCCTAATTTCATAGAAATTGTAAATAAAGAGTTCGCAAAATTAAATAAGGCAGGGCGAGAATCAATAAATAATTGTTCTGGGAAATTATAGAAAACAGAAGTGCCGTTTTAGTCAAATTCTTGGAAGTTTGCGGGTCTTTATCTTTATTTCTGAAAATTTTGTTCGTTATATTATATAGAAATTTTTTCGTTAAATAGAAACACTTTTTAAATATACAAATTCAAGGGAATCGTAAATAAAATTCGTTACATAGAGAAACTTTCGTTGTATAGAAATTCGTAATATATGGAGGTCCGACGTATATATATATATATATTATATATATCTAATTATATATATTATATATTATTATATATTATATATATATATATTATATATATAATATATATATATAATATTATATAATATAATATATATACTATGTGTGTGTGTATCATGCTGGATAGAAACTCCTTACACTTGGTGTTTTAGAATCGAAACGAAACTTGCATATGGGGAGATGTTGGGGAGGTTACGGAGCCGATTGTTTGTAAAATATTTATGACGTCATCAACTTAAGTTATGGCTTTATAAAAATTATTTTTGAAACCTAAAACGGCTTTAAAACAAATGTTCAGGTTGACAGCAAGCTAAATCGATCGATATGGGAGGATAATATTTCTACTATAATTCATCTTGTGTTTTAGGATCTATAAGAGTTACAGACTTTTAATTTTTGTATCTGTGAGTCTGGCGAGTTGAGTATTGTGGCGTTACCCAACAGCAAGATTCTGTTCTAACGTTGCTGAAGAGTAACGTTCTGTGTAAAACTGTTTGATTTAACTCCTGTTCATGATAAACATTCCCTAAAATGACGTAAGAAACAATTTGCTATGTCAAACAAATTTAAATATTAGTATGATGGCATAAGCTTGGATTTTGACGTAATAACTTTACGTTGCCAAGCTTTGTTTCGATCTGACAGAGATTTAAAAGCTATCATTTGCCGTAAGTAAGGGTATAGATATTACTTTATACATAAGACCTCTAAGTTTGCGCCTTGTCACACAGTAAACTACTCAGAACTTCATAAAACGCATTATTATGATGAAATCTGCGTTCTGAATGCATATTAGTGGATCAACAAAAAAAGTCAACTACTAATAGGATATATTTCTCTTATTTAAGCTTGATCGAAATAGTGATATCAAGTAATTAAAGTGGCCTTAGAGCTTAAATGAACAGACTATAGTTTGGAAACAGTTGTCAACATAAATAAAAATATATGTGATGTATTTTAAAAATTTTACAATTAAAAATAGGAACAGGGTATCTCAGAACTTATCCCCACAACTTTGGACTCGCTGAGCTCGTCCTTAGAATCTTAAGGTGGCCAAAACGTTAAGAGCGATATAATTTGGTCTCGCTTCGCTAAATGAGAATAGAGAGATACTCTGAAGTCTAGGGTATAATAACTTCAGTCCTGCTACACTGAATGAATTTAAATGTTATACCTATATTATAAAATCATCTGTGATCATATTCGGAGGGGTTAGTTTTACAAATTTTATTTTTACATCAAACGTGTAACACACTATATTTATTTCTTTCTCTCGCACATTATATTCAAAAATGCGATGTTCGCCATAAAAATACAAAACCGAAATTTCATCATAATTATGCGTTTCATGCATGTATGTATAAAATAATATCTACCTTTGCGTATGGTTCATGATAACTTTTAAATGGTCTATCAGATCAAAACGAAGCTAGGTATGCGGAAAGAAGTAGAAAATTGATTGCGTCACTAACCCAACCATCATAAAAACTTTTTTATTATGCATTTAATTTTGAGACTTGACCAGGAGTTAAAATAAAATGGCACTTATGGTTTATATACAATATATATATATATATATATATATATATATATATATATATATATATATATATATAATATATATATAATATATATATTATATATATATATTGTATATATGTTGTGTGTGTGTGTGTGTGTGTGTGTTTGCTTCAAATAAGTTTACTTTAAATCCAGTGTTTCATCAAAGGCATTACATTTAACTAATAATGAAACTGTGCAAAGTAGGCTTAAAATTTGACTTTTTTTACTTTAAACCGGTGGAATATCAGGATTATCAGGTCAAAAATGTTAGCTTCCCCCCAATATTTAAAGGAAGAACTTTACACATTAAGTAGGGAAAAATGTTTATATTGATGTAGGGTAAGGATTATACTATACTGGAATACAACTATGTATTGCTAGTTTAAGCTACTTTCAAATTTGCAGTTTTTATCTTCATATTAGTTTGTCTTTATCTTTGACAACTTATTTACCTTTCCGATTACACATTTATTTTATTTATTGCTTCTCTACCATTGTTAATAAATGGAAAAGCATTTCATTAGCAAAAAATGTAACATCCACTTATTCATTAAATGGATTACACATTTATTTTATTTATTGCTTCTCTACCATTGTTAATAAATGGAAAAGCATTTCATTAGCAAAAAATGTAACATCCACTTATTCATTAAATGTTAACGTTTCAGCGCCTACAAATCCCAAAAATTAAAAAAAATGCTATCTGTATGTATTCATGAGTGTTTGGATGTTTACATTTCACTGCTTAAACGGCTTATCCAATTTTTAATTGAACTTGGCTCAAAAATCAATTACTATTAAAGGAAGAATTAGTTAAATTTTGGAGGTAATCGTACAGGTCGTATCGAAATGAAGTCACTTCAAACTTACGAAAAATACAAAATAATATTTGTTTAATGAAAAATATTTCTAAATTACGTTTTCTGAAGAGAGAAAGATTTTAACTACATCCGTAGATGTTGCTATTTTTGAAATATTAACTTTTCAATTATACCCAAATCCTTATTAGACCCAATATCTCTGGAAGAGCTAATTTTGGCATTAAAAAAGAACAATAATACTTGCCCCGGTTCTGACAGCATAAATTATTCCATGTTATCAAATTTACCTACTCCATATAAACATTTACTTTATTTTTTTTTCAACAAAATGTTAAGTGTAGGGGTTAATTTCCCCAAGCAAAGGTATGAGGAAGTTGTAGTTCCTCTTTTAAAGCCCGAAAAAAATCCTGATTCCGCAGATTCATATATACCGCCCGATTGTTCTTTCGTCGTGTGTTAAAAAACCTATGAAAGAATTCTAAAACAAAGGTTAGAAAGATGGTTCGATGTAAAGGGTTTGTTACCCAAAAGTTAGTATGGTTTCCGAAAATTTAAATCGATCTTGGAACCCCTAGCTATACTGTTGGCAGAAATTTACCGATTAATTATCGGTATAAGATTTATATCGATATATTAACAATAAAGCTAACGATACGTGGACAAAATGGAATCGCTCGCAGACTGCTTGCAAATTTTATAAACAGGTGCAAGATAAACTTGCAATGCCATGGTTCAAAGGGGAAAAACGGTAGCAGGAAGTTTTTTTGTAACTTTAATAAAACTGAGATGAACCATGGTGTATGTGCGCATATCTTTATAAAAAATTGGAAAAATAAATCATCCTTTATGTTCACTATGTAACGAGGTGGAAGATTTGCACACCTGGTTATGATTTGCAGTAAATACCAAATAAAAAAAATACACTCTGTTTAAAAAACTTTATAATTTAAAGTATACTACATCCTTTCAATTATGTCTCTCTACTTTCTTGCCGTTCTATTGTAGTTTTTAACCATCTCTATACTTTTTTAAAAGAATCAAATATCCATTTTTAAAATAATTTAATTGATTATTTTCTCAAAAACTTAATTTACTAAAAAATTTAAGTCCTATAAACAAAATAATTAAAATTAAAAAAAAAATATGCAAAAAAACCTGAGTAAAAATATATTCATATATAAATGTATGCGTGTGTCTTTGTGAGTGTGTGTGTGTGGTAGAAGTATTGTACGTATATTTTTTCAATATTTCATTAGCAAATGTCTGATAGCCTATTTTATAACTATAAATATGTTTAATTTAATTGTCGGCAAGACTTGTATTGTAATATCTATCAGGATAAAATTATTTATATATCTATCGCTTAATAAGATACTTTTAAGATAAGTTTCATAAAATATATTGGATATACCTTTCATTTACTAATTCTGTTTACTGGAATGATGAATATTTTTTTTTAATTTTTAAAAAAAATCTGCTTACTAGTTTTGTCTAGTAAACGATAACATTTTAAATACAAACTGTATTATGAAAATTTTAATCCCACACTAGTTCTGTCTAGTAATCACATGAATGTCATAAAATGGCTGTATGGCTAATAAAGGCCAATGCCAAAAAAAAAAAAAACCTTTTAATTTTTAAATTTTAACAGCCCGTAACTTATAATTGTCCTACTATTTTTTTTAACGTATGAAATATTGTCAGATAGTGTTGTCATATTGCCATAGCGTGACATATTGTCAAATATTAGACGTATAGAATTACTAGTGTAAATTCTTTTGCTATTTATATTTTATTTATAAGATATTGGCGAAAATTTGACAAATATAATTGTGCGAGAGACACCTAGGAAATGTAACAAGAAGATTCAGTGGTACATCTGGGAACTGTTCTATCATTCGACATTCGTCATTGATGGTTCGTCAAAATGTCATGTCGCAAACGTCTCGACGTAACGTCCCAGATGTAGCAAACGGTATTTTCTTTTAACTTAACTTAATAACAGGAAATTAATAAGAATTAACATGATGCATCATTCTATATTTGATAACAAATTAACTAAACAATTTACAAAAATAATACAAACTTAGCAACAATCAAATCTTCACAGATTCTATGACTCTTTCTTTTCCATGACAATGGTTTGATACGAAGTAGAGTCGTGTTTATCGTGTACTACTGAAAAATCATGATCCAATTTAGATTCTTGTTTTTGATCTACTACTTCGACTTTCTCTGATGGTTCATACTCAGGTTCGTCTTCGTCTTCATCATCATGATGAATTACTTCCGATGTGTAATGGTATTTGACTTCAGGATCATAAGTGACAATAACATCATCTTCGTGAGATTGAGGTTCGTAATGTTTTGTCTCGTAATGGTGTTCTGGTTCATGATGGTATTCTTCAGGATGATTAGCGTGTCCGATCTTTTCAACATGGGCTGTGAAACCCTTATGTTTGTCGGCAGTATAATGTACAATCCTTGTTGTACCGTCAGCTTCCTTCAGCTTGTAGTATCCCTTTACAGTATGGCCATCACTCGACTCCTTGGAATCTTTTATATCCCCTGTCTTTGGATCATGCACACTGTACTCGAATTTATACGACTTCGGTTTCTATAACAAATAAATTTTATTATTTAAAAACTAACTACTGTATTTTCTTATAATTTGATGAAATATTTATGAAGTTAAAGTAATTTATTCTTTTTTTACAATACTATAAATCTATCGTTAATAATAACACAATACTAATAACACTATCGTTACTTTAAATGACTCCTCTGTATCTAATGAAGAGTATTTAACAAGCCTAGTACTCAGTTAGTTCGGTTCTTTTACTTCAGACTTAGACCTGTATTTGATTATTTCTTCCTGAACGACCGTCCTTCTAACTCCTCTTTTTGGTACCCATTACTTTTCTCTAATTTAAGTAAGTGGTAGGGAACCAATAGACTCCCCTCCTTCTTAAATTTTGAACTACTAGTCATTATTAATGAAACTTATGGTACGTTTTTTATGTAAAGGGATTTTTTTTGTAAGTTGGAAAATATAATTTTATTTTATTGGGCTTTCTTGGTGTTTGAGACGAATACAAGACATTTTGTCCCTTACGTATTTTTTGTTACTAAGACCGATATTTTGGCGGGGATAAGTGCCCAAAGTACAAAATTGGACATTTTAACTCAAAATTGAGGCCTAATTTTTAATATGCATAATAGTATTAGTCTCCATTTAAATTAGTTAAAATTTGTTTTCATAAACGTCCCATCAAATATCTTTATCAAAATTAATTATTGATGTTAAAAAGAATTTTCTGAGAGAAAAAATACCTTAATTTTGGATTAAGAACACAATCATTCATTACGTTATCCTCATTTTAAGGTTTTTATAGTCACTAATACTGCTAGATGTGAGGAAAACAACATTTTTTTTTTATTCAAAATGTAATTAATGATTTTTGTTCTTAACCAATAAGACATTTTTACCCTTGGCAAATTCTAATGTCACTTATTTCCGCCAAAATAGCGGTCTCATAAACAAAATTACTTTTTCAATTTTTTTCGCAAAATTCGGTGTTCATGCGATACCTGAAGTTAACTACAACGCCAAAAATAAAGTACCCTTAACATGAAGAAGAGCCCTAAGTTCATTAATTAATTTACGCTTCAAATTTAAGAGAAGAGAGTAGAAAGTCTTGAGCCGCCCTGTATATCAATTTTAAGACACTTGATCTGAGCATCCATAGCACAATATGGGTCTTGAAATATTATATTTAATATTTATGTTGCATTCATGTAAAAGCCGAGTAGTATTAATATTGAACTATCTTATATTAAATAAGCAGTTGTAGTAACCAGAATTATCATAATATTCTAATCAGTGTCTTCGTTAGTTATTAGATATTTTTTAAGTTTATGTATCTTGCATAAAATATAATTTATTTATTTGTAGGGCTGTATGATAACCTATATTATGACTTATTATTTGTGAATTCCTTTTGGAAAAATATGCTAATGGAATAAGTGCCATGGCGGGAGTGTGGCCAAACTCCGTTTTAGATGTCCTTAATCACGAAAAAATTCATTTCACAAGGTACTATAACATATATATATATATATATATATATATATATATATATATTATATATATATGTGTGTGTGTGTGTGTGTGTGTGTGTGTGTTTGTGTGTATATACATATACAACACTCTATTCTATGGATTAATAAATTAAACTAAGGACAAAACAATCTGGAGGAAGACATGAACAAACAAACATGGGGCAGAATACGAACCCCACTGAAAACCAGTGTTGTGACGTCATAAACCCGGTTTGCTGGGGCCGCAAAAATTTTCAAAAAGTCGGTAAGAAAAGGGCAAAAATATTTCACTGGGGTTATGTCCTATTTTTTGTATATTGACTCGCTAGTTTGAATGAAACCGCTCCAGAGCGATACTGCCACTTAAAGTGACCAAAGAATAAAAAAACGGAGGTAAATAACTTTTGTCGTTTTCTTTTTTGGGGGGGTTCTAAGCAGAATGAAATGGTTCAAAGTTGATTTGTGTACTCAATGTACTCAAATCCAGGGTCCTGGGTTTAAATCTTGGTTCCGGAGATAATTTTGTATTATCATATTTATACTTTTTGGACCTCCGCACCAAAATTTTATTAATGTTAGATTATTAAGACATGTTTAATTAAAAAAAATATATCTGCGTGTTAAACAATTCAATTCTGTCAACAAAAAAGTCACTATATAAGTGATATAGTTATTATTGTTTTTTTATTAACTTCTATTGTGATTTTTGTGTTTCAGGTGAGTTTAATCATATCTGCGTTTGACCAAACTATAAAAAAAAAACTATTTAGAAAGGTACCTTTTCAATTATTTTATTAATAAACATTGTTTAAAATATTGCCATAAAATATGATAATTTTAAAATAAATTATAAAAAAAACTATTTTACATTACATTTATAATTTTTTAATCTATTGATCATTAAAAACCTATTAATTATATTTTAATACATTTTTTATTTGCAATAAAGGAAAACGAATTGTTGGTGTAATCATACAGCGTAAAATATGATTGACTAATTTTCCCTTTTTTCTGCGTGATAGACCGCAGCTATACACACTAACATACTTACGTAATGTTTATCATCATGGTCATCATCGTGCAGGTGTATTGGTGACCCTGACGCTAGAGATAGTGCCCCCACTACTGTCAAAATCTGTTAATCAAATTAAAAAATTAACGATTAATCTATCTATTTAATAAGTAAAATATCAATTTTAAGTTAATAATTTTCTGATATAAAACATTTTAAAAGGATATTCTGTATTAAAATGATTTAGAATGTGACTTTGTTTTGATTCATTAATATTGCTAAAATTTCCTAAATAATATTATTTCTAAAAGTCATGTTTAATGACGTTCCTATAAAAATTGATGACAATGAGAGTCATATAGCTTTGTAACTTTAACATCTAGGATGCATAATTATTATGCAAATGTAATGCTAATCTAGGATCTCACCTGTAAGATCCTAAAGATCCTTTCATACTCTCTATTTGTTTAATCTTTCTTCTTAACTTGTAATTACTTTTTTAATAAAGAAAGATTTTGAAAATAAAAAATCGGGTACGGGGTACCTTAGATAATTTCCTCATCACATCGGATTCGCTACGCTCATCCTCCCTGCTTCGCTTCACTTCGCTTTACTGCGCTTCTCGCTACTGCTTTACCAAGCTCAATGCTGCTTAACTTTTATGATCCACTAAATTTATGGATATACTTATTGTATTAAGACGAAACTTGCTGCACTTATTTATTACGTAAAGGTATAAACTTGAATCAAATTTCAACTCAATTAGATTATTTTCCGTTTTTTTAACAATTTTAAAAAAACGGACACAAGTCATTTGATAAAAATTAAAACTTATGCCGATAATGTGATGATACCTGGCATATGCCATAGCTATACATAGCAGCCAAATCTCAATCTGATCGCATGATTTTTCCGCGATTTCTGATTTTTCGAA
>JACMZG010000008.1:37045528-37047829 GCA_018340805.1 Microvelia longipes | reverse complement strand
TATTTCTCTTTTGTCTAATTATTGTTCTTAAATATATTTTTAATTTATTCATCATTGTTTATTTTTATTTTATTTATTCAATTATTTTATGTTTGAATTAATGATTTCGTTTTGACTGTAAAACATTTAAAAATATATCTCACATTTAAAAGAAAACTTACTTAATTGGCAGAATGTTTTTCCCAATATCTCGTTTTTTCCATTATTTTTGCTCAGTGTAAGGTCTATAAAGAACTCATTCGCGTATATTCTTGATAAAAATATGAAGCTTTAAAATAATAAAATAATAACGCTTTTTATTTTCAAGATTTGCAATGGCACATACAAACGTCTATATGTTATCAAAATATTGTTACTATAGATGAATTATTGAACTCATGAGTTTATGTTTTTCTTTTATTAGTTAAAACTTAAATGTATTTGTGGATTTTTAATTACTTTACTTGTCTTTTGGGTAGATTTATTTTTATTTTATAGATGATTTATTACTACATTAATAACAATTTTTTTAAAACTATAATAAACAACAATTTTTTCTGATTTCTTGACATCAAGATGTATTATGGGCAGGTTTGAAAAACAATGTTTTTTTACCATACATTGGTCATTGGATTTCTTTATAAATTTATAAAAAATTATGATGATAAAAATACTACCCAGAAAAACTATAATAAATATATAAAAATACTCATCTATTAAATATATTTTAAAGTATTAAAATAGTAATACTGATACAATATTTATTTTTTTTGGCTAGCTGCGACAAGTTTTTCATTTTTTTTTTATTTAAATTGGTGACACCGCATTGCTTCTTTTGAATCTGCGCGTTTGCTCCTTTCATATTAATTAAGTTAAAATAGCCCTAATGCCCTTGAATTGATAGAGTTTTCCTAATTGTTTTATTCAAATTTGACACCCGGCCATGCCCATGAATAAGGCGACGCGGAAAAGGCAAAAGAAAAGACAAAAGCTTCAGATTTGAAAAGGCTTTACAACTATTTAAATTTTTTTGTCTTTAATTTGGTTTTAATATTAAACATATTTTAAAAGATATATATTCTTTCATTGGTTGAAGTTTTAGGAAACCTTGTTGATTAAATTTTATATTTTAAGCTGTTTGATATTATAACTTTTATTGTGGTTTAACAAATTAAAACTTTTTTTCCTAGTAAAAGTTTTCTTAAATATCTGTTTTCCTTACACTGATCTCCCTCATAGGTGTTTATGTCTTATAATGAATGACAAATGTATGCTTACATTTTACACAATGTAGCGAAACATTGTGTAATTTTTTACTAATTTAAAATACTTTAGCTATAATTATTAATAATTATTTACTGATTATATTACCCAGGTACTTTAAGGCACTTATTTAAAATACCCTTAGCTATATTATTAATTAATAATTAGTAATTAATAATTATTACTTATTACAAGAAAATGTAGTTTTAATAACTAAAATATTTTCATTTCATTTGCATTTAAAGTGTAGGTGTTCTTAAAATAAAATACTGCAAATATTCTGTATTTTACCGTGAGATGGTGTTCATAAAAATTGTAATGTTTGGTTTGAATATCTGTTTTTGATTTTTCCTCTAACTCAGTTAATTTATATTAATATAAGGAACCATTAGAATGTAGTAACCTTCACATTGTCCCAAACTATTAGATTTCCATGTAAAGTTAATCGTACAGATATTTTTTAACTGCGTTTATCCGCCCTCTCTCCCGATGATTAAGCAATATTAGGAACAGTGTTGTATTGATTGCATTTCTTGTTCGATGGCATAGAGAAGGCGGTAGTGGTGCGTGTAGTTTTCTAAATGAAGGTTTCCTTGTACAGTTGTTTGTTTCACTATAGATCGAACTCACAGTTACTCACAGGTACTTACAGTACCTTTACGTATAACTAACTTACTACTTATTACTTCACGTATTACTTACTACTTATTACTTCATATTATACTACTTATTATTCACGTATTAACTTAACTAATTATTACCTTCACGTATTAACTTACTACTTATTACTTCACGTATTAACTTACTACTTATTACTTCACGTATTAACTTACTAATATTACTTCACGTAAATAACTTACTACTTATTACTTAGTATTAACGTACTATTATTAATTCTACTTTACTTATTAAATTATTATATTTTTTTTAAAAAATATTATCTTCTTAATTTTAATTTTTCTAATTTTTACTGTTGTATAAAAATCTAAAACCAGGATTTCACCTAAATCATCATTGCAGGTGTTTTAAGACTTCCTGAAAAGTTGTCTATCTTTGTGC
>JACMZG010000008.1:37018028-37040528 GCA_018340805.1 Microvelia longipes | reverse complement strand
ACGATAACTTGAAGGCTCTCAAATCATGACAAAACGGTTTTCAGGTAGATAGCTAGCTGATAAGTCTATGTCAATGGCATGACTTTTACACTATCTGTTGGGTATAGTAGTGCAAGATGGAGGAAAAGTAGTATGGAAGAGAACCTGTACCTCTTGATGCGGCATAATTAGCCTCCAGTGCTAAACAGACAGGACAAAAATGACTTCCACGGAACCATGACTACCTATGCAGGCCCGCAAATTAGAGAGGAACCTCTAAATAACCTTGTTATAGTCGTATTCTTAAACGATTGAGACGGGTTTGAGTTTAATCGGACCATCCTTAGAAAAAAAGAAAGTTTCTTTAAACATATAGTTGGTGTAAGGTAATTGTTTAGCGCTACATTGTTGTTTGTATACAACAATATGGCTATACAACTATATGGCCCCTTCGGGGCCATATTGAGCCATACTGAGGTGGGGCGATGGAAATTTGCTAAATTGATGAAATAGTAAATTCTAAAACGGCAATAATGTGGTCTCAAAGAGATCATAGCGCCGAGGACAAATATATACATGGGAAAATGTCATGTAACAACAAATAATAGGCATGTAACAGCAATGTGACCGCAAAGCGCCCCAAGAGGCCGACGACGCACCGCGGCTAACTTGGTACTCAGAGATAGAAAGTATTTCCTCATTAATTTCTAACAGCGATGAACTAAATTTATTAAACAAATTTAGACACTTAAGTTCATTATTAATATGAATAATCTCTAAAGCAATTGCTGTAATGTTACTGTAAAAATATTTGTTCTTAAACTTTTTTTTATAAAAATTTATTATAGAAAAGTACAAAAATTAATAATAATGAGATTTAGTAGTGATGACTGTAGCCATGGCCATGGGAAATGTCTTGATGTGATGTGGCATGGTGACCATGGGATTCATAGTGTCCATATTCATGAGAGTCACCATAAGATTTCTTTTCATATACATGTTGAGCTTTACCATGTCTGTCAACATGAGCTACAAATCCAAGATGTTTGTCGGCAGTGTAGTGCACGATACGTTCAGTTCCATCAGATTCTTTTAGTTGATAGTATCCTTTGACATTTCCATGTCCGTCTCCTTCTTCTTTTTGTTCTTTGATGTCGTGGGTATGAGGATCGTGTACGCTGTAGCTGAATTTGTAAGGCTGTGGGTGCTGTAACAATATAAATATATACCACAATATAATATAAACTATTACCTAAATATTGTCTCTTTATTACCACTTTTAGTAGTTTAACATTAAAAAAATATTGGAGCATATCTTATTATTGACTGTTTTAGAGACTAAAACAGTCAGAGACCAAAAAAAATTATACAAATAATACTTTTATCCTCTAATTTTTCACAATAATTGTTTCGTGTGCTAAAATCACATGAAACTATTATTTTAACAAAAATCTGTGATGCATGTCTACCAATTGCGTAGTGACAAATTATATTGATGTCAGTATTTTGTTAAAATTGTCACATACAATGTGACAATTTTTAATGCAGTTAATACTATTGTATGCTTCAAATCATCTATTTGAAGTTACCAAAAGTGGCCACAAAATGACCTATATATAAATATGTAATAATTACAAAATAAATAATGGTTAATTTTAACTCTCGTGAGCTTCTTTACTGAGGGTACAAACCATTTTCGAAATTCATAGAACGAATTGAAGAATCAGCTACTGTAGATACTTGTTGTTAAATATGAATATCCCTGGACCGGTTTCGGCATTACGCCGTCATCAGCAGGCGAGGCAACACTCGACCTCTCAACTAATAGTCTTACTGAGCACTTTTCGTTTAATTGATATCATTTTTTTTAATTCATTTATTTCGACCTGTGGAATAATATTTCTATTCCACCTATTGGAAACCCCTGAAAAAGTAAATGACAAATTTTGACGCTACTACTAAGGTTATAAAGAATCTACCAGAACCTTATGGACTGTTGAGCAAGAAAATACACATGTCGAAGAAAATACGGTTGGTTTGCGGACCTCCGCGCCAAATTAATTTTACCTTACATGTTAAGCAAATTTTATGTTGTGAAGTGCTTCATCCTTTAATTATTTATTCATTTTATTTATTTCTGATTAGACATGTCCACATTGGTATGATGAAATCAAGAGTTATTTTGACGACGTTTAGACCAAGCTGGTGTAATTATGACTTTGAACAATTCAAATTTGATTTTTTTAGCGAATTTTCATCATAAAAATAACGCATATGTTTATGGATTATTTATGATCAGCCTGGCAGAACCTCGTTGCAGTGACTCTTGCCTTTATTACCACAGTTTAAACCTATACAAACTTATTTGGAAGCTTTACTTCACTCCACGGGTAAATGCGATTTAATGGTGTTTTTATGAACCTAGCCTGGAACTATCTTGCCTATGACTAACAAATAGATCGACTGGTTATCAGGAAAACTATAATATTAAACACTGCTAGAGTCATTTGACAGCGTAGGAAAATATTACTGAGGGACCAATAAGGTTGTCCTGATATGAAATTATGTGCGTGGTTTAACATCCAGAACTAATCTCATTGGCTTCCTCGCATTATTTTCCCTCACTGTTCAGTGATTATAACTGCTTCACTACACTCCTCTTCTCTTTAAAATGTATTTTTTTGTGAATATTTGATTTTATCGTAATATTTATGAAATTAGCAGTATATAGACTTACATAGTCTTCATGTTCATGGTGTTCGTATCCATAGTCTGCTGGGAACGCGCTGCTGAGAGCTACAGCTCCTACGATAAGGATGACCTGCAAGAAAACAACACACAAAATTGACTTAATATTTCTAGACCTAGTATACATATGTATATAAATCGTAATATGTTATAGCCTTATTACTGAAAATTTACACTCGCCTTATCGGATTCGCTACGCTTATCTTAACCTCTTCAGACACGCTTCGCTAGTCCTCAGAATATGGATGTTACTTAATTATATTACATTTCGTCTCCGGACTTGCTTGGCTTGTCCTGAGACATAAATCCATTCTTTTATTCTCAGCGGTCACTCATCTAGGCAGTGACTTGGCTTGATGGTGCTCAACATTAGTAATCCAACAAAAAACTTAGGTGTACTAATCGTATTTAAACAAAACTTAGTATACTTTTTTATTACATAACTATTGCATTTAAATATATACATTTAATATATAAATTGATACATTTGTACAAATTTATACTTTCAAAAAATAATGGTAAAATTAAGGATTACAATTTTTGGCGGAAAACAAGTCCAATTTAAAAAAAGGAGAACTCACTGATCACATATTTATTATATATATATATATATATATATATATATATATATATATATTATATATATATATATATTATATATATATATATGTATATATATTTGGGTGTGTGTTTATGTATGTATGTATGTATGTATATATATATATATATATATATATATATATATATATATATATAATGTGTGTGTGTGTATGTATATATTATATAATATATATATATTTATATATATATTATATATATATATATATATAATATATATATATATATATATATATATATATATATTTGGGTGTGTGTTTTATGTATGTATGTACGAGATTTTGTGTTCTTAGACGAGTCTATTGGAACACGATAACATTCAAAAGGTTTCTGGGATAGAAATGAAACTTAGTTCAAAAATTAACCTTGTTAATATATTGAGCCCTATGGTAATGTACTCTTCTACATGTATACAGAATTGCGAGTAGTACAATTGTTATCTACGTTTTTGTTGGATCACCGACAAATGTCAGTGCCTTGATGGGTGGCTACTGGGGAATAAAACGAATGTATTATCGTAGGACGAATATACTGTCTAAGGAGGAGATAAGATGGTCGAAGACGTGTTACAGAATACATTTTGGTGATTTTTATGTTCTGAGGACGAACCAAGTGAATCCAAACATGTGTTGCAGAATAAATTTGATGATTTTTGTATTCTGAAGACGAACCAAGTAAATCTTAACCCGTGTTGCTGAATAAATTTAGTAGTTTATATGGTTCTGAGGACGAACCAAGTAAATCCAAACATGTGTTGCAGAATACATTTGTTGATTTTTATGTTCTAAGGACGAACCAAGTAAATCCAAACATGTGTGCAGAATACATTTGTTGATTTTTATGTTCTAAGGACGAACCAAGTAAATCCAAGCATGTGTTGCAGAATACATTTGTTAATTTTTGTTCTGAGGACGAACAAGTGAATCCAGACATGTGTTGCAGAATAAATTTGATAATTTTTTGTGTTCTGAGGACGAACCAAGTGAAATAAACATGTGAGCTGAATAATTGGTGATTTTATGTTCTGAGGACGACCATGTTTGCAAATACATTTGTGTGATTTTATGTTTCTGAGGACGAACCAAGTAAATCCAAACATGTGTTGCAGAATACCTGAGGACGAACCATGTAAATCCAAATGTGTGCAGTATACTTTGGTGATTTTTACGTTCTGAGGACGAACCAAGTAAATCCAAACCATGTGTTACAGAATAAATTTGGTGATTTTTATGATCTGAAAACCAGTAAATCCAAACATGTAGTATAAATTTGGTTGATTTTCATGTTCAGAGAACGAGCGCAGAGTCCGAAGACGTGTTGTTGTATAAAATTTGGTGATATCTGTATTCTAAGGAAAAGCAAAACCAGTCCGAATTAGTGAGGATGAGTGTAACAAATCCGATGTGACAAAATGTTCCGAGGTACCCCGTACTCAATATTTTCGCTGGTGTTTAATAAATTATTTATTAATAATTATGTTAGTTTGCTAAGATCCTATAATTGTATTAATAATTAAATATTTACCAAGGTAATAGTGTTCATTGTGAGGTAGGTTGAGTTCTGACTGACTTTTGTCCCCAGCTGCTTGTATTTATATTAAAACAAGTTGCATTTAGAGGGGCAGCTTTTACATTGCGACTACATATGTAGCTACTTAGTCTGTGTCAACTGTTCTATCAATAATAATAAAATGTACTTGCTTCGATTTTTTTTTCACTTAAAATATTGGCTAATAACAATAGTACTTTTTAGCAGTCATTTACGGTATATAGAGATAGTTGTAGATTGTAGTTTGTCCATTTTTTATATTGGTGTAAATTATTTTAAGAAATTTATTTAGCCTACTTCTTTAAAAAAGCTTTATTGGAAATTTTTTTCCCTTTTACTTTTCCTCATTCATACCGTAAATAGGAACTGGAAATTCGAAACCGGGATTGCACCTGACTTATCCGTTTAAAACGTCTTTGAATATCCTCCTAAGAGGTTTTCACAAAGTTGTCCATCTGTATGTGTGTATATCTGAATTTAAGTTGACCATTTGGCAATATTGTATAAATTAAATATGAGTGAACTGAACAGTATTCTACAAATAATAAGACATATAGTACAATTGAGAAAAAAAAGATAATATTTTTGAAAAATCATATAATAAAAGATTATTTTAGATTTTGCTCAAACTGGCACCCCTCTGCATCCAATCAAGCATATATTCGGTAAATCACTTCATCTTGCGTCGCTTTATATAGGACTCTATAGGGAATACTTTGCTCAATGCACATTTTTTTTTGTTCTTCCGCAGTTCTAACAGTTCCTACCTTTTCATATACGTTGTCCTAAATTGTTGTTATATTCGTTGTCTAAATGCTCCCACCGGGAAAAATCGCGTAGGGTCAAGTCAGGTGACCTTGATGGCCACCTAATTGGGCCGTAGGTCCCCATCTATACCTAAGCCGTAGATCCCCATATTTTTTACCTTGATTTTGTAAAAGTATGATTCATTATTTATCAATCTTGTGTTTTAATTTCTTTAAACTAAGTTAAATTAAATTATTCATACAAAAATCGACTCTTTTTAACAAATACGCAACTGCACGTAAATAGTATAAATAATGATAATTTATTGCTGCGGAAATAAAATTGGTTTCATTGTAGTTAATAAACAAATTTCCGCAGCAATAAAATATCTCTTTACAGACTATTTGTGTGATTTGCTATTTATTGGTCCTTTACCCCTAGAAACAAAGTAGTTTTGATCAAACTCAATTTTTTAATAATGTTTATGAAGGATTTTACTTAGTTTTTGCAAGGTACCTCTAATCTGCATTTACGATTGACAAAAATCACCATAATCGTAATTTCTCCACAACCAATGAACAAAATAAGTGTTTTGCGTTCTGAATCCTCATACAAGCTTGCAATAAAGATCACAAGTATGATGACGTTGCAGTTCCATTAAATATCATCAATGGTGGTAAAACGATAAAAAAATGTTGCCCTTAAGAAGCTATTAAGGGCTAATATAAATAAATTGTCCTCTTTTGCAATTTAAGAGATTTATTAGTAATAACTTTTGAAGTTGTGAAGTGACTTTGTTAAAAGTTGGACTCATTTTGTTGCTTCTTATGTTAGCTAACTGTACAAACCATAAAAACCATTGCTCCCTGTCATACTTTTCAAGCTATCCTAGAAGAACCATATTTTTTTTTTGTTTTATGTTTAACGACTATTTATACACCTAAAACTGAGGTTAGAATTATAAAACTTTTTGACATTCTTTCATTAAAGCAATGTTTCTAGTTTAAAAATATGTCCGTATAATAAATTTTATTCAAATGCAACATCATCCAAAATGGCGTCGAAGTGAACTAAATTTAAAAAAATGTTTTTTCATCATAGCTCGGTGAAAAATTGTCCGATTTTGATGGGGTCACTATTACATTGAATCTAACACCGAAAACCGCATCCTTTTAGTTGTTTTAGTTTCCGAGAAAAGGGTCTTGTCCTCCTTTATATATATATATATTATATATTATAATATTATATATATATATATATATATATATATACCACTAGGGATAAAACATATGTTTTTAATGTCTGAGTAGCAAAGCGAAGCAAATGAATGTTCCGAATCCGATGAGATATAGACAAGTTGCGAGGTACCACATACCCTATTTTGATATGATATATTAGCAATTAATTATGTTTATTAGTGTATAGATTAACTGAGGAGATGGCATTTTGTATTGCGAGGTTACAATGTTTTCTGAATTTAAGTTGACCCTAATTCTGTTCTTATGCTTATTTGATATACTAGAGATTAGATTTTCCTTTTCCAATAATTAACTTATGGGATAGGCGTCATGGCAGAAGTCAAACCTCGGACCATTAAACAAATTCTTTTCTTTGGTCATTGACCACAAATGATAGCGAATCCGAAGACGTCTTGCAGGATAAATTTAACGACTTGTATATTCTGGGGACGAGCGAAGTGAGACTGTTCTGAAGTAAAAAGTTTTGAGGTACCCCGTACCCAATTTTTTCATTATATATTATATTTTTATTTATATATTATATTTCCATTTTAGAACTAAAAAATAATTTTGCGTTGGTGGACTACATGTCGGGTGAATTTCCTTTGGAATGCGTGGTTCCGTACTTAACAATCCATTTCTTGCTTAAGGTTCCGTTTTATGCTTTATAAATTGAGCAGTTTATCAATTATCATGCTCTACTTTTAACTAATTGTTTCTATATTTTTCAAAAGAAAAGCGCTGATACCTTTAAAACAATATCAATGGAGCCTTAAACTAGTAGTGCAAATAATGGAGCGCAATGTCAGTTTTTTTAGGTATAAGTTTGTATAACCAACAGGATAATGATGCGCATTTCGTTTGAAAAATTCAGAAAAAATTTTGCTTGATAATTGAGTAACTGCTCAAGTTATAAACCATAAACCGGTACCTTAAGCAAGAAATGGATTATTAAGCAAGAAAACACGCATTTTATAGAAAATTGATGTTCCGAGGGGATGAATGGATTGTTTCCTTTTAAAGCTTTTATTTACATTTATATTTAGTGATTAATTATATTTATAAATGCTTTTATCTTTCGATTATAGTAAGAATTTGCATAGCAGCATAATTTATTAAATGAAATATTCAATAAATTTCATAAATCAAAAAATGACCTGGTTTTATAGATTTGTCAGAAAATAAATATAGTTAATATAGTTTACATGTCCTTTATAAAGGGTTTCAAATATGGATTAATAATGAATTGTGTGCGTTTAGTACAAATTATCTTATGTCATATAAATTATACATACTCTCTTTTATTGCCGGTTTTTATTTCTTACAAAAATTCACAATAGTTGCTATCAGATAATAAAATATTATCTTAAAAAAATAATAGTTAGATAGGTAAATTTTAGATATTAGTTAATAGCACAATAATTTCAATATTTCAACTTTATTATTAATAGACAATCCATTTCTGTTCTACCAGTCAATGGTAATATATGTTTTATTACAAGAATTAAATATAAAAAAAAAAATTATTAATAATTTATTATTTATTTATTTAAGAATGCGTGTACATAAAATATAGCATTTGTTTACATAAAAAGGTAACGTGCATTATTTCAACATTGGCTTTTCAGCCGTGAGTTGGAGGGTAGTTGTCAGACTACATTATTAAAAAAAGGTATAAAAAAAACTAAAATAACTAAGTATAACAATTAAACACTAAACAGACACTAACAGAAAAAAGTAAAATACATATAATACTAATACACTAATACTAACATTAATACTTACATATAATAGGAAAATATATAATACTTTTTATTTAATAATTATTTTCTAATATAGGTTGGGAAATAGCTAATAAAATCCCCAATTTTCAACAATGAAATAGCTGAAGATATCCTAGTCAACAAAAATCTTTCTTTCTTCATCCATTGATGAGATGAATTGAAAAAAAAAACAAAAACATTAAAATCCAATACTTGCCCCTGGATATGATGGCATATCATCAAGTACATTAAAAAAAAAAATAGATCACATAGCTAAACCATTAATACACTGTATAAACTTATGTTTTCAGCAGGGAAGTTTTCCTAATCAACTTAAAAATGCTATTGTTATCCCCCTTCATAAGAATGGGGATTCTTTAACTTTTAAATAGCTACAGACCAATTCTCCTCCTTCCATGTCTATCTAATTCTTGGAATTTTTCTTGACCAACAAAAGGCTTCGATACTGTTGACCACACAATATTAATAAGTAAATTAAGAGTTTTAGGTGTACGGGGAGTGCCACTTAAGTTATTTAAATCTTACCTCACAGAGCGTAGACAGCAAGTTAAAATAAACAAATCTTTAAGCCATTCTCTTCCTATTAGTATTGGGTACCTCAGGGAACTGTTCTGGCCAATACTCTTCCTAATTTCATAAATGACCTATTAGTGAACCTAAAATTAGAGTCAGGTCAAGTAGTTTCTTTTTTGTGGATGACAGTACTGCTCTTTTCATCGGGAAATCATGGGTTGACACTTTATATTGGCAAACAAAGGAATACAAGTTATAAAAACATGGTTAGACAACAATAAATTATCACTTAACATTAGTAAAACTGTCTATCTTATCTTTTCGCTAACGGAAGCCGGTAATATTAAAAATAATAACGATTTAATAAATGTAAAGCTTCATACAGGTGTTGTTTGAGAAATATCATTGCCCATGTCCTCCTATAACACAATCAGACAGTGTCAAATATTTAGGTATAATATTAGACAAATACCTTAAATGGAAAAACCAAATTCAGAATGTTTGCTCTAAAATTAGAAAAATTATTTATAAATTCTATCAATTAAGGTCAGTTTTGTCTGTGAATAATCTTCGCTTGATTTATCTCTCTCTATGTCAATCAATTATTGAGTATGGCATTTTAGGTTGGGAGGAGTTAGTCCTACGATAAGAGAAACTTTAGAAATAATTCAGAAAAGAGTTATAAAAATATGTTTAAAGCGTAATATGAGATATTCATCTGATTTGATTTTTAAAGAATTCAAAGTCCAGAACATTAAAAAAATATATAATTATAAACAAATATTATTCGTTAAAAGAAATATAAACAAATATAATATAATAAACCATACTTACCAGACTAGACGAGTTGAGCAACAAGTGAAAATTGAAGAACCAGCATGTAGAACTACCGGAGGCTCAAGACACTCAAGTTTTACTGCCCCCAGACTGTATAATAAACTACTGGATAAAATACTGAATACTGTACCATATAAAACATTTAAAAGTAGATTAAAGAAATACTTTACAACTAATGATATTGAACTATAAAAAATGTAATTATTAAGAATTATTACTAAGTTTTAAATTGTTTAAGTTTATTTTTAAGTGTTCTATTTAATAAAAAAAATAAAAAATTAATAATCTAAGTTTAATTAGAAATAAAATAAGTATAAAATAATTATAATGTTTCTAACTAATCTATTTTTGTTCTACTGTACTATGATTTTGTATATATGCACTGTATTAAGTGTTTATTTACTTATTTATTATTTATCGAAGAAATATTGAATATGTACTTTCATAAGTCCACTTCAATGAATGTATGTTTTGTAAGTTATGTGTGTGTTTTGTCTCTAATAATTCTTTATATCAAGATTAATTAAAGTAAGAAAAAAATTTACTATAGGTAATTTTATATTCATAAAAATGTATCAACATGCGACACAAAGAACTGAGTGCCGCACACGAGTTGACTCCTGCGGCTATACAATGTTAGAAGGATTAAGATATAATGTATTTATTAAGTTTTTAATTATGTTGTATAAATAAAGATATTATTTTATTTATTTATTTAATTAAATCGTTTTGAATTAATCTAAGTAATTACCACCGGGTAAAGTAATTCTTGGTACATAAATAGGAAAGGGATTTCATTAAGATTTAGGGGGCGTCTTCTTTCTCCTGAACCCACAAATATTTTATGCCCATCTGTTTATATTGCGTAAAATAAATTGTTATTCATAAGTTAAGTTTCAGAAATATTTCTTTTAAAATTTTTGACTGTGAATTTCCAAAGAAAAGGTAAGTTAATGTGATTGTGGTCATATTCTGGGGAGAGGGGTTTGTTTTACTTTATATATATATATATATATATAATATATTATATATATATTATATATATTATGTGTGTGTGTGTGTGGTGTGTTGTGTGTGTGTGTGTGTGTGTGTGTGTGTGTTTGGTGGTGTGTGGGTGTGTGTGTGTGTGTGGGTGTGTGTGTGTGTGTGTGTGTGTGTGTGTGTGTGTGTGTGTTGTGTGTTGTGTGTGTGTGGGTGTGTGTGGGTGTGTGTGTGTGTGTGTGTGTGTGTGTGTGTATGTAAGATATATACATAAATATATCTACCTAAAATTATAAGGACTTTGAAACTAATTTATAAATATTTACAGATGACTTTTCTTGTAGTAATTTTTAAAATAAAATTTAATTTAATTATAATTGGAATATACCGGGTGGAGCATTTCAGATGCACCAACATAGAATCCTTAAAATTAGGGGAAAGTATGGTCCTAGATTTTCAAGAAGAATAAAAAATAATACTAAATTGACTCCTTGGAATTTGAAAATACTATTTTTAATTTGGTAACTATTAGTTAAATATGGTATTGTTACCACTTTTGAAAGTCTACGACCATTTCCCCTTATTTTTAAGGAATTATTGTTGTCTTATCTGAAATGCTCCACCTGGTTTTTCATAAACAAAGAGCAATTTATCAATAAAAATTAGGAATCGATGAAAGAATAAATCAAGTTTCTTGGATAGAGAAATTGCATCTTGACATTACCTGTTATTATAATAGTTTAGTGCTTTCCTACATAATTTCCGCATTATATTTTATGACTTATTATTTTGTTCTCACTATTATTATTCTTGTCATATATTCTTAATGATTTTATTTTGCGATTCAAAATGTTCCAATTTTATACGATCAAGTTCAATCATAAAAGGTGATAAGAAGTGGGATAATGCTTTATATATGGGATGATCTATTACCGGTCTGAAAACTTGTTCTTTGCTTCACTCTGGCTTGAAACAAATGAGAATAGTTCAACTGTACTTCATTGAGCTGGCTACAGTTATATAGAAATATAGCTATTTGATTTAATCATATTAAATTAAAACAAAGAGTTAATTTAAAAGTTCAGAGTACGTAAATATCCGTATATTAGTAAAACCGAGTGGTCTTCCCCGCTCTTAAATTTTGAACCCGTTAACATAAATTATTGAAGCTTGGGGTTCCTTTTTTCGTATGAAGGGAACTTATTTTTGATGGTGTAGTTAATTTCGGGAATTTTGTATGATAAAAATCGGGTACGGGGTGCCTCGGAACTTTTCTTCATGATCTCTGGTATTGCCAGAGAAGAGCGCGCTCTCTTATCGCCATCATGCTTGGCAGGCAAAAAATATATAATTTGATACTACCGAGTTTTGCTAAACATAAATAACCGTTAAGCTATCAATGTAGCATTGCATTTTACTTGTTACATTTCCTAGGTGTCTCTCGCACAATTATTTGTGTCTAATATAAATGATTTGCTTGCCAAGCATTATGGCGGTAAGAGAGCACCACTCGTCGCTGATAAATACTTCACATTATATTCTTCGGAATTATAATTGAAGGTCAGATTGAGTTCAGGCTCTGTCGGCAGCCTGATGAGTTAGACGTAACGAAACTAAGTAGAACATGAAATTATGTTGAGCCGTTAATGATGACGATGACGAGAGTCAAAAATTATGGAACAGTTCCCAGATGTAAGCATTGTATTTTGCTTTTTAAAATTCTAGGTCTCACAAAATTATGAATTATATTGTGTCGTTTAAGTTTAGGTTTAATATATATATATATATATATATATATATATATTATATTATATATATATATATATATATATATATATATATATATATATATATATATATATATATGTTATGTATGTTGTGATTATTTGTAGAATTTGGAATTTGTACTCTTTAGATTGTAGGTAATGATTACAGCAACTTATTTTATGAATGAGGAGGGCATATATGTTTAAATATGGTTTTTTAAATAAATAATTTTTATTATTTTTTTTTAATCAAACAGACAGGTCAGTTGTAGAACACTCGCCTTTCGACTTGACTGTAAACTAGTAGTTGACGCTAGTCAAAGCGTTGAGCTGTCTAGCTGTTCAAGATGAACTAGCCGCATTGTGAACTAGTTGCAGGGCACTAGCCAGAGGGTGAGTTTGGTAGAATCTGGTTGGGGCTAGATGAGCTAGGCACACTGTGAACTAGTCATATGTGCCGTCATGAAAGGAGGGTGTGCTGCCTAGAGGATTGAGTGTGTACAAACTCTAGGGTGGATTAGTTGAGTGAGATTTTGATTGAGGGGAAAACGCTTATATGACCCTACGGGTTTAAGCGTTAAAAAAAATCAAACAATCATTACAAAACACTCTAATTTTGTAAAAATTGCTTCATGTCTATTTGTTGAATGAATAAGCAAGGACTTTAACACAACTATAATGTTGTTTTCACTTTTATTACAAAAAAATTACAAAATTTTTACATTAATCTATCAGTTCTGAAGAGAAAATCTCTTGAGGTAGTGTGATTTTTTACCACTTATGTGATGTATAATGTTCATGATGTGTGGGTTTATGTTCATGAACTACTTCAATTTTGTATTTATGTGAGTGGCCTTTTTGATGGGTGTCATGGTAGTGATGAGATAAATCGTGCTGTTTAGATTTGTGTTCCTGGAGTTTTAGATTAGGTTCATGGGCGACTTCTATTTTATAATCGTGACCATGTCCAAGATCGTGCTGATGATTGTCGTGATGTTGTACATGATAATATTTTTCTTTGTGGTGGTTCATCGGTTTATGTTCATGAACGACTTCAACCTTGTATTTATGTTCATGACCGCTGTGTTTTCCTTCGTGATGATGTTCCCATCCATAAACGTCCTGATGAGAAATTGCATGGTGTTTTGGTTCCTCATGAGCAAATTCAATTATTTTACTGTCGTGGTGCTTTACTTCATGATGCATTGGTTTATGTTCATGCACAATTTCAACTTTGTATTTGTGACCATGGCCATGTTTTGAATGATGACCCTTGGGATGTTGTTCCCATCCATGAAAACCATCATGAGCTACTTCATGATGATAGACAGGCTCATGGTGAACTAAATCTATGATTTTATAATCTTGGTGTTTATGAGAGTTTTGGAGTTGTTCTTTGTAGTGTTTCTCTTTTTCATGCTTGACATTGTGGTGTACTGGAACATGGTGTTCTACATCAATTTTGTGCTCGTGACTATGCTCGTGATGCTGATTTTTATATTGAACGTAATGATGAACTGGTTCGGGGTGGTGTTCTACTTTGTGATGCTTAAGTATAAATTCTTGTTTCGAAGTACCTTGATGTTTTTCATGATGGTCATGATGTGATTGATGATGTGTTTCTTGGTCCCTATGATGTGACTCTTGATGTCCAAGATATGTCTCGTAATGTCCATGATGTTTCTCGTGATGTCCATGATGTGACTCCGTAATGTCCATGATGTTTCTCGTAATGTCCATGATGTGACCTCCTGATGTCCATGATGTGACTCGATATGTCCATGATGTGACTCGTGATGTCCATGATGTGACTCGTCATGTCCATGATGTGACTCGAGATGTCCATGATGTGTCTCGTGATGTCCATGATGTGACTCGTGATGCCCATGATATGACTCGTGATGCCCATGATGTGAACTATGATGATCTTTCTTTTCGTATACATGTTTTGCTTTACCATGTCTGTCAACATGAGCTACAAATCCAAGATGTTTGTCGGCAGTGTAGTGCACGATACGTTCAGTTCCATCAGATTCTTTTAGTTGATAGTATCCTTTGACATTTCCATGTCCGTCTCCTTCTTTTTGTTCTTTGATGTCGTGGGTATGAGGATCGTGTACGCTGTAGCTGAATTTGTATGGATGAGGATGCTGAAATAATAAAATATGATATTATTAATTAATAAGAAAGAATTACAATCAATATTTTATCCATTATAATAATTTACTGAAGTATGTTCAATTCTGGCATTAATTTAAAACCATTGGTTTTTTTTAATTTCTCATGACGAAAGACTGATACTATTTCTAAAAAGAAATTATATCCAAACAAAAAAAATTTACTGAATATATTCAACATTAGTTATGTGTTTAATAACTACTATATTAAAAAATATGTATTATTTGAATCTAACATTTTTAACTTTGATTTTGGTGCTTCGTTTTATCGTTACTCGGGCTCAGTGCCGTAGTACTTTAAGATTAGTCCGTAAGGCACGAGGGCGTCTGAGATCTGCGTATCACTTAGTATTCTTAACTACTGAATTCTAGCTGACTCTATGATCCTAATCATAGGTATCGGAAAAGGTATGCAACAGGTATATTATATAATATATATATATATATATATATATATATATATATATATATATATATATATATATATATATACATATATATATATATATTTATATATATATATATATATATATATATATATATATATATATATATATATATATATATATATATATATATATATTGTTATGTCTGTGTCTGCACGAGTTCCTAGTTCAAAAAGTTGAAATCAGTGGTAAATTGATAAACGGATATAAACAAAATATGTCAAGTATGTTTTTTGGGTGCTGAATTCAATAAAACCAGTCTGGATTTGATAGGACTATTCAATGCTAGGGTTCCCAGATTTGAATCTTGGTGGTGGCGCCAATTTTTATCGTCCTACTTTCAGTATTTTAGTTTATAACTTCAACATAATATTCAGCACTGAGGTCTGCAAGTTGGGGTTTTTTAAATGCATGCTTTCTTGCTTATTAAACTTTTTATACTTTTCTTAATTTATACCGTTTACGACATGTATATCCATGATTTTTGTTGGATCATATAAATTAAGCAGCATTGAGCGTTGTCAGTGCTGTATGGGTGACCGCTGAGAATAAATCGGATGTATTTACTATCTGAGGATGAGCGAAGCGTGTGAAGACGTGTAGCAGTACAATTTGGCGAATTGTATATTCTGAGGACAAGCGAAGCGAGTCCGATGTAATAAGGAAAAGTTTTAAGGTACCGCGTACCCTTTTTTTAAGTTTTACGATATAACCTGAGTAGTAGCGTCACAATTTGTTATTTATACTTTTTGAATTTTATTTAAGAAAAAACGCAAATTTATCCTATTAATTACACAATGCACGACATAGCATTTTTGCTCTCATTTGAAACTTCGTTTATGCTAATTTTAGCGTATTTTCTTTTAAAGATTTTAAAAGCTTAAATTATCTAAGCAGTAGCGTCACAACTTGATGTTGATTTTTTAACGTTTTAAAGAAAATGCGCTAAATTGCTGCTCTGGTTATTGAGCATATATTGAAAAAACTTAAAGTTGGATTGATAAGTTCAAAAAAATTCGCCCGGCTTTTGGACCTCCGTGCTTGATTTGTTTTACATTATTGTGGCAATATGCTATAAACAGGTAAAATTATAAACTGATACAGGACGATATCAATGTGAGCTCGGAGTGGCCTTAGTGCCGACGTTGCTTAATGCCCATGAGGGTGTAGGTAGTTTTGTTTAAATACATGGTAAAACAAAAATACATACGTGATGCTCTTCTTTGCCTTGCTCCTGTTTGTGGTGTTTAGGCACCTCATGCTTGTGCTCCCACGCTCTGCTTAGAGCCACAGCTCCAATTAGTAGACACAACTGAAACATAAAAGAACATGCAAAAACTTCATAAAATAACATGTTAAATTATTTAGTATGCTTTGTTTACAGCATTGTAAATTTATCTTAATGGCACACTTTGCCAAGAAACATATTATTTTCATTCAAAGTTAATTTATTGGCAATGGAAAATCTGTTTTAGTTTGATTGCTGTTACTGGTTTTTTTTAAATCCATACAATTTTTAATTTTTCCTCACCTTTTGCCGTAGCTAAATAGGAAAAGAATTGGTGTTTAATCCTAATAATACAAAATCGAGGTTTGAGGCGTAAAGGCTAAAACTAAAAATATTAGTAAACGTGTAATAGACTTGATACTATTCTGATAATTATTTTTAGAGCTTATGGCCAATCCTAGGTGATCTATATATGTTATCTTAAATATAATGTTATTGTAATACTTTAATTATATTTACCAAGCTAATTGTGTTCATTCTAAGATAACTCGAGATCTGATTACACTTCGAAAAAATTTCAATATTTATATAAAATGTATTTAGAATGTAGTATTACATTCACATTGCCAAAGTTGGCAGAGTAGTTTTTCGCACTCTGTCAACTCGAGGCTTTGTATGACACTATCTATTATGACCTCTCTCCTAAACCTTTCTTCTGGCTCATTATAGGGATTAGTGCTATCGTTTTTAGACTTTATTTGCATATTTGTGTTCACTCTTTTAGCAATTTTCTAAAAAAATATGCTAATGAAGTTTTTAGCATTCAAAGACATAGGGATGAACTCCACTCTTGTTTACTGAATCTATTATATATATATATATATATATATATATATATATATATTATATATATTATATATATATATATATATATATATATATATATATATATATATTATTTTTTATATCACCGACATTCTAGAGTCAGAGAGTTGCCTTATGACCTATGATGTTTCAACGATTCCTCTTCTTCACTCTACTTCTAGTGGTTACATGCAATTATTATGACATTATCTATGAAAATAGTAATAGGACAATGATACAGGACAATACCAATGGCACCTCGTTCCTTTACTATAGTATTAACAGCTTTTAGCTCCAGATGAATTAGAGAGCTAGAGCTCAGGTATCAGATGCGGAGTTTCTTTCAGAGGTTCTTCATCAGGAGGGTATGTCAAAAAAAATAGGGGTATATACAGTTGAAAAAATTAGTGACCGGGGGATGGATGCAAGGACTATTACTAGGAGATATTACATTAAGAAAGTACAACGTATTTCTTTTAAATATTTTATTTCCAGACTGTGTATGATGTGAAATTTATTGACTAGTTTTTAGGAAGTAAAGAAGCACTTTTTACTACTAAGGGAGAAAAAGTGTTTCCTATTATTGGGGTTTGAGCCAATTATATCCATTTCTGGGGGAGTTATATCCTATAAATTTATAAAGAGGACTGATCATTTTTTGTTACACTTTCCCGGAGGTGGCACCCCCAAAATTTATAAAGGGGACCCGACCAAAAAAATTATATTATATTATTTGCTCAAAATCTGTTTCAGGTCAAAAGGAACTGTTTAGAGCAATAAAATAATTGTATTATATATTTTTTTTGGATCTGGCTGCTCTTCCAAAACTATAATATAACAATAGTTAAAGTACGTCAACGTCTGGATATCAAATCTTGTATGCACCTTGGGAGTAAAATGCCATTTTTACCTTGTAATTAACCTTAGTTACAGTCATAACTTCCTCATAATTTAAAGAGAGTTAAATGCTTTGGTTCCCTCGGCTTTCACGTGTATATACAGAGTGAAACATTTCAGATGCACCAAAAATGAATTCTTTATGGTTCAAGATTTTTGAATGGTTCTCTTAGTTATCCCCAGTAAACTTACTCAATAATAAGTTATTATAACTTATTATTTTGGTAATTATTACCCAAAGATAGTAAATTTGTTACTACTTTTGGTAGCTTTATAAACATGTTATAGGATATCGTAGTATTGTCATTTAGAAACCGCATTGAATCCTAAGAAAGTTGATATTAGTATCATTATATTTGGATCATTTTTTGCCACGCTATATATATATATATATATATATATATATATATATATATTATATATATATATATATATATATATTATATATATATAGATTTTGGTTCAAAACTCTAAGTAAGAAACCCTTGACAAAACAAAACCTTAAGAATCAGTGTAATCTAATTTTTCCTTCTAATCTTCAAAGTCCATCATTGACTTCGCTACAGACCCGAAAGTCAAAATTAATTTAGTTTTTAGAATCTGAATAAATGCACACATTTATTGTAAACATTGCCCAAAACTATTGTACCTGATTTAAAAATTGGTTCAAATATTTTTTTTAAAGTAAAAATGATTCGATTTTAAAAAAATCTATAAACCTGCTGGTGAAAATGTTTTATCGTTTTTTAAAAATTAAATTAAATGCTAGTTTAAAGAGTTTCCATATGTCCAGAAGCAGCTTATAGTATATTAATTTGTCAATGATACTGTAATCTAGGAGTATGAATACCTTGAGGAATTACTCTAGGTAATTTTTTTATGTGGAAAATGAAAGCTCAGAGAGTAAGCCCTCTAATGGCGGCACTATTTTTTCCTTTGACAGGTCAGTTAATTCATAGAATCCACTAGTATACAACCATAATGTTAAATATAATAATAGTTTCAGATAAATGAACTTTTCTGCTTTTCCTTTCGGTCTTCCATGAACTATGCGCTTAAAATGGTTACCTGAGTATAGGTGTTCGTCATAGATTGAATTGTGGAAGAAAGACACGTGTAGTCTGTGACGTCAAGTTTTCCTGATATGATTTCAGCATGGACTTATAGAAGCCATATATAGTTTACATAGGCATACATTTTTATTCATTTTAGTGAATTTCTCGAAGGAAAATTAAGTCGTTTATTACATTATATATCATTTATATCTTTTCTTATTTAGACCGTACGTATGTGGGAAAATAGGGTACTATTTATACATTATATTATATTGACATTTCATGTCTTTACATTGCTCTACGAGAATTCATTCACTCATATAAAAGCGGCATACTGCCACCTATTAGCAAAAAAATTAATATCCATTTTTACATCAAATGAAAATTCTTTTCATTACCTACAGATTAAAAAATCCTAAATATATCGACTTTTGTGTAAATTCTTTTCATTACCTACAGAAAATCCAAAAAATATGGACTTTTGATTTTTCATATTTAGACGGCTATTATTTTCAATTTTTATACTTTTTTTTGACGTAAAACATATTTTTTATAGCTTTACGCATAGAATTAATATTTTAAATTCCATTGGTATCGTAGCTTTTTAGGTTATTGGCGAAAATATATATTTATTAATGCAATATATAATATTATATGAACAATTTTGTTTACATCAGTCAAAATTTGAGTTTTACCTATAAAACTCGGGTGCGCAGCACCTCGGAACTTTTGTTGGCCACATCTTCATTATTTTGGACTTGCTTGCTCATCCTCAAAATATACACATTGCCAGAATATTCTGCAACACATCTTCGGACTAGCTACTCGTTTTGCTCAGCATCAGTAAATAAATTTGTTTTCCCCAGCGGTCACCCATCCAGGCACTGACTTCGCTCGAACTTGCTTAACTTTTATAAAAGTTTTGTTTGTTCATTCTGAGGCTAGCGTAGCTATACCGAAGTATTGCCATCCTAGAGTTTTAATAGAAAATATTTTCTTAGGTCATGCCTTGCGAAAACGATGTTATGTCTCCTTAATTTTTCTGAGGACGACCAAAGCTAGTAGGAAGTTGTAAGGACAAGTACCAAAACACTAATTACAATATTTTCGAATTTCTCCTTAAAACGATTTAATTGTTAATTTTTCATTCAGACAAATTATTTTTCACATTTATATACTTCGAATGGAAAACTGATTAGTTATAAAGAAAAGAAAGATAAAAAGTCTCTCCACAGAAAACATTGTTTATTTACAAATTACGCAAAGCTCTTTGGGCCTAAAATGTGGCCATCATCAGTGCCTGACAAACAAATAAGAAAATACAAAATTAAAAACTCAAAGATAACAAAATAAAATTAAATAAATATTCAAATATAAGGAAGGTACAAAGATCATTAAAACAAATAGAATTAATAATAAATAAAAATGAAATAATAAAGGGGCTGGTTTTAAACATAAATAGTTTATGTTGTTTTTAACCACATAAACCAGCCCCTTTATTTTTTTATTTTTATTAACGGTAATTTTATTTTTTATTTATTCTATTTACTTTAATGATCTTCGTACCTTTCTTATATTTGTTAAATTATTTATTTTTATTTTGTTATCCTTAAGTTTTTAATTTTGTATTTTCTTATTTGTTTGTCAGGGATGGCCGAAAGCGCTTTGCGTAATTTGTTAATAAACAAAGTTTCCTGTGGAGAGACGTTTTATCTTTCTTTTCTTGAAGATGGACTTCATTTATGCTCATCCTATAACTAATTAGTTTTAAGTTTATACCATCACTGCGTATGAAAGTGGCGTCACTTTTAACATTTTTAAAGTCATACATGCTAGCTATATGGCAAAATTACATTCTCCTATAATTTTTAACTAATAGGAAGTCTTGTTTTTTAATTGATTGTTTCTTTTAATTAGAAATAATTAACGGATATGTAATTAAAGAATTATTTATTTAAAAAATATTACAAAATTGAGCTAAATTTGACGTAGATTTTATCAGTTCTTGAGAGATACTTGCTGGTGAGATGTAGCATGATGCTTATCATGATAAACTTCGACTTTGTATTCTTCACCATGAGGATGGTGATGATGGTTATCGTAATGAGCTGGTTCATAATGATGAATTTCTTGTTCTGGCTCGTGATGGTGAACAGGTTCGTGGTGATATTCTTCAGGATGATGAGCGTGACCAACTTTAGTTACATGAGCTACAAATCCAAGATGTTTGTCAGCAGTGTAATGTACGATACGTTCAGTTCCATCGGCTTCTTTTAGTTTGTAGTATCCCTGTACGTTGCCATGTCCGTCACCATGTTCCTGAGCTTCTTTAATGTCTTTTGTGTGAGGATCATGCACGTTGTATTCATATTTGTATGGTGTGGGGTGCTGAAAAATATAAATGATTCAGTTAAGAGACATTCAATTTATTTTAGAGATATATGACTAATGTCTTAATGTACTTTTAAGTAAATAAGTGTGAGTTAAGTAGTACGCATTGGTTGACTACTAGCCTTACATTCACCAGCGCCGGTAATTGTGAAAAGCCGGCTCTGTTATTTAAATATAATAATGTGCGTAAATAAAAACTGTGAGCATAAAGCTAACTTTGTCTTAAAAAATTAAATTTTTTATATTAGTTCGACATATTAACTTGTGATATTATTAGTAAAATAAAAACTAAGTCAGCCATGTTAGGTCACTTCAGTTTAATAATATTTGTATTTGGTTTTATTCTTTAAGTCTATTTGAATAAAACTAGTTTTGATTTGTACTTTAAGTGCTTTGTTTTTTTAAACTAGTACACACACACAAATATATATATATATATATATATATATATATATATATATATATATATATATATAATATATATAATATATATATATATATATATATATATATATATATATAGGCTTTAGGGCTTTATTGCCTTTAGGCTCCCTCTAAAGGCAATCCTAGCTAAGCCCATGCATATTGAGTCTAAAATAAATAGAACTTCTTACATGTACTTCATGATGTTCGTGGTCATGATACTGGTGCTCCCAGGCACTGCAACTTGCAGCCACTCCAAC
>JACMZG010000008.1:37006825-37012028 GCA_018340805.1 Microvelia longipes | reverse complement strand
TCCTTTTCTGTATAATTTATGAGGAGGATCCCTACTTCTTACTAAACTCTCAACTGACCTGATCCGTCCAAAATATGCAACATTACCTAAGCCCACATCTTCCGGCACTCTACGGAATATCCCAAAGGCCGAAGCCTCACGCCGGAGAAGAAACACCCCATCAAATGTTACTCAATTCCCTTCGAGCAAGCTTAAATATTAATTAACAACTTTCTCTATTAAATCAGTTGCGCTAATTAATTTATATTGCACATCGATCTAAAAAGAATAGATAGCTGCACACATATAACAAAGTCACAACCATCTTGGTCCCAACACAAATTATACTATATACCAAGATTCCTAAAAAATGCGTTCTCAATAATTTTTTTTAAAGTAAAAATAATCTGATTTTGTAAAAACAATTAGTAACTCCTGGTGAAAATGTTTTAAATCGTTTTTTAAAAATTAAATTAAATGCTAGTTTTAAAGAGTTTCCATATGTCCACAAGCAGCTTATAGTATATTAATTTGTCAATGATTCTGTAATCTAGGAGTATGAATACCTTGAGGAAATACTCTAGGTAATTTTTTATGTGGAAAATAAAAGCTCAGAGAGTTAGCCCTCTAGTGGCGCACTATTTTTTCCTTTGACAGGTCAGTTAATTCATAGAATCCACTAGTATACAACCATAAATGTTAAATATAATAATAGTTTCAGATAAATGAACTTTTCTGCTTTTCCTTTCGGTCCATGAACTGGCGCTTAAAATGGTTACCTGGTATAGGTGTTCGTCATAGATTGAATTGTGGAGAAAAGACACGTGTAGTCTGTGACGTCAAGTTTTCCTGATATGATTTCAGCATGGAATTATGGAAGCCATAAATAGTTTACATAGGCATACATTTTTATTCATTTAGTGAATTTCTCGAAGAAAATTAATTTGAAGTCGTTTATTACATTATATATCATTTATATCTTTTCTTATTTAGACCGTACGTGTGTGGAAAATAGGGTACTATTTATACATTATATTATATTGACATTTCATGTCTTTTACATTGCTCTACGAGAATTCATTCACTCATATATAAAGTGGCAATAGCTGCCACCTTTTTAGCAAAATATATATCCATTTTTACATCAAAATGAAAATTCTTTTCATTACCTACAGATTAAAAAACCCCCTAAAATATCGACTTTTGTGTAAATTCTTTTTCATTACCTACAAAAAATCCAAAAAATATGGGACTTTTGATTTTTCATACTAGACGGCTATTTTTTCAATTTTATATACTTTTTTGACGTAAAACATATTTTTTATAGCTTTACGCATAGAATTAATATTTTAAATTCCATTGGTATCGTAGCTTTTTAGGTTATTGGCGAAAATATATATTTATTGCGTGCTAATATATATAATTTATATGAAACATTTTTTTACATCATATCAAAAAATTATGTGTTTTACCTTTAAAATAAAACTCGGGTGCGCAAGCACCTCGACAACTTTTATTCGCCCACATCTTCATTATTTTGGACTTGCTTGCTCATCCTCAAAATATACACATTGAAAGGAATATTCTGCAACACATCTTCGGGACTAGCTACTCGTTTTGCTCATCATCAGTAAATAAATTTGTTGTCCCCAGCGGTCACCCATCCAGGCACTGACTTAGCTCGAACTTGCTTAATCTTTTTATAAAAGTTTTGTTTGTTCATTCTGAGGCTAGCGTAGCTATACCGAAGTATTGCCATCTAGAGTTTGAATCGAAAATATTTTCTTAAGGTTATTATGCCTGGCGAAAACGATGTTAATGTCTCCTTAATTTTTCTGAGGACGACCAAAGCTAGTAGGAAGTTTAAGGACAAGTACCAAAACACTAATTCAAATTACACATTTTTCGAAGTTCTCCTTAAAACGATTTAATTGTTAATTTTTCATTCAGACAAAATTATTTTTCACATTTATATACTTCGAGAATGGAAAACTGATTAGTTATAAAGAAAAGAAAGATAAAAAGTCTCTCAGAAGAAAATTTGTTTTATTACAAATTACGCAAAAAGCTCTTTGGGCCTAACATGTGGCCATCAATCAGTGCCTGACAAACAAATAAGAAATACAAAATTAAAAATCAAAGATAACAAAATAAAATTAAATAAATAACAAATATAAGGAAGGTACCAAAGATCATTAAAACAAATAGAATTAATAATAATAAAATTATCATTAAAAAAATAAACACTGAATAATAAAAGGGGCTGGTTTTAAACATAAATAGTTTATTGTTTTTTTTTAACCACATAACACAGCCCTTTATTTTTTATTTTTATTACGCGTAATTTTATTTTTATTTATTCTATTTACTTTAATGAATCTCGTACCTTTCTTATATTTGTTAAATTTTTTATTATTTTTATTTGAGTTTTTTTTAATTTTTATATTTATATTTGTTTGTCAGGATGCCTCATGTTAGGCAAAAAGCGCTTTGCGTAATTTGTTAATAAACAAAGTTTCCTGTGGAGAGACGTTTTATCTTCTTTTCTTGAAGATGGACTTCATTTATGCTCATCCTATAACTAATTAGTTATAAGTTTATACCATCTGCGTATGAAAGTAGCGTCTCTTTTAACATTTTTAAAGTCATAAATGCTACTATATGACAAAATTACATTCTCCTATAGTTTTTAACTAATAGGAAGTCTTTGCTTTTTAATTTACTGTTTCTTTTAATTAGAAATAATTAACGGATATGTAGTTAAAGAATTATTTATTTAAAAAATATTACAAAATTGAGCTAAATTTGACGTAGATTTTATCAGTTCTTGAGCGATACTTGCTGGTGAGATGTGGCATGATGCTTATCATGAAAACTTTGACTTTGTATTCTTCAGCATGAGGATGGTGATGATGGTTATAATGTAGAGCTGGCTCATAATGATGAATTTCTTGTTCTGGCTCGTAATGGTGAACAGGTTCGTGGTGATATTCTTCACAATGATGCGCGTGACCGACTTTAGGTACATGAGCTACAAATCCAAGATGTTTGTCAGCAGTGTAATGTACGATACGTTCAGTTCCATCGGCTTCTTTTAGTTTGTAGTATCCCTGTACGTTGCCATGTCCGTCACCATGTTCCTGGCTTCTTTAATGTCTTTTGTGTGAGGATCATGCACGTTGTTTCATATTTGTATGGTGTGGGGTGCTGAAAAAATAAATGATTCAGTTAAGAGACATTCAATTTATTTTAGAAATATATTATGACTAATGTCTTAATGTGCTTTTAAGTAAATAAGTGTGAGTTAAAGTAGTACGCATTGGTTGACTACTAGCCTTACCAGCGCCGGTAATTGTGAAAAGCCGGCTCTGTTATTTAAATATAATAATGTGCGTAAATAAAAACTGTGAGCATAAAGCTAACTTTGTCTTAAAAAATTAAATTTTTTTATTAGTTCGACATATTAACTTGTGATATTATTAGTAAAATAAAAACTAAGTCAGCCATGTTAGGTCACTTTCAGTTAAAATAATAATTTGTATTTGGTTTTATTCTTAAGTCTATTGAATAAAACTAGTTTGATTTGTACTTTAAGTGCTTTTGTTTTTTAAACTAGTATACACACACAAATATATATATATATATATATATATATTATATATATATATATAAATATATTATATATATATATATATATATAATATATATATATATATATATATATAATATATTAGCTTTAGGCTTTATTGCCTTTAGGCCCCTCTAAAGGCAATCCTAGCTAAGCCCATGCATATGAGTCTAAAATAAATAGAAATTCTTACATGTACTTCATGATGTTTGTGGTCATGATACTGATGCTCCCAGCACTGCAACTTGCAGCCACTCCAACTATCAGCAAACACTAGAAATCAATTATTTATATGATCTTAGCAAATTTATAAACTTTATTTTATGACGATACATTTATTAATGCCTTACTCTTAGCGTGTTAAAACTCTAATTATAAAATTGCATTCATTTTAAATTATATAAAAATATTAATTTTTAGACCCAGTCTTGTTAAACCATTAATCTCACAATATATTTTCAAAATATGTCCCATTAATAATTGCCCAAATTATTTCCTTTTTATGCCCAAATCATGATTTGAATACTTTAAATAAATAATTTTATAGGTGTTAATCTATTTATGAGTTATATATATATATAATATATATATTATATATTAATATTTTGAGTTTTTAATATTATTTTTATTTATATTATAAATGTGCAAGTAATTCAGATTTGCCTTGGATTTGGCGAATGATCTATTTTTGCATAAATTATTATTGGTTATTAATGAGTGTAGTTGTTATTGCTACAACTGTTGTTATTAAAAATATTATTTTTATTAATATTTTTACATATTTTAATCACTTATTCGTTTTGTATGTTCCAGGTATGAATTTTAACTTTATCTTCGAAAAATACAATAATAAGGTAAAGGAATTAAATCATAATGTAAGGCATGAGAGAGCGTTCAGAATCACTTACCGGTTGGATACCGTTAATATAGTGCTAACGGATCCGTATTTAAACCAATCATTTGTTTAAACTTTAATGATAGTAATAATTTATTTAATAATGTACGTATTCAATATGTATTTAATAAGAATTGTATTTAATAAGTACAGATTGAATGTTACATGTTGAACAGAAAATCATAAAACAATTCTGACCAACCTATATGTATTGCATGAGCACAGGCTCGTAAGCAACACGGTTTCATAATTACTTATTATTTATTAATTACTTTAATTAATACCACCAAGTGAAATGAACCTGCGATAACCAACAAAATAAATAAAAAAGTTATTTATTGACGCTTCAATAAATAACTTGTAACAAAATAGTTCGACAACATGGCTGCAAAGCTATTTTTAGCGTTGGAAATTGATAATCGTTTATTTGAATTCATTCTTTCTTATTGGCTATAAAGGCTTAATTAGGGTTTAATTACATCATAAACTTAATTTTACTGCCACATAACATATAATTTAACTGAGATGTCTACTCACTACCACTCAATTTATGCCCGCAGTCTTTACATTTGATATCGTCCACAATATAATGTTATGAAAATTGGATAACTTTAATTAACGCTCAGTGGAGCGGTGCCGAGTAAGTTAAGATCATAAGCATTCTAGGGGGGGGGGCAAGGAGAGCTTCCCTCCCCCGAGAA
>JACMZG010000008.1:36981825-37004325 GCA_018340805.1 Microvelia longipes | reverse complement strand
AATCCTGGTGGAAACGTTAATTTTATCGTTTTTAAATTTTGTTAGTTTATAACTACAAAATAATTCTGGCGCGGTGGTCCGCATGTTAGGCAAATTTCCTTTGGAATGCGTTTTCCAAAGGATCCGGTTAGACTTTATTACTACGTTAACTTCAGTTACTCAATTATCAAGCACTACTCGTAACTCACTGTTTTTTGTATATTTCAAAGGAAATGCGCTAAAAACTTTAAAGAGTCTAATTAAGAAATCAACTGATCATTAAGCTAGTGCAGATAATGGTGTGCACTGGTAATTTTAGATGCTTAGTTTTGTATAACTAACACATATCGATGCTCTCATATTCTTTGAAAAATTTAGAAAAATGAGTTACAAGTAGTGCTGAATGCGTAGTCCAAGCCCTGGCCTGAAAAATGTGACTCATTTTGTACAACTTCAAACTAAATTATTTTGAAAATACCTTAAATTATGAAGGAAACGCACTCTGCCTATTCAGAGTGGAGCCCTTCATATGAATGCGCTCACTCAATATGTGAAAATCGCACAATTCAGTTTTTCTTGCAATAAGGGTTCCTGTAGGTCAAGTGCAAAATACAGAGAACATTTTTTAAGCTGATAAAATTTCTATAAAACAATTGTTTTTTCGTCAAATCAGAAAACTACAACTAAAGTTAACATTTGTTATAACCAAAAATGCACAAAATGCCATTATTTTTTCAATTAATTCGCTGACTTGGCATAAATTAACCATTTTTTTCTGTTTTTGAAAGAGCCGTAACTTTAGTGGTAGTCATATGATTTTGATGCTTAAACACTGGTTTTCTAGAACATTTTATCGATTTTAAAAATGTTCTTTACATGATTAGCACATGGCCTACAGGAAACACTTATTTCAAGATAACTGAATTTTTGCGATTTTATAAAATTTTAAGCATTGCGCATCTTATAAAGGGACTGGCAGACTATGTTTTTCTTCATAATTAAGTATATTTTTTCAGAATAATTTGGTTTTAAGTAGAATAAAACTCATTTTGTCTGTATTTTTCAAAGGAAATGCGCCAAAACCTTTAAAGATAACTCACTAAGCTTAAGGTAAGTAACTAAGCTTTTAAACTAGTGCAAATATACTGTGTACTTCTAATTTTAGAGGCATAGTTTTGTATAACCAACTGGATAATTATGCGCATTTCCTTTGAAAAATACAGACAAAATGAGTTACGAGCAGTGCTTGACAATTGAGTACTGCTTAGGTTCTAAAGCATGACCGGAACCTTAAACAAGAATGGGTTGTTAAGCACGGATACACGCATTCTAAATGAAATCCACCCGACAGCGGACCACCGCGCCGGAATTTTTTATTTAGTTGTTTGTAAACTTATATAATGTAAAAAACTATAAAATATTATTGCAACCAGGACTGTTGTTAAGCGTGGAAACATGCATCCAAAGGAAATCGCCCGACATGGGACCACCGCGCCAGAATTATTTATTCCTAAGCGAGAAAAAGTTACTTTTTACTCCCAAGGGAGTGATAAATAGTCAATAAACTTTACTTTATACACCATCTGGAGATAGAATTGATTACTTACCTCGTCTTAAGTGTCGTCTTCATAACATATTAAGGTTGCACTGCCACTTAAAGAAAATAAGCGGGGAGGATTGTCTTTAAAATGCGGTCTTTGCTTAACAATCCATTTCTTGGATTGTTTTCCGGTTCATACTTCATACCTTCAGAAATAGAAGTACTAATTGTTTCTCAAACATTTAAAGGAAATTCCTACATTTATTTTAGAGGTTATACAAACTATGCTTATTATTCTAAAATCTGCACAGCTGTTCACATTAATTTGAAGCTTATTTTATGCAAATTTTTAAAAAGTTTTCGTCCTTTTCCTGTGAATAATCACAAAAAAGTGAGTTAAAAGTAGTAATGCTACAGGTTATAAAGCATACACTGGAATCTTATGCTAGAAATGGATTATTGAGCAAAAAAGCTCGTATTTCAAAGAACCTACGCCCAGCTTAGTCGTGTATAAGAACAAACAAAAATGTGTCAAGTTTCGTCTTATTTTCTGCATTAATTCAATTTTTGCTTACCAAACTATCCTTAGTTTGGTAACCAACATGATCTCTGATCCAGCTAGCGCGACGACGAATATTGCAACCTGTAGTGATCTTGTATGTAATCAGTACTTACAAGATCGAGCCAAGCGAGTCCGAAGTCATAACATCTTAGACCTTGGATCAATACTTTTTTCTGTGGTAGAGCGTAACGAGACCGAAGTAACCAACTTAAGTTGTTACTTAACTTGAGTGTTTTGCTTATGTCGGATGTTATTAGTTTCATTCAAACACTTTTAAAGTTATTTTCTAGAACAGTTTTCTTCAACCCTTCGGTCGCAAAAAATTGATTGGTAATATTCTTTTAAATAAAATTTTAAAAAGTTTGTAGGTATAATTTTGAAAACATTTATAAAACCAAAATATATTATCTAATTTATTTTCTAGGTTAATCATGTTTGAACTAGTACAAAAACGATAAGAAGTTAAAATAGATATCCTCCTTGTATCAGTAGTATGAGACAACTAGCTTCTGCTCTTCATTAGATACGTACGGCTCAATATAGGTTAATTTCTGTAACTTGCACTTTGTTGGTCCATTAAATTGTTTATATTCTAAGCTGTATTTATGATTTATGACCAATTTCTGATGCGCTCCGACAAAATAAGTAACAGTGAAATATATTTAAGTGTTATTAGCCATAATTCAATATCTATTATGTTATTTATTGAATTATGGCCAAATTATAAACCAAAACAGTATTTTAACTTCTAAATCACGATTATTATTTATTTGCTAAAGACATTTGTATAATATTTTCACAGTTGCTTATATTGTCCACGCCCGCAAAACTTATTTATATGACGTAAATGAATTGGGTCGCGGGTTGTTACCATCAAATTTTTTGTGCCGCGATTTAAAAAGGTCTAGAAACGGTGCTTTAGCATATATCCCCGTATCAAAGAATTACAAAGGACTTTATACTTAAACACATTGCCGCTTCGTTGACCTGCTCGGCTTTTCTTGACCCCTCCGAGGACACTATGTATGACTCCTGTGATTTTTTTCCTGGCATATTTAGATGCTATCCATAGATGTTATTGAGCAAAACAAAATCAGGTGGAACAAGAGAAGAAAAACCTGTCGTATAAGATATCAAACACACACACACACACACACACACACACATATATATATATATATATATATATATATATATATATATATATTATATATATATATATATATATATCATATATTATAATATATATATATATATATATATATGTATATATATATATATATATATATATATATATATATATATATATAATATATATATATATACATATATATACATATAGTATATGTGTGTGTGTGTGCGTGTGTGTATATATATATTTAATGCATATATTTATATATATTCTTTTTGGCTTTAGGAATTTCTGATAAGCAGAAACTGATATCATATATTGAGCATGTCAAGAACACACAGATAATGGCGTTTAAGCAATTTTAAAATTCATAATTTTTATGGCGTTCAAAGGGTAATTTAACAACGGCATCAATTTTCCATCCAAACATTGAGTTTGGTAACTACCCTTAAATTTCGTTATAAGTTTTGTTTTCCTTTATTTTGGCCTCATAAAGCACTATTTTCTGACGAAAAATGTCTAAAATTTTTATGTTGTAATAAAACAAATATTTACGTTTTTAATTTCATTGCAATTTTATTTATAATACAAAAATATAAAAAAAATAGTATAATACAATATTATATATAAATAGGCTAACTATTAATAGTTAGTAGGAAATATCACAGGCTTTCTAATCCTAAATGGAATGAGGTAAAATTAATGGTGTTCCTTGATGGAAACAGATTGATGGGATTTAGCGTGGTGTTTGCCGTGGTATACGTGGAAGTTGTGTTCAGCGGCATGACCGTAGTTATGGGCATAACCGTAAGCGTATGGGAGATCGTAGGAGTGATGTTCTGGCTCGTGATGGTGATAGTCGTGTAAGACTAGAGGTTCATGGTGTTCATCAAGGTGTTCATATGTGTGGTAAGTGGCTGGGTAATGATGTTCATAATGAACTGGTTCGTAGTGTTTATACTCGACTGGATGATGAGCGTGTCCTATCTTCTCGACGTGAGCTTGGAAGCCATTGTGTTTGTCAGCAGTGTAATGTACGATCCTGGTGGTTCCGTCAGCTTCCTTTAGCTTGTAGTACCCCTTGACTCCTCCATGTCCGTCAGCAGTTTCCTTGGCCTCCTTGATGTCTCCAGTATGGGGGTCGTGTACTCCGTATTCATACTTGTAGTGAGCAGGAGCCTGCAACATTCACATTCAAATTAATTTTATCATTTTTAAATATTAACCCTTTGTATTACTGACTCTTTATTTACTGGCTGTGTCAAGCAGTTTATTTAACTTTTCTTAATATTTATCTTGTTGCTTTCTTGCTAGAGTATTTCTATTTAACTCTACTGTGTTATCGTCAGTAATAATCAATTGTTTTTTAAAAAGAGCACATATAAAGTTAAGAAATCTTAAGTCCCGACAAATAATTTCAGTTTAGTTAAGTTGCATAAAGTTTGAAGGAAGTAGTATAGATACAATCTGCATCTATAAATGATCTAAACATATTAAATCTTCACCCTAAACATTATATTTTCTTTCTTTTTCTTTTTATACTGCAGGTTGCGTAGGAAAGAATTGTGCCAAAATATAGGTCTTGGGCAAAAAATATACAAATATCTTGTATTTATCCTTAGACCCCAAAAGCCCAATTAAAGTATGGCTTCCGATTTACTTTTCTTATGTATACCATTGGTAAGTCAAAAATCGGAATGTTACCTGAATCATCTGTTTCAGGTGTCTTAAGACCTCCTAATTGGTTTTCATAAAGTTGTCACTCTGTAGTTGTGTGTGTTTATCATAGTATCTTCTTGGGAATTATGCTAGAGAGTTGAAACTTAGTATAAAATCAATTTTTAGGGCTGGTTGTGCTATCCGGAAAAATTTTTTTTGACGTCTTTAACTGGATTATTTGCTCAGCAAAATATCGAAAATTCAATCACGTATAAAAATGTATAAATACGTGGGATTCTGAAGAGCTAAACGAGTCTAAAGTAATGACAATGAGCGTAGTGAATGCGATGTCCTGAGGGAAGTTTCGACGTACCCTGTACCAATTTGTTTTTAAATTAGTGATGCTTTTTGGATAGTATTCTAAATTATTATTCTTTCATTTTTAAAAGCCAATCGAGTTCAAATAGTATACAGGTGCCATATATTTTAAAGTAAACTTCTTTCTGTTATTTCAATTTTTTACTTTACGTGTTTCTCTTAATATTTTTCAGAAATATTCCTAGAGAAAAGAAAAACAAATACTTTTTCTTAACTGTTCTAGATAATATTCTTAACTGCGTTCTGGGTAATATCTTCTTAAACTGTTGGGGTGATTCTAGGCCTGACTAGAAGTTAAATTGGCATAAAGTTACCCCGATTTAATACTTTTTTATTGCTTACATTTATTACTCAATTGAAATTAGAAATAGTATTAATTAATTGCTAATATTATAGAGTCGTATTTATAATTGATTGATTGGGTTTACTTACGTAGTGATAGTGTTCATCGTTGTGCCAGTCGTTATCATGGGCATCATATCCGTGCAATTCTACATGGTGTTCATCACCAAGACCATGTCCGTAGAGGTAATGGATGGGTGAGCAAGATGCCATCATTGTGGCGCCCAGTAAAAGGCAAACCTAAATCATATAAAAGTAATTCATATCATATCACTATTTATTACAAGATAATATTACATTTTCTCAGATAATAATTCGCTAAAAATATCTACAACTACAACTCTGTTTTACAAAGAAAACATCATCTCGTGTCAGGGATGAATTCTTATATGTTTAAAAATGTTTACTGAAATCGATATATTTAACTTATTTAACATCTTGTGCTAAACAATATCTAATTTCACACTAATCTTTTTGGTTCAAAATATTTAATTATAACATATTTATAATTATGCTATTAATTTAATCATTATTTAGTTATTTACTACTATCTATAGTAGTTTAACTTATATTAATTTTATATTTTTATTTGTTAAAAAAGATAGGTGAAATGTATGTGGGATATGGATGTTTTGAACTTTCTCCAATTTAAAACAATTTTGCTATCTGAGTAAATACCACTATAAAGCCCTCGAGGGAACCAAAGTTCTATTTAACTCGTTAACATTAGGATATCTATATTTATGGCCGCATTATGTGTCCAAAAAAATTGTATACCATATTTATGCCAAAATCATGTGTCCATTAAAATATTTTGAACCATATTTATGGCAAAATCATGTGCTCCATTATAATATTTTGACTATATTTATGACAAAATCAATGTGCTCCATTTTTTAACATTTTGACCATATTTATGGCACAACATGTGTCCGTTAAAATATTTTGAACCATATTTATGGCAAAATCATGCGTCCATGTAAATATTTTGGAGCATATTAATGGCAACATCATGTGTCCATTAAAAATTTTGGAGGATATTTATATTTAACCATAACAATGTTCTTCAATATTTTAACTTCACTTTCTTCATCCATCGCGAATATTAAATTTTTAAATAGTTTTTAAATAAATTTTATTAGCAGAACACAAAACTTAAACACAAATCGAAACATCCCGAAACAGCACTTTACACAACCGAATTTAGATTATCAGCACTAAAATCCATCAATAAAATTCATGAGTACTGTAAAGTTTTCATGATTGCTTTAGTTAGGTGACTAAATGACTAACGATATGAATTGTATGTTCAGTCATTATATTTATATAGTGATGTGTCAATCTCTGCGAAGGCTAAGGATAACATTTAACCCTCCTTTATCTCAGCTTTTCCTTAAGGAAACATGGGTTCCTTCAATGTTATTATTTTTTTCATTCCTAATCTTTATTTTTCACTCTTGAGTGCCATTTCGTAAATATGACATCCTTCATTAGCGCCTCACACCAAGGCTGACATTATTCAGTTTTCTCTTAATGTTTATACTTTTTAATAGATTTTATGTGTATTTTTTCTTTTCGTGTCTTGCATTATTAGATATTTTTTTGACTTTGAAAATGTAACATCCTTCTTATTTTATTAAATTCTTATTCTCATATCCTTCAATAATTAGATTCTTCAGAATGTAGTCAAAATGATTACATTTGTTAATTATTATTTATAGGTTTGTAGAAATAGTATCTGAATTAATATATGTAAATTAAAACGTGTATATGATATTAGTAATACAAGTAATACTTTGCATCAGGAGCTCATGTCAGAATCTAATAAAAATTGGCCGCAATATTGGTTGTCATTTTAAAATGATCGGAATGTTTACGGCAGTTACCGTGACAGGTACAAACATTTAAAATCACAAACATACGCGCCGTCACAAATTTCTGAAATAAAAGAACTCACGAATGATCGTTCAATTAATTTTGACAGAAATATATTACATTTTAAACGCTTTTTCAATATAAATATGTATTGGCTTTATACCATTTTTGTTTTTTCTCTGAGGTATTTTAGGGAGTTCATTGTTCACTTTTAAACAAAAATATCATGAAACTCATGAAAAATTTATGAGACAACCAGAAATACATAATTACTATTGTCTTACTTGATTTTTATCTTAAAGCCATTTTACATTTCTCCGCCTCCCTGCGTAGGTATGTAGGAAAAGTATTGTGTTCATCCTAAAAATTCGAAACCAAGATTTCGTCATAATTTTTAGGCTCTGTTATGATATTTTGAGTGTTTTTCATCATGCTGTCACGTATAACTCCTGCTTTGAGTAATTCGTGATACAATTATGTTAGACAGTTAAAACTTTGGACAAGAATCTAACATTATGACTAGTTATACTGCCTTAAAGGTTACCTACTTAGCTGAGCCGTCAAAATTTTTAAAAAACCGTTAAAAATAAAAAATGTTCCTGTATAAGTGGTGAATGGCTCCACCAAATTTCATTTCGATATAAATCGCATTTTTTAACTATTGAGTTATGATAATGAGTTGTAGAAATTCAAAAGCTTCGAATTAAAGCAAATCATCAAAACTCAATCAAATTCTAAAGTTTAATAACTTTTAGTTCTAAAGTTATTGGCGAAAATATATATTGATTAGTGCGAGACTAAATTTTGCATAAAACAATAAGGCTTTGGCCTCTTGGCCGCCCCGTAGCCATTTGGTTGTTGCCTATTTCAGATTTATTTATCTATATCAGATTTAAGAGTTATTATCGTAAGTAGGTGTACTGGCTCTTTTATAGGCACACTAAACCCTCAAAACACGTCAATCCCGCAATACTTCCTTAACCCTCTCACTGGTTGAACCTTAACCACGTTGAAACCACGTGGTCACGTTCAACCACGTTGAACATAAAACCAAACCATGTTCGGTTGACCTGAACCACGTTCTATTGAGCCCCAACCACATTGAATATAAACCCGAACCATGTTAGGTAGAACATGAACCACGTTCGGTTAAACCTGAATTTGGTTGGGGTTCATCTTCAACGTGATTTAGGTTTAACCGAACAAGATTCGGGTTCATGCTCAACGTGGTTCAAGTTCAACCGATGAGAGGGTTGACCCCGGGGAGCATTGCGGGCTGACGTGTATTGCGGATTTAGTCTGTATGTACAAGAACCGGTACAACTACTATCTTATCTTCTAGTTTATTTATGCTAGAGAGTTGAAACTTTTGTACAAAAAATAATCTGGCGGTGTAGTTGTGCTATCCGGAAAATGTTTTTATGACGTCATTAACTTTCGCAATAATTTCGAAAATTCATAAAATGTCGGTCAGTTTGAGACTTGCCTGGATGGGTGACTGCTGAGGATTCATTCATCTTCACATACTAAATACATTTGTTTCAACAAATGTATTTAGTATCTGAAGACGAGCGAAGTGGATCCGAAAAAGTTTTGCAGAGTACATTTAATGAGTTGTATATTCTGAAGACGAGTCCGAAGTAGGAATAACCTATGATTGTGATAAAAATTAACATTTTTACTATCCCCTTACCTTTTTACAGTTGTTTACTTATTTTATAATTGTATTAATTACCAATATATATTGGTAATTAATACAATTATAAACTTATAAAACGTAAATAAAGCAATAAAAAATTATCTCACTACCAGAATTCGAACCCAGGTACCCACGCTTTGAATACTTTAAGTACTTGAGCGACACTGGACCATTTTCATTCTACTTACATGTCCAAAAACATCGTAAACGACTTAAAATATGTAGTTTACTGGCCATATTTTTGGTTTTCAGAAATTGACTAACGTTTTAACAACTTTTTGGTCCATTAAGTGGTTGTATTGGCTTTAACCCTCGTTTTAATCTATACAGTGCCCCAAAAACATTGAGAACGACACCCTACTTGAAAATTATGTTTTATTGACCGTAATTTTAATTTCCGGTAATTTATCATATTTTTTTTTTAATTTTTGGTCTCTTGGAGTGGTCGTGTCGACTTCGGACTGGTTTCATTCGATTCAGCGTCACAAAAAACCGTAAATAAGGACTTTGTTTTTTGCGGCGGAATAAATTAAACCTGATTTTTTGAAAGTTTCGCTGACTCAGAAAACCGAGTTAATGTTATCACAAAAACCTGGTTTTCAGTTTTAGGGTTCGTGTCCATCTAAGGTTGGTTTTTGTACCAAGTTTGACTTAAAAAAAATAATCCGTTAGAAAGATAGCGTGTTTACAAGAAAGTGTCTAGAAATACATGTATGTAAATATAAAGTTGCAATACGTATTTTTTCGTGATCTGAGACCTCGTAACGCGTGCGCGTCTGAGGTTCGACTCCTACCATGACCCCTATCCCATTCGCGAAGTTTTTCTAAAGGAAATTCGCTACAAGAGAAATCAGTAGCCGAATAGTCTGGCAGAAGGTCCTCACCTTCTGGTTACTCCTAAGTAACCAACGGGGACAGGAAGAAGGACGAGCAGTGACAAGATACGGTCCATAGCCTCTAACAAGGATCATTTCTTATTCATTTATGTCGCTTATTTTTCTTAAGGACCTGACCAGCTTTCTTTTAATCGGTTCAAGGATGTGCTGTCCATACCATTTATTTAATTTGTTTCTGTAAAGTATTACATTGTAAATAAATACAAATATATTTATTTATAAATATATATTGTTTAATTATTTATTATGATAATAATATTGCGAATAAAAAAATTATTATTTTATTCCAAAGGTGTATTTTTTATTAATGAATCACTTATGTTATATAAAGACTGTTATGAAATGAAAAATAAATGTCAGGGATAAATGGATGCCTGCTGAGATGAAAATCATTTGCAATGCTGGTCTGTATATAGATAAAAGAAAATAGGAAATTAATAGCAAAAGTACGAGGACCTTTTCTAATTCTTATCCTGTGTAAATTACCTGAAGTTCTTAGTTTTCTTCGACTTCTTCCTTTAGATAATCAATTCTGCTGTAATTGCTAACACATCTTTTTTAATTATTATTTTTATATCAGATATAGCCTCTTATCTAATTAAGGGTAGTGCGTGTATTATCACCTATTGTACAAATTATAGTTATTATTGCTTTATCTTCACGGATGAATTCATCTATATATAATTCATTAACATTTTTATTTTATTAACGAATTATTGAAGGAAGGATTTATTCACGCAATGAACATGACCTATACACATAGTTTGTTTTATTATGATTTAGAGTAGCTGTGCCTTCTGGATGTCGCATTTATAACCGTTTTAATCCTAAATAAAATGAGTAGTTGAAATATTTTAATATTGTTTATTTCTGCTATTTATATGTATTCGTGTTATTTCTCAACTACTAATTTGGAGTTCAGAAAAAAAACTGATGCATCTCGTGAAAAGCCTCAACCTTTTTTGTAAGGTACTTCAGAGGATAAAAGTGGATTATTTATTTATTATTTATAAACGGATTATAATTTAATTTAAGAAATATTTTAGGGATAACCGCGCCCCTTGTAGTCCAAAAGCCGGACCTGAAGAAATATGACTCATTTTGTACTACTTCAAACCAAATTTTTCTGAAAATATACCTTTAATTATGAAGGAAAGGCATAGTCTGCCTATTCTGAGTGGAGACCTTCATATGAGCACATGGTCAAAATTTTATAAAATTGCACTAATTTCAGTTTTTTTTAAAATAAGTGGTTCCCTGTGGGTCGACCGCAGAATGTAAAGAGAACATTTTTTTAAACTGATAAAATTTTCTTATTTTCTAAACGAGTGTTTAATCATTAAAATGGGATGACTACAACCAGATTTATGGCTCTTTCAAAAAAACCCCAAAAAATGGTAATTTTATGTCTGTGAATTTCTTTGGAAAAATATTTGGTTTTTGTGCATTTTTTTGAGATTTGACAAATGTCATAACTTTAGTTGTAATTATCCGATTTTGACGACAAACTCTTGTTTTACAAAAAATTTTATCGCTTTAAAAAATGTTTTCTTCGTATTTCGCACACGACCACTACAGGGAACCACTTATTAAAAAAAAAACTAAAAGCGAACTGGAATTTGTGCGACTTTCTAATATTCTGAGCGAGCGCATTCATAGACTCCACTCCAATAGGCAGGCTATGCTTTTCCATCATAAAAAATGTTCTCTGTATGTTTTGCACTTGACCTACAGGGAACTACTAATTACAAGAAAATTCTGGCGCGGTGGTCCGCATGTCGGGCGAATTTTCCTTTGGATGCGTGTTTCCGTGCTTTTTACATTATATAAGTTTACAACTACTAAATAATTTCCGGCGCGGTGGTCGCTGTCGGGCGAATTTCATTTAGAATGCGTGTTTCCGTGCTAAACAACCATTTCTTGCTTATGCAAGAACCATGCCCATTGCGTGGTTCCGGTTCATGCTTTAGAACCTAAGCAGTTACTCAATTGTCAAGCACTGCTCGTAACTCATTTTGTCTGTATTTTCCAAAGGAAATGCGCATAATTATCCAGTTGGTTGTACAAAACTATGCCTCTAAATTAGAAGTACGCACTATTATTTGCACTAGTTTAAAGCTTAATTACTTATCTTTAAGCTTAGTCAGTTATCTTCAAAGGTTTTAGCGCATTTCCTTTGGAAAATACAGACAAAATGAGTTACTAGCAGTGCTTGACAATTGAGTAACTGCTTAGGTTCTAAGCATGAACCGGAACCACGCATGGGCATGGTTCTTGCATAAGCAAGAAATGGATTGTTTAGCACGGAAACACGCATTAAATGAAATTCGCCCGACAGCGGACCACCGAATTATTTATTTAGTAGTTGTAAAACTTATATAATGTAAAAAAGCACGGAACACGCATCCAAAAAAAAATTCGCCCGACATGCGGACCACCGCGCCAGAATTATTTTTGTTTAAACTTATATTAGGTAAAAAATAAAAAATTATTGTCCCTACTAGGATTTGAACCCAGTACTCTGGGTTTGAGTGCACGCATCCAAAGAATTCGCCGACATGCGGACCACCGCGCCAGAATTATTTTCTAGTTGTAAACTTATATTAAGTAAAAAAAAAGGATAAAATTATCGACCCTTCCAGGATTTGAACCCAGGTACCCTGAGTTTGAGTGGTCGTATTGACTCCGGACCACTGGTATTCAACTCAGAGGCCCAAAAAACATAGAAAACGACACCCTACTCGAAATTTTAATTTTCAACGACCGTAATTTTGGTTTTCTATATTTTTGTGGTTTTTCGACTTTTTGGTAACTTAAAGTGGTCGTATCGACTTCGGACCGGTTTCATTCGATTCAGCGCCCAAAATTACATAGAAAACGACACCTACTCGAAATTTATTTTTATCGACCTAAATTTTGGTTTTTGGTAATTTACAATGGTTTCATGATTTTAGGTCACTTAGAGTGGTCGTATCGACTTCGGACCGGTTTCATTCGATTCAGCATCTCATAAACATAAATATTGACCTTTTTCGCGGCGAAAATATTAACACTCGTGAATTGTGTTGATGATTTTTTTAAATTTTTCTGCTGACTCAGCAGGAAACTTTACGGTTGCTGACTTTGGATCAAGAAACCCACCGGGTGGGTGGTTTCAATTAGGGTTGTGTCTCCGATAGTTTGTTTTATGTATTGTTGTACAACAAAGTTCGGTTAAAATAAAAATATATTAATCCCGTTTCGAAAAGAGTCCGAGTGCGGTTACAAGACAACGGCTCGCATTCTCTAGAAAAGAGATACAATTATATATCCGTACTCGAAACATTACGGAAAATCCGCGACTAATAGTAATTTTTAATTTTAGTAATTTGAAGTATAGTTTCACCTGTAGTTACTAACGTGCAAATAACATACACTAATAAGAGAACATTTATATTTATATGATAGGCATAAGCGCAATGATGTACCTTATTGGTAGTGGAGTATCTTAATGAATATATGTGACGCTCGTCAGAAATAAATAATTAAGAAATGTTCGTAACAACATTCTATAGTTATCATGGTATACTTTCAGTTTTATATTTATAATAATATGATGGGTCTATACTATTGAGTGGTCAGTTAGTGCGATAAACAGAAAATGAAAATAACATTATTTAAAGCGATTAATAATAATAATTTTATTGTAAAAACACTAATAGATAGATTTGTATATAAATCGGTAATTAACATAATAATATAAGTTATAATTATTGATAAATATTATGATTAAAATTATAAAATGACTCACAAAAAACCAAAATATATTATTACTTAAAAAATTCACAGAATTAAATAATTTAAATTTATTTTGGGTATGTTATATTTTGAGTAATGAGCCATAAAAATACGTGTTCTGTGCGAAATATCTCATTTTTTTATTCGATCAATAACTGGGGTACCTTCTAGTAGAAACGAGATTAGTGATAGTCGTGGTTCCGTCGTAGTTTAAATACCGAATTGTCCTCGCCAATGCAATGTCCTGCAGGTCTGACACTCACTAGGCCGAAAATTCTCACTTAATTATGAGAAGAGGTTAGATAGTACCTCCTGGCACGAAAGATTTTGAATTCTTGTTTAGTGTTATACCTAAAAATGTTTTGTACCATGATGTACATATGAAAGATATCTTCACATCAATCGTAGGAGATCCTATGGCACTAAATAATAATTCAGAGTTTTTGTTATCACTAATGAATATGCTAGATATAAAGTTGAGAATATTTGAAGTCATGTACATATAACTGGTCCATTTTTCAGGTCCGTTTTGGTAACTATCATATAGTAGCTACGGTATATATATCTCCATAAATATATATTTCTTAAATTAACCCTTTATATTCTATATTATATTTACATTATATTATATAAATTAAATCTAATGATTATCTTCTTTAGATAATATCCCTTATCACAATCAGAGATAGATGTGAGGTGTGTCTAAAATAGCTTATCCTATCACTGATAGATATTGCTTTATTTCACATATTTTTATTTTTAATAATATTTCTGATCTTCCATAATTTAAAAGATAGTTGAGAAGAAATAACCTATCGTAATAGGAGATATCGACTTCTGACAAGGTTAAATTAACAACTCACCCTTCATAAATCTCAATATAATTCATACCTACCATCATTTGTTATTGTGCAGTGATCTTTAATAACGGTTATTATAATGCTGATCATCCAGATAGGTCACAGCTTTACATCTAGATGTCATAAAAAATAACAGTACTTAGAATATGTCTATATTAGAGGTATGTAAATCGAGATACCTCGGACGATGTACCTTTAATCATATCATCTTATACCTTCACCTATTCAATAGAACTTGTTAATACTATACGGACATTCAGTTCTCAACAGAAATGAATCTACTAGCTTGCGATGAATTCATCCTGTTGAACGTATAAAGAGTAATAAGTAACATCAATAATTTTTGTCATACTAGTTGATTACACACTGTCTGGACCTTCAAACTACGCCTGAATTGTAACTTCGATAAGAGGTATATATACTGAATATAAGATTAAAAGTGACAATAACGATACTAACCTAATATCGTATTTTAGTCCGTATAAGCAATTTCTACTGTGGACTATATTATTTCGAGGATAGTTAAGAGCTGCGTTCTAGCGATGCAAACCAAGATATTCCTTTTCTGATATTTTTCAAAGAGTATAGTTGTTTAATCGAAGATGAAAATTGGGTTTCTGTGTACTATTTCGTATATTGTGTGTATTTATTATTATTTATTAATTTATAAATCAAGTTTATTTAGTAATTATAATAATTAAACATGATACTTTATTGTGCATTTTTGATATAAGTACTATATAGGACAGTACCCGTAGTACAATCTTCATTGAGATATTTTATTTCCAATTTCAGTTCAGTGTATTCTCAGTTGAAAAATTCTATGCTGCCAAGTAATTACATGATTCTGATGTCAGTGCAATTAATAATCTCAAATTACCTACCTAATCTATGATTAAAGTAACGTCTCTCTCATCAAAATAAGTACTTTAAAACGCGTGAGAGAGAGTGAGATAATCATACATCTATCAGTATTACATATATAGAAAAAAAATTGAGAATAAAAAATAAACCAATAACTAAATTGTTAGGCCGATAACTTGAGGTGATAATTTCATACCTTTAAATCCACTACACCATCCTAAAACACTGTCCCGAGGAGGATATGTATTTCTCGTTTTAATTCTCCTTTATGTGACAGAAAATCGTATTCTTTCTTTAGTATCCTTAACGTTATATGGTGAAGGAATTCAGTTAAAAAATGAGATATCAATAATAATTTTACTATAAGGTGAGAACCAGTGAGATGCTAAACTTTCATAATAAATATATCATTCCCTAAATTACAATCATAACACTATATCAGGTATTAATAACGCGCACAATCTAAAATATCATCTCACTTTCTAGAATTTACAATTCGGGAAATATTATTTTAATCCCATTTTCTCTCTCCAATTTTCTGCTTACTTCGTAGCTATCTCATCTATTACTATTGAGAATGCGTTGATTGAGAACTATAAGCAGATGCTATCTCAGTCGATTACAATTGCTTAAACTTAGTAGTTTTAAGAAGAAGTGCTAATGGGGTACGATGAGATGTTGACGTGTAAACTGAAGACGTATGCAAGGCTGAATCATAGTGTGCTTTACATAGCAGGAGCTCGGGTTGAGATTTGTGATTGTTACCGTACTATCGTGTTGACATGAGCAACAAATCCAAGGTGTTTGTCGGCAGTGTAATGAACGATACGTTCAGTTCCATCGGATTCTTTGAGTTTATAGTATCCCTGAACGTTTTTACCATCACTGTGTTCTTGTTGTTCTTTGATGTCGTGGGTATGAGGGTCGTGTACTGAGTATTCGAACTTGTAGGGTTTTGGTGGCTGAAAAGATAACGAAGTATATTAGACATCCATATAATTCCTCCTTAAGCTATGTTTATGATTTTTGTGTAAGCGTAAGTCATTTGCATGATAAAGACATCTTTACACATCAGAAACCAACTACAAAAAGTTGCTGGATAGAATATTTAATAATATTACTCACGTAATGTTCTTCTTTATAGTGCTCTTCATGATCATCGTACTGAGCTGAACAATACGATATGGCAGCAACCAGTAAACAGCAAGTCTGAAGCAAACATCAATAATATATTATATCTCTAGACGGTGTTAATATGAAGTTTATTGAATTTTCAATCCCATTGTGAGGAAGATTTTATAAGGAGGATATTTATATCCTCCTTATCTTTTATAAGGAGATTCTCCTTATATTTATAAGGAGATCCTCCTTATATTTATAAGGAGATCCTCCTTATATTTATAAGGAGGATCCAAGCAAAAAAAAATGTATTGGCTCAAAATCCGTTTAGGTCTAAAGAAGTTGTTAAAAGCAATATTTTTTTTATTTTTTTTGGGACTGCACCCCCGAAATACTACAATAAGTATGAAAATAAGAATAAAACGATAAATAAATGACGTCATCGTGTTATGATAAAATCTTGTATGCACCTTGGGAGTAAAATGCTATTTTCCCTCGCAATAATTACATTAATTGTCGTAACTTCCTCGGCTTTGCTTCAGGAGTCAAGCACATAAAAAAAATTTGAATTCGCCTGGGGAATTACATACTTTAGTTACTTCGGCTTTTGTCTTAAAAACCAACTTTAAGTGAAATAAGTGCTCAATTAAATATTTGCATTCTTTACTCCCTTGGTGCATACATAACTATTACTCCTAGTATATAAATATTTTCGTTTAATATAAGTTCCTGTATTATTTGTAAAACACAATTTAATTGATATTTAATGACATTGGAGAAACTTTTCTTCTAATTGCTTCGTTCATTCTCGGAATTTTATGGTGTTACATATTTCTATCGCTGCTCTCGACCTCAAAATAAAACTTCTGGCGCGGTGGTCTGCATGACTACCGATTATTTTGCAATGCGTGTTTTCGTAACAATAAATTTCTTGCTTAAGGTTCCGGTTTATGCCTTATAACTTGAGCAGTTTCTCAATTATCAAGCACTACTTGTGCTTAATAATTGTGTGACTCATTTTTTATTTCTTCTTCAAAACTTTTTGGTCACTTAAAGTAGTTGTATCAACTCTTTGGACAGGTGTTATTGACTGATTCATTCGATTCAGCCCATGAAAAACATAAGTAAGACTTTTTCGCGGCGAATAATGATAACCTTGAATTTTCCATTTTTTTAAACTGCTGACCCAGCTAACCAGGTTGTTAATGACGTCACAACAACCTGGTTTCCAATTGAGTTTGTGTCTTCCTAAAGGATAATCTTTGTACCATGTGTGTTAAATCATTTTTATTTATCTCAAAGTTAGTGTATGTGCCAGAAATGGTTGACAACCAACACACACACCACACACACACACACCAGCACACATCACACACATAATATATATATATATATTATATATATATATATATATATATATAATATATATACATATATAACACATACAGGGTGTTTCATAATAAAATGCCCACCAAAAAGGAACAAAAATGTTCTATTATACAAACCCCCGATCTGCAACCGTTTTCCCACAAGGTAAAATTTATAATATTTAAAAAAAATATTTGACCTTTCTCAATAAAATAAATAAGCGTTTGAACTGTTCAAGCTATAAAAGTAAAATTGGTCGCGTTGGATCGCTGAATAAATTTTCTAAAGGACGAACTTTTAACTATGTCAAATACTTTGAACCTAATGCCCAAACATTTGATGAAAAGCGATTTTTTGCAAAAATTGAATTTTATGGTAGAGCATTAGAGGAAGTTAGAGATGAGCAAGAACGGAAACAACTTCTCTTATAATTGCCCTTTAAGAAAACCAAAACTTCAACATACATTCAGTTGTCAACATTTTAAGCCGTTCTTCCTAGAAGTTAGGAAAACCGATATTTTTTGGCATTTTTAGCATATCTCTACATTTTAATTATATCGAAGCATAAAATAATTAAAAATCTCTAAAAACAGAAGAAAAGAATGGTTTTTAGAGAAAAATGTGTAAGAAGATGAGTTATTATGATTAGTTAGTATAGTAAAATATTATAGTTACTTTTAAAAAAAAATATTTGTTTAAATTATTTCCACATATTTCTTCTATACGACAAAAATGATGAATCAGTTTTTTGCAAACTTCTAGCAACAATGCTTATCAAATTTTACAATTGAATATAAAAAATATTTGGATTTTCTCTTAAAGGCAATAATAAGAATTTTTTTCCGTTTTCTTGGCTAAACTTTTGCTCATTCCCTTACTCTCTGATTTACCTTACCATAAAAATTACATCAATCATTTTTCAAAAAAACCGTTTTTCATGCATATTTTTTAGCAAGTATAGTTCTAAAATATTTGACATAGTTAAGTGATTTGTACTTTAGTAAATTTAAAACTAATTAAACCAGTTTGAACGCTATTTAACAATTTTATGATGTGAGGTCAAATATTTTTTTAAAATATTAAATTTTTTACCTTGTGGGAAAACGGTTGGTGATCGGGATTTATGTTATAGAAATTTTTGTTCCCTTTGAGGATTACTATTACATTCTTCTTGGTGGACACTTTATATGAAACACCCTGTGTATATGTATATATATATATATATATATATATATATATATATATATATATATATATATATATATATCATAATAAATAAATTATACTATATATAATATATAATAATATATAATACATATATAATATATTATATATATAAATATATATATATATATTATTATATATATATATATATTATATAGATATCCCCACTTCGAATTTTCTCAAAGGAATTCTCTCAAACGTATCGACTTAGCGGTGGTCAAGCATTTGACTTCGGTATTCAAATGCTTGATTTCTGGAAAAGTTAAGCCCCATCGTCTAGAGCGATAAAACATAAGCTATAGGATATAGAGAAAACTTACGTATGAGTAAATCTGTGATTTTCTTGTCAGCCTATATAATTTAACAAAATATATTTTGCTTTTTTATGCTTTATATGTAAATTTATAAGCTTGAAGATTTGTGATCATTTTATATAAAACAAACATATTATTAGTATATAACTCTGGTTTTTAGCATAAAGTAAACTATCGTAAACAAATATAATTGTATATTTATATACAAATATAAATATACAATATATTGTTCATAATTGTCGCTTTAAATATTTAATAAATGTTGTTTTATTCTTTTTTTTATCGTAAAAAAGTGAGTCTCTTTATAAAATTTTCTTACCTGAGGTTCTGCCAATGGAAGGATTTTAATTAATTAATCAAATAGTGGTATTCAGGGAAGGGTCCACACACATTTATTTACAAAATTTAATCCAAAAAGAACCCCGTTTGGATTCGAAATGGATCGAAATTGTCGAAATATCTAATAAATTTTAGCGCGGTGATGCGCAAACCGGGCGAATTTCCTCGGAATATTTTTCTTCTTACATATCCATCTAGGTCTTGCTGAGATTTTCGGTTTATGCATTATAGTCCAACAATAACATTTCTATTAGTTTATCAATTTTCTTAGGTTGTTCAAAACTATGCTTAACCTTGCTTAATCAGTTCTACACTGTATTTTAAAAGAGACCTTTGTATATCTCAAAATGTTTATGCTAATTCTTCACAACTTCACAACGTTACTTGAAAATTTCTTTAGAAAAATCTTGGAAAAAAAAACATTGAAAACAAGTAATTTGTCAGTACATTTCATAAACCGAAGCATAAACCAAAAACCTTAATAGTTGGTTAGATGATCAAGAAAAAACTCAAAGAAAATTCTCCCGCTTTGGGGATCTTTTCGCCAGAATTATTTTATGTCACCGCATAAAGTATAAATATAACGATAAAACATTATATTCAGAACCAAATTCAACTTAGGATTGAACGTTCTCCGCGGAGGAGTTTAAATACTTTAAGTAGCAAGATCGATCTGAATAATGTTAAAAATCCTACTGATCATTTCTTGTTATTTACTTCCCACTTATTTTTCGGTTATTTTTTGAACAGGGGGAATAAATATCGATTCTGACCTTTATTGAACACCGTTTTGCAAGCCTAACTTTATGTTTTCGTATCCCAGAATTTGATCTGTTTAATGAATAGAGTAATTTAACCTATAAGTCCTATTTACTGTTTTGCGAAGCTTGAAATGTATCTTTTTTTTTTTCTTGAATAGAGAACTCTGTTTTATATCTACAAATGCCGCAATTTTTGCATGAATATTATGGATGATAAAGTAATTATTTAGATGCTTAACCTATGCGGATCTTTCAACCACGCTAAAACTCAGTCTTTTAACCATGATTTTCATTTGGCGAAGTGAATCTTAATTAAATTCTTTTGGGTTTTGTGAAGAGTGTATTTTTTTACCAGTTTGAATTAGGTCTGAAATAATATGGGTGATACCCAAGCCAGGCAAGGCCTGCTCTTGTTATCACATGGGCCAGAAGGGGCCTAAAATGACATTATCTAGGCTTCGTACAAAAAATTGAAACTCGAAAACTTTAAGTATGCTGAATTCCTTGCACTGAGTTAAAAAAATAATAAAGTTTGTACTAACCTGTCCAAGCAAATCCATTTATCCTTTAATAGAATTAAGTTTCACTATTCTTAATAAAGTGTATTAATGACCGTAAGAAGATGTATTGACTAACAGTTGACTAACGAGTTTTATCACTAGAGCTTATGGTTTTCAAAACATGCGTTTAAACTAAAGTGTTTTATATTTTTTTATTCTCATGAATAATGACTGCTAAAACAGTTAATTTTGTCAGTTTTATTCTTTCTTGTCTGTGGTACGTTCAAATTTGTCACAATAAAGATATGTTTAAGTATAGGCTGTTTAAGTTTAAAGACCACCAAGTTGAACGAGTTTTAGCTTTATGATCACTTTATTGTTTTAATGAAAATTTTTCCAAAAATTGTTATTACCTGTAGTGTATACATGTTGGTTTTACAAATACAACTGAGCACTTGAAAAAGGCAAGTTGTATCTCTTATATATATTTTTATTATCCACAATTGTATAGGAATTACAGGCCAGTAAACTACTGTTAAGTGTACTTGTGAAACAGTGCGGTGTCTTCATAAGTACGCAGCGAGGAGCGTGCTGTCTTGGGGTGGTCATAGCTTAATTTAATAGGACCTACCACTATTTCCCGGACCATAAACCAGAACAAAAAAAGATTTGAAGGAGACAACAATCTCGTTGTTATTAGTGCTATCATCTTATCAAATATTATTTTATCTTGAGCTGTCTATCAAAAGTGTTATCTAATACGAAGGTAATTGAAAGGTTAGTGCGAGAGGGGTATGATTGTGATCGATTTCGATACAAGATAAAGATTACAGGACCGACCCAAATATGAGCAATGACTGGATTTTATGTCTCTTATTTGTACAGTAGCTGGATCTTAAAAGGAGTCTGCCTTGTTTGATATTCCGTTAAGTGGAACTGGATGTCGTGATCTTGAAATAATGCCTCGTCTTATTTCAGGTGTCAATAAGGCGTGTTGTTTTAACCTAATACAGTTTTTGTTTACTTCACCGTCTTCATACGCAATTCAAACCAGAGCTGGTCTTATTATTTTCTTTTTTTAAGTATCGGACGTGTGCCAATATTTGTAAGCGTATTTAGTCAGATAATAATTAAATTTCATCTTTTATAAAAATGTCTTCTTTTATGTGTTTCATATCCAAATGACTTAAGACAAGTATTAGACGTACATTCGAGCAAGATTTTGAAGATAGTTACTACAACTTTTTCCAGTACTTATTTCAAGTTTGTTATAATATACTATTTTCACACACACACACACACACACACACAT
>JACMZG010000008.1:36913765-36980981 GCA_018340805.1 Microvelia longipes | reverse complement strand
TTGCATTTCCTATTATATTTGCGCATTATATTTACAAAATAATCAGCCTTTGTGGCTTGGAAAATGATATGCTATGTATAAAGTATATTTTACACAAAAAATAGTTCAGTTAAATGCATGGTTTAATCACAGTGATCATATATAGTAACAATAAGAATATGCCTGGGTGACCATGACATACATATATGTAACTGTTAAATTTTAAAAAATTTTAAAATTCGATTCATGTTCTTAAATAAGCAATATATAATGTATATATATGTATAATATTATATTAATTATATATATATTATTATTATATATAATTTGTTATATATTTATATATTCTTCTTGATGTAAAGGTATATTTATATATATATATATATATATATATATATATATATAATATAATATATTATTATATTTATTATATTTAATTATATAAATATTTAAAGAACTATATATAATATATATATATATATAATATATATATTATAATATATATATATAATATTTATATATATATATATATATATATATATATTTATTATAATATATATTATTATAATATATTTTTAATATTTATATATATATACTTATATAAATATAAATTAATATTATTATATAAAACCTTCTGAATGTAAAACTTTAAGACGGCTTCGTTAAAAACCGTTTAAACAAATATTCTATCAAAATGGCTTTGTGACATAATATCCGAAAAAGTATTAATTGGCTCTTAAGGGTTAAGACCTTGGGTAACGGGAAATCCGGAGGACAAGTAAAATGAGTCTGAAGGTGTAGCATCCTAGAAAAAGGTGGATCATTTTTTTATTTTAAGTTCGATCTTAGCAAGACCTGAGAAATACCTCCATGAACGTTTCTGTCAGCGTGGCATAGTATGGCATTTTGAGTACGTGTAAAGGGAGTTTCAAAGTTGTGGGGAAAGTCGTTGCTTTGTTCTGGTTTACGATACTATAAAATTATTAAATAAGTAAGTTTGTTTTAAATGTAAAACCTGCGTTCCTGGTTTCAATATATGCTTGGCTGTAAGTATTACTGATGCAGATACCCTTTGATATCGAATGATACTGTTGTAAATTACTTGGGTACTACTGATAATCAATTTACTTGTTAAGTTTACTGTTAACTACTGTAACAGTTGCCTTCATCAATCTAACTACTTGTTGTTAGTATGCAAGTTTGTTGGCTATTATGCAAAGTAACTACTTCTAACAACAATGGAAAAAAAATATTAGAAATTAATTGTATTCTCCATTATTTTTATAAAACTATATTTTATATTATCAATTCAATAGCTGGTATATATGTATCTTGTATTGTTGCATAATTACATTTTACTACAATAAATTTAATTAGTTTAACTAGTCCTGGCTATTATTTGTTACTTGCCATCTCTTCGTTACTATACCGGTGTAATATTCTAGGGTAGGGTACTGTTAAAAAGTTTCTTGGATCGATCCGCAAAATAGATATATATATATATATATTTAATATATATCTATATATTATATATATATATATAGTCTATTTTAATTTGTAGAATATATTGCTACTAAATCACACTGCTTTGTTAAGAAGCTTTAATGAAATGGCGGTAAAAGAGCACTGCTCGTCTCTGTAAATACTTCATCATATTCTTCGAAATTTCAAGTTAAGGGCAGAGTGAGTTGAGGCTTTTTGGCGCTTTGATAAGTTAGGACGTATTGATAAAAGTGGAACATGACATTCTTGAGCCATACATAATAAAGAAATTATGAATATGGAACAGTTCCTAGGCGTAGTATTGCACATTGCTTATTACTATTTCCATAGCTATGCTTGTCACTTACATTAGAGATACTCTCACACAAATTATATCTGTGATCGGCTATAAATATGCTGATTTTTCAGCAAATTTATTATATAATTACCATCAGTTTGTATAATAAATTAACCTTTAATAAATTGTGGTTACATAAAATTGGGGCATATTCAATTGAGTTTGGATTTTTGGCAATTATATTTATTATATATTATATATATATATATATTATATATATATATATATATATTATATATATATAATATAATATTATATAAAACTTTATGTAATTCAAATCACGTTACTCGACTTATACATTTGAGAATTCGCAAAGCGGCCTCCAGCAATGATGCCGCGTAGCGGCTAAAAAGTCGAAGGCCTCTTGTTTTATTTTTAAGCTTTTACTTATCTAAAATAAAAAATATCGAATCTTACAGTCCTAGTAGATATCTTTAAAGATATACACATCATTTTTATCTTAATATTTAGTTTTCCCAAAGTTTTAAATAATGCCCTTATTGCAGAGGCCACAAAACTACTAAGAAGCTAAAGGCATATTGTTTAAATTGTATATTGGTAGAAACACCAATGTGATTCGGCCTTTGTTTTATGATAAAAAGAAACCTGAATAAATATTCAGTTCTTTTAAATCATTGTTATGATTCAATAATAGTTAATAAATTTATTATTGACTTAATAAATTTTATAGTTAAATATAAAATTGACTTACATAATAGTCTTTTTCCTCTTCCTCCAATAATTTATCCTTGTCAAATCCACCGTATCCACTGAATTGCGCTAAAACTCCGTTTAGCACAAACAATGCTATAAATCCAACCAACACCTTAAACACAACACAGAAACAACGTTAGATATTTGTTCACTCAACTTAATTTTTGTTAATAATAGTAACTCAAATTTTAAAGGACATAATTGAATTTGTGGAGTACCTTGGTATACATGATTTCCTTTATGTCTCAATATCTACGGAATAATAAACTTCTTTCTTGTTTGTATTTTAGTTTTATAGGAATAGTCTGTTACACTCTAATGAATTAATATCATAACACACGCATAACATATAATCAAAAATAACGCTCTGCTACTATGTAATTTGTAACATTTGTATTACAATTACGTAATCTGTATCATCTTCAATACTTTTACGCTACAAACCTGTTTATAGCAAGTTGCAATATAAGGAAATCTTTTTTTTTCACTTTGGTAGTTGCATTTCGTAAACAAATATTTTATTTTGATTAATAGTAATTAGACTTTTTGCTAGGAAATAGTAATAAAAATTAAAGATTGCATGGGAATAGTCTATAAAGGATTTAGAAATTGTATCCTAGTTTAATCCTGTTTGGCATTTTCGAGACAAATATTTGTTATATTTGTCTTATTATATTTTTAGTGTTTTACCTTCTCTTTTATCTATTTGAAGTAATGTTATTTTATGTTCTTGTTTGAGTTTGCATGTAAAACTCACATTAAAGAAATGTTATTGCTCATTTCTTAAAAAAATATATTAAATCATTTTAAATGTATTAATTCATTTTAAATATTAGATCATATTAATTTTAAATGGGAAAAGCCGCCTAGTGGAATATACATTTCCTCGTCACATCGGATTTGCTACGCTCATCCTCCCTGCTTCGGACTCCCTTCGCTCGTCCTCAGAATGTAAATACATCCGTTTCATTCTCAGCGGTCACCCATACAGTACTTAATACGCTTAATGCTGCTTAACTTTCATGATCCAATATACACCATAGATATACTTGTCTTAACCATACGAAACTATGCTAAATTTCAATTCAATTGGATTATTTGCCGATGTTTTAATTTTTTTTTAAATGTAAAAAAGTTATTTGTTACAAAGTGAACTAATGCTGATTGTGAGATAAACTTTGCACAAATGTTAGTGTATAATTTTGAATGAGCACCAGTGGAGTTGTTCGTAATTAAAGGAATGAAGAAAAGAGTCTCTCCACAAAACTATAAATTTATTCAAAGCACTTTCAACCTAACATGAAGCCATCATCACTGCCAGATATAACATAAAAAACGGCTAAGAGAAAGACATTAAAGGTAAATACATGTAAAACAGTAGAATTCTGTTTCCCTTCTCTTCTTTTTCGACTTGACGATATCGGTAAGTCGTGATAGACTCATGACTTACCGATATCGTCAAGTCGAAAATTGGAAAAGTGGAGAGACTCTTTTCTTCGTTCCTTTAATTATGAACAACTCCACTGGTGCTCATTCAAAATAACAAATAGCACTTATTGACCAAAACCTCATAACTTTTTACTATTTTTCTCATTCAAAATTTTACACTAATATATGTATATATATGTGCCAAGTTTAATCTCATAATCAGTAATTGTAATACTTAACAAAAATAATCAACCTGAACTATTCCCCAAGATCCATTTTCAATAACCCAGTTTTTACAAGTTTACATTTTTAAGTTATCATATATTTTGTTTTGACAAAAATCATAACATTAAAAATGCTTGGCTATATTATAGCTGGACTATGAACACAACTTTAATTATTCTTTTCATAAAAATCTTTTTTTCTCGATTCATTTATTAGTTTGACTGATTTCAAACAACCTAGGTAAGAGATTATTTACTGCCCAGTAATTCACAAGATTAAAGCATTTTTCCGTGCTTTGATACTATTTCCTCTCTTCTTTTGTGAGTTTTTTTTTCTAAATAAGTTCTTTATTGGCAAAACTATGCAATATTTATTTAGTGTTACTGAGGAATTTTGTGTTATTCCTTGATTTGGGGTAATTTGTGCCTCATTATTTTTATTTATTTTTTTTTTAATTTTTGGTTTTTTTTTTGAGGTGTGAAAAGGTTTGTTTGGGTTAAGGGTAATTTAATATTTTTTGGTTTGGGTATTTTATATTTATTTTCTTGCAAGATTTTCAAAAGATGATATTTTTGATAGTGTTATTTTTAATGGGTATTGTAAACGTAGTTTACAGGAATGTCAAAAAGGGTTTCCTATGCAGTCTGTGGACTGACTTTTGATGAATCAACCTGGCATTTGCTTTTAAAATTGAGGGAAATCACAAAATCCTCAATCAGATAGATAGGACACGCAGGTCCTGCGTTTATAGGTTATATTATTATTATATTTATTTATTTTTTTGTGCTTGAGGATTTAGCCGTTAGGGCTTAATTTTTTAGGCTAAACGAAATAGTAAATTTTAAATACGAATTTCCTTCTAGTGATAAAATTTTAAACTTACCACAGAAGAAACAAGTTTTTGCTTTAAAGTAGTAATTAACTCCTCGGCTTGGTCTCGTGAGTTAGCTTAATGGTTCCCACGGCAAGCATCAGAATTTAAATGATATTATTCCTTAGCCTAGTTAGTTAGAAACTAACTTGACTGTTACCGGGAACGCTAACTTGCTTCTACAGGAAGCAATATAGTCTCTTGAAAAGTTAATTTAGTTAGTTTAAAAAGTGAATTTACACTGAAAAAATAATCGCTAATGAGATGGCTCGTGTGGGGGGGGGGGTGTGCGAAATGTGTCCAAAGTCCGTTTCAGAGGCCCCAAACCACGAAAAAAATACATTTTGTGAAACTTACGAATGTGAAAATAATTTTTCAGTAAAGTACCTTTTTCGATGTTATTTGGGATGCTGAATCTGATAAAACCGGTCCGGAGTCGATAAGATTTCTCAAAGCTGGGGTTCCTTTGTTCGAAACCTTGGTACCGGTGCTAATTTTTTGTCGTCTTATTTAAAGATTTTAAGTGTATGACTTCAAGATAATTCTGGCGCGAAGGTCCGCAAGCCGGAAAATTTTCTTTGAAATAAATACATTCTTCCTTTACAATCCGAATTTAGGTTATTTTTTATATTTATATTAAATAACCTAAGCAGTAGCATCACAACTTATTTAATTTTTTTTCGAAATGTTCAAAGACAATGCGCTAAAAATTAGTATAAACTGAGCTTCAAATAAGTGCAAATAATGATGTGCTGTGTAGTGTACAAATCTATGAGATAATAAACGCATTTTCTTGAAAAAAATCGAAAAAATAAAAAAAACCAGTTGTGACGCTACTGCTCAGGTTATTTAACATATATCCAAAAATTAAGCAAAAAAGAAATGCGTGCATTTCAAAGAAAATTCGCCCAGCTTGCGGACCTTAACGCTAGGATTATTTATTTCTTTCAGTTAATAATATCAATACAATGGACTTTTACTTTTTTTTACTTCAGTAATTAAAGTTTGTAAAAAATAAGAGACAAATTACAAAAGTTATATGAGTATAAACGTGTTATGTTTTGTGCTTTATTCAGAATTAAAATGTCTATCCTTGACATTTCAAACTTATCGAAGCCATGAAGAAAATTTTTAGGGGAGAAGGCATTTAAGCAGCACCTCCACGGGAAAGTTATATTAATAACCCTTGGAAAAACACTCAATTCCCCTTGTTAGATTTTAATGCCACTGTCATTCTAAACTTAGCTCTCTTTGTTTTAAAAAGTGTTAACTTATACTTTGGAGGGATGGATAATTGTAGTGACATTTATTAATTAAAAGGATAAATTAGTATTTTTAATATTATGGCTAAATAATATTAATAAAGTGGGAACGGGGTGCTTTGAGACTTTCCCTTATTTATTTTGTAGTACGTCTTTTACTTGCTTCGCTCGCACTCAGATATTTAAAACAACCGTTGAATCCTAGCGGTCAACCATATAGATACTGACCTTGCTCTATGTTGCTTAACATTAGTAAACCTACAAATACCGTAAATATACTAGTCGTATAGAATTGAGACTTAATATTTAATTTATTACATAAAGAGATTCACTTGTACTAAATTTCAACTTGATTGAATTATTTGTTAATATCAATTGAACTTATGCTGATTATAGAATGAACCTTATTGTCTAGCCTTATATACTTCTGCATGCATGCCTAATTGTAAGTTAATCTAAACATGTTTTAGAACAAGTTTGATTTCTCTAGCATAAAAACACTAGGAAATGCGATGATAACCGAAGCACACTTACAAACACACAGTAAAAACCAATCAGTTCGTTACAAAAACACTTAAAACAATTAATTCATGTGACATCCCAGTTTCAGATTTTTCATGCAACACATAACTTTTCCTTTATACTAACAGTATAAACGAGAGAAAGTAAAAATTTTTCTTGAGTATTTGTCCAGTTATTTTCTTAAATTTACCTACTTATCGAATAAGAAGAAATTGATTCTGCCTTAAATAAAAATGCGCTTGTCGAAAATTGAAGTACAAGAAGAATTATCTCATGTCGCTCGTGGTGAAGTGGTTAAGGTACTCGGCCAATACACAGAATGAATGAACTTTAAACTTCGAGTTTATTAAGTCATGGGTTCAATCCCAGCCGGGGTTCTGTGATTTTTTTGAGGGATAAAAATTCTGCGTACCACGTCCTTCAGAAGGGATGTAAAGCCGGTTATCTCGAGCCTGTGCGTTGTCAGGTACTCTTTAAAGATCCCTTACTCTAAATGAAACTGGGTATAGGCAACATTTAGGACCCTCATTGTAAGATTCAATATAATACTATAAATGTTTTCTGCCTTGTAGTTTAAAGTGTGTGGAGGTTTTTTTGTTTAACAGTGAGAGCACGTGTTGTTCCCAGTTTTCACCATACCATAAGAGTTAGTGAAAATATGTATGATTGCTTGAAAAAGCATGAGAGGAACTATAGAAATTCACGGCTCTTCTGTCTAGATTAGATAATATACCTACACTTGAAATTAAATAAGGAATAGAACACTATCTTAGGGAGCTGGCAAAAAGGGCCCAACAATGTGGCCTACTTGCACCACTCCCCCAAATGACTACTACTACTAGACTTCTATCATATATTTGAGGAAACTCAAATGTATTACAAACTTACTTGTGTATTGTATTGAGTGTTTCTTATGTCCTAGGAACTAAAGAGCTAATAAGGTAGCATTGATACTTATTTTATTTGCTGAAGCAATAAGAGCCTTTTTAAAAATGATCGGGTACGAGGTACCGCGGAAATTTTCCTCATCTCATCGGATTCGCTACGCTCATTCTCTTTGCTTCAAACACGCTTCGCTCGTCCTTATAAAATACAATTTGTTAAAATTCTACTGCAACTCGTCTTCAGACAGGCATCGCTCGTCCTAAGCTAGTTTATACATACATTTCATTCCCAGTGGTTACTGGAATGACCACACTCCTTAACTTTAATGCTTCATCAAAAATCGTGGACGTACTATTCGTATTGAATCGAAACTTGGTGAACTTATTTACATTTGTACCGAATTTTAATTCAATTCCATTATTTGCCGACTTTTTTACAATTTTTTAAAGAACGTAACCAAGTCATGCTGAAAATTAGATGAAGCTTGGCACATATGTTAGTCTTATACATGATTATATACGTGTCAAATCTCAGTCCAAACGTAACTTTTTTTCTCATTTTATGATTCGGAGTTTTTGCTGAGTCATTGATGCGGGTTTATGACGTCTTAAAAAATATTTTCCGCCTATAACAACTACACCTATAGATTGATTTTTGTGTAAAGTTTCAACTCTCTAGCATAAATACACTGGGGTTCTACTATGATATCAGAGACAAACACACATACAGACAGACAACTTCTCCTGAAACGGATGATTTAGGTGATATCCCGGTTTTGGATTTGTTTGCAAACACATTAATTTTCCTATGAATGAAGAAAAGTAAAAATAAAAATCACACATCAAAGCCATTTCTACAATAATATGTAATTTCTTTGTGTTTTGTGCACAATATTTAGTAGAAATCTTCGTAAATTGTTCTTTCAATATGTACAGTGTGTTTTAATGAGGGCAGCTGTAAAGTGTCTACATTGCAGCCTCTTTGATTAAAATTACATCTGTAAAGTATCTTTTTACAGCTTCAAATATGTCAGTAAAAAACTATTTTATTGCGAGGGCGAAGAATATTTCCTTTACAAAAGAATTTACCACCTATGAAATTTTAATATACAACCGCTACGCAAATTTGTAAGTAAATAACGTAAAATTATTTACTTATCTTATTTAATTGAATACAGCCCAAAAATAGTGTATGCAACATGGCTGTAAAACGATTTTATTGCTTCCTTAACTCGTCAACCTCATTTTACAACCTAGTTGTGTAATGTATTATTATTGCTATAAATACTCATTGGCTTTATTGAAGAAACCTCATTCTCATTATTACTAATATTTTTAGGACAAATAAAAGTCAACTTAAATCATAACTTGTATAATTACTATACAAATAAACAAAAAAAATGCCGCCGCACATTTACAAGCGCATTAGACTAGAGTTTGCAACTACCAATATTCCATACATTATATTATATACATCTTGTTGTACACAACACAGTTACTGTTATGGAATGTACTGTACTGTTATGTTCATTGTACAACTCCAACAAATCAGTTGTACGCTTTAAGTTCTAAATTTTAAGCGTAACTTTGAAACGTAAAAACAATTTTTCTGGTTTTTTGCTCTGTTTCTACGTTTTTATTTGTTGTTATTAATGGTGATGGCCGTGTTCATCGTGTCCGTAGACATGAGGATGGTGGGCGTGGCCAGATTTCTTAACCACGGCGTTAAATCCGTTGTGCTTATCAGCTGTGTAGTGAACCTCACGCATTGTTCCATCGGCTTCCTTGACGGCGTAGAATCTAAAACAGTAAATTTCACCTTTAGATAGATCAACTATATCAATTGTGTGTTATGTATAATAATATATAAATTATTAATTGTATAATCATTAATAACAGTTAAATTTATACTTTCAGCGAAATTAAAAAAAATATCATGTTAGGGGTCATACATACATACACATATATATATATATATAATATATATATATATATATATATATATATATATATATTTATATATATATTATAAGTATGTGTGTGTATGTAATATAATACTGGTATTCCTTGAGGTTTTTATGTTGCACGATAATTTAATTCGAACCCTTTTTTCGGATTTATAATGAAACTTAATAGAAATACCAACTTATTTTTTGCCCGGATTCCTATTTTTTATGAAAAATTTATATCGTCATTAACTCACAATAATCACTAAATAAAAGTGGCCGAGGTAGCGGAGCAGCTGGCCTCTTGTTAATGTTTTGCTCAGAATTTGTATGTTTTATGATCCTTAGTTGTTCAGTTGGGAAATATAAAAATAGGACTAACAAACCTTAGTACTCATTGGTAGTTCGTATTAAGCTTACTCGCTGTACAAAATCCAACTCTTATGTTTAGTTTTAATTTACATTTATATTTAAGACAGATTTGATTACCCTTTGACAGTATCTCCCTCCCTGGTTTCATGTTGACTCTTAACATCTCCAGTATGAGGATCATGTACTTCGTACTCAAATGCATACTTAGCCGGAGCCTGCAAATTTAAAAAAAATATTATTTTAGAATTTTTAACTTGTACGCTTTTAATTTTAGCTATTTAATTGAATAGTTGGCAATATTAAGAGCTAATATTAGGAAGGATAGTTCTGCATGTCTGAATAATAGTTTTAATTATATTTTAAAACTCTAATTTAAACTTTAGTTTTAATTTTATTATCCAAGCTAGGGCAAGCCTCTAAGGCACCTCGGCTCAGGCCGATTTGCATAAAATTGAATGAGTATTTGTTAGTAATAATTATAAAATGTATGTAATTATTTTATGCAATAAATGGTTCTTTATTTATTAGATAAAAAACTTTATAGGGACCTCTATTTGAGGAGGATTCCTATTCCTCCTAAAAAGCTTTCTTTATTTATTTAATGGAATAACTTTTGTTCTATATCTCTTGTAACATTTACTTGGGTTGTAACTATAAAAACGACAGATATAGTTTTCATCCGGGACTTTCTTATTTTAAGATTAGGGTCTTACCCTTCTCATATGAGGTAAGATGATATGAGAATCATATTATGAAGAGAAATATTTTAACTAATTTTTATCGAATGCGTCACATGTTTGACACTAATAATTTCTAGCCTAAAGTTTGTTGTAGTTGCAAGTAGTGATGATTTAATAATAGTATGACATTAACTATTGTACTTGGTGTGTATAAATACGACTTTTATTGACATGCGTTATTATTAAAGCCGTACCTGCCCATTCTTTTATTTTTTAAAACATTTTTTAAACGCATATGCGTCTATTAAAATTAGAGTGATAGTTATGTAGTGATATATATATATATATATATATATATTATATATATATATATATATATGTGTGTTGTGTGTGTGTGTGTGGTGTATATATATATATATAATATTATATATATATAATATTATATATATATATATATAATATATATATATATATATATATATTATATATATATATATATATATACGCATATGCTTGCCTATAGAACGCATTCAAAATATTAAGATGGTCAGCATAATCAGCTAAAACTGGATACTGTAAAAATCAAGACTAATTATGCAAGGTCAATCCTGACAAAATCTATGCAGTGTTTCCAAAAATAGCAACGCTATATTTTGCATCAGTTTTTTTTTTCTTGAGTACTTCGTTTTAAGTTTTTTATCCATCTATCTTTTCATTCATTTTTAATGTTTCAATTATTAAAAAATGTTGTTTGTAAAATAATTATCTATTTATGTCTCAATTTCGTCATATTTGTTCCTTATTGTCTATTACATCGAAATATTCTTATGATTAATCCAACACTTACTCTTCAAAACAAAACGTCAGTATCCAGTATATAACATCTAGCTTATTAGATTAAGTGACCCACAAATATTATCTCGTTCCGTAATATTATTATTTCATTGTTAAGAACTTGTGTATTTACAAGTAAAGGAGTAATTAGTACGATAAGATTATAAGTATTAATCTGAAAGAGAATTAACTAGTAACAGGTGCGTTATGTAAACATTGTTCTGCCTTGTTAACTACATGCACCTCCATAATCCGTTACACTGTGAATAATCAGGTTAACGCAAATGCGTATATTTTTTTTTTTTTGACAATTTATATTTTAATTTAAATACTGCTTTATATATAGCTGGTAATATTTTTATACTGTTTTGTGATAGTTTTAAAATTTAACTTAAATAGTAATTAAATACTTATTTGTCACGGTGCTATTTAATATCCTAAAAAACGATATATTTCCATATTAAGATCTGATCTGGGGTTTATGATAGTTCAGATTACTGTTGGTGAGCATTACTTATATTATTCGTTTAAGCAGGGCCAAAAAAACTAGTACCGGGTGTCCCGGAAATTTTCCTCATCACATTGGATTCGCTACGCTCATCCTAACTACTTTTGAGTCACTTCGCTCATCCTCAAACAATAAATGTATTCTTTTGATTCCAAGCTTGCTTAATGCTGCTTAACTTTTATGATCTAACAAAAACCATAGATATATTTGCCGTATTGAAACGAAACTTTAATTACATATTTATTGTATTAAGGGATACACTTATGTACTAAATTTCAACCCTTTGGATTATTTTTCGGTTTTATTCGTTTTTTTAAAAAAGATGTTTATTAGTCATTCGATAAAAATTAAACTAATGCTGATAATGAGATGAAACTTGACACATATGTGGGTCTTACATATGACTATGTGCACAAACTTAACTCGATTGAATTTGGATCATCAAAGTTGTAATCTTATTTTTTTACTTTATAATAGCATCCTATTAATCTTGTGATGTTACATTTATTTTTATCAAGCAAAATTTCAATTTTCTTCCCCAAATATTAATTTAATCCCACATTGAAAATTATAGATTGCGTGTAGAATTGTTAAATTTTTTAATGAAAGTGAATTTTTAAGGATGTCATTAAAATTATAAGAATATAGACTCATCAGCATGATTCGCTGAGCATAATATCGAAAATTAAAAGACTACTGACTCATCAGAATAATTTGCTGAGTATGATATCAAAAATTAGAAAACTATCGACTCATCAGCATAATTTGCTCTTCCGATAAATAGTTATTGAGAAATTTGGGGTAGGAAAAGGTACAGGTAGAGCTGTTTACCAACACATAAACTGCGGCTGTAGAGGTCCACAATACTTACAAAGTAATCATGATGATGTTCACCATGATCATCATGCGAGGGTCCATCACCATGTCCACTGCTGTATCCACCATAGCCTCCATATGAACTAACACCATGACCATACTCAGGAACGCCCAGCGCACAGGCTGTCATACTCGCTAGTATTAACATACATCTTCCCTAAAACATCAATGACAAGATTACTTTGATGTCAGTAATTAGCTCAACCATAATTCAATTTGGATATGAATAATCATTTATATGTATAAAGTCAACCATTATCAGTGCCTATACATTCATATATAGAGAATTTACCTGTAGGTAGACCTAAATCCTACCTATCTACCTAATTAGTAAATTTACTTAAAGGAATGATTCAATATAGCGAAAATACTTATAGTGCTAAATTGAGACTTAATTTTTACCAAATCTTTTGCAGATAAATTGAACTTTTTATTATCAAATTAAAAAAAAATTAATCAAATTTTTTAATTTGATTTACCCTACCCATAAGATGCCATTTAATTTTAAACCTTCGGGGGTGTTCAACAGTATTGATTTGAATATTTATAAATCAAATTTGTTGTTTCACTGGTACTACTGAAATTGTGTGTCATACCTAAACACCATAAAATCTTTTTGTCTGATTTTAACGGTAAGAGTAATTAGAGGAACAGTAACAAGTGATTGCATACTCAGCCAAAGAAAAATAGCTATTAGAAAATATCCAAAAAATGGACATGTGTGTATATCCTAAAAATTGATATTGATAATAGCCTAAAAATGGATGTTTAGTTGATCAAAAATTTCATTTGACACAATGAGTAGAAAATGTGTCAATGAAAATTAATTTTTGACATTAATTCTAAATGTCGGTATATTATTATATCTACGTTCCTATAATTGATCTAAGCGTTTTCTTGATAATAGAATTTATTTTCTTTTTAATTGAATGAAAGTAATAAAGAAATATTTAATCATATAGATAGATAGTAAAAAAGAAATAAATGCACAGTTGTGTTTATGATTTCTAAGAACAATTCAAGACGCGTGTCTCTATGGACGCCCAGTTACAAACTCTATTGTTATATTTTTGGTCCATATTGACAGGGTGTCCAATGTACCCAATATATTGTGTTAGCCTTCTCTAGCGACTCTAATGGATTAAACGTGTACCAACTTAAAAAAAAAATAAACCAATAATGCCACTTTTATTAGAACAGTTTTTTTAAAAAGAAAATTATGAAATAAAAAAAACTTATAAATAGCTTATTATAAGCTGTTACTAATTTTTGTATTATTTTTTTTTTACTTCACTTTTTAAGTATATAGGAAAAGCAAGGTTAATTTAAAGTCCTTTAAACAGGGTGATAGTAGGCGAATATTATATTTATACCATTGCTTCATATTCTACTCTTATTTTGATTGCTTAATTTTTATTATAAAAAAAAATATAATAAAATATTTAACGTTCTAAAAAATCGTTGAACTGTTTTAACTTATAATGATCTGATAAAACATTTTTTACAACGCGTTTTTATATCTTTACTAAATTCTTCCTGGTATTTTTAGTTTTAGAATTGAGTAATACAAGTTTTGGTTTGAATAGATTTATTTTAAAAATGTAGTTAATAATTTTTACTTATTTTTTAATTTATTATTTTATTACCCAATTATACATTTTTGTTGTTAATTTTTCGATTTATTTTGTTTCAGGTATATGTTATGGATATACATTTATTTTTAAGTCTAGTGAAAGGTATGCTTTGTTTTGTATTTATCATTTTATGTGAATTTTGTACGATTATGAGTTGAAAATCTCATTACATTAGTAAATAGATGTATCTAGTTTATAACAGTTCGATATATTAGCAATGTTATTATAAAAGTATTGAGGAGTAAGAATATATTGTGCCTAAGGTCTTCAGTATACAATAGTCAGTGCATAGAGGATTAAATGTATATAGTATATAAAGCCTTGAGTATGAAGTATTAAGTGTGTAGACAATAGAGAGTATATAGTATATAAAGCCTTGAGTATGAAGTATTAAGTGTATAGACAATAGAGAGTATATAGTATATAAAGTCTTGAGTATGAAGTATTAAGTGTGTAGACAATAGAGAGTATATAGTATATAAAGCCTTGAGTATGAAGTATTAAGTGTATAGACAATAGAGAGTATATAGTATTATAAGATTTTGAGTACACAGTATTAAGTCTATAGAGGATCAAAAGAATATACATAAGGCCTTGCACATACAGTCTTAAGTAAATAGTGGATTTAGATTAAATAGTATCTAAGGTCTTGAGTATAGAATAGTTAGTGTATTCAGGAGTAACAGTATATAGGGCCTGGAGTATGTGCAGTATTTTTCAAATACAATGACGCCTCAAGGGCCAGCTTTGCTCACCTTTGCCTTCGGAAACATAGCCACTACTATAAATGTGGCCACATTTGTTGTCTGATTATCTTAGAACCATTTTTAAACGATTTAGCCCTACAAAAAAACCTTATTACCAAAAATCAATTTTGCGATTGTATATATTTATTCCGGTTACTTAGAATGGTCCGATTGAGCTAAAATTGGTTTCATTTGTTTTAGCATCGCAAATTAACGTTTTTCGACACTCCGTTTATTTTATGACTCACATTTTTCTTTATCCATTATATCTTCTCACATCATAGTAACTATTTTGATTAAGTTCTGACTAAGATAATAAATCAGTTTCATTAAGGCTAAGGCCGTGTTTTAATAAAACACAATGTTTAATGTTTAATTACACGTTTTTCGACACTCCGTTTATTTTATGACTCACATTTTTCTTTATCCATTATATCTTCTCACATCATAGTAACTATTTGATTAAGTTCTGACTAAGATAATAAATCAGTTTCATTAAGGCTAAGGCCGTGCTTTAATAAAACATCATGCGTACTTCAAATCTACGTATAATTTTATAATGGTCAGATTACACCTATAATTAGTATGAGCGGTAACTGTAGATCTGTCTTCTAATAATATCACTTGTTTTATTTTGTAGAGATTGACTTTTTTATGTTAAACAAAATTTGAATGTATGAAAAATTATCTGTGCTTATTTAACTTTTTTTCTAGCCTCACCAAGTTCAATAAATTAATTTCATTCCTTCCTTTATCTAATACACAAAAACATAAGATATGTATCGATTATTAATCGATTGATTAATTTAAAACAAACATTTTAACTTTTTAATTTTCCTTATTTATACCGTTGAATTGCCGTAAATATCTGAAGTCGATATTTTATCTATATTATCTATTTCATGTGTACTGGAATATTTATTTATTTTTTTATCTAGTTGTGCTTTACGGAAAAGAATTTCTCTATGACGTCATAAATCGTCAATAATTACTCAGAAAATTACGAAAAAAATCATAAAACACAGATAATTATGGCATAACTTTAAAATTTGGTACTAGTCAAGTCCTATATTGTACTAACAAATATCCCTAATTTAATTTTGTTATCAGAATTAGTTCAATTTTTATCGGATGACATATATACGTTAATTAAAATATGCTTCAAAAACTGAAAATCATGCAATTTAGCTGAAATTTGGCATCCGTATTTCCTTTTATAAGAAATATCAATTGTGGTCAATTGATGTTGGTGATGGACGTGGATGGGTAGCCGCTAGGATTTAAACTTATCCCGTATATATATATATATATATATATATATATATATATATATATATTATATATATATATATATATATATATATATTATATATATATATATAATTTTAGTATATATATACTAGACGTTTATCATATCCCAAAGACATGCGAAGCGAGTCCGAAATGGACAGGATGATCGTAGTGAAACCGATCAGAAAAAGTTCCGAGGTACCCCGTAGTATACTGGGATATATGATTATAGTATAATTTTAATTTCTTAATAATAAATGTACAATTTGATTTTAAAAAAGTGTTTTTTGGTTGTTACATTTATTTAGAGTATATTTACTAGTAAATGATGAGTAAAACTTATTTTTATACGTGTTTAGATGAGTACTTAAGATTAAAAGAAGTCAATTTATACCTTATTAAAAACTCGTATAAATCTTAACTAATCATAATTCCCGACTCGTCTAACTTGTTTTTATTTATAATTACAGGTTTCAGGGCATAGTAATTATCTAATTTATACTTAACTTACTACGTACCTGCGTTTATTTAAATTTGATATTCACTTTATGTATGACTATTATACTTTGGTCATTCATATTAGTCCCATTCAATATTTTTATCCAGTTAATTATTAAATTGGATCATATAAATATTGTAGGTTACTGGCAACTATTATGTAATGCATGTCTGTTTAACTGGTTTAACATAATGCTAGGATTTCTTACGGTCTGTTTCGTAATCAAAACAAAACGTCTTCAGGTTTTACAAATAAGTAGCTTAAAATTAGATGCTGTATTGAAATCCACTTGAGGTTAATAATAAATATAAACTGATAATAAAATACTAAATCGATAAAAAGTTATTTAAGTTTGAGAGGCGGACATTAACCATCAAATTATTATCAACACTACAAAAATCGATCTTATTAATTTCCAAAAATCCTATCGTTTTTTAGTTGTGCATTAACCCACAATAATAGGTTTGTAACAATTAAAAAAAATCACAGTTCTTTAAATAATTATCTAATCTTGTTTTAGTACCCATGCTCTACTGTGTATTTTAACACAAAAAAAAGAAGATAAAAGAACAACATGTTATGCGAAAGCGGTGCATGTTTAGAAAAATAAAGAGTCATAACAGGGCTACTGTTATGGTAAAAAACACACCTAAAAAAGTTTTTTTAAAAATATTTTAACTAGTTTTGATTTTATTGATTGACATATTAACCTTGTGTAAACAAATCTCGTTTTTGGACTTATATACGATCTGAAAATCTAGAGAGAGAAACACTTTATTTATAAAAATACATTATAAAGGAAGCAGTCTTTCTTTAAAGGATTGCTGAAACACACAGCATACATACTTTATCTGACAAACTGTTTGCATTTATTATATGATAAACTGATAGGACAAAGGCCACTGAGATTACAGGGTCCGCATAGCGGCCTCCCAGTTCCGACGCCGCGAAGCGTTCAGACATCGGAGCGGTCAATAGTTTTTGTTTTTTGTTGTCTTGCAAGCTTATTTCTTTCAGTTATGGCCGTGTCAATGCATGTTGCGATGTATTAAATGATTGGGAAACGTTTGTTTACATCTATTATTCTTTTGATATTATACCGCTATTATTCAAATATTTGAAGAATAAAACTATTAAAATTAAATATAATACATCGTATGCTTACGATGTACTAAAGATATAAGTAAATAATGATATTTATACATCAAGTTTTCCAAATATATCACACCAGTTTCTTAAATTGGTCGGGGAGAGGAAAACTTAAGTAGGAAAACTGAATGGACCAAAAGTAACAAAGTCTGGGGGAACGCTCTGTTACCCTAAATTTGTTTTGTTAAATAGAATTTTATTTTAGCGATATGATACGCTTTTAGCTATCTCAAAAATAAGAACTAGGTAAATTAAAGTCCGATCTTTTGATGAAGTTGTTAGATTTTATGGATAATTGTAAGAGATATTAAAAAATTGTGAATATACTTAAAATATAAATATTAAATTTGTCGCTGAAATATTAACTCTAGGAATAGTTGCTAAAAGTAAATTTGTCTTAGTTTTAACTGGTCAATACAAAAAAGTGATTAAATGTATCACATCATGCATTTGATATTGCACATAATGGCGCAGCACATTCGCTGTTGGTTTTGTTCAGAATAAAATATATTCGAGCATATAATATTTTGCAAACTGCTTGTGCTAGTTAAAAGCTGTATAACATAAGACCAAACAACAATAGTCATAATCCAAAGCTAGCGAACTAAGCCAGATGAGAGAATATTTTGTCTTCTCAATCGCTGACATTATATACTATATTATATATCATTTGGGTTACCATGTTACTTTTTAAAAAAATAGAAATTAGCTCTCCAAAAGCGCCAAGGTTCCCGACCCTTTACATGTATTTATGATTCAAGGTTTATCTTTACATTTATTTAGAATTCTGCTCACATTAAGCCTTCAACTATAAAAGAATTTGAACATGTCAGGAATGTAAGTACTTTCAAATTGTACTGCTTTAAGCGTAAATAATAATTTTAGTGGGAGATCATCATCTATGCGTCGGGTCATATAAGTTATCACTGAACCTATTTGCATGCATATATCACTATCTAAACTTTTTCTTTCTTGGTACATTTTATCTTGCTAGGATAATAATAAGCTAACCCAAAACTAAGTTAGTCCTTTATCTCCATGCTTTCAATATTTAACACTGTAGGAACTTAACACTGATACCACTAAATTTAAACTTGATGAAACTTGTATTTGCCTACCTTAATCATTTTTATTGTTGATATTAAAAACTATATTTTAGTAGTCGGTACTATTAGTAAACTAACGGTTCGGATACTGTGGTCTGTTGGTCCAAGCAATATAGCTTTTATAGACGGTTTGACAGGGCATGAAGCCTTCACGTAATGTCGGCTAAAAATTGTCACCCTCTCAATACAACAAAACCAATAGAATGCTTTGTTTAGTCTTTGAAATATATTGTGTATAGTATATAGTATTAAGATGCACATTTCATGCACTGTTACGTGCGTGTAAAGTCTCCTATATGTTCACGGATAGTTAGCTATGGCCTTGCCTAATTTTTTTTGGTGACCAATTTTTAAACAATTTCACCCTACTTCTAGCAATAATCTATCTATAGGTTAATACTATTTTTCTGTCATTTTATAGTCAAGTCTTCTTCGTTTAATCTCATCTATCTTGAAATAGATCAGTTTAAGGTATATTATTGTTTACTTTATTTAGACACAAATTATAATTTTATTGTATAATTTATTTAAGTCTATAAAATAATTAAGTCTTCAGTTTTTTTAATTCAAGTTTTGATCATACTCATACTTTATAGTATTCAAATTATTGACTTACTAGTGACTTTTTTTTAACTATTTACCAGTGTATGCGTACAGGGTGAGCTATAAATAATAGCCTCTTTTATTAATATATTGTTTTAATTATGTATAAATTACTTTAGATATTTTCTGTTATTTTAAATTTTAAGATTTTGGTATTTGGTGCTAATCTGCGTTAATGATGATAACGATAACCTCATTTAAACTAAGGGCCTAGCTGAGTTTACATGACATTTCTCTTATTCATTCAAAGAAAATTAGTAGAAATAGAAGCTTCTGATACATCAGTTCTCATGAAGGTAAGATAATAAATCCGACGGTTCTCTTTCACTATGGAAGACATCTTCAGTGATGAAGGACATCATAGATTTATTCACACTCATATTCATTGACGCGGTCACCACAGGAAGATCTACTTCTTCATGACAATATACATGGAAGCCGACACAGATTATTATGTAAACTTGTAGAACAAAAACGGTTACATTGCTCTTCCAGTTTGTCTTGAAATATTGTAAATAATTAATTTTTTTTTATCATATCAAGTTACTTTCTGATTCCTCTGACTAATCTCTTGCTGGGCTGTGTATTTTTAATACTTAAATAATATTTATTTAAACTTAATATATGGTTATATTTATTATACTATAGGTGGTTAAATTTAGTAATAAACGAGTGTCCAATTCTTTTATTGATATTATTCATTATCGTAATTGATTATCATGGTAATTTAATTAATCCTAATACCTTTCATGAGAACTGATGTATCAGGAGCTTCTATTTCTACTAATTTTCTTTGAATCGATAAAAAAAATGTCATGTAAACTCAGCTAGGCACTTAGTTTAAATGAGGTTATCGTTTAAACAGATCATCGCCATCTATAGATGATGCTTTAAGCTTAACGGTTTCACTACCTCCTTAAGTGGTTCCCGCGCAAGGCTTTCCCTGATAAGACCTAATCCCGGATAAAATTTAGAGATTCAGGTCTTTTAATGTCATGGTATCATTGAATAGTGAGGCTTTAGTGCACGGCATGTTACTAATAAGTAATAATAAATAATATTTTTCCTATAAGTATTCATTAAAATCACTCCAGATTGTTCCCGCATACCAGGTTTGACGCAAATAAAATATACTTGTAGCCTACAACGTAAAAACATACTTACGTGTTTACATACTTACATATTATCTGTGGACATTTTACATGGAATCAAATTAATCCCGGTTCATTTTATCCGCGAGTACATTTTATCTGTTTTCCTATTAGACCCACGGTTTTAAATAGGGATTATTATTATACTTTTCCCTATTGCCTAAGTTATAGAATACTAAACTGATCTTAAACTAATCTTAATAAAGTCATTTAAGGCAATGTAAACAATCTTGGTGTTAAACTTATTCTCGGTGTGTTAATTTTGATAAATAGTTTAAATTATTAAAAGTAATTTACTAAACATAAAGTGGTCTAATACATTTTATATAAAAAGAACATACATTTAATTATAGGCTTGATTTTGACGATAAATCATTATCTTGAAATGAATATTTATATTCTGCATTAATAATGATAGACGAACAACTCCAGACGCGGTGTCAACAGGATAACCCAGACACCCTGGAAACCTACATCTTTGCCTTATTATGCACATTTTTTCATATCACTTTGACAAATTGTTAAATAAAACTTGAAGGTACAATCTATCAAAAACAAATTATTTACCTTATTAAGTAATTGAAAATAAGTAAATTAACTAATTCTTAAAATTAATTATTTTTTTGCACACATCCTTAAAGATGTTCTTTTGTAAATCTTGATTTATGTATAATACTTATTTGTATTTCTTTAAACGATTGAAGACATTAAAATTATTAAACAGTACATCAGAAATTAGATTTAAATTTATTTTAGTAGTACGTTAGTATGATACATGATGTCGTTCTAACAAGAGTAATGCACATAAAAATCTCCATTTATATCGTAGAACTTTTTTCATATGTATGGAAAAAGTAATGCGTCTGCACTAAAAATCCGAAACCGGGATTTTAAATGAATTATCTGTCTTACGTGTTAAAAAAATGTGTGTATAACTTTACGTAATCTTTAGGTCTAGTCGTACTATCAGGAAAATTAATTTTCCGTCATCAACCGTTTCAATGATTTATTAAAAATATCATAAATCTATGGAATAACGAAAAATGATCGTTTCAATTTGGAAATTGATACACTTCTATAGTTCTAAATGATACCAAGCTTATTATGCTATTTGCTAAGTTTTATCTCATTATCAGCATCACTTCCATTTTTATGAAATGACGAGTAAAGCGTGTCCGAAGATGCACCTTAAAGTCTGAAGAAAGTTATTCTTTAATTAATATGTACTAACTTTAATAAAAAAAGGCATCAATAAAGCTTTTGTTTTAGTAATTTCAAAGCCGAATACTGCTCAAAATCTGATTCACTCGTCTCAAATATAAGATGATATATGTACGAATCTAATTTGAACAAAAATAATTTAAAACTAGTATTTAATCACGTGATTTTTTACAAAAGGTAGTGTTGACTAATAAAATAATAGCCATTAACCCCTATTCTAAGCAATAATATCACAATTTAAACGAAACGTAAGGTAAACCACAACCTAGTAAAACTTTATTTAACTTAATATTAACTTAATATTTAACTTTATTTAACCAAGTAACTCGCAATACAATGAAAACTTGTATAACTAAAAATGGGTGTTAAACATTTGTTAGTTTTAGCATTGAACTTGAAATTTGAAATGGACCAACCAACTAAACAACCCAAGTGACGTAATAGCTTTTTGCCGCGAATCTTACTTTTTTTTCTTTTTAATTGGTTATAAAAATTTGTACAATTAATATTTCATTTTTTCTTTGAAATACATTTTGTCTTACCTCGATTAACCTAACAAAAAAACCATAGGTTAAAATTTATGCATCTTCAAGAGAATAAATTTAAAATCAATCCTGAATCAAGGCGAAATTAAAAAAAAATTATAACTAAGTCTATGTACACTTTAGAACCCATTGTTTATAAAAAAAGACAATGTCATCAAATTACGTAAGGAATACTATTATCTTGGGGTAAACCGATTAAGACCAGTTTTAGCTTGGTCGGACCAACTTAAGTGACCAAAAACTTTTTAAATGTCGAGGTATAATGAATGAAAAAATTGTGAATGAAATGTAAGTAATTTGGTTTTAAATGAGGAACCAGGTCAAAATGTAAAACAAGTTATTATTTATTAGCGAATCTTACATAATTGCTTTTAGGTTTTGAAATTTGGTTAAAATAATAAAAGTGTTAGATGTTTTTGTTTGAACAAATGAACCACGCCCTATCTAGACGTTGTAAGGAAAATTACAATGCTTCAGGTTGCCTTATTCATATCTATGAAATAAACACAATTGTTAAACATAAAGCACTATCGACTTAGTGCTAACGACCAAGAAACTTAAATATTGAAAGAAGATATAACATGAAACTAACATACAAAGTATATAGATGACTAAAAACAGCAGAGGCTATTTTTTAGTCCGTTGGCATTTGGGAATAGGGAGGCAATGTAATAAAAAATTCTAGCTCGGAAGTCCGTAAGCTGAGCAAATTTTATTTGTAATGCTTGCTTAACAATTCATTTCTAGCTTAAATTTTCAGTATATACTTCATAACCTGAGCTGTTGTGTTGAAACATGTTTAATTTTTTTCAGATTTTTTCAAAGCAAATGCGGTTGTTTATCCTATAGCATAGATAAGAAAATAATTTTGACGTGGTGGTGCGCATGTCGGGCGAATATCCTTTGGAATGCATGTTTTCGTGCTTAATAATCCATTTCTTGCTTAAGGTTCCAGTTTATGCTTCATAACTTGAGCAATTACTCAATTATCAAGCAGTACTCATAACTCACTTTTTCTGCATTTTTCAAAGGAAATGCGCATAATTATCCTGTTGGTTATACAAAACTATGCCTCTAAAATTGGCAGTGCACACCATTATTTGCACTAGTTAAATGCTCAAATAGTTTCATGGTTGGTTTCTTTAAAGGTTTTAGTGGATTTTCTTTGATAAATCTGGATAAATTTAAAAAAGTTATACAACGCTACTGCTCAGGTTATAATGCACCGAAAACTTAAACAAAAAATCGATCGTTAAGCACGGAAGCACGCAATTCTAAGAAAACTCGCCAGGCTGGCGGACCAATTTGAATTATAAATGATTAAAATTGATATAAATGATAAATTTATATCATTTATAATGATATAAATGTATCTAATGTAGAACAGTAGAACATTTATCTAAAGATTCAAAACAGGAAATCTGGTCTTGAGTACTATGTCGTCGGTTTTATGCGGCGCTCCGCGGCCATATTGTTGTTGTTTTAGTATTATTATTTGTTTTTGCATGACATTTTTCATTGTATTCAGTGAATTTTTAACAGATTTGTTAAAAACTGTTAAAAATTTGTTAAAAACATAGTAATTATTCTAATTTTATCTTGTAAGGAAATTCAAAATTTATTCCGTCGAATTTGCACTCTTGCTTTGAGCAGAAGCAAACAGTATTCTTGTTTAAATATTAGTATTTATACGAGAAGTTTGTAAAAATACGTTTTCAGTTTAAAGCCCATAACTAAAGCGTAAAGGGAATGTAATTTCTAAATCAATTTTAAGCTAAATAAACACTTATCTTAGTTAAAATTTTGAAAATATTTCATTCAAATTTATCGAAGTGATGAAGTTTATAACTTTACATAAATTAAAAAAGATTAAAATTTACCAGTAAAAGCGTCATTTATATATTGCGGCATGTCATCGGACTCGCGAACCATTATTTTTCGAAAATAATAAAGCTTAAGAATAGGTTTTCGTACCAATTTTTTTTTTACTTGAGCTCCAAGCATATACGCACTTGAAACTACGATGATAATAGAAACTCACATATATTATATATATATATATATATATATTATATATATATATATATATATATATATAATATATATATATATATATATTATATATATATATATATAGACTTGCTACTTGCGAAATACTATTGAGGAGGTCTGATAAGTTCCTTTTACGGATAAGTCAAGTGAAATTTCGATTACAGATTTGTGCAAAGACATTACCTTTCCTATATACCTGAGGTATAAATGATAAACAATCAAGTCACTAACCTTTTAGATACATCTGTTTGTCCAAAATGTGAAAACAATAATAAAATTGTTACCCAATTTCTAGGCGCATGCGAGGTTAAGGTTCAAAATGTTCGGCTCTACCATCCAGAAGAAACGATTACAAAAATCCTGGAAAATATATTCAAATTACCGCCATCATCAGGGAGATATAAAGACCACACATAAAAGGACATAGTATATTTAAAAATACGGGCCTTCAGGCTCAAATTTTTCTCATTTGTATTATTTGTTGTTATATGTATTTTGCAACTTTTCATCGTCCCATCTCACAAGCCCATGGAGCGGATCTGTAAGATCATTATAGCTTTTTGGGTCATATAGACGTATATATGTATATAACGATATATATGTATGCTCTTTGCGCTACTTGGAATGGTCTAGTTGAACTAAATTGATTTAGCTTTCTCTCTACCTTAAAATGTAAGACTGCATTTTATGTTTTAAATTAAACATAAGGGGGGAGGGGGTGTAGGTTGTTTTTAATTTCAATTGCAATGTAAAACGTTTAAATTAAATATAGTTAGTTTTAGAAATTCTGAGAGCCGGTCAAGTCAATTTCTGCGAGGAAAATTCTCTTGTAAGCCCTATAAGGCCCTATACTAAAATGGCCCTAAAACCAGCTTTTATAGCTGTAATTGCATTTGGCAGTTTTAAATTTAAATTACTCATCAAAGTTACATTTCAAAAATCAAATGTTATCTTGAACAAACATACTTAAATTTATTTTTAAGAGATACAATAAAAATATCATTTTATTATTTGAATCAGAGTTGATAAATTTGTTTAACAAACTTGTTATAATTGGTCAATATGATTAATATTGCCATGTATTGATACTGCACTTCCCTCTATCATATGTTGACGTCATGTTATTGTAATTACTTTTACATTATTAGTAATATTACGTTGTATTGTAATCTATTATGCTTCTGCTAGTGATTTATTATTTAGTAAATAATAAATCTCATTTTGGTTGCGCCTAATCACTGATTGTCGAATAAAGTTATTGAACATTTTGATTTATTTTATTAAGGCGTCAAAATTTTAACTTCAGTAAAGTGCTCATCTTGAAGTGCAGTTTACAGTCCAAGAGCCGGACCTGAAAAAATGTGACTCATTATGTACTACTTTAAACCAAGTTTTTCTGGAAATATATCTTAACTTTTTAAGAAAACTTATAGTCTGCCTATCCTGAGTGGAGCCTCATATGATTGCGCATGCTCGGAATTTTCATATGATTGCGCACATATTTCTGTTTTCTTGAAATAAGTGGTTCCCTGTGGGTCGTGTGGTTTTTTTAAAGCTGATAAAATGTTCTATAAAACGAGTGTTTAATCATCAAAATGGGATGACTGCAAACAAAAATATGGCTGTTTTAAAAACACCAAAATATGGTTAATTAAGTCAGCGAATTCTTTGAAAAAATATTAGCTTTTTGTACATTTTTTGCCATTAACAAATTCATACTTCAGTTGTAGTTATTCGAGTTTTGACGAAAAAGTACTCGTTTTGTAGCAAAATATATTAATTCAGCGTCTTAAACGTGCGCGTTACATATAATTTGCGTAAACGAACCTAAAGGAAGCGCATTAGTTAAGAGTTAAACTGAATTGTGCGATTTTATCTCATATTTTGATTGAGCGCATGATCATAGTGAGAGGTTCGACTCTGACGAGTGTGGCCGATGAGGCTGGGATGCTGTGTGTGCCTTCAGATGATTTTTTTAAAGTATATTTCTCAGAAACCACTTTGGTGTTGAAGTCCATGTACAGAGAAGAGTGTAGTTCACATGTTTATGAGCCTGTGCTCTGGTCTGAGTCGCAGTTGAAAGGACTGTTCTCAAGCTCGCGGAGACATGATAGGTTGTGGATTCTGTGAGAGCTGGGATATAAGTGTCTAATAAATTATAATCTCTAATACATATGCAGGGTATGTGGGTACTGTCGATATCGAGGTGAGATTTGGTAGAGCACCCACTCAATGTGCCGGACTAGTTTTCTCTCCTGTTGAGAGTAGTGTTATGCGAGCACAATAGTCAAACGAAAGTACAAACAACTATAAAGGTATCCGAGAAAAGCTTCAAATCGTCGAATGACAGTGCGTGATGGCAAGATCGGCGGCGAGTAGTTCCGCGGAGATAACCAAGTTACCACCCGATCTTACCGCTGAGCATTAGCGCATGTCGGTGTTGCAATCTGTGACTCTCAGAGTCTTACGTGTGCATAGGGCGCGCATTATACTTTACTGATCCGCCATTGGGCCATAATTTAAAGGATAAGCACCATTCCTGTGTGTTAGTCAGGTCATGTCCTTTAATCGTATGTAGTGGCTGTATAATCAGAGTATGAGAAAATCTTTTTTTAATAATTATTACACAGATAGGTTCATACATACATTATGTGTGATTTTTATCATTGAAAGTTAATTTGTGTCTACTTCAAAAAACTCGACATAGAAAGTAGATTATATAAGATTTAATTAGTGCAATAGTCTTCAATTTTTTTAAACTTTTTTAATATTTCTATTTATATTAAAATATTTATTGTTTCCCCTTTTATTAATCTTTATATTCTTATATGAATTGGCTAATCTTTAACGGAGTCCCTAAGGCTGCCTCCCTTATGTTTCATTATGACTAAGTAATTTTCCCAGTTTAATTATTAAAACGAGAAGGGATCTTGCTAAGTTTATTTCTTTCTTCCAGTAACAAACAAGAATAATGTGAAAAGCAATATGACCCCATTACACCGATACTTACCTAGCCCTGGTTAAATAAAGTACTAAATAACAGGCCCCAGTAAAAGTACAGGGAAGGCTTTACCTTCTTAAATAATGAAGAAAAATAAAAAATCAATCTTTCGACACCGGCCAACGCTTGTTGGGAAACGCAAAACCGTCTACCAAAAATCGAAATGTTGAGTTTCGCCCATATGTAGAATCAAAGGCCAAAATTATTTCAATTGAGAAATGTGATTTCATAGTAACTTTGGACATGTCATCTATTAAACCCCCCAAGCCTATTATGAAATCTGTGAGCATGGAGAATCAAATTCCTGTTTTGATTTGATTGCGATGTCCTTGAAAAAATGGAAAGGGTGGCCCCGGGGGCTTACGGTTATAGGGGAAAAGTAAATTGACAATAAAAAAAATCGGGGGTACGGTACCTCCGAACATTTTCCCTCGCCCAAACATTGGACCGCTAAAGGCTAATCCAATAGAGCTTTTCGAACCCACCTTCGTTCGTCTTAAATAATTATAATCGCCAAAAATGGTATTCTTGCTCAATACGGTCTTTGAACTCGCTTTATTCGTCTCATATAAATAATTAGATTTATTCCCAGCGGTTACCCCTCCAGGACTGATACCCCCGTTTCCGTGTTGCTATTTTTATTGATACAACCCAAAAACTTCTAGAAAGCGCCGATTGGCGTATTAAAACGAAAACGTTTAATATATTTTTCTTTTTTCTTGAATGCTTTTAACCTCTATTATTGTTTACGTCATTAAATGACTAATATATTCAACCATTAAATACAATGTATAAAAAAAATTATAAATTAATACGGAAACCCTATTTATCTATTTTTTAAAGGCGTTAAAAATATTTGGTTTTATTCCTCCTTCCTTCCCATTTTATTTTTCTTAACCATATTCTCGAACGAAAGAAAACCAATATTAATATTGCCAAATTTTTATTAAACCCCCAAGACGGCTGGGTTTACATAGAAAATATGATTATTTCTCCAAGATTAAAACAACTACCACAATTTATAATTAATAAATATATTTTCCTCGAAAACATGGTAAAAATCCAAATTTATTTTCTCCATATAATTCTGATAATTCGAATTTCAACCAGTTTTTCTATAGCAATACCTTTAGTAGTGTTCTTATTTTCTAAGTAAAATTGTTCAACATTTTAATTTCCTTTAATAATACATAGAAAATTTATCTAATTCCCAAATTATCAAAACATTACCATAGAAACTAAAATATAAAGGCTAAAAAATGAAAAAACTCTGGGTTGGGATAATATCTGATTTTTCACGGTTCAACCCTGTAACCCCAGTTTCAAAATTAAACCTGTTTTTTTCAGCCTCCCTTGGCGCTTCGCAGCCACATTGTCGTCGTTTGAGTATGATATACCACTCGTTTATTATACCAATTATTATTATGCAGTATATTTGTATTATTAATAGGGACTAGTATTATTATGCCCAGTATTTTTGTATTAGTTTACGAATCGTATTATTATTTACATTTTATTATGCTAGTTTTTTATTTATTATTATACTGTCTTTATTTTGCCCAGTATTTTGTATTTTTCTAAAAATCGTATTATAATTACATGTTATTCTGCAGTATTTGTATTATTATTACTAGTGTATTATCAGTTTTTGTATTATTATTACAATCGTATTTTATACAATATTACTCTGCGTTTTTGTATTATATAGCGAACTTGTATTATTATACAATATATATTAATTATACGACAAGTATTTACGTGTATAGTAATCTTATTACCCCAATATTATAAAATTATTGATTTAATAATATACTATTACCATTATTTAGTAGTATTTATACAGCAAACCCCAGGTATGATGTCACCCAAAAACCTGGTTTTCGACAGGGTTTTGTGTCCTCTCAGCCAGGGTTGATTGTTCCGCCTTCATTAGTAAGGACCCTTTAGGTTCTTTATATTTTATTAACCTTTTTATTTTATTAACCCTGTAAATTATATGATGTTTATAATAAATTATATTGTAACCAAAAATGGTCCATATAGGCTTACCTTTTTTTTAAACTTTGGCTAAACCAATAAATAATTAGGAAGTTAATAGGTATTTATCTAGAGAAGTGTTGAATTCGTTTGCTACATTAAAATTAGTCATAACACTAGAGGAGTCTCTTGTATGCGGGCTACCGTAACAATAATATTTGTTATGTAGTCTCAGCAAAACTTTCAAAAATTCATATAAGCGGAAACAAGGATGTGCGATCGATAGAATCTTGGCCACGCATGTACTCTATGATTAGTAACACTAACTATAGGCGCTCAAGTGTGTGTCCTTTCGATGTTATCCAAGCATAGTAATCCCGATTATTTATCAAATGACATCTGATGTAGCTGTTTTTTTTATACAAATTGGGAAATAATGCAATGAGTTTGAATACTTGAGTACAGTAGTTGTAGTGATCGGTATTATGACAGATATACTTGTTAGTAGTATACGTGTACAAGTATATATCCATGTTAGTGTAAATAAGCACACCAGATGAACAAAGCTCTAATATAGCTTGATGCAAGTGAGGTCACCAGTATCAATGCGAAGTGCATCCGCTTGCAGTATCAAATTTACAACTATCGTATATATCTAAGTAGACGGGCGAAGAAATGGCGGATTGAAGAATTGAAAGTAAAGAAATTCTAGGTACTTCGCACCATTTTTTTGTCGTTTTAAGTAGATGATGACATTTCCATATATATCCGACTAATTACATGAGAGGCTGAATCCCATCTAAAGGTCAATGTCGTGAAATCCATGACCTAATAATGAGTGTTAGTATCAAAATAGAACTATATGAAAAGTGAATATGAAAGTAGGGTTTGTGGTGAATGTAACTAGCACTAATCATATACCATTATATGTTCTGAGACTCTAGTAATGAACTTTATTCAAGAATATGATGTATATCTTCATACGTGTTCCAAATAGCTTCCATAGCGTCTCTCAGTCTAAGTATTACAATCGATTTGTGTTCTCGTGATTATTAATTCTCAATGTCTTAGTGACTACGAGCTCTTACTGCGAGTTAGATTCTCTGCTTTACTTTGTTCGGCATCTGCGCACCTGAATGGTGCCCGGAGCGAATTTGGAGAGTAACTAGTAGGAATGAGCCTGCAGTGCTTCTAGTATGTTTATTTAGTACCAGTGCCATGTAGCGGTAGATAAGGAATGATATTATAAGTTTATCTAGTTAATCTAAATAATATCACACCTTTTTAGCTTTATTAATATTTGACATATTTAATTTTATTACTTAAAACCATATTACGGCAGTTTTGAATTTGTGAGATTTTAAGAGGATTCAGTGATTTAATATTAAAAAATACATTTTTTACTTTTTCTCGTTTATACCATAGGTTTTGAGAAAAGTATTATGTTTGCTGTAAAATTCTGAATTCGTGATTTTTCTCAATCATCCGTTTCAGATATATTTAAAATCTCCTAATTGGTTTACCCAACGTCGTGTGCCTGTATGTGTGTGAGTGCTCGCGTGCGTGTGTGGTTGTTTCTGTTATCACTGTAGCTCCCGATGTAGTTATGCTTGAGAGTTAAAACATAGTGCAAAAATCAATCTTCAGGGTACTTGTGCTATCCAAAAAAATAATTATTTTATTACCTCTAATGCCAATAAAATTACTCTACATAATTTTGAAAATGCATGAAACGCGGAAAAATATTTCGTTCGGTTTGAGAATTAGCTTTAAGTATACTAAATTTTGTTTCAAAACGGCTTTATATCTACGGTATTTGTTGGATCATAAAATTTAAACAGAATCGAGCGAGTCAGTGCCTGGATGGGTGACCGCTTAGAATAATGCGAATGTTTTTGCTGTCTGAGGTCGAGCTATAATATAAATTTGGTGATTTTTAGCAAGGATAAGTGTAGTAAATCCTATGTGATGAGAAAAGTTCCAATATCCCTATATCTTAAAAGTTAGCTTCGATGTTTAACATATAGGTTATAGCAGGTCTCTAGTTTATTTTGGTGTTTATTAGAACTTAAACCGTTTAAGGCTGCCTCCGTGGTCGAGGTCGTTAAGGCGTCAGTTATACTAACCTTTGACACTTCAGAGATCTGGGTTTCGCATCCCAGATTACGCTTTTAGTTTATAAAAGATTAATTTTCAATTAAATTATCACAAACTTTATGTTACACTTAGAGCGTAATTTTTTTTTTTTAAAAATTCCGGAGGAAATAATTTCCTAGGTACTTAGATCTCGTATGTGGGTCCATTGTACCTGAAGAGCGTAATGGTTGCGACTACCATCTGAGTTTGTTCCCGCAGGGGTTATCCCTGATTAGCTGCAAGGCTCTTAAGAGGCATTATTATTATTAGAACTTATGTTTAGGTGAAATTATGATGCATTACATTACTTCATATCTCCCTTGACCTTTTTCTTCTTTTTTTGTGAATTACCAAAGGGGAAAAATTATTATTTTTAATCACATCTACTAAACGTTTTTTCTTGGTATATTTTCTTATTGTGTCTCTTTGCTCTAGTATACATAATAAGCTCACTAGTAGAACATTAATTATTTTTTACTCATATCTTATATTTGTTCTCTATGATTTTCTTTATCATCAGTTCACTTTATTTCAACCATTCAAAGCCCAACTGTAACAGATTTATCGCTATTACTACTTTTGCGGTTAATTTTGACCTTATAAACTAATTCTTCATGCGAAACAGATAATTGTCTCTTACTCTATTTACGAAGTATTTTTTATATCGGCTTTAAACTGTGAAAACCTCCTCTTAGACTGACCTTCAGGAAAGTGAAGAAATTTTCTTTTATACCGTAATAACTCATACTAGCAGCTTACAAATGATTAAAACCGTTTCACATAAACCAGTTGCATTGTATCACATTAAAGTGAACAATATGTTTTTTTTATTTACATCTTCTTCTTCTTCTTTTTAGCTGCATTTTATAGTTTTTGTAACCTGTTAGTTTCGTTAAAATAAAAACAGTTAACAATAGGTATAAAAATGTCTAAAAAGGTTTTGTAAGCTTGCGCAAAATCTCTGACATAATTTCTGTACGCGTTTGTTTTCTATAGTTATTTCTCACTTTATCTTTTTAGACGAAATTCGTTGCCAGAAGTTATAATTTTATTTTTCTATGTATAATTTTTCATTTATATGTGTAGACTTTTATAATAGCTAAGAGGGTTGTTCCAAAATTGTCTTTTATATTTGTAAATACATATTCGAAATATAAGTGACAAGACACGCACATGACAGGCTGTCACATCATATGAAACTCAGAATCGTTCTATTATATACGAGCTATTAAAATTTTTTATTGGAACAAAAACTATGGGATGTATTTCATAATAATATAATAGAAAGGAAAAAAGAATATTTCCAAGTTTTTAAATAAATTAGTCTTCGTAATTATCTCACCTGTCGGTTGAATGCAACTTTTATTGTCTAAACAAGTTGAACAACAAAGTCTTGAAATTACTTTTATTCCACTTATTTATGTATTTTTTGCAACTTTCAATTATTGATTTGTAATACTAAGTAGTATTTGTAAATATTTTACTAAGGTTTAAAGCTATTATTAACTATGATATTTTTTTAAGTTTTTAGAGAATTACGTTTAAAAAAATTTCGATTGGGATGGGTGGCAAGGCGGGAGAAAAATCGGGAGTGTGTCAGAAATCCATTTCAGATTTTGAACTTAAGTATTAAGATTTAAGCTTTAATAAAATAAAATAAAATATATTTATTCTTCTTTACAAAATCAAAAATTAAATATTATAAAATACTTCTACTTTATAAGCACATCTTCGAATGAGTCGTGCTCGTGGATGGCTGGAGCAGTTTACGTAGAACTATATGTAACCTGCTCTTAGTTTTTGCTTGAGTAAAAAGATGAAAACTAGTTTCGTCAAGTTAAAAACAAATAAATAATCACAAAAATAGTGATTATTTTTTTTAATTGCTTCTAGTGAGGTAGAAGCAATTAATAATTCATAAATAATCATCTTACTTTATATGAGTAAGAAAAAAATGAAATGGATCTTTAAGTCTACAGTTTACAAGTTGATGCAAGATGTTAATAGTTTTCATCTGAATACCGCAAAAGTTGTATTTGCGAAAACACTTCAGTTATTTTTTTAAACAGCTATTAAAATTAGTATTTTTTAGATTTTTAAGATTATTTTCCTCTATTCGATTTACGAGTAAAATGTCATTCTCTACTCCCTAAAAACTAGTCATCAAACTTAACATTTTATACCTCGTGGAGTGTTTAAATATGAAAATGTCTATAAACCTTGATTTTCAATGAAATTCTTTTGAACACACATGTAATTCTTATATAATGTTTTATCTAATAAATTGTTGAGATTTTGCACTTGAATCTTACTGGAGTGGCTGTTATCTACACAAATTACCCTAACTTATATTTTATTAATCATTTTTTGACTAAAAATTCAAAAGTCTATTATTAGCTTTACTGTGTAACATTTATACGCGTGTTTGTCAGTCCTATGATTTAACGCTGGTCAGTTTGAACTTTCAAATGTCTTATTCGAAAAACGTTATTTGTTTACATCAAGTTATATATGTCAAAAGATAAACTTGTCAATGTTTGTAATCAAATTTAACTGGAGTGATGTGCTTAACAAACATAGTGATATTTGTAATTAATTTCAGCCCGATCAATTAACTCTTCAAGGTTAAGTGATTTTTTGAAATGTTGCTGATTAAATGTTGTGGGTTATTACCGTGATACACATTTAAAAACCTTAGTGTTCTGGACATTAATAAGGTTGATTTTTGTAATGGTAGTTTCATTAAAATCAGAAAAGCGTTTCAAAATAATAATGTTTGAAAGAAAAAGAAACATCTTAAAATATTATGTCGTATATACTTATACTATAAATACAAACACGCAGGCACATATGTACACACACACGCACTAATATATATATATATATATAATATATATATATATATATATTAATATATTATATATATATATATATATATATATATATATATATATATATATATATATTTGTGTGTGTGCCGTTTTGTTATTCCTCTCTTTTCTTGATTCAAGAACTCTATTTTATGTCTAAAAAGATGCAAGTGTTGCATGAATGGATGATATAGTAACTTTTTAGATGCTTAACCTATGGGGATAGTATTTTAACCATGATTTTAATTTGGCGAAGTAAGTCTTAATTAGGTTCTTTTGGGTTTTGGGGTAAGTATATGCATTTTTGAGTAGGTCAGAAATGTCATGGGTGATGCCCAAGCCTGGCAAAGTCGGCCCTTGTTATCAGATGGGCTAGAAGGGCCCTGACATTACATTATCGAGGCTATTACCTCTTATGAATATTGTATATTCTGGAAATATGTTTCTCAGATCTCACAAATTTAACTGCTTTAAACATTTTTCAGATTCTATTTGACAGAAGTAAACTTTGTCAAAAGCAATTTATGATTTTATTTTTTACAATTGATTTATAGGTTAAAGTTTGAAGAATTAATTAAAAAAATATTGTAAACAGTATAGTGTTTAAACTATTGTGTTATTAGATAAAAATATTACTTAAACAAGCTATTTTTATTACTGCAAAGTTTTATGATTGTGTTGAGAAATTAGTGCGAGTAATAATGAGTGCGGTAGTGCAACAAAAGCCTATCTACAGGTATTCGAAATCAACAAGTTTTAATTCTGTGTTTAGTAGACAAAGGAACTGTGCTATTAAGAGAAAGACAACCAGACCAAGGTCCTTTCCTGGTGTCGAGTAAGTACTGTCCTAGTAAATACTTTATAATGTACCTTACTAAAGTATTGGTTAAGAAACATTTTCTCCTTTCATTTACTTTGATTGTAAGCAAAGTTAAAAAAAGGTAGCGATAAATGACCACTTTGTTTAATATATTTTTATACATCATAATAATTTACACAGTTAATAAATTAAAAAGGTTAATAAATATAAAGAACTAAAGGGTCCCTTAAACTAATGAAGGGCCGGACTATCAACCCTGACTGTTAGGACACAAACCCTGTTGAAAACCAGGTTTTTGTGGCATCATTTACCTGGTTTGCTGTATAATACTACAAAATACTGTAATAGTAATATTATTAATCTAATAATTAATATATGTATAGATTACTATACACGTATTAACGTGTCGTATAATTATAAAAAATACTACATATTAATATTGTATAATAATACAAGTCGTATATTAATACTAAATACTGCAGAGTAATATTGTATAATAATACGATTTGTAAATAATACAAAATACTGCAGTCTTATGATAATACAAAATACTGCAGAATAATATTGTATAATAATACGATTTGTATAATAATACAAAATACTGCATAATAATACTAGTATAATAATAATACAAAATACTGCAGAATAACATTGTATAATAATACGATTCGTATAATAATACAAAATACTGCATAGTAATACTAGTCTTATGATAATACAAAATACTGCATAATAATATTGTATAATAATACGAGTGGTATAATAATACTAAACGACGACAATGTGGCTGCGAAGCGGCCACAGGGAGGCTGAACATAAAAAAAGTTGATATGAACTGTTAAATTTGGTTTTAACCGTGAGAAATTCAGATATTTTAGTCACCATGTAGTTTTTCATTATTATGCTTATATTTTAGTTTGTAATGGTATGTTAATGATTTTGATTAATACATTTTCTTATGTATATTATAAGGAAATTAAAATATGTCGACAATTTACTAGAAATAAGATTCACTACTAAATGTATTGCGTATTTCAACCAGAAGACTGGTTGAAAATTCGAATTTATTCATATTATATGGGAAAATAAATGTTGTTACTCATGTTTCTCGAGGAAAAGTATGAATTTATAATTATAAATTTGTGTAGTTGTTTTATCTTGGAGAAATAAATCTATTTCTAGTGTAAACACAGCCGTCTTTGTTTAATAAAACATTGCTAATATTAATTTTGTTTCTTCGTTCGATGACATATGGTAATGAAAAATAAAATGGAAGGGAGATACGATGAGTAAAACCAAATATTTTTTAAACGCCTTTATGAGAAATTAGAGTAAAATAGGTTTCCCGTATTATCTATTTATTTTTTTATTACATTGCTATTTATGTTGATATAATTCGTCATTATGACGTAAAACAATAAATATGAAGTTAAAAAAGAATCAAGAAAAACGAAAAAATATATTAAACGTCTCGTTTCAATACGGCAAGTCTGCGGCTTCTAGGGGTTTTGTTGTATCATAAAAATTAAGCAACATCGAACGGGGTCAGTACCTGAAGGGTAACCGCTGGGAATAAATCTAATGTATTTACTATCTGAGGACGAGTAAAGCGAGTTCAAAGACGTATTGCAGTATACATTTTTGCGATTTATATATTTTAAGGACGAGCGAAGTGAGTCCGAAGCTCTATTGATTAGCTTAGCGTATCTCATGTGGTGAGGAAATGTTCCGAGGTACCCCGTACCCGATTTTTTTTTATTGTCAATTTTTACTTTTCCTAATTTATACCGTAAGCGAGGTACCCGTTTGCAATTTTTTTCTAAAGGACATTCGCTAAATCTAACTCCAAAACAGATCTGATCTCCATCATCAACAGATTTCATAATAGGCTTTTGGTAGTAGTAGCATGTCAAAGTAGTCTATGAAATCACCATTCTTCTGGAATGAATAATTTTGCCTTATTCTTACATTGGCGAATCTTAACATTTCGATTTTGCTAGACTGTTAGCGTTCCAAGCAAGCGTTTAGCGATTGATTTTATTTTTCTCATTATTTTAAGAAGGTAAAGCCCTCTGTACTTTACTGGCCTGTTATTTAGTACTTTATTTTAACTAGGACTAGGTATAGTATTGTGTGTGGTCATATTGCTTTTTACATTTAGTCTTTGTTGTGACTGAGAGAAAGAAAATAATCTTAGGCACGATCCCTTCTCGTTTTATTAATAAACTTGAAAATTCACTTAGTCATAATGACATAAGGACGGCGCCTTAGGACTCGTTTTAAAGGACTCAGCCCATCAGAAATAGTCTAAGGCTTTTAGAAAGTTGTATTGGCTGCCGCCAGGTGTCTCTAGTGTATATTGTAGCCAAGATTATCTTTTCCGAGTTTCCCAGTTGAAAACTCGCGAGTTCTCGCTAAGCCATCTCACATACAACTGGTCTTAACTCTCTTTAACTCTCTCAAAATAAATACACGTAATTTTTTCGTAAACATTAAACTGCAATTCAACTATTAAGAAATAAATTAATTATATTAACAGTAGCGAATCAGAGATAGACGATACTACAAACGGCAGGTATTGTTCAAGACGCAATCCTCAAACCTCGCACTTCTAGAAAATATATTTTTTATTTATATTTCTTAAATTCGTATTTATTATTTTTGCTATTTGTAGAAAAGCAATATAAATATTGAACTGTGATAACTTGTATCATCAATCATACCGACTCTGAAAAGCTTAATTAGATAAGTGATAATTATTCATTACTTTAGCAAGAAGAAAAATTACATTTAATTTTCCGTCTTATTTAAGTTGTTTAATTATATTATGTCTAGTCCTTTTTATTTCTCATCTGTTGATTTGATTGCATAATTTCGATAATTTATGAATTTCAAGTGTACTTATTAGAAATTAAATTAAGTGTAAGTGTAGAAAATTAATTTTTAGGACGGGCCATGAGTTGTTTTGAGGAATGTAAACAAATTTTAACTTCGTGTTTTCTAGTAAAAGATTAGTTTTTACTATAAGTGCTCCCGTAGTCTTTTTTTCGTCAAATTCCAAGTTAGGTAAATAAATATATGTAGGATCTGTCAACTAATAAGTTTTAGTCTTATTTTGAAACAAGGTTGACTTCAGTTCTACAATTATTTATTGAGAAAGCTATATATTTCAACCCCTTTGGGTCATCTTCAGGCCTAAACAACAAATAAAAATAAAAAGTACAAAACATTTGACAAAACAAAAGTTTTGTCAAATGTTTTGTACTTTTTATTTGTTGTTTAGGCCTGAAGTTGAACCAAAGGGGTTGAAATATATAGCTTTCTCTATAAATAATTGTAGAACTGAAGTCAACCTTGTTTCAAATAATTATGGAGTTCTACAAAAAAGATGTTTCGCTAATTAACTTGTTGAAGTTTTAGCCTATATTCCTTTTACCCAGTACAAGATGTAACTATAAATATAAATTTTACAATTATAAAAAATTAATGGTTTATTTAAAATTGATTTATATTTATACTATTAGAAAATAGTATAAATACGAATAATACTATCGTTTACAATGTTAACTCTCTTAGTATTCTAGAATTCACTGTTTGTATATTAAAATTAATAAATCAACTCGCTCCGTCGTGCGAAGAAGCTACAATTTTTAGATGTGCTCTAATGGGTGATTTAAATATATTTGGCTTGATGTCGATCTTGTATTTGTTATGAATTTTTAAGGATGCTCTTAAGAGATGTACTTTTACTTTTCCTTATTTATACCGTTATATTATAAAAATTATTTTGGTTGCAAATAATCCGGAAAAGGGATTTCCCCAGAATTATTTGTTTTAGGTGATTTAAGACCACCTCAGTGGTTTTCAAGAAGTTTTCTCTTTGTATATGTATGTGTTATTATTACATAGCTCATGGTGTATTATACTAAACAGTTGAAACTCAGTACAAAAATCAATCTTGAGTTGAGAATGAATATTTTTTACGTCCCAAACCTGTAATAAAGCCTAAAATAGTTTTGATTTGAAATTTGTCACGCATGTAGTTGTATATATAAACCAACATATGTGCGACAATAACGATTTATATTTTTTAACCAAACTTGGTACAAAAATCAACCTTTGGGAGGACACGAACCCTATTGAAAGCCAGGTTTTGTGACGTCATTAACCCGGTTTGCTAAGTCAGCGAAATTTTCAAAAAATCGGCAAAATTCAGGGTTAATATTTTTTGCCGCGAAAAAGGTCGATATTAATGTTTCTTGAGGCGCTGAATCGAATGAAACCGGTCCGAAGTCGATACGACCACTCTAAGTGACCAAAAAGTCGAAAAAACCATTGTAAATTACCAAAAACCAAAATTTAGGTCGATAAAAAATAAATTTCGAGTAGGGTGTCGTTTTTTATGTATTTTGGGCGCTGAATCGAATGAAACCGGTCCGAAGTCGATACGACCACTCTAAGTTACCAAAAAGTCGAAAAAACCAAAAAAATTATAGAAAACCAAAATTACGGTCGTTGAAAATTAAATTTCGAGTAGGGTGTCGTTTTTAATGTTTTTTGGGCCTCTGAGTTGAATGCCAGTGGTCCGGAGTCAATATGACCACTCAAACTCAGGGTACCTGGGTTCAAATCCTAGAAGGGACGATAATTTTTTATCGTTTTTTTTACCTAATATAAGTTTACAACTAGAAAATAATTCTGGCGCGGTGGTCCGCATGTCGGGCGAATTTCCTTTGGATGCGTGTTTCCGTGCTTTTTACATTATATAAGTTTACAACTACTAAATAAATAATTCCGGCGCGGTGGTCCGCTGTCGGGCGAATTCATTTAGAATGCGTGTTTCCGTGCTAAACAACCCACTTATTGCTTAAGCAAGAACCATGCCCATTGCGTGGTTCCGGTTCATGCTTTAGAACCTAAGCAGTTACTCAATTGTCAAGCACTGCTCGTAACTCATTTTGTCTGTATTTTCCAAAGAAAATGCGCTAAAACCTTTAAAGATAACTGACAAAGCTTAAAGATAAGTAACTAAGCTTTAAACTAGTGCAAATAATAGTGCGTACTTCTAATTTTAGAGGCATAGTTTTGTACAACCAACTAGATAATTATGCGCATTTCCTTTGGAAAATACAGACAAAATGAGTTACGAGCAGTGCTTGACAATTGAGTAACTGCTTAGGTTCTAAAGCATGAACCGGAACCACGCAATGGGCATGGTTCTTGCATAAGCAAGAAATGGGTTGTTTAGCACGGAAACACGCATTCTAAATGAAATTCGCCCGACAGCGGACCACCGCGCCGGAATTATTTATTTAGTAGTTGTAAACTTATATATAATGTAGAAATCACGGAAACACGCATCCAAAGGAAATTCGCCGACATGCGGACCACCGCGCCAGAATTTTTTATTCGGAAACGAGGGAAGCGAGTCCTATTTAGGGAGGATGAGCATAGCGAGTCCTATATGTGTTGAGAATGTGCTGAATTACCCCGTACCTGTTTGTTTTAATTAAATGTGCAAAACTTAGTTCGTATTTTATGGAATAAATTAAATAGAGTATGAATTGAAAAGATATATGATCCGAACTAGTTGAAAATATTTCTATAAGCCTCTTTCTTTCCTACAACTCTGATTGAATTAGCATTGTTATGCGGTCAGAAATTTGATTTCATGATACTATTTCAAGCAATAAACAATCACAACGAGAGACATGGTTATGATAAGTTGATAGCCCGTCAAATTCAAGGGGAAAAAAGAGTTCTAATTGTTGACCATTTGAATTTAAAATTTTTCATAAAGTTTATTTCTTGTGCTATAGAATTACGTGAGACCTAGCATGTACTGTATTGACAGCTTACGAGTAAAAATGTGCATCTTACTGACGTTTTTTATGGCCAACATAAATTCTGTCCTAATAGATTTGGCGTGCTCAACTAACATAATTAACTCGGACATAAGTTGTTAATGACTATTTTACATTTAAAATTTAAAAATAAATTGTGCTTCATTAATTGCTAGGAAAATACGCGAGATCTAGCATGTACTGCATTAAAAGCTGACGCGTAAACAAACGTTTGTTATTCTATTGAATCTTTAGATTAAAATGCTGAACTTCGTTCTATTTCGTCTTGATAACAATTTCATTGTCATACCTGTTAGTTTGTTTAGTGCAGTGCGATGTGTAATACATGTGTAATAATTATCCCTAAATGAATATATTAACGTCGTCTTTCCAATTATTTACGGAAACTGCTTCCTTTATTACATCAATCAGTTCTAACAGGTAGTTTTTGCGTAAAAATGTTTCTTTTTCAAATATTATAAAAATGAATAATTAGTTAAATTTCATTATCAACAGTATTGGTCTCCATAATTAACTTATAGTTAAATTTCATAATTCAGGATAAGATTTGTAAATATAAGGATTTTGACGTAGATGGGATAAAAGCGTGACTATATTTATTATATATGATTATATCATTAGTAATATATGTTGTTAAAATAATTAGTGAGAGTGAGTTTATCTATTTATTTTTTAACTTCCTTTATTTTATTATTTCTTAGATCTCTTAGTATTCGACAATATGCATAAATAATTTTAAGAAAAATAATTTAGATTGTAATTTGCGAAGGGAAAGGGCGGATTAATATCTCTTTGCACTTACCTCTTATTATCTTTATATTCTTATAATGTGATTCTTATAAAGCTTAAACTGAGCGAAATCAAATTAAAAATTAGTTTAATTGCGTATAGTTTCGATATGGTCGGAATGTTATAAGGGAAATTACCACTGAGAAAAATACATGTCACAAAATACAACTTATTTTATATAGTATTATAGTATTATAGTTATATATTATATATATAATATATATATATATATATATATATATATATATATATATATATATATATATATATAATATATATAATATATATAATATAATATAATATATATATATTATATATATATATATATATATATATATATATATATATATATATATATATATATATATATATATATATATATATATACATATAATATGTATATTAGTATTAAGTACAAAAATAAGAAATATAGAAAAATAAAAATAAGAGGTGGTAGTCCGAGAGCCGGACCTGAAAAAAATGTGACTCATTTTGTACTCCTTCAAACCACATTATTCTGCAAATATACCTTAAATTATAAAATAAAAACATAGTCTGCCTATTTAGAGTGGAGCCCTTCATATGAATGTGCTCGCTCAAAATTTTAGAAAATCGCACAAATTTCAGTGTTCCTTGTAGGTTGTGTACAAAACATGAAGAAAACATTTCTTTGTTTTCTCATTATCGAAACATCGAGTATTTAATCATCAAAATTGGACGACTACACCCATGTTATGACTCTTTCAAAACACCAAATAAACGGTTAATTTATGCAAAGTCAGCAAATATCTTTAAATAAAATGGCTTTTTTTTTTTTCTTGGTTTTGGCCAAATCAAATGTCATAACTTAAGTTGTAGTTATCCAATTTCGACAAAAAAAATAATCGTTTTATCAGCTTTCAAAAAATGTCCACTTCATGTTTTGCACACGACCTACAGGGAACCACTCATTACAAGAAAACTGAAATTTGTGCGATTTTCTAATATTTGGAGCGAGCATATTCATATTAAGGGCTCTACTCTGGATGGGCAGACTATGCTTTTCCTTCAAAATTTAAAGGATATTTTCTGAAAAATTTGGTTTGAAGTAGTACAAAATGCGTCACATTTTTTAGGCCCGACTCTTGGACTATGGGGTTTTACGCATGATTGGAAGCATCTGTTTAGAACACACAGTTTAGATCTGTAAAATGTTTAAAGTCTCTGCAACAAATAAATATGGACAACAAAATTGGAATAATTCAAAAAAGGTTTAGGTAACACAGCTTTAATTTAGAATACTTTAATTTTAATCAACCGTTTTTAAGTTTAAAGTAATTTTATACTTTTTTTTATATTATGGATGCATATATAATCAGTTGCAAATTACACTAAAATATAAACCAATATATCGAATAATCGTTAGTTTGAAGATATATTCTAAATTAAAAATATTTTTGTAGTAAAACTATTAATGAATGGTTATAAAAATGACTAACACACTATCAGTGTGTTTATATTGAATGTCAGCCAGAATTCCTTTCTCCACATTATACTCTAATATCATGATTGATGTTTTCAATGGAAGTTGGTATAACTGTCTGCCGCAGTCAAAACACCTTTTTAAAGAAAAGAAAATGTGCAATACAGTGTAAATATTGGCACAGATTAACGCTTTAATGTGAACTCACACTAAATGTGCGGTTTAATATGATTTGTTTACTAAGGTTTTGGATATTGTCGCACAGTTGTGCTTTGCCATTTGATTTGTTTCTCTTTGTGTTGTTAGAATATCTAACGATCAATAATATCTCTAGAGTTAATTTTTTATAAAACGTTGAATTAAGAATCTCTTATATTTACTTTTTAGATCTTATATGTATATATATATATAATATATATATAATATATATATTATAAAGTCTTGCGAAACGTATTTTTTCGTCATTAGGGACCTCTGAAACGGATATGTGTCGTGGTCCGAGGTTCGAATTCCGCCATGACGCCTATATATATATATATATATATATATATATATATATAATATATATATATATATATATATATATATATATATAATATATTGTTACGAAGCCTGTTGATTGAGAAAACATTTTTTTTTCTTTACCGACCTAAGTTATGACGTAAAACATTTTGTTGAAACTTAAAATGGTTTTAAAACAATATAAATTTATTAAGACCGATTCAGCTTAATTGGATTATGCTAATAATCCGATTTACTTTTTAATTTTAAATAATTCCCATTAGTATTAAATATACTTTGCAAAAAGAGGTATACAAGGTGTAGCAGCACAGTCGGAACAACTAAATATCCTTTCAAAATCTCGACTTCTGCAGAGTGCTTGACCCTATGTTCTGTGGAGTGGGTCCAGTGCTCTGTGGATTTGAACCAGTGTTCTGTAGAGGTCGAAATTTCAAAAGGCTTTCAATATTTCGGAGGCTAATAGTATGAACTTTTTCGTTTTGTATTTTTGTTCTTTTCCCAATAGATTCGGAGATATTAAAGGTTTTATTATGCCCATTTTTCGTTTCATTGCTCTCCAGATACCAAACTAATGGTCGGATCGAAAAAATTGTCACCGGAATTATTCGTGGCAGGTGTTTTATGGCATCCTAAGTGGTTTTCTCAAAGTTGTCTGTGTGAGTGTGTGTGTGTATGTGTGTGTGTCTGTTATTATCCGAGCACCCAGTGTATTTATGCTAGAGAGTTGAAACTTAGTACAAAAAATAGTCTACCACTGTAGTTAACATAATTAATTATAAGTCCGGAAATATTAGGTCTATTATACTAATTAGGAAAACTATTAGAGGAGCTGCTTGATTCTTACATAATAAACAGTTAGTCCCACTGCCTATGTATGTGCACATTCTATCACAACTTAATTTCAACATGTAAAAAGATTTAGAAATTTATTTCGAGCCAAAATTGTGGGACTTTTAAATTGGTCATTGTTTATTTTTTTTTTGGTTCTGATCCCAGGTGGCATTCTCAGTCTTTATAGATTATTTTTATTTATTAGTATTATTATTATATTAGTTTTACTTGATACATTGCGAGTAACGGTTGACACTAAATTTCCTCTTTTTGTAGTTTTCGAAGGAATATACCTAATATTGAAACGAATATTATTATAAATCTTATCATAAAATTATGGTAGACTACTAATCGAATATAAGCTCGTCTGTTTTATCAATGAACGACTATGAAGTCTTATAGTAAACCCAGTAAATGTGTTATATGCAATATCTTAACTTGTAATTGATTTTAGTGATTTAGTGCCAAATGTGGCTTATATTTATTTCTGTATTTAATTCTAAATGAAAATTTTAGTTTTTGATTTATTTCTATTTAAACTAAAACGCATATTTTTTAGGCGAATTCATTGTTAGCTTGCTGATATATTTATTTAAAAGCTGTTTATTTGGATAAAGGCAGATTTATCGGATACGAATAACTTTGAGAGAAGGCAGAGGAGGAACACTAATTTTTAAACTAACTATTTTTACTCCAAGAATTTTTTTTCGAATTGACTTAATGTTTTAAGTCGAGTTTACGCCAAAATCAGAGCCCCACAGACGCCATAGTACTTGGCGAACACCCTATCGTTATTGTACCTCCTACCAAAATCAATGTGTCAGCAAAATTTTCAAAAAATTGGCAAAATTCAGGATACGTAATATTACGTAATATAAAATATTACGTAATATTACATACGGCCAATCTGAGTGACCAAAGAGACAAAAAACGGTGGTCAATACCAGGAAACCCAACATTTGGCCCCTAAACAACAAATTTCAATTGGGAAGTCATTCTCCGTGTTTTTTTGGGCCTGTGAGTTTAATGGCAGTGGTCCAGAGTCTATACGAGCACTTAAACTCAGGGTACCTGGGTTCAAATCCTGGTAGGGACAATAATTTTTTATGGAATTTTACATTATAACTATAAAACTATAAGTTTATAACTACAAAATAATTCTGGCGCGGTGGTCCGCATGTCGGGCGAATTTCCTTTGGGATGCGTGATTCTGTGCTTAACAACAATCCTGTTAGGGACCATAATTTTTTATCGTTTTTTACATAATATAAGTTTATAACAATAAGAAGAATTAGACTCATCTCACCGGCACTGATGATGATTATGGTCGAAAGCTGGCTATGTATAATAAATTATATCATTGTGGAAAGACAAATTCTGTATACTTTTACATTACTTAATTTCACTACTCTATATTAATTTACTACTACGAGAGTAAACATTTTTGTTACTATTAGTAAGATTGAAGTACATTTTTGAAGCCGGAATTGAAAGGTTTTCTTTTTGTGAGCCTTTATGTTCTACCTACCTAACAGCCATGAAGTAGTAATAATTTACTTTAATTGAGACAATAGACATCTTAAATGTTATAATAACTCAAGAAAGTTGGGCATTTTTTAATTACTATGAGAAGTATTGGAAAATTTTACCAAAACTTGAGATCCTATCTGATTGCTTATTTATAAATTTTGATCTATTTTAAATCTATGAGTCACAAAATCCAGAAACCGTTTTTTTTTTTAATTAAAATTGTAGGCATATTTTAAAAGTTTTTGTAAGTTTTTTGCAAAACATGAATTGGTGACACAATATAACCTTACAAAATGGTTTAACTATTTATCTTTAAAATCATGTATATGATAACCGTGTTTGTAAACCGACCAATGAATAACTGTGTATGATAATTTAACCATGTATTATAATTATAATATCTTTATAATAATAAAGTATTATAATCTTTATAGTTTATTTTTCCTTTTGGAGTTCACTAAAACTATAGTTATTTAAAAAAAAAATAATTAGTTGAGTTATATTTTTTTAAATTATCTAATTTGCAATTTTTCGTTCCTAATATCTTTATGACACAAATTAAATACATCATATCAAAGTGTAAACAATGGCGAGATAGCACAGTATTACCTCTTCAAACCTATCTCACTTTTATACTATCAAACCGTTATATTCTTTTACTATTTTTTAAATTACCGATTAAAAGTGTTAATTATTAAACTAAAAATATATTATTATTATTAAAGTGTTGATTTTTATCTTGTTTTCATAAGTTTTTAAGTAAATTATGAACAATTTATTTCTCTTTAAGGTAATAATGTTTATATTATTTTTTTCTCTCTCAATCTATGCAAAACTATTAAAAACTCAGTTGATTCTTATAGAATGCAATATTTAAATATAGACAGTTTTTGTTTCCTATTTTTATTTTTAATTATTTCACAAGATTAGCTAGGTGCAAGTGCAAGGTGCAAGGTGCATTTCAAAGAAAAATCGTTGCCAAATAATTTATGCTGCCAAATATTGAGATGTTCATGCCAACTGGGCTAAATATGAAAAGTAAAATTTTATTTATATTCGTTTCAAATTTAAAAAGAGCTCTTCATTGAATATGACGAGTTGTTTGAAAATTTTCTTTGTTTTATGATTTAGAAGTCTTGTAAAGGTTATGACTTTTTTTCAAGGTCTATTTTTATTATATTCGTTGTACATTTCGTCTTAATTGGAGGAAATAATTTTAGCTATGAGCTAATCATTTTCTTTTTGAAACTTAGCTAGGTTTTAACGAAAAAATATTATCAGAACCAGAGTTTTTTAAACTCTCATTAAAACTATTTTTCCACATTTAAAACAATTATTTTGACTTTATATTTCAAAATTCATAGTGTTACTTACTTTTGATTAAATTGTTCTTTGGTCTATTTCTGAGGTCCATATTTAAATTTGATTTTTTGATTAGCCTAACTTATCTCTTAAGCAGACCTTGAGGTTTCCTTTTAGAGGCTTTAAGAGACATTTTATGTCTCCTAGCTGAACTAAACATTTTTAAGCTTGGTAAGGAAATCGTTTTTGGGTCTAATACTTGTCTCTAAACTCATGTTAGGCATCTATGAAGGCTGTTTATAAAAATCCCTTTATAATACATGAGAAAAGAATGTCTTGCAGGCTATTTCAACACATATGACATAATTCGTAAAATAAAAAATTCTACTAGATATGATTTAATAGCAAACTGTAAAGATAGCTTTTAACTTTCTAACTTTAATTTCTTTAGGTTTAACTGATTTATTGACAAAAAAAAATTAGCTTTAATTATTAAAGCCATTTAAAGTCTGGAATAATGTGTTACAAGGTCATAAGCTTAAGGTTTACTTTAATTTTAAGAAGACTAATCGTGTCGACTATATTTCCTGTGCTACATGTTAGGGACTCAGAGTTATGAATATTAGTAATGCTAATGGACTGAAGTGATTTCTAGGGCGTGGTTGACTTTATCAGAGTTGCCCTTAAAAACAGTTAAAGGTTTTTCCTTCCTTTGACTATATAGATAGTCGACGCCCTTTTAATATCAATCTTGTGTTGGGCTTTACCTTCGTTCCTCCTTAACCTATATAACTTAACAATTTATCTATTACTAATTTCCTGTAAAGTTTTCAAGTGCAGTGATTTAACATTTTTATGGCCCTGTTGTTGAAACTTTAGAGTTAAGATGAGTGCTATTGTTTGTGATATAACTATTTATTATCATATATTTTGATTTTACCGCCATTTATTACAACCTAAAGCTCAGAGAAAAATCCATATACATATTGAATTTTGTATTGTTAGAATAAAAGTTGCTGTTGCTTGAGATACTGTCGCTTCTAAGCAGGAATGCTTTATTTTATTTTTGGATGAAATTCGTTCAGACTTTGTTTGGGTATTGTACTTAAAATCAGGTAAGAGGTACCAGGGAACTTCCTCACACATCGAATTCGCTACGCTCATCCTCTTTTCTTTAAACTCGGTTCTACATATAACCCCTTAGCCTGATAGCTGTCTTATTTGACTAACCTGTTTTTACTGAAAATAAATCTGACAATGCTACATTCTGTCCTAAAATTAGGCCAGAAATGATTTACTTCCCTGCTGTAATCATGCAAACATGTTCTGACAATTCCATGACTACCTAACTGAAAAATCGGGTAATTTCACTCAATACATCACCTCAGCTAAAGTCATCCTCCCTACTTCGGACTCGATTCGATCGTCCTTAGAATGTAGAAATAACCAAATTTATACTTCTACAAGTTTCCAGACTCGCTTTGCTTATTGTAAGCCACAAGATACATTCGTTTTAATCCCAGGGGTCACCAATCTAGGAACTGACATCGCTCGATGCGGCTTAAGTTTTAAGTTGCAACAAAACCTATGGGTATACTTGTATTGAAATGAAACTTATTGTACTTATTTATTACTAAAGGAATACACTTGTGTCATATTTCAACTCAACTGGATTATTTTTCAATTTTATAAAAAACGTTTATACGTTGTACGTTTATACGTTTTCTACACTTTGATCTTAGCCAAAAGGCCGAGAAGCGATAGCCGCCTCCGTGGCCGAGGTCGTTAAGGCGTTAGTCTTTACACTGACCTTTGACTTTAACCTTTTGACTTTTGACCTTTGTTAATAAATAAATGGTTTATAAATAGTTCACTAAATTAAATAATCGTTCGATTCGATAAACATTGAACTAATGCTGATTATAAGATAAGCAAGCACATTGGTTTGTCTTACATTTGACTAGATGCATGCTAATTTTCGATCAAGACATTTTTCCGTATTGTATGAATTTTCAAAATTATTGCTGTCATCGGCTTCGCTATAGTCATTCTCCCTACTTCGGTCTCGATTCGATCGTCCTAAGAATGTGAAAATCGCCAAATTTATACTGCAACGAGTTTTCGGACTAACTTCGCTTGTTCTAAGACAGTAGATACATTTCCAGTTAATGACGTCGAAATAAAATTTTCCAGATTACACAACTAGACCTAAACATTAATTTATGTACCAAGTGTCAACCCCCTAACATAAATACACTGGGAGCTAAGATCATAACTGACACATACAGACATCTAAATTAGTTAAAACCATTCAAGAGGTCTTAAAAACTTCTGAAACGGATAATTTAGGTAGTTTTTCGGTTTTGGATTTTCAGTGCAAACACAATACTATTCTTATATTGCTACGGTATAGTGAGGAAATGTAAAAACATTTAGCGCTTACGTTTTTACCTATAATGTGTTCATTAATTAAATTAAAAATATCAGAAATGTTTCATTATAATTTGTACTTCTATTGCAACTTAGGAATTCAATATTTGATAAATTTGTTCAAACTAGTCTCTGCGTTGTTATCTGGAATATTTTAGTTGGGTTATGAATTGTTTGTTTTAGTTTTTAAGGTTGTTTCATTCTTTTTTACGAAAATATTTAAAGATGCGAACATCGTTAAAAGCAAATTGTTGTAGATGTTCTATAAATTTGTTAATCGAAAGCTAAAGTATAATTTTGGAAATAACTGTGTAAACTGTTTAATTTATTCAGTTGGACCACCTCGTTGTTTACATAATAGCTATGACAGTGTCGTTTGGTTACAGCTGTGCTTCCTTACTTCTGGAGTCAAAAGATAAATAGTTGTATTTATTTCTTGAGGTTATCTGCCTCTATGCCTAAAACATCTAGTCTCGCATGAGATAACATGTTTTTACCGGATGCCAAAATTGAGTATTGCCAAAAAATCTTCGTGTCCCGTCTATTCTCGAACGCAGAGCTAATCTTCTCCACTATATTGGATGGTGGCACCTAATTAGTGACACTTCCTTGCCAACTTCCTTATAATTATTATTAAATTTTAGTATGCTTATAGTGACGTTGTATGATTTAAAATTTGCATATTTTTTTATCTGCGTCCTTTCTTGCTTCATATTTTTGTTTTAGTTTAGTATCGATTTCGCCATTTCATGAAGTATAAAGTTGTCCACATCTATGACATAAAATAAATATACTGTGTGTATTTTACCAATGATTAATATGCAGGGTGGACTCTACCTCTCCCTTAAATTTTAAACCATTGGACATAAATATATGATACATAGGTACATTTCTTGTATCAAAGGAATCTTTTTGGTTCTGTAAACTTTAGGTGTCCCATGCTGCACCGAATTTTGCGAAAAAATTAAATTTTACACTTTTATTAGGATTTTTGGGTTCTAGGGTTCTACAAAACATTTTGCTTCTTGCATATTCTTATCTTAGATCGCTATTTTGGCAAAAATAAGTGCCCAAAGTGTAAGAATTCAAAATTTTATTTCAAATTAAAGCTGAAGTATTGACATTAGAAGATATTTGCCGACTGTAAAAATTCTTCATTTCGGCATAAAAACACAATTCATTTATTACCTTACCTTCATTTTAAGGTGTTAATAGTTATACTGCTATAGATATAGGTAAGATAGTGACACAGATAGTTTTTTAGCGAATTTCCTTTTATTGAAAATGTTATAAATGATTTGTGTTTTGGTTTGATGTATGTATATATATTATTAATATATATATTATATATATTATATATATATATATATATATATATATATATATATATATATATATATATATTATTATATATATATATAACATAGATATATATATATATATATATTATATATATATATATATATATTATTTATATTATAATTTTACTGCCTTCTATTCCAAGTTCAGATCAATTCAGTTTTTTTCTGTATACCTTGCTTCATACTCTTTTTTAAGAACTGCGTAATGCCGAATTTTCAAAGTGTGATTATTAATCAAAATTTAATTCTATGTTATAAGTTTTGATAAACCAAAATATTATGAACTTATACCCGAGAAATATTTTCTAACGAAATGTTCAGATCGATAAAATATAAAATCGGCTGTTAAAGCGTTCTAACTAGAATACCAACCCTAATAAATTTAGGTATTGGTCCAATAAAATCAAATCAAAGGCTGGATTTCAAGCTGGTGACGAAACTGTCCCTAACCTGGCCTTACAACCCAAAGTCAGCTGTCTCAATATCAAATCATTTCTAAACAGAAAGAGTTGACGTAAAATTTCTACATTTCTAAAATAAAATCTGTAAGAATCAAACGTTTCAAATAAAGATTAACTAAATATAATAAAATTTGTTCTAAAATTGTCTTTTTGCCTTGAAGTTTTTTTTCATTTTATTTGTTTTAATATAAAGGAACTTGTAGGTTTTTTTTATTTTTCCATCAGTCTATAAAATATGTTTATTTTATCCTTTATTTCTCCTCTTTGAACTTTGAAACAATTTTGCAATTGAGGTGGCTCGTATGGCGGTAGTTGACTCGGGAATGTGACCAAAGGCCATATATATATATATATATAATATATTATATATATATATATATATATATATATATATATATATATATATATATATATATATATATATATATATAATATATATATCATACATATGTGACGTCATTATCCCGGTTTGCAGAGGTGGTAAAAACTCGGTCAAATTAAGGGTAAAGTAAAATGAATGTTTATCACAGTATCGATTAAAAACTTAAAATTGTGACTTAATTTGACATAGCACTTATTTTGCCTTAGTATTCAACTTTCACATAGCTTCCTTGATTTAATATTTTATTTTGTCTTAGCCTTAACATATACCAAGGGTCTTATCTAATTCAATTTATAATTTTGCTTTATTTCATTTTATATAGCCTTTATTTAAAATTTAAAATCAACAAATCTTATCATTGTTTGGAACTTTTAATATCAAATTAATTTTACCTTTGTTTAATATTTTGATGTAAAAATTATAATATATGCCTCTGATGTTATCCTAGTCTTCTCTATCATTTACAGTTTATTTTTAGTAAACATTTTGAGGGAATTTTGCTTTCCTAATAGTTCAGTAAAATTCTTATAAATTTTAGGACTCTAAAACTTTGTTTATGAGACTGTATGAGTAATTTTATTACTAATTACTTGTTTTATTATGTCTACCCAACATCGACTCTGTTCTTACGTTTTGTCATATCTCAACATCTAACAAAAAATCAAACATAAATTTCTTTTAACAATCATAAAAATAAAAGTTTTATTAGTACACAGCTGATTCCAGCAGATTGTTGGTTTGGTGTAACAGCTATAAAATGTGTGAATATGATTATAATAGAAGCAGCGGGTTAGACTGGACTCAGCCAACATTCCCTGGACACCTTGAATGACCTCTTAACTTTGCTGGGTTCCATATATTTTATTCTATGAGTTATTTATAACATTTTATTTGCTTAAATGTTTTATCTGTTTGTAAAAAAATCCAATGAACAACATATGTTTGAATAAAATAAATACAATTTAAATGTTTATAGACCTATTTCATTCAAACATATGTTTAAGTAACATTATTCCCAACAAAAACAAATGCGAGTAAAAAAGAGCCAAGTCTACCGTAAAAAGTTATGAGTTCATTGTATTAGTAAAATTATAGGTTCCCAAAAATGCTTGTAAATATATGAGATTTTGGCGGTTTCACTTGCTGACTTGGCCACGCATCTTAAAGTAGTGTGGTACTAATCATCTTGTATAGAGTGTAGACATACACTATCATAATATATTCAGACTATTTAATAAGCTTATTATACACTCCTGTGTGTGCTGAGTAATGGTCAAGTCACAAAATGAAACTGCCAAAACATCGTATATTTGCAAAGATTAATTGGAACCTACTACGTGGCTTATTCAATAATCTCATAACTTTTTTACACGTATACGTTTTTGATGGGATTCCATTCCTTTTGTAGCTTGAACATTATTTTCTTAAAAATACGCCAAGAAATATTAAATTATTAATTAGTTACTACATATTAAACCACTTATATTGCTTAACAGTTCTTTTTTCTTTAATTAAACAATAATATATTGTGTATCAAATCTTTTGTCAAAATTAAACTCTCGATATTTTATTTTTCGTGTGCTCTACTAGATGGCGCTAGATGTCAAAAATTTTCTTTATACGTGAAATTGTGGTTAGAATTACATTTTAACTTAGGTATAACATATTAGGTAGAAAGAACTAAAAATGTTAGATTTTGAAATTTATCATTGAATTTCAATTCAAGTATCTTAGAATTTTGATGAGTGAGTTAGTGGGTGAATGTCAAAACTACCTAACTTTGAGCTATTATATCTCATCCCCTGTGAATGGTTAAAGATATGAAATTTAGTACAATAGGTCAGCTCAACAAAATCGTTTAGTTAATCATAAATTAAATTTTTAATGTCCTTCAAAAAGTAGGACTCAAAAGTATGACACTTAAAAGTAGCCTCAAGATACTTCCTGTAAAGGATGGTATACCGATGAGCGCCAAACTTGGTGGGGGCACTGCCGTGACCCCATATAGGAAAATAAAAATTTTAAATATTTATTTAAGAAATTGGTCCGTTGAAGTAGTTTAAGCTAATATTCGTTGATATTGTAGCTTATAACGAGAGATATTGCTTTCTCTCTGATACCTCTTTAATTGATATATTTATAGAGAAAAATGAAAATACATCAAGCTCATATACATCGATAGGGGCATAATATATATATATATATAATATAATATATATATATTATATATACATATAAATATATATATATAAGTCGTATGCATTAGTGAATGTTTGCATACCTTGCATTACTTTGTTAAAAATAAGAAGAAATCACTTGTCTGATCAAAGTTACTATCATTTATTTATATTTAAATCTTAAAAAAATAAAACACTTTTGAACAAATGTTTCTTTAGTTTCTTAATAATAAGGTTGCATTAAAGTAATATTTCTAGTATAAAAATACACAAGTCCCATAAAAAATAATAAAAACAACAATTTATCTCCTCTAAATTTTAACTTCCAAATAAAATATTTATTTCGCTAAAAGAATATAAACATAATAATAAATAGAGAAGGATCAACTAATTTTATTTCTTTGTTTTCAATTAGTTTATTTTATACTAAATTACTTTTGGCACAACTATATAAAGATCTAAAATAAAATGTTCATTTTTAATTCTGAGCTGTATGAAATTTTGACAAAACAAATGAGGAGAGATTTGTTTTAATGAGACCGCATACATGTTCAATAATTTTTTCTTAATTATTTTTTTTTTGCTTAATTATGTGCACGCACATAATTGATGAGCGTATTTAATGCGGCCGTTAATAATAACATATTTGTGTAGTACATGAATAAAATTATGTACTATGACTTGAATAGTAGTTTTTGTTAAAATGTGCCGGTGGCTATCCTTGATAATGCTGCAATTAGCAACGATTAACGTTTCGTTTTGTACTGGAACTATGAAGTTATTTTTTTCATCATAAGTTTTTATTTTGATCATTTATTTCAACCAAGAGAATTTTTTAAAAATATTCTATTATTGTGTCACACCATGGTTCATGATTCATTATTGTGTCACACCATAATTCATGGTTCTTTATTGTGTCACACCATGGTTCATTATTGTGTCACACCATGTTTCATGGTTCATTATTGTGTCACACCATGGTTCATGGTTTATGCGATATTGAATGCAATTTCGACTGCAATTTTCTAACACCTATGTGACACCTATAGTGTCGACATTATAATTACTAAGTTTCATTTAAACTGGGATCAAGGCAGTTTTAGTTTATTAATTAAATTACATTCTTAGCTTACAAAAAGGTATGGGATCCCAACAAAAACTCTTGCTACAGAATTACAGTGCCAAGCTAACGTTACCTTGCTAAGTATGCTATTTTGTTGATTCCTAGTAACTTTTTGTTTTTAATAAGATTTTTACCAATTTATTTTGTAACCATATTCACTGCTATAAAATATGGTTGTGTTGCAATTCAAGCAGTAAAACAACCTAGTAACAAACAAATGATCATTATGATCTTATAAAAAACTTAGCATTGACAAACTCGCAAGTCGTCTGAGTTTTAAAATTTTTCACAAGTTGATAAGTGCTTTTGTTAGGATTTAATTTAAGTTATGCTATAATTATAAAGATTTTAAATTTAATTCGCATGTATGCCTTTTATACAAAAATGGTCTGCTAACTTAATAAGACTATTTACTAGAAATTTCTTAATTGTTTCAATTTAAAATAGTATGGTGTTATTTTGTTAGATTATATACCTTAAGTCATGTATCATGCGACATTTTATCTTGCTCTTACACGAACAATGGACGTATAAAACCTGATTATATCTATAAAATATATTATATATGTATAACTAGTAACTGCAGGCATAGATTGCCTGACAGTTACTAGTTATTCGAATCAACTTCGTATCATAACCTAATTAGCTTTTATATGCTTGTGTCCTAAACATTTAATTAATAAATTAATAATTCACGAAATCTATGATTTAACATTGTTTCACATGATATAATTAGAAATTGCCGGCTGTTGTCTACTGTAACGCATTATAATTTATCGCAGGTGTCTCAATCGCCAAGGGAAAAAATGTACGAATTATAAATATACTTCGTTTTATATGAAATTCGATATTTATGTGTTCTCTTCTATCTATCTCTATCTCTCCTATCTAAATTTAATCCCTCAATTATTGTCACTAAGCTTCACCATACCATCCATTTTTTTAAATAACTAAATTAAACTCTAGGGTACATGGTATCTTGACTTTTTTTACAACGTTCTTAAGAACCTGTTTTTCAGAATGACATTTCAACACTAGACAATTTTTTGTAGTTTTATGATGTCTTAAATTTTTTGCTGAGTCATTATTGCAAGTTAATGACGTCACACATACTTCATAAATTATTAAATAGGGTTTCGATTTTTGTTCCAAGTTTCATTTCGATCCGATAAAGCGTTCGAAAGTTATCCCGTCCCATGAAAACGACTTGGAACAAAACCTGGTACATACATATATACATACATACATAATATATTATATATATATATATATATATATATATATATATATATATATATATTCCCTCCCAGTCTCATAGGCTATTTTTCTTTAAAAATTCGCTAAAAATAACAAGTAACACAATGTGTTTCAATAATTTTTTTTAACATTTCTAATTTATCGATTTAAACTTATGGAATTTTTTAAGTAATGTCTTATATAAGTTCTATATTTTATTATAGACGTATAATTTATATTAATGCATAATTAGAAATTAATAGTTTACCAGAGAGGTCGGTTAGTTGTTATATCACTATTCGCCTTCTCTTTAATTGACAGCGCCTTAAAATTTGAACATACATTATTAAATTTTACCCTTTCAATATGTATGGTTTATTAAATTCGATTGTATTAAAATATCAAAAGTAAGTTGTGTAAGTTTATATTACTTTAATAGCTTGTAACAATAAAACAAAAAATAAAAACGTTTCCTATTATGAAAAGTTTTATTGATTATTAACTTTTTAGTGTCTTCATTAGAACCCGGCATAATTGCAATTGTTGCCTACCGACAGAAAGATTTATAAATCCCTTGCTTCACTCTGAATAAGATTATAAATTTATAAACTAGTTTCAACTCATTTTATTTTCGTAGTATTAAAGATCACTTTTAGAAACACAATTTAAATCTGGACCGATTTAATAGTTATATAATGGGCTTTAAATATACTACTAATAATAATTTTAATTATAAATGATATACGAAACCAAGCATAAATTAATCTGTCTTAAATTTTTTTATAACTGATTGGTTACAAAATATATATTAGGGAAAGAAATATTATTCTCAAATTACTTGCAATGTTTAGACCATCACTTTTTCAGATAATCGTTTATATTACAAATATTTTAACTGTTCAAAATATAAGAGAATAGAAAAAATTCAGGTACGGAGTACCTCGGTACTTTTCTCACCAGACCTTGGATTCGCTACGCGCATCTTTACTACTACGGAATCGCTTCGCTCGTCCTCAGAATATAAAAATCACCATTAAAATCAAATTTATACTACAACACGCCTTCGGACTAATTTCACTTGTTCTGAGACAGTAGATTCATTCCTTTTATTTCCAGCGGTCACTTATCCACACACTAACCTTACTCGATGCTGATCAACTTTTATGAACCTACAAAAACAGTGTATATAATTGTTTTATTGAAACGAAACTTAAAAAGTATACTTATTTATTACGTAAAATGATATATTTTTATCAAATTTTATTTCAAATGGATTTTGATTTTGAATAATTTTTTTATAAAGCGTATAGTCAAAGCGATCAAAATTGAACTGGTACTTTACTGATATTGAGATGAAAGTTGGCACTAAGTATGACTTCTGAATGATGTTTTTATACTTGGCTTTCTTGTGTTCTAAATTTCAAATCGATCAAAATATTTGCTGAGTAATTATTGTCGGTAAATGACTTTATATAGTCTACATAGTATCCATTGTTATAAGTAATTCTGAATAAGACACTTGATGGGATGTATTTTATATCCAGACAGTGTATAATATAAGGTTTACTGACTAGTTTTTAGAGAGTAAAGAAGCACTTTTCACTCTCAAGGGGGAAAAGGTTACTTTTCACTCCCTTGGGAGTAAAAAGTAAATTTTTCTCCTTTGAAATAAAAAACGTTTCCTATTGGGTTATTTTAGCCCAATTATAACAATTTTTAGGGGAGTGGTATTCTCTAAATTTACACCAAAATAAATAAATACATAAATATATATATATATATATATATATATATATATATATATATATATATATATATATATATATATATAATATAATATATATTCTAGACACTTTCTTGTAAACACTCTATCTTTCGAACGGATTAATATTTTTAAACCAAACTTGGTATAACAAAAATCAACCTTTGGGAACACGTACCCTATTGAAAACCAGGTTTTTGTGACGTCATTAACTCGGTTTGCTGAATCAGCGAAATTTTCAAAAAATCGGCAAAATTCAGGGTTAATATTTTTGCCGCGAAAAAGGTCAATATTTATGTTTTTTTAAATGCTGAATCGAATGAAACCGGTCAGAATTCGATACGACCACTCTAAGTGACCAAAAAGTCAAAAAAACCATTCTAAATTACCAAAGACCAAAATTTAGGTCGATAAAAAAATAAATTTCGAGTAGGTGTCGTTTTCTATGTATTTTTGGGCGCTGAATCGAATGAAACCGGTTCGAAGTCGATACAACCACTCTAAGTTACCAAAAAGTCGAAAAAACCACAAAAAATTATAGAAAACCAAAATTACGGTCGTTAAAAATTAAATTTTGAGTAGGGTGTCGTTTTCAATGTTTTTTGGGCCTCTGAGTTAAATGCCAGTGGTCCGGAGTCAATACGACTACTTAAACTAGGGTACCTGGGTTCACATCCTGGAAGAGACGATTTTTATCGTTTTTTCAACTTAATATAAGTTTACAACGAGTAAATAATTCTGGCGCGGTGGTCCGCATGTCGGGCGAATTTCCTTTGGATGCGAGCACTCAAACCCAGAGTACCTGGGTTCAAATCCTAGTAGGGACAATAATTTTTTATCGTTTTTTTACCTAATATAAGTTACAACTAGAAAATAATTCTGGCGGGTGGTCCGCATGTCGGGCGAATTTCCTTTGGATGCGTGTTTCCGTGCTTTTACATTATATAAGTTTACAACTACTAAATAAATAATTCCGGCGCGGTGGTCCGCTGTCGGGCGAATTTCATTTAAATGCGTGTTTCCGTGCTAAACAACCCATTTCTTGCTATGCAAGAACCATGCCCATTGCGTGGTTCCGGTTCATGCTTAGAACCTAAGCAGTTACTCAATTGTCAATCACTGCTCGTAACTCATTTGTCTGTATTTTCCAAAGGAAATGCGCTAAAACCTTTAAAGATAACTGACTTAGCATAAAGATAAGTAACTAAGCTTTAAACAAGTACAAATAATAGTGCGTACTTCTAATTTTAGAGGGATAGTTTTGTACGACCAACGGATAATATGCGCATTTCCTTTGGAAAATACAGACAAAATGAGTTACGAGCAGTGCTTTGACAATTGAGTAACTGCTTAGTTCTAAAGCATGAACCGGAACCACGCAATGGGCATGGTCTTGCATAAGCAAGAAAGGGGTTGTTAGCACGGAAACATGCATTCTAAATGAAATTCGCCCGACATGCGGACCACCGCGCCAGAATTATTATGAAATGTGTACGATGTCATTGATCCACAGTAGTGACTAAATATGAAAAGTATAAAATATGTATATGTTAATCGAAGCTATATGTTTTACATATTACGATTTTTTTGCAAATTTGTAAAAGGACAAATTAGCTCATTTGGTTGGCACTGGATGGAATGAGAGTCTTAACAGTTTTTACCATAGTTCTATACCTATAAATAGATAATGTCATTTAAAGTTGTTTACATTTTAAGTATGCGTTTAAAGTAATGCACTACTCAAAAGTAATACTTTGAGGTAAAGTAAGAAAACCTTATCCATCTCTCCCCCCCCTTTATTTACCTGATCCTAAATTAAAATTAAATAATTACTAAGTAATTATATAAATAATAATTTATATGAATATAAAAATTACAAGAATATTTTTTGAAAGTATTTTTATAATATATATTACTTTATTTTTAGTAAAAGAACGAAAGAATAAAAAGTCTCTTCACAGTTATAGATTTATTAAAAGTAAAGCAGAGCGTTTTTGACCTAACAAGAGGTCATCATCAGTGCCTATTAAACAAATAAGACAAAAAATGTCAAACAAACTTATACATCAAATTACAAAATTATACCAAAGATAACAGATAAATTTCAGAAATGGAGTAATAAATAAAATATAAATAAAAAAAAACGTACTAAATTATTTTTAGTGCGTTTTTTTATTTTTAAATTTGATTCAGTTCTTTACGTAAATTTTGAGAGAGTTATCGAGATAAATAAATAATATTTATAAAAGATAAATGTTTATTTAATATTTAAAGTTTTGAATGTAAATTTATTGAAAAGAGTATTCAATATGCCTTGTAATCTAATCAATAAGCTCTGACTTTATCTATTGACTGTAGATTTTGGTTTACAAGGGGGAATCCAACACGAGATTGAAGCTTTGTCTGCTCTTCAACTCAGTTCATAATTTTGATGTATCAGTGTTGTGCGCTCATGAAAAAACGAAGTACGAAACTCGCGCATTTTCTGTACCAGTTACATGTTGTTTACTTTTTCACTTAACTGAACATTTTTTTGTTTTTTTTTCTGCATGCAAACACAAATAACATTTAATCAAAATAATGTCGTATGCGTGAATGCATAGGCTACAAATATGTTACTAAAGATAAATACAGATCAGCTTCCTTAGCTCCTCAATAATTGGAGGTAAAGCACGGTTGTAATGAAAATATGTAACATCTACTCTTCTTATTAACTTTAAAGTTTTATCGCTTATATATCCCATAAATAGGAAAACATTATGTATGTATATATACATACACACACACACACACACCTATATATATATATATATATATATATATATATATATATATATATATATATATATATATATATATTATATATATACATACATATACACATACACACACACACACACATAATATATATATATATATAATATATATATATATATAATATATTGTGACATAATGTCACTAATGTCAATAATTATTATAATTGTTTTGTGAGTTAAAAATAAAAGTCTGATAGTTAATGTTGTAACTATGTGTAAGTGTTCAAGTTAATAAGGCCGTAACAATTGGTGTCAGAAGTAAAACACACGAACAGTACACTGCGCAGTAAACCAAGTATTAATTAAATTATTTTATATTTATCATTTAAAAATATTCAAATGTCCATCCAAGTAAAAATAGATGCCCTAACGGTAAAACAGTTGCGGGAGGAGTTAGACGAACGCTCTCTTTCCGTTGTAGGCAAAAAGGCTGAATTACGTGACCGTTTAACTACAGCTATAATGAGGGAGGAGGTAGTATAGAGGATTATTTGTACTGTCAAAGACAAAAATGCTATAAAGCATCTTATCGAGCAATTAGAGAACACGCGTGGCGAGCTTACAGATTTTGTAAAGAGCGAACTACTGGAGATTAGGCAGGATATTGTCAGTCAAGAGTTTAAGATATCACAAGTCAAAAATGATTTACAAGAATACACTAGAAATCAAATCGAAGAATTACGAAAGGATATAAGTGAGTTCAATATTTATGAAAAAGAACAGACAAATCATACTATTACTGCTATGGAAACCAAGATAAATTCTTTAACTGATAAACTTAAGTTTGCCATAGCTTCAACTTCTAATGAAAGTGGTGTAGTGGGAGCTGTCTCATCTATTCGTCATAAGGCTCCACAATTTGATGGAGATACGCCGTGGTCGGTTTTTAAACGACAGTTTAACATTGTAGCGGATCTGAATAAATGGAATGCAGTGGATAAGGCTGCAGCATTATTATTAGCATTGAAAGGCAAAGCTCTAAAGGCATTGCAGGTCATTCCGAAGGACGCACAAGAAGATTATGATGAGCTACTCAGCAACTTGGATCAAAGATTTGGTGATTCTCATATGCAACCTATTCATGCATTAGAATTAAAATCTCGCATCCAAAAGCCTACAGAAACATTGCAAGATTTTCAAATGGATATAGAACGGCTTGTTCGGTTAGGATATGGGGACGTTTTACCAGATGACGTATTCCAGTATCTGGTCATTCAGTTTTATCGATGGGGTGGAGACCGTGAGACTCAACAGGCTCTAAGGCTTTCAAAGTTCCAAACATGAAGCTTTGGCGCGTGCATAGGAATTTGAGGCAGCCAAGAAATCTTCTCGTGGTAGCATACGAGTCCGAGAAATAAAATTGGAAGAAGCTAATGAGGAGGCTCTGATTGAAAGGATAGTGCAGCGAGTCAACCAATGTTCAAATAGAGAACATACACAGCCAACATCGCGTGTAGGGGCACAGCAACAATATAATCAGGGCTGCTGGTTGTGGTTCTTTATCTCATTTTAGGGCTGGTTGTCCTAAGTATCGAAGAAGGGTGTGGGCAAATAAAGAAGACCAGAAGGAAAGTAAAGTTGGAAAGAAGGAAAACTAAAAGAAGTCAGCACTAAGGAGCAACTGCTGGCTGTACACCTCAATGATAGCTCCACTGAGTTGCACATATCCCGGTTAGAGAGAAATGATAGTAGTCTAGTTGTTGAAGGCAAAGTAGCTGGGCTGAATCTAACGGTGGATACGGGTGCTAATGCTACTATAATTAGAGCAGGTATATTACCAGAACGGTATGTCACAACAGTCCGAGAGGGATGTAAGCTGAAAACTGTTTCTGGTGAGGTGTTACCTTTGCATGGCGAGATCTTTGCTGACGTTCAAATAGGAAGTGCCCACTTTCGTCATAGGATTCTAGTCGCTGAAATAGTCGACGAGTTTATCTTGGGCATTGACTTTATGAGTAAGTATGGTTTAGTTGTAGACTTAAAGGAAAGAATCATGAAAGTTGGGCAAGAAGAGCTACCTCTATTAGTTCCGGGTTTCGAAACGTCAGTTTACAGGATCATCCTTCCTCAAAGCTGCATATACCTGCTTTAACTGATATGGTTATTATGGCAGAAATAGAAGGTGACATTACAGCTAACCAGGGAGGAGGTCTTATCCAAGGCATTAGAGAAACTAATAGAAACGATGGTTATTATTAGGTACATTAGTTAAAATTGAGAAGAAGGTACCAGTACGTTAGCAAATATTGGAGATAAAGCAATAAAGTTGAACAAAGGTGATGTGATTGGTGAATGCGAACAAGTCACGACTATTAGGAGTTTTGGTGAGAATAGTAAGCCACCACCCTGTTTAGATGAAAAGATAGAAATTTAATTCAGTCAGTCTCTAGTGAGCTTAAAGAAGAACAAAAAAATAAATTACGTGTTTTATTTCAGGAGTATCAAAGTATATTTGCTGTATCAGATCAGGACCTTACAAGAACTAATGTAGTTACTCACCGTATTGATACTGGAGATGCTAAACCGATACGTCAACAAGCTAGAAGGTTACCTATGTCGAGAAGAAGTGAGGTAGAGAAGTTAGTTGATGACATGCTACAACAAGATGTGATCGAGCCCTCCGAAGGACCGTGGGCGTCACCGGTGGTCCTTGTGGTAAAGAAAGATGGGAGTAAACGTTTCTGCATAGATTATCGGAAATTGAATGCAGTAACTAAGAAGGACAGTTATCCGTTACCTCGTATTGATGATACAATTGACATGTTGGCTGGGGCTAAGTGGTTTTCAACATTAGATCTGAAGAGTGGCTATTGGCAGGTTGGGATGGATCCACAAGATAAAGAGAAAACTGCATTTACCACCGGGAATGGACTGTGGCAGTTTAAAGTCATGCCTTTCGGTTTGACTAACGCCCCTGCGACCTTCGAACGGCTGATGGAGCTTGTCCTCCGAGGCCTCACATGGAAAACCTGTCTAGTGTATTTAGATGATGTCATTATAATAGGCAAGTCATTTGATGACCATCTCGATAATCTCAGAGAAGTATTTTTACGACTAAAGAAAGCGAATTTACAGTTAAGCCCTAAAAAATGTTGTTTCTTTCAGCGTCGTGTCAAGTACTTAGGTCATATTGTGTCTAGTGAGGGAGTATCAACTGATCCGGATAAAACTGCTACTGTACAGAAATGGCCTACGCCTAGGAATGTCCATGAGGTACGTAGTTTTGTAGGCCTTTGTACTTATTACAGAAGATTTGTCAAGGATTTTTCTAGCATTACAAGACCTTTAATCCGGTTAACTGAGTCAAACGTAAAATTTGAGTGGACTGTTGAAACCCAAAATGCTTTTGAAAAATTGAAAACTTGTCTAACATCTACACCTACACTAGCGTACCCACAAGATGAAGGTGAATTTATCGTGGATGCAGACGCGAGTAATCAAGCAATCGGAGGTGTGTTGTCACAGGTTCAGGATGGAGTGGAACGCGTTATCGGTTATTTTAGTAGATGCCTCTCTAAACCGGAAAGAAACTATTGTGTCACAAGGAAAGAGCTACTTGCATTTATAAAAACTGTACGACACTTTCACAAATATTTATATGGTAGACCATTTCGTTACCGAACAGATCATTCTGCTTTACGATGGTTGCTCCAATTCAAGAATCCAGAAGGACAGCTCGCTAGGTGGCTAGAATATTTACAAGGGTACCCAGTGCAAATTGAGTTTCGGCCAGGAAAGTTACATCAAAATGCAGACGCTTTATCGAGGCGACCGTGTCCTGATCATTGTACATCCTGTAATAGGACAGAATGGAAGTGTGGGCAAGATTTCTATGTAGCTCGTACAACTTTGAAAGATGAAGAATCGAATGAAATAGCTAAGGAATAACAAGACGACCCTGAAATCAATATTGTAGTAGATTGGAAGTTATCTGGAAACCGTCCTGATTGGAATAGTGTGAGCAAGTATAGTCCTGGAATAAAATCATACTGGGCCCAATGGGATTCACTTGTATTGGATGGAGATGTCCTTTACCGTATATGGGAATCAGCAAATGGAAAAGAGATACGTCGGCAATTGGTGATTCCTCGAAGCAGAGTCCCTGAAGTATTAGAAGAAGCACATGAAGGGCCTTCGGGTGGTCATTTGGGTATCAATAAAACGCTAGCTAAAGTAAGGGATCGCTTTTATTGGTTAAGGATGCGAGCAGATGTAGAAGACTGGTGTAGACGATGTGCGGAATGTACAGCAGTTGTGGGACCAGGACGAAAACCAAAAGGAAAATTACAGATTTACAACGTGGGAGCTCCGTTTGAAAGGATTGCAATAGACGTAGTAGGTCCTTTTCCAAAATCAGACCGTGGTAATAGGTATGCCATTGTTGTTGTGGATTATTTTAGCAAGTGGCCAGAAGTTTATCCGGTACCTAACCAAGAAGCTGAAACAACGTGTGATATTCTTTTGGACAATTGGGTGACAAGATATGGTGTGCCCATGGAAGTTCATTCAGATCAGGGTCGTAATTTCGAAGCTAAAATATTTCAAGGCCTCCTCGAAAGACTTAATATTAGGAAGACTAGAACAACTCCTTTGCATCCTCAATCCGATGGTATGGTGGAGCGATTTAACAAAACCTTGATTCAACACCTGGCTAAAGTGGCAAGTACAGCACAGACTGATTGGGACCCATATTCAGATATTTTAATGGCGTATAGAGCCGCGTTGCACGAAACAACCAAACAAACACCTTACAAGGTTTTGTATGGGCATGAGATGCGGTTACCTTGCGATTTAATATTTGGTAGACCAAATAGAAACAATAGGCCTGAAGAAACTGTGGATGAGTACATATCAGATTTAGACAAAAAGCTGGAAAATATTCATCAGTATGTAAGGAGCAATATTTCTGTAGCAACAGACCGGATGAAAACAAGATATGACCGCCAAAGTACAGCACAGTCATTTCAAGAAGGAGAGGATGTCTGGCTATATAATCCCAAAAGGAAGAAAGGATTATGTCCGAAATTGCAAAAAGCCTGGGAAGGGCCGTATACAGTAATCAAGAAAATTAATGACGTGGTTTACAGGGTGAAGAAGAAACCCAAAGGCAAATTCAAAGTTGTTCATGTCGATAGGCTGAAAACCTACCCAGGGAATAGTGGGGGAGTAGTGTGACATAATGTCACTAATGTCAATATTATATTGTTTTGTGAGTTAAAAATAAAAGTCTGATAGTTAATGTTGTAACTATGTGTAAGTGTTCAAGTTAATAAGGCCGTAACAATGTATATAATATATAAATAATATATATATATATATATATATATATATGCATTTGTAATAATAGTAACTTTTCTCTTGAAGCCACTTAAGGTCAAACAGCTCGTCAAAATTCTAGTTCTATGAGATCTCCTTTATAGAACTAAT
>JACMZG010000008.1:36896422-36912765 GCA_018340805.1 Microvelia longipes | reverse complement strand
TATATATATATATATATTCTAGACACTTTCTTGTAAACACTCTATCTTTCGAACGGATTAATATTTAAAACCAAACTTATACAAAAATCAACCTTGGGAGGACACGAACCCTATTGAAAACCAGGTTTTTGTGACGTCATTAACCGGTTTGCTGAGTCAGCGAAATTTTCAAAAAATCGGCAAAATTCAGGGTTAATATTTTTTGCCGCGAAAAAGGTCAATATTTATGTTTTTTTAAATGCTGAATCGAATGAAACCGGTCAGATTTCGATACGACCACTCTAAGTGACCAAAAAGTCAAAAAACCATTCTAAATTACCAAAGACCAAAATTTAGGTCGATAAAAAATAAATTTCGAGTAGGGTGTCGTTTTCTATGTATTTTTGGCGCTGAATCGAATGAAACCGGTCGAAGTCGATACAACCACTCTAAGTTACCAAAAAGTCGAAAAAACCACAAAAAATTATAGAAAACCAAATTACGGTCGTTAAAAATTAATTTCGAGTAGGGTGTCGTTTCAATGTTTTTGGGCCTCTGAGTTAAATGCCAGTGGTCCGAGTCAATACGACTACTTAAAACTCAGGGTACCTGGGTTCACATCCTGGAAGGACGATGTTTTATCGTTTTTTCACTTAATATAAGTTACAACGAGTAAATAATTCTGGCGCGTGGTCCGCATGTCGGGCGAATTTCCTTTGGATGCGAGCACTCAAACCCAGAGTACCTGGGTTCAAATCCTAGTTGGGACAATAATTTTTTATCGTTCTTTTACCTAATATAAGTTTACAACTAGAAAATAATTCTGGCGCGGTGGTCCGCATGTCGGGCGAATTTCCTTTGGATGCGTGTTTCCGTGCTTTTTACATTATATAAGTTTACAACTACTAAATAAATAATTCCGGCGCGGTGGTCCGCTGTCGGGCGAATTTCATTTAGAATGCGTGTTTCCGTGCTAAACAACCCATTTCTTGCTTATGCAAGAACCATGCCCATTGCGTGGTTCCGGTTCATGCTTTAGAACCTAAGCAGTTACCAATTGTCAAGCACTGCTCGTAACTCATTTTGTCTGTTTTTCCAAAGGAAATGCGCTAAAAACCTTTAAAGATAACTGACTTAGCAAAAGATAAGTAACTAAGCTTAAACAAGTACAAATAATAGTGCGTACTTCTAATTTTAGAGGGATAGTTTTGTACGACCAACTGGATAATTATGCGCATTTCCTTTGGAAAATACAGACAAAATGAGTTACGAGCAGTGCTTGACAATTGAGTAACTGCTTAGGTTCTAAAGCATGAACCGGAACCACGCAATGGGCATGGTTTTGCATAAGCAAGAAATGGGTTGTTTAGCACGGAAACATGCATTCTAAATGAAATTCGCCCGACACGGACCACCGCGCCAGAATTATTATGAAATGTGTACGATGTCATTGATCCACAGTAGTGACTAAATATGAAAAGTATAAAATATGTATATTGTGTTAATCGAAGCTATATGTTTTACATATTACGATTTTTTTGCAAATTTGTAAAAGGACAAATTAGCTCATTTGGTTGGCACTGGATGGAATGAGAGTCTTAACAGTTTTTACCATAGTTCATACCTATAAATAGATAATGTCATTTAAAGTTGTTTACATTTTAAGTATGCGTTTAAAGTAATGCACTACTCAAAAGTAATACTTTGAGGTAAAGTAAGAAAACTTATCCATCTCTCCCTCCCCCTTTATTTACCTGATCCTAAATTAAAATTAAATAATTACTAAGTATTTTATATAAAATAATAATTTATATGAATATAAAAATTACAAGAATATTTTTTGAAAGTATTTTTATAATATATATTACTTTATTTTAGTAAAAGAACGAAAGAATAAAAAGTCTCTTCACAGTTATAGATTTATTAAAAGTAAAGCAGAGCGTTTTTGACCTAACAAGAGGTCATCATCAGTGCCTATTAAACAAATAAGACAAAAAATGTCAAACAAACTTATACATCAAATTACAAAATTATACCAAAGATAACAGATAAATTTCAGAAATGGAGTAATAAATAAAATATAAATAAATAAAAACGTACTAAATTATTTTTAGTGCGTTTTTTTTATTTTTAAATTTGATTCAGTTCTTTACGTAAATTTTTGAGAGAGTTATCGAGATAAATAAATAAATATTTATAAAAGATAAATGTTTATTTAATATTTAAAGTTTTGAATGTAAATTTATTGAAAAGAGTATTCAATATGCCTTGTAATCTAATCAATAAGCTCTGACTTTATCTATTGACTGTAGATTTTGGTTTACAAGGGGGAATCCAACACGAGATTGAAGCTTTGTCTGCTCTTCAACTCAGTTCATAATTTTGATGTATCAGTGTTGTGCGCTCATGAAAAAACGAAGTACGAAACTCGCGCATTTTCTGTACCAGTTACATGTTGTTTACTTTTTCACTTAACTGAACATTTTTTTGTTTTTTTTTCTGCATGCAAACACAAATAACATTTAATCAAAATAATGTCGTATGCGTGAATGCATAGGCTACAAATATGTTACTAAAGATGTAAATACAGATCAGCTTCCTTAGCTCCTCAATAATTGGAGGTAAAGCACGGTTGTAATGAAAATATGTAACATCTACTCTTCTTATTAACTTTAAAGTTTTATCGCTTATATATCCATAAATAGGAAAACATTATGTATGTATATATACATACACACACACACACACACCTATATATATATATATATATATATATATATATATATATATTATATATATATATATATATATATATCTATATATATATATATAATTATACATACACATACACACACACACACACACACATATATATATATATATATATATATATATATATATATATATATGTGACATAATGTCACTAATGTCAATAATTTATAAATTGTTTTGTGAGTTAAAAATAAAAGTCTGATAGTTAATGTTGTAACTATGTGTAAGTGTTCAAGTTAATAAGGCCGTAACAATTGGTGTCAGAAGTAAAACACACGAACAGTACACTGCGCAGTAAACCAAGTATTAATTAAACATTATTTTATATTTTATCATTTAAAAATATTCAAATGTCCATCCAAGTAAAAATAGATGCCCTAACGGTAAAACAGTTGCGGGAGGAGTTAGACGAACGCTCTCTTTCCGTTGTAGGCAAAAAGGCTGAATTACGTGACCGTTTAACTACAGCTATAATTGAGGGAGGAGGTAGTATAGAGGATTATTTGTTTACTGTCAAAGACAAAAATGCTATAAAGCATCTTATCGAGCAATTAGAGAACACGCGTGGCGAGCTTACAGATTTTGTAAAGAGCGAACTACTGGAGATTAGGCAGGATATTGTCAGTCAAGAGTTTAAGATATCACAAGTCAAAAATGATTTACAAGAATACACTAGAAATCAAATCGAAGAATTACGAAAGGATATAAGTGAGTTCAATATTTATGAAAAAGAACAGACAAATCATACTATTACTGCTATGGAAACCAAGATAAATTCTTTAACTGATAAACTTAAGTTTGCCATAGCTTCAACTTCTAATGAAAGTGGTGTAGTGGGAGCTGTCTCATCTATTCGTCATAAGGCTCCACAATTTGATGGAGATACGCCGTGGTCGGTTTTAAACGACAGTTTAACATTGTAGCGGATCTGAATAAATGGAATGCAGTGGATAAGGCTGCAGCATTATTATTAGCATTGAAAGGCAAAGCTCTAAGGCATTGCAGGTCATTCCGAAGGACGCACAAGAAGATTATGAAAACTCAGCAACTTGGATCAAAGATTTGGTGATTCTCATATGCAACCTATTCATGCATTAGAATTAAAATCTCGCATCCAAAAGCCTACAGAAACATTGCAAGATTTTCAAATGGATATAGAACGGCTTGTTCGGTTAGGATATGGGGACGTTTTACCAGATGACGTATTCCAGTATCTGGTCATTCAGTTCTTTATCGATGGGGTGGGAGACCGTGAGACTCAACAGGCTCTAAGGCTTTCAAAGTTCCAAACATGTGCAGAAGCTTTGGCGCGTGCTTTGGAATTTGAGGCAGCCAAGAAATCTTCTCGTGGTAGCATACGAGTCCGAGAAATAAAATTGGAAGAAGCTAATGAGGAGGCTCTGATTGAAAGGATAGTGCAGCGAGTCAACCAATGTTCAAATAGAGAACATACACAGCCAACATCGCGTGTAGGGGCACAGCAACAATATAATCAGGGCTGCTGGTGTTGTGGTTCTTTATCTCATTTTAGGGCTGGTTGTCCTAAGTATCGAAGAAGGGTGTGGGCAAATAAAGAAGACCAGAAGGAAAGTAAAGTTGGAAAGAAGGAAAACTAAAAGAAGTCAGCACTAAGGAGCAACTGCTGGCTGTACACCTCAATGATAGCTCCACTGAGTTGCACATATCCCGGTTAGAGAGAAATAGTAGTCTAGTTGTTGAAGGCAAAGTAGCTGGGAGTAAGCTGAATCTAACGGTGGATACGGGTGCTAATGCTACTATAATTAGAGCAGGTATTACCAGAACGGTATGTCACAACAGTCCGAGAGGGATGTAAGCTGAAAACTGTTTCTGGTGAGGTGTTACCTTTGCATGGCGAGATCTTTGCTGACGTTCAAATAGGAAGTGCCCACTTTCGTCATAGGATTCTAGTCGCTGAAATAGTCGACGAGTTTATCTTGGGCATTGACTTTATGAGTAAGTATGTTTAGTTGTAGACTTAAAGGAAAGAATCATGAAAGTTGGGCAAGAAGAGCTACCTCTATTAGTTCCGGGTTTCGAAACGTCAGTTTACAGGATCATCCTTCCCTCAAAGCTGCATATACCTGCTTTAACTGATATGGTTATTATGGCAGAAATAGAAGGTGACATTACAGCTAACCAGGGAGAGGTCTTATCCAAGGCATTAGAGAAACTAATAGAAACGATGGTCTATTATTAGCTGGTACATTAGTTAAAATTGAGAAGAAGGTACCAGTACGTTTAGCAAATATTGGAGATAAAGCAATAAAGTTGAACAAAGGTGATGTGATTGGTGAATGCGAAACAAGTCACGACTATTAGGAGTTTTGGTGAGAAAGTAAGCCACCACCCTGTTTAGATGAAAAGATAGAAAATTTAATTCAGTCAGTCTCTAGTGAGCTTAAAGAAGAACAAAAAAATAAATTACGTGTTTTTTTCAGGAGTATCAAAGTATATTTGCTGTATCAGATCAGGACCTTACAAGAACTAATGTAGTTACTCACCGTATTGATACTGGAGATGCTAAACCGATACGTCAACAAGCTAGAAGGTTACCTATGTCGAAAGAAGTGAGGTAGAAAGTTAGTTGATGACATGCTACAACAAGATGTGATCGAGCCCTCCGAAGGACCGTGGGCGTCACCGGTGGTCCTTGTGGTAAAGAAAGATGGGAGTAAACGTTTCTGCATAGATTATCGGAATTAAATGCAGTAACTAAGAAGGACAGTTATCCGTTACCTCGTATTGATGATACAATTGACATGTTGGCTGGGGCTAAGTGGTTTTCAACATTAGATCTGAAGAGTGGCTATTGGCAGGTTGGGATGGATCCACAAGATAAAGAGAAAACTGCATTTACCACCGGAATGGACTGTGGCAGTTTAAAGTCATGCCGTTCGGTTTGACTAACGCCCCTGCGACCTTCGAACGGCTGATGGAGCTTGTCCTCCGAGGCCTCACATGGAAACCTGTCTAGTGTATTTAGATGATGTCATTATAATAGGCAAGTCATTTGATGACCATCTCGATAATCTCAGAGAAGTATTTTACGACTAAAGAAAGCGAATTTACAGTTAAGCCCTAAAAAATGTTGTTTCTTTCAGCGTCGTGTCAAGTACTTAGGTCATATTGTGTCTAGTGAGGGAGTATCAACTGATCCGGATAAAACTGCTACTGTACAGAAATGGCCTACGCCTAGAAATGTCCATGAGGTACGTAGTTTGTAGGCCTTTGTACTTATTACAGAAGATTTGTCAAGGATTTTTCTAGCATTACAAGACCTTTAATCCGGTTAACTGAGTCAAACGTAAAATTTGAGTGGACTGTTGAAACCCAAAATGCTTTTAAAAATTGAAAACTTGTCTAACATCTACACCTACACTAGCGTACCCACAAGATGAAGGTGAATTTATCGTGGATGCAGACGCGAGTAATCAAGCAATCGGAGGTGTGTGTGTCATAGGTTCAGGATGGAGTGGAACGCGTTATCGGTTATTTTAGTAGATGCCTCTCTAACCGGAAAGAAACTATTGTGTCACAAGGAAAGAGCTACTTGCATTATAAAAAACTGTACGACACTTTCACAAATATTATATGGTAGACCATTTCGTTACCGAACAGATCATTCTGCTTTACGATGTTGCTCCAATTCAAGAATCCGGAAGGACAGCTCGCTAGGGCTAGAAATTTACAAGGGTACCCAGTGCAAATTGAGTTTCGGCCAGGAAAGTTACATAAAAATGCAGACGCTTTATCGAGGCGACCGTGTCCTGATCATTGTACATCCTGTAATTGGACAGAATGGAAGTATGGGCAAGATTTCTATGTAGCTCGTACAACTTGAAAGATGAAGAATCGAATGAAAATAGCTAAGGAACAACAAGACGACCCTGAAATCAAATTGTAGTAGATTGGAAGTTATCTGGAAACGCCCTGATTGGAATAGTGTGAGATAGTATAGTCCTGGAATAAAATCATACTGGCCCAATGGGATTCACTTATGGATGGAGATGTCTTTACCGTATATGGGAATCAGCAATGAAAGAGATACGTCGGCAATTGTGATTCCTCGAAGCAGAGTCGCTGAAGTATTAGAAGAAGCACATGAAGGGCCTTCGGGTGGTCATTTGGGTATCAATAAAACGCTAGCTAAAGTAAGGGATCGCTTTTATTGGTTAAGGATGCGAGCAGATGTAGAAGACTGGTGTAGACGATGTGCGAATGTACAGCAGTTTGGGACCAGGACGAAAAAAGGAAAATTACAGATTTACAACGTGGAGCTCCGTTTGAAAGATTGCAATAGACGTAGTAGGTCCTTTTCCAAAATCAGACCGTGGTAAAGGTACCATTGTTGTTGTGGATATTTAGCAAGTGGCCAGAAGTTTATCCGGACCTAACCAAGAGCTGAAACAACGTGATATCTTTTGGACAATTGGGTGACAAGATATGGTGTGCCCATGGAAGTTCATCAGACCAGGGTCGTAATTTCGAAGCTAAAATATTTCAAGGCTCCTCGAAAGACTTAATATAGGAAGACTAGAACAACTCCTTTGCATCTCAATCCGATGGTATGGTGGAGCGATTTAACAAAACCTTGATTCAACACCTGGCTAAAGTGCAAGTACAGCACAGACTGATTGGGACCCTCATATTCAGATATTTTTAATGGCGTATAGAGCCGCGTTGCACGAAACAACAAACAAACACCTTACAAGGTTTGTATGGGCATGAGATGAGGTTACCTTGTGGATTTTAATATTGGTAGACCAAATAGAACAATGGCCTGAAGAAACTGTGGATGAGTACATATCAGATTTAGACAAAGCTGGAAAATATTCATCAGTATGTAAGGAGCAATATTCTGTAGCAACAGACCGATGAAAACAAGATATGACCACAAAGTACAGCACAGTCATTTCAAGAAGGAGAAGGATGTCTGGCTATATAATCCCAAAAGGAAGAAAGGATTATGTCCGAATTGCAAAAAGCCTGGGAGGGCCGTATACAGTAATCAAGAAAATTAATGACGTGGTTTACAGGGGAAGAAGAACCCAAAGGCAAATTCAAAGTTGTTCATGTCGATAGACTGAAAACCTACCCAGAATAGTGGGGGAGTAGTGTGACATAATGTCACTAATGTCAAAATTATTATATTGTTTGTGAGTTAAAATAAAAGTCTGATAGTTAATGTTGTAACTATGTGTAAGTGTCAAGTTAATAAGGCCGTAACAATGTATATATTATATATATATATATATAATATATATATATATATATATATGCATTTGTAATAATAGTAACTTTCTCTTGAGCCACTAAGGTCAAACAGCTCGTCAATTCTAGTTCTATGAGATCTCCTTTTATAGAACTAATGATCTTATCAGGAAAATATTTTCCCGACCGATAAAAATTTTGGAATAAAGCTAACCTAACTTATGACATTAAACTTAGGGTCGAAATTTTCGACTCTTTTAAAGTATTATAAATCATATTAAAACATAATTTTTGCTGAAATGATTTTGTAAATTTAAGTTAATACAGACATTAAAAATATTAACGGCTGCATAGTTCTCAAGGTATCGAACATGAAATTAAATAGGGGCGGCTCTTGGTTTTTGACGGTTTTTAAAATTATGTTTGATATCCGGAACAGGAAAGTTAACTGTACAAGGCAGTTTGAATATTAAAATATAATAATGCTATTTATATTATAAAGAGACCTGAAAACAACCTGATTTAGTGAAATACGAGTTTTATGCTCTTAAATAAGTAATGTGAAACACCGGATAGCAAATTATTTTTTATCATAAAAGAATAAACAACGATTATGAGACCGATATTTATATTTATTTTATTTTATTCTCTTAAATCAAATTTACAGAGAAACAGTTACAGATAAGTTAAAATACTCGTAAAATTATTTGATGGTATTGACTTTCATTAAATAATTAAATAAATTAAAAAAGTTTAATCTAGAAAGATTTTATTGTCATTTTCTAATCCTTTTAAAGCCATATATTGTATCAGTTTATTGACTTTGTATTGATTAAATAATAAACTTATACATTTTATTTGAAATGTTTGAAGACGTGTCGTGACCTTGATTTAGAGGCAAATAGTTACGACGCTACTTACTATCTGATATCTGACGATGACCCAAAGGGGTTGAAATTTATAGCTTTCTTTTAAGACTTGTAGAACTAAAGTCAACCTTTTCCAAATAGTTATCAACTAAATAATACAATTTTAGTAATTATGAAAAATTATAGGATTTTCTTTATATTCAATGTTTTAACAACAGTAGATTTTATCAACCTATACCCATCTGGGTGGTTCTGTTGTAAAGTTATTGGACCACGAATAAGGGAATCCCGAGTTCGAGTCTTGGCGAAAGAGAATATTTTTTGAGATTTGTTTAAATTTTTGTTCGGTTTAGGAAAATAATTTTACGGGTACGTTTAGTAACAAAATAATTCTGCCGCGGAGGTCAATTTGCAAGCTGTGCGAATTTTTTTTTAAATGTATACTACCTTGCTTATCAATCCAAAGTTTGCTTAAGTTTTCGGTATGTTTTTTTAATGACCTGAGTTGTAGCGCCACAACTTAGTATTTAATTTTTTCGAATTTTTCAAAGAAAATGCGCTAAAACTTAGAATAAACTAAGCTTAAAGTTAGTACAAATAATGCTCAGTTCAGTTTTGTAGAGCATTGTGTTTTTATCCATGACGGGCTACATCCCTGAAGATGCCTCCCACAGTGGAATTGAAACGTCGGATTCTTTATCTACATTGACGCGTCACCACTGGAAGACCTAAATCTCTTCAGAATCCAATGTTGATAATGTATCCGAACGAACGAAATTTGCACGAGACCTTACGGAGAACTGAAATGTTTTGTAAAATTTCTCTATAGCAGACAATTACGCAATTGCGGAGTAGATTAGGAACCTCGAAATTGAATTAGTTACAGCGAACATTTTGATATCCAGATATTTTATATAGCAATAGGCCTCAGATCAAAGTAAGTCTGGTTTCTGCTCTAAAGTAGAGGAAGAGACTACAATAATTAAATAATTTCCTAAATTATGTGGATCATTTGACAGTACTGGATTTTGCAAAACATGAATAGTTAACACATGTGTTTCTCGCTCAATCATATTGTATAATAAAATATGATTGTTTGAAATACTAATACCGGTGAGTGACTTGAGTTGTGAACACTTTCCTATTTGCAAACAATTTTGTCCTTGGATACACATTTTTTGCCTTTTCTTTGACATTTATATAAAACAATTTATGAGACATTTTTGGCAACAATTTATAAATTTTTATTTACTAAAAGTTGAGCATAATACCCTTATTTTTAAGCTTTTCTGTTTTATTGATTTTATCAAAGTAGATAAATTGTTAATTGCTTCGCCCTTGCCCATAATCCCAAACAATAAATATTATTAATCATAGGTTGAGAGCTACACACTGAGTGTTTTACCAAAAATAGAACTTATCTCTCCTATCACATCTTCTATCAAGTTTGGGAAGAGGTCAACTAGTCCTCGAAAGTATTACTTTAAAATTTTAACATATTTAAAGAGAACAAAACGAAATAAAACTTTAGTCTTAATTTAAATTTTTAAATTTAAAGTTTTGTGTAAAAAATTTGAATACTCTATATTATTGAAACTCTTTGTAGTACAGTCAATGAAGCATAATACCTCCGATTGCTTGCCTATCGATGGAATGATTTGAAATTTTGGAATCAGTCTTAAATCAACCTTAACTTGAAAGTGACATGACCCACAGGGTGCTTTTCCCTGGGGGTGTTGCCACCCCATCTGAGGGTGAAATTTTTTCGGTCAAAATAACGAAATCATCAATTGACTTATTTAAAGAAAATAATGTATATGAAGTTTTTTCATAAAAGCAATACTTTCCGTGTTATAAGCGATTGAAAACTCCGAATTTCCCGCGGCGTTTTTTAACATTCGCAATATCTCAAGAATTAAGCATTTAGCGATAATTTTATAAGGAACAAATTGTAGTAGATAAAAAAACAAACAAATCCCTTTTTGCAAAGTACTTTAAGTGCAAAAGTAAGCGAGATATTGGAGGTAGAATCCGGTTTTTTTTCCGTACTCATATCGTTGTATTCAAAGCCATTTAGCCGGCAACAGATGTATTTTACGAATATGTCTATAGAAAGGTATTTTATAGTTCCTGAAAAGACCTTTAAAAATGAGTACTGTTAAAAGTCTTTTGAACGCAAATCGGTGATTTGTCATATAAAAACCAGGACATAAATTTTAAACAAAAAATGTATGAGTTTAGTAAGCACTATTTCCACCAAAATTAAATTAATCGTATCCCGTCAGAAAATTACTTTGTGATGATATCAATGGATCATATTGGTTTAGCCGTTTGGAATGCATAATTTTTCTAAAAAATTACGATTTAAAGAAATTTTTTATTTCAAATTTTTCAAAAAAATGCCTTTTTCTTGATATTTCAAAGAAACAAAGAAAAGATACGCAAAAAATTGTAGAGAATAAAAATATAGGTATGTTTTTTTAACAAAAATTTTGTTTTTTTTTTTTTTTTCTTTCAGTTAAAAATTGACGGAGTTATGACTGTTCAAAGAGCACGCGGTAGTACAATGACAACCTATTTTTGCCCTTTGACCCTTCCCATTTGAAAACGATGGGTTTATACCATATTTAATATAACAAATTTTGTAGCTCTTTTAATTACCTTTCAAAAATAGTTTTTGTAGACTGCGCTAGCTTAAAAATGTAGAGTTATGGTCAAAAAACAAAATGCTTATTTAAAAATTTGGTAAATTAATTTTCGGAGCACAAAATTTAGGAGCAGAGTGAAATAAACGTAAATGTATGTATGTATACGTATATTACGTAAAACATATATGCTGTGGAGACAACTGCGAGAATAACCCTCCATTTGCCAAAGAAGATCACGACAGCGACTCCGATCCTGAATATTGAACTTATGATTTTGTTAAGTTGTATCAATTGATTTCTTGTATTAAAGTTATTTTAGTTACATTTAATAAATAATATATAATAAATTTATTATTTTTCATTCAAAACCGATTAACAATAAGTAATCGCATAAAATTAATTTTTTAAAAATACATTTTGCAAATAGGGATGGTTTTTGGGGTTAAAAACTTTGAACAATTTTAAATTCATGTACTAGAATATAAAATTACACGTGCTATATAATTAATTGTATTGACAAATTTATGTAAAATTATAATGGTATGAAAATAAATTTTAAACATTATTTAAACTTAGGGTTGTTTTAAAGGGTTGAAAAGTTTAAAACATTATGCTACCATTCTTGAAAATGTGAAACGATATAAAATCATTTTCAGTCATATAAAAGTATTTTTTATTAGAGTTGTTTAAATTGTACATTTTTTAAGTTTGGAAAGGAGTAAAACATATCATTATATGATGTTGGAAACGGAAACAATATTCGTTTCTGTATTTAAATAATTTTCAGTTATAAAAAAAGTAATTTTATATTTTAAATGTATTATTATTTTAAAAGTCGTTTGTGGGGTTTGTAAAATCATTTAAGGGTTGAAAAATGGTTCAGTATATAATAATCAAGTTAAGTAATAATAAATTGTCACACATTTGTTTTAACAAGTTAAAAATCCTAAATCTGAATTTTTGATAAAGGGTGGTTTTCACCCCTTTAAAAAATAAAAAAGCACCCTGCGGGCCAATGTCACCTTTGAAGGTAAGGATAAGATAAGCCTAATTCCAAATTTTCAGGTAAATCGGTTGATAGGCAAGCAAATCGGAGGTAAGGCTCGATTTTCATCTTCAATGACTGTACTATTGGTGTTCAGATTTTTATTTTATTTATTTTATTAGAATAAATAGAAATTTTACGAGTAAATTTAAATAAATGTGTAAACAAAGTATACTATACACACATATATTTAAACACTATATATTACAAAGTATAAACACTATATTTATTATAGTGTTTATTTAATCGAAGATCATATATTTATCTAAATAATTTTACATCATACTTAAAACATTTAATAGTGAATATTATTAAATTCATAGGGAATGCTTAGTTTATACATTTTGTAAGAATTATTTGTTAAAACAAGTAAAAATCAATGAAGCAAATAATAGGGAATATAATTTAATAAAAATTGAGTCGGTAAATCGTTAATGAATAATTGCAATTTAATAACTCTGAATCTCGTAAAGCAATTAAATGTCACTGGATCTTGTAAATAAAAACATACATAATCAAGAAAATTGAAAATTAATATTTTGTTGGAAGAGCTTCAAGGTCGTATTAAACTGTAATTGTTTCCTTCGTTTTCTTTTATATTTTATTATTTTTAGTATTATTTCTTACTTCCCAACAATTTTTCGCATTTTTAAGCGCTTAGACATTTTAAAGCGTATTTATCAAAATCGCGGGTAAATTTTTGATAGTTTATATTATCTTTTTAGTTTTATTTTTAGTACCTTTTCTTAGCTTTTCAGTACGGATTGATTGCTTTTTAGATCGCGTCGACATTTCTTCCTATTTTATGCTTTGAATCTTTAATTTGCTTGAAATATTGTTACGCATACTTTGCAGTTAAAGTTGAGTTTTGAAGTTGTTCAAGGAAGATGTTTAAATAAAGCATTCTGGTTAAGAATGTTCCATTCTGTATTAAAAAAAATTATATTAAAATAATAATATATAATATTGCATAAAGTTCAAGTTTTAAATATAACTTTCTTACATAAATATTATTACTGTAATTTTTTCTTATTTATTACATTAAAGACTTAGTTCCTGTTTTGAAACATAACTTGTCATTCGAGTTGAAATAACTTATAATAAATATTACAATGTTATAATGTGAGTTATACTAAAAAGTAGTTGTAAAACGTTTTGTGGTGTAAAATGCTGGAGCGAACCTGCTGTCCGGTGTTAGAGCCGCTGGACAACAGCTTGATCCCATGGCCGGGCATGAAATATTCGTGTGTCAAGATTCTGGAATTATATTCAAAAGTATTCGACCAATCAGAACTCTGCTACTTGATCGTTAGGTAGATATTGTTTTATTAAGTTGTTCACTTATGCTTAAAATTAACAACAAAGAAGCATGAATTTGTTTTATGCTTTTATAACCATACTGCTTTAACAATATATGGGTTTTATTTAATGTTTTTCATGTTTTATTGGTATTTTAATATTTGTGTGTGTAAAATTTTTTTAGCCAATGTGTGAATTATAATTAATTTTTAGTTTCATAGAAAACAAATCTTGATTCGGTTAACAAAACTAGGCTTTGCAGTCGTCTAAACTTAGTGATAATACTACAATACGGGCCTGAGACTTCAAAACTCAAAATGTTTCTTGCTATTAGGAATCATAGTTGCTTTATTGTTGAGCAACTTCTTGACTCACAGATTTACCTAGAATAGGCTGTGTCCTATGGGAATTTTTATTTTATTTTTTTTATATTTTCCGCAAGAACGAACAATTTGAATTTCAAAACACTTAAAAGTGAGAGGTCCTTTAGTTTTTAATAATCATGCTAATTAATTAGGTAAAAGGTTCTTTTATCTCATATCCCATTCTTCTAAACTCATAAAAGCACAGGGAGAAATTTTAGAATTAATAATGAAATATAAATTAGAAACAACTACGGAAATTTATTCATTGAGCTGGCACGCTATTCAAATATTTAATTGTGTAAAACGAATTACTTTGTGGTTTGTATTAAGTTCATTGACTAGTTTTAAGGATGTAAATAAGCACTTTTCACTCCCAAGGGATATAAATTATTTTTCTTTAAATGGGATTAAATTCCCCAAATCTTAAGAAGGGATTTTGTCCGCTGGATTTATAAGGGGGACTTATAATTTTTTTAATACTTCTCCTGGGTATACCTTGGATTCGCCTCGGGAGTTTAATGCTTTAGTTATGAAATAATTGCAATCTTACTTCTTTGGTGCAAACATAGCTATGATTTTCTAAAAAAAAAATTCTTATCAATTAGTAGTAGTTCTTGGGGTATTATTACAATGATCTATGCGTGATTTGAAAAACAAGAGCTATTAGTTCCAATAAAGGTGGCTTAATTTACACAATTATCCAACAAACTCTTTTTTGAGCGTTTTTTATTGGAAAATGACGTGGTTAATAAAGGTTTCTCGGGTGACGGAGGGTGAAGATGTGGGATCGATTTCGCTTGGCCTCCTGATTCCAGAACTGTATATTTTGTTGAGGTTTATACACTTAAAAACCAGTAACAACTGATAAATACCACTTAACAACCAGTAAACTTCACTGATAACACGAAGCCAGTTCACTGTAGGTCTTAAGTTCGGGTAGCACATTAAAAGAAAACTTTTTGGATTGATGTCCTTGAAGCCCGTGATTTGAAACTTCTGTCTTCTATTTTGCTATAGAGTAAAAAAAAATACGTATTTATATATTTTACCTCACCTACTGTTTCCTATATAATAATTCACTCATTAGAATCTTACCTATGGAAGCTAATGCACGCATTTCTTTAGGACTATTTATGGCAATAACAGCAGTACAAGCCACCAAATTATGAACAAAATACGGGCCGAAGACCCGTATTTTGCCGAGCCGCAACGCTGTCTCGGCACTTCGCGTCTTATTTTTGTTGTTTTGTATTATTTGTTGTTTTATTACTATTTCTTGTTACATGACATTTTGCCATGTATCTAGAGATTTTTCATTAACTGGCCTCGCAGACTGTGAGGATCGCTACGGCCCTGGAGGAGCCATATACATTTCTTTCAGTAGCAATTTCATTTTTTTCACTTTTTTTTCATTTCATTTAGTAAAACACTTACATTGCATTCTCCTCTTCATCTGGTACACAGGATCGACATAGACATAAGTTTTAACAAGTCAATAAAGTCTTAAGTGTTTAAAAATTAAAGCAGATAAAAAAGGTCATACAGGATGCTGAATTTTTTTATTATATGCAACTTTGTTAAACAAATTTTTGTTTTGTTATGTTAGGAGCCTTAGTTAAAGCCACGAGTGAATCGGCTTTCTTTTTATCTGTACTTCTTTCTCTATATATTGTATTATTCCAAGTTTATACATTTATTTGAATTCGCGCCAAATAGCAAAATGCCTTGTAAAATAGATAATAATAGAATGAAAAATAATACAAAATATTAATCAATACACAAACAAATTTTTCTCAGGTGGCTGAAGCCACTGCTTATAGACGTAAATCGTCTAAGCAGTGGAGCTGAAGGCACAGGGTTTAAAACTAACAAAACTCTGATTATAGGAAGACTATATATATAACGAAAAACTTCACGAAAAAAGCAATGCATACTTCTGCTTTTTGAAATCCGCATTGAAATAGTGCAACGGATTTTTCTTTTCTTCTAGTCCAAAGTACTGAAAATTCTATATGGTGGGGAAAAGTTCCTAGGTACCCCATACCCGATTTGAATAATTCTATATAGATGTTTTAATTGTTACTGATAATTCTTAAATTATGTTTTTCTTTCCTAAATTTTTAAAATACATATA
>JACMZG010000008.1:36873922-36891422 GCA_018340805.1 Microvelia longipes | reverse complement strand
TGGTCATACAGTAATTAGAATAAATCGAAATAATTATTTCAACTAAATTTAATTTTATAATATTTTTTTTTTTTTAAAGAAGAAGCTTAATTCATGTATAATGGAATATTATAATCATGAAGGTTGCGACTGATGCTCTTGAAGTCTCGGCTCGATGAAACTTGATTTTTTTGTGGGAGGCATTACTTTGCAGCTGTGAAGTTGATACAGTCAAGAAGTTTAGACTTTAGATAATCCTCTTTCAAGTACAATTTGTACATAAATTAAGTAAATTACATTAACATATAATAGTACTTATGTATGCATGGTTCATTCACCTGGTGCCATGTCTCATTGCATCCTGTAATTGAATTGCATATAACTCGTTAAATGTCACGTAAAAAAAGCTTGCACATAAGTCTTCCAGATGTTAAAAATTAATAGATGATATTGATATTTCACTGTAATTTTTTACTCCAACAAATCACAGAAGTGACTTGAGAAACTTATTTACTAAGTTATTGATATTCTACTCTACAAATGCTGATATACACAAACATATTATCTTTTTGTTATTGAATGCAGATAATCAAAATGTGTATAACTTTTTCATTAACACGTTCAAAATTTGAACAGAAATCAAGTAAAAAAAAATTGAAGTCAAGTACGTACAAAGTCATGTTGAGAATAAATCGTGGAAAACATGTAAATGATCCTTAAAATTAACCACAAAGGTGTGCAGATTAATGGAATAACTCGAACCAATTTCCAATAATATATTTAATATTTGAATGTAACTAAAAGTAAACAAACAATCTTTTAAAGCACTGTCTTCTCACCCAGTCTTTAAAAATATGAATTCATAATAATATAAATCATATTATTATTATAATATAATATATATAATATATATATATATATATATATATATATATATATATGTATATATTATATATATATATATATATATATATATATATATATATATATATATATATATAAATATATATGTATATATATATATATATATATATATATATATATATAATATATATATATATATATATATAGATATATAGTTATTATTATTAATAATAATAATAATAACTAGTAGCATGGTTCTCTATCTATACATGGGTGACGTCATTTTTTAATTTTTCATAATAATTACGATGTCACGTAAATATTACGTTATTTTTCCTCAATTTCGTCTTAAATTAAGTAAAATTAATTTAAAATAAAACGTAATTATTTTGTATTGAATATATTATTTAATTATCTATGTGTTGTATGAAAAGATTTAATGTGACGTCTCTGAAAATTGCCCGCCGTTTGTAGGGCTTATAATAAATATGTGCTTCGATAGAGGTTGTAGAGGGATGGGGAGTGTTCATTTAGTAGGAGTAAGTATAGTTAGGATACCTTAAGGATATTGTCACACTACCAGATCCGTTATCACTGTGCTATTCAACCCTAGTCCTCCCTCTAATTGCATAAGTATCTTGATTATCAGGATTAGTTCTGTTTTTATTAAGTGATATATGTATCGTAATGTAAACAAATTCCGTTTTACTGACTAATATATTTAAAAAATCGCTTATATCGTGGCAGAATGCCAATTGCCAATTATATAAAGGTGTAATATGACAGACTGAGGTCAACAACCGCATGTGGCCACGAAGCGGCCTCCAGCAATAACGCTGCGTAGCGGCCAATAAGTTGAAGGTCTCTTTTTGCATTTTTAGCATTTACTTATCTAAAATTAAAAATATCGAGTCTTACCGCCCTAGTAATTATTTTTAAAGATATACACATTAGTTTTCTCTCAATATTTAGTTTTCCTAAAGGTCAAAGTTTTAATTAATTTTCTTATAATATGACATTATGTTTTAAGAGAAAAATATTGGATTAAATTTTTTTACGCTGAGTAGCTGGCCTGAGTGGTTGGGGCTAAGCCCTCGGTGTTTAAAGTAAAGTAATATAGTATGTTTGTAGACTTAGTGTGTTGATGAAGTTTTACGGTTCTGTTTACACCACTTGACCCAATGTCTTGAAGCTTTTAGCTCAGCCCTATATAATAGGATTTAATATAAAAACACTTTAACATGCAGTACTTAGTTTAGTTAGGTCTTTACTTAGCTCGCTGATAGTTAACCTAGAATTTTAAATACTAAGTCTATTTATTTGTTAAGTCTATTTTGTAAAATAAAAAGAAAATAGTCTCTGAGACTATTTTATTTCGTAATCCATAAAAATTGACATACAAATGAAAGTAAGTACTGCTGATCAGACTTAAATTCATTAACAAAAAAATAGCCTTTTGATCGAGAAATCCAGCATTCCCAAAGAGGTTCAAATGGCTTACGAACCCCCGTGCCAGAATATTTAATATCAAAGTTATTTCAACTGCAGCCCTTACTATTTCAATGCGTTTTACGAATCGCTTACAGATTTTATCCTTAGCAATTCAAAAAGTACCCACTTGGGGAATTAATTTTTGGAATAGAATATTTCTACCTTAGTTTCAGCCTCTGTTAGTGTTGGCATCGGTGGAAATAACAAGGTTCAACGTTTGAGTTCAAGGATTATTATTTTTGTTGTAAATTATCATAATATAGCTTTTAGAAGTCCTTAGAGGTTTTATGATAAGGTTGCTAACGATGTAACGAGCTTGAATTTCTTTTAGCGTGTGATTTTAGGAAGGATGTTAGCATGGGTCTTGTACAGGGCGTAGGATACAAGATAACAAGCATCCTTAACAAGGATCCACTTAGTCCTTAACTCCATTATATACTTCTTTTTACTTGATGTGACCTAAACCTTCACCAAGATCATCTTCTTATAGGTTATTTTTTATAAACCTGGCAAGCAACATATTTTTCTTCTAAACTTAGATATTTTTTTATAGCACTTCATTTTACGATTTATTTAGGCTGTTTCACTGCAATATCTTGTTCACAATATCTGTTTCACTTTCTTATTTTTGGAAACCAAACTAGAGATTATAAATGCAGTCTTACAGTTGGTCAAAAAATAATTTACGATTTTCCTGCAAATCACTCATTCTGCTCTTAGCCAACGTTTGAGGCCTAAAAAATACTTTCTAATTAAAGTTGTGATATTTTATAATAGCAATAAACTTAGTAATTTATGAAAATTGATTTTCTTTCTTTATTTATTACCTCTGGTTGTGTGTTAATTAATGTGAGAGGTAAAAAACATCACATTAATTAAGAAAAATATATTCTTGATCAGTGAGTCTCCCCTCCAAACAAAAATCCATCCCTACCCCCTCCATAATCTAACTATTAACAAAGCACGAAATTACTTCTCACGCTCTTAAACGGATTTCTTTTAGGTTTATTTTCAATCAACATGTAGGACTGCCTCTCTACGCATATTTTAGTTTACAGAAAGAAGATGGTCGGAATTTGTTGTAAATCACACTTTGAACATTATAGGTCTTTTTATTTATGTACAAAAAATGTTTAAGGACATTGTTTTCCAAATTGTCTCTCTTATATAGTTAACAAATATTATAATTTTGATTCCATTACGGCTGGATAGGTGACCTTTAGTGCATTTGGGATGTCTAGCGAATCCAATAAAGAGGTTTCGCCCGTTATTAGTCGGATAGACATTTTTGCATTACACTTATGAATTGCGTTATTATTTAACTTAAGATTTGTCCACGTTGAAAATTATATATATAAATAAATCTGTAACTATCTTTCGTTATTCTTTAGTGTGGCTTTAAATGACTAAGGACTGTAACTAGATTACTTGTAGCAATGATACGTGATATAATGTGTATGTAACTCTGTATTAATATGATTACAGGAAGACGTGTCAGGACTGTAAATGCTGTCGAGACGGCCACGACGTCTATCATAAAGAATGGGTAAATGTTCGAGATCGTCTTGGACTCAAGAATGAAACCACTGACACTAAACCTTTATCTAGGGAGAAAAGTTATGCTCAGGGGTTCTCATGGATACCTGCATGTCTCCCTCCTTACAAGGTAATCTGATGCATTTCTTTATTCTACTATATGCACCTATATAATATAGTAGTAAATTAGATCTGTCAATCATGTATTGTAATAATGTTTATGTAAGATGTGTTCTCAATTGTGTTTTATAGTCTTTAATAAGAATTAATTATTTATTCATGAAAAATTATAATAAATTTGAATCATAAAAAAATGATTAAATTTGTTTAATAATGTAACAGGGCTTTCCTCTCTATAGGAATTAAATTATTGGTCCATATTATATTGCCATTCAGACTTGCGTGTTTACGTGAAAAGTGAACATCCTTTCATATCCACACTGGAGCAACATTTCAAATGGACCAACATATCCTATAGAGGAAAACGTGGTCCTGATTCTTGGTTTAAATTTAAGAAATTTGTTAAGAATGCCATCATATTCTGGTTATTTTTTATTAAACTATTGTTTGATTTATGTCATATATTTTTTATCAAGCTATTGTTTGACATATATCACATATTTTTTATCATACTATTGTTTGACATATATCATATATTTTTCATCAAACTATTGTTTGAAACATATCATATATTTATATAAAACTATTCTTTGACACGTATCATGTATTTTACATCAAACAATTGTTTGATATATATCATATATTTTTCATCAAACTATTGTTTGACATATATCATATATTTTTGTACAAAAATTAGAAAAAAATGTTTTGAACAAAAATTAAGCATTTTTTCGATATAGCTTAGTGAAAAATTGCCAGAATATGGTGATTTTGATGGCTGTTATGGAATCTAATGCATTGACACAAGTTTAAACCTTTACGTAATGAATAAGTGCAATAAGTTTCGTTGTAATACGACAAGTAGATCCATAATTTATGGATTAAAAAAATCAAGCTGCATCGTTCAGTGCCTGGATGGGTGTCCGCTGGGAATGAAACAGATGTATTTATTATTTGAGGACTAATGTAGCGAATCCATAATGAGGAATATGAGCGTAGCGAATCCGATGTATTAAAGAAAAATTCTGAGGTACACCGTACCCAATATTTACTTTTCCTCATTTATTCCGTAAGTAAATAGGAAAAGTATTATGTTTGTAAAAAAACCGAATCTGGGATGTCACCTGAATTATCCGTTTCGGGGGTTTTAAGGCCTCCTAAAAGGTTATTACTAAGTTGTCTGTAGGTATGTGTGTCTGTTATTATTGTAACTCCTAGTGAATGTATGCTAGACTGCTAGAGAGTTAAAACTTGGTACAAAAATCGATCTTTAGGTGTAGTTCTGCTATGGAGAAAATATTAGCTTATGACGTCGTTTACCCGCAAAAATAATTCTGCAGAAATCTCGACAAATCATAAAATGCGGAAAAATGTTTTGATTGGATTAAGATTTGGCTCACATGTAGTAGTTTCTAAGAGTAATTTATGTGCCAAGTTTCTTCTCATTTTCAGCATAGTTCAATTTTTATTAAATGACTTTTTTACGTGTTTTTAAAAAATGTAAAAAACCTGAAAACAATCCACTAAAGTTGAAATTTGGTACGAGTGTAACATTACGTAATTAATAAATAAGTATAATAAGTTTCGTTTCAATGAGACTAGTATATTAAAATGTTGTTGGATAACAAAAATTAAGCAGCATCGAGCGTGATCAGCGCCTTATCAAGGCGCTGATCACGCTCTTGGTCACCTATCAGGTGACCAAGTACGACTTGTATATTTTGAGGACGAGCTTAGGGAATCCGAATTTAGAATGATGAGCTTAGCGAATCCGAAGTTAGGATGATGAGCTTAGTGAATCCAAAGTTGGGAGGAAGAGCTTAGCGAATCCGAAGTTGGGAGGATGAGCTTAGCGAATCCGCAGTTAGGAGGAAGAGCTTAGCGAATCCGAAGTTGGGAGGATGAGCTTAGCGAATCCGCAGTTAGGAGGAAGAGCTTAGCGAATCCAAGGTTGCGAAGATGAGCTTAGTGAATCCGAAATTGGGAGGATGAGCTTAGCGAATCCGAAGTTAGGAGGATGACCTTAGCGAATCCGAAGTTAGGAGGATGAGCGTAGTGAATCCGATGTAAGGAGGATAAGTTTCGAGGTATTCCTTACCCGATTTATTTCACAAGGTATATTAAAATTGTGATAGCTATATTAAAAAAGTCTAATCGCCATTTTTAATGTGTCTAGTTTTTCTTCTCATAGGTCTTTTCAAGTTTCATTAACATTTGATCAGTCGTTTGACCTGTAGCGCGATTGCTAGAAATGTAATGAATCATTTGTATTATTGCCGGTGGTTGTCAAATGATCAGTATCATTACCATTTTCATTTGCAGGTAGATCAATACTTCAAGTGTCTACCGAGTGAGAAAGTACCTAAACTAGGAAGCGAGGGAGAGAAGTACCGTGAAAAACAAATAATACAACAACTACCCAAACAAGACATGGCGCTGGCCTACTGCAGACACGTCGAGGCTTCCAACCACAATAGCTACGAAAATTTTATAAACGCTAGGAACGAGCTTGCCATCGATATAGCTTATGTTAAAGACTGCTCCTTAACTACTGTAAGTATTATTCCTATTTATACAAAAGAAATATAAAGGAGTGTGTGTGTGTATATGCTCCTGGGTATTATACATCTCCAGATCATTTTCTTTTTAAGAAACATAGGCCTGTATTCAGAGACATTTTCCTTATCTCATTCCTCCTTTTCCTATCCTATTCCTTAACGCCTATTAAGGGGGCCATAAGGAGACCTTAACAGCTTCTTTGAGGATACCTAAAACTACTCAAATTGTATAGCATTTCTTATACTTACACATAAAGAAAGCTTTTAAGTCTCCTTGAGGGTTTCTTAAGAAAGCCTTAAGGAATAAGTTAGGTTTTGGTAAGGAAAATGTCTTTTAATACGAACCTTAATTTCACTCAGAAAAAGTTTGTAAGTTCTTTCTTACCTTTTCTCTTATAGCATTGAAAATAAAGTTTGTTATATCATACGTAGCACAGCATATTGATAGATCTAGCACATCTTGTTGTTACATGATGTGCTAGATAAGAATTATTTAAGATTAATCCAAATGATTTAAGGGCAAGAAAATGATCAAGGTTCTAATGTCGACACCATTTTATTAAGTTAAGTCAGGCTAAAAGACTTATTTTTTCCATTATTTTAATAAATAAATTATAGACTTTTACTAGTCATGGCAACTGTATACTTACACAATTGCCATGTATCATACGTAATTTTAGCCAAACATACATTATCATTTTACTTGTTGTAAAATAAATTACCAGCCGGTCCGGTAAACAACGGACGCGCAATCCGCCGTCGTTTAGTTGTTTCCTATTTTCGTGTTACTCCTATCTCGCTTCTCACGCCCTCAGAGTTGAAGCATTATTTTACATTACATTTTACATTATTACATCAGTTGCTGAACTAAAAACATTGTTATACGGTTGGTTTGTTGATAGTTTAATTCGTCAAAATTTATGTCGCACTTTTTTAAAGGTGCATTTTCAACTTGAATTGAAATTACGTTTATTACTTTTCCTCATTTATACTGTAGCAGTAGGATAAGAAAAGTATTGTGTTTGCGAAAATTAACCTACACCGGAATGCCACCTGAAGTATCCGCTTCAGGCGTTTTTAAGGCCTCCTAAGTGATTTTCACAAAGTTTTCTGTCTATATTTGTGTGTTTGTGTATAAATGATAGCTCCTAGTGTATTTATGCCTAAAGGGTTGACACTTCGGACAAAAATCAGTCCGGTGTAGTTGTGCTATCCACAAAATATATTGAATAAATATAAACCGCGGAAATATGTTGCGCGGTCATTTTGAGATTTGGAACGCATTTTGCCATGTAAAAGACTAACCTATGTACCTAGTATCATCTCATAATAGGCGTTAGTTCAATTTTTATCTACTTACTTTTCTTCGTTTTTTAAAAAATCGAAATTCAATTTAGATAAATTTCGCGAGAAAATATTGCGATCGGATTGAGATTTAGCAAGCATATGACTATAACATAAGACATGCATAAGACTAACATATGTGCCAAGTTTCATCTCATTATCAGCATTAGTTCAATTTTTATTGAATGACTTGTGTACGTCTTCTAAACAATTGGGAAATGGTCCAATTGAGTTGGAATTTGGTACAAGTGTATATTATAACCTAATAAATAAGCAGACTTTTCGTTTCAATACGACAAGTATATCTATGATTTTTGTTGGATCATATAAATTAAGGAGCATTGAGCGTGATTAATGTTACATGGGTGACCGCTGGGAATAAAACGATTGTATTTACCATCTGAGGACGAGTTAAGCGAGTCCCAAGTAGGGAGAATGAGTGTTGCGAATTTGATGTGATGAGGAAAAGTTCCGAGGTACCCCGTATCCTATTTTTTGTTTTAAAGTAAATAATAGTTTAGCTCTTGTAAATGTCATTATAAAAAATTCTAAATAAGTTAATAATTACTTATTAGATTTAAGTCCACATTGAAAAAATAATCGCCGTTAAATTTCGCTGCAATACGTGTTGTATGTATTAAAATCATTTATAAAATTATGTGTATTTATTTTTTTTCACTGTCCCATATTTTCAAATTTTTTGTTACAATGTGTCTCCTTGCTCCCTTGGGAAAATTTTGTTAATCGTGGCAATAAATTTTCTTTTCTTTAATTGTTTGCCGAGTCAAAATCAATCATATGAAGAGCCTAATATCATGTCTTTAATAAACGCGTAGGCACCTAAAGGAATTTTTATTTTTGTTTGCCTCTGTTTCCAATTTTTATTTCCCGTGACTCCAAATTTTTATATACTTTTTAAAACTCACTTATTGACCCCTGCAGTCTAGGAGAAACATAATATGAAATGACATAATTTTCCGTTTCGCTATTGTTGCTAACTTTTGATCTCAATAAGCGAGGACAACAGCTTCATAATGTTAATATTTGATCTGAATAATAAAAAAATGTGTATACTTTATGAATATAACTTTTATAATCTTATGGTACGAAATAATATGAAATAGATGATAATTTCGATTGGCGCCTTATTTTTTTAGTTATACTAAAACTGCAGAACCTGCATGAAGATTTATGTATACTTGCTTATAATAAGGCGCTTTTTATTTTTGTTATGCTTAAATTATTACTAGTATTAATAGTCTTAGCTCAAAGTTCTAAAGCAGCACTCATTGCTCTTAAGTATGTTTAGTTCTTCCTGTGGCCAATAGAATGCAGGATTAGTTACTCCCATGACTAAGCTGTTCTGAGAACATTCTACCCAAAGGTTTTGAATTATGCTTCATAATATTTTATTTGACTCAGTCTTTTCCCTGTATAAGCAATTAAATAATAGATCGATACTTAAAATTATTGTTTGAGGGTAGCAAAATCAAATTATCGCTATTTTAAGGTGGATAATTATGAAATTCTTTCAATTAGTAAGTTGTGAGAAAAAGTACTGAGAAACCCTGTACCCGTTTTTTTACTTTATTGATATTATTGTAATTATGGATTGGATTCTTTAATTATTTTTTTGATTAGTCAAATTGATCACTTGGATCATTGACATGTTAAAATATTAAGGTGTTTATAAAAGTTGTGCTATTAACTGGGCTCAGATTAGTGCATGAATTCAAACAATTCAAAGGCTCAAATTCCTGCAATTCAATGTTTGAAAAATATATTTAAGGCAACATTAACAAAACCATAAACCTTATTAGTGGGAGTAGCTATACTTCCCTGAATAAATTAAGGACTGGTAGTGCTGAATATGTCTGCCTCCGTTGCCGTGATTACTATCACTTGATTTCTGCACCAGAGGTCTTGAATTTGCAGCCCGGGCTCTAAGTACGAGTATATCAATAGCATTTGTATTAAATCAATGTCGCCAACTTTAATTACTTCCGTTTTTGAACCGCGACCTCTGTCTGGACATTGCAATTTTTTGCGACCTACCTCTATATATATGTACGACATTTGTTCCTGGAAACGTATATGATGATACACAATAAATTTCGATTTTGAAGGTTTTGTCAGATCTCAAATGAAACTTAATACAAAAATCAAACTTATTAATGCCCTTAGCCATATTGTTTATAAAGTTTTTATGACAATATTAACCTACAACCTAAATTAGAAGACAGTTTATTAACTCAGCCAAAAAAGTTATTGGATTGAGCCAAAATTAATTACTATACGCACAATGTACTGTGTAAATTAAACATAAAAAAAAGTCAAACTTTATTTGCATTATTTTAGATTGTTTCATTTGACATGTATAAAGTTGAGAAAAGGAATCACGTTTTTGGACTAATAGATTCGGAAACTCACTAATTTTGTTGTATATCAATTACAAAACAACTTATACGGAAAACAGCTATAAAATACTATAACCATATACCTTTGAAGAACAAGCAGTTATTTTAATAATTGAATTTTAACTAATTAATTGAATTAAATTCAAACTAAAATGAACGTATTATAAATTGATGTTTAAGGTGTCAATAATATTAGAATTTATTTTATTATTTTTAAATCCTTCTTTTCATAATTTTTCGTGACCCCTCTTCCTGGGGGTTGCGACCCCTAATTAAGAACCTCTGACTTAGAGGATAGTGGAAGCAACTCACCTGAAGTAGAAGGCCTTAGGCCCTAAAATTGGCATTTTATTTTTATTTATTTTTATCTGTTATATTAAATACAATGAATCAATAATTTATCTATTTAAAATTGTGTTATAGGAATGTCCAGAATGTGGGAAGCTAGTGAAAGCGAATGAAATAGGTGTTATGACTCCTAAACTAGGTGATAAAGTCATGTGGCATCCTGCATGCTTCGTATGTACAACATGTAAAGAAATCCTTGTAGATCTATGTTACTGTCTTCATAATAATCAAATCTACTGTGAGAGACATTATGCTGAGCAGCTCAAGCCACGCTGTGCAGCTTGTGATGAGGTATGTTTTAATTTAATCATTTGTATACAATTTTTTAAATGTTGGTTTCCTGCGGCTTAAGAAAAAGGTTTAATATATTAGAACAAAAATGTCTGCTGTTTAAATAAAAATAAAGTAACATTCAGACACATTTTCTATTTATTTTCTAATTTTTATTATGTATAGTTTAAGCCTAAAGAAACCAATACATTGTGAACATAATGCTTATTGTTTTATTTTTAAAACAAAAGCCTAATCTACTGCGGAATACAATTTAGTTAAATACGCTTGGGCTTATATAAGTGAATTTTAAAAATAAATTAAAACAATGAATGAAAATCCATCTTTGATTCTTGGTACCTCATTTCAGTGCATTGCATTGACAAAAATCCTTAAGATCAGTAACAAAAAGTTCTTTAAGTGAAAGTTCACTATTTTTAAAATTTTCTTCCTGTTTTCAAAGTTTTTTTTAACAATCTACATCATTGATAAACATAAACTTTTTAAACACAACGCTTAGAAAAATCTAGATGTTTTAGAAATGAAAGTTTAAGATTTTTCAACATTTAGTTCTGTTAAAAAATCATAGATTGCAGCTCTGTAGTATTATTTGAATTTGAAAAATTTGAGTGTTTTAGTTCTTTATACTCTCAATAGAATGCAGGGCAGGTTAATGTGATGACTTGCCACTTTGTATACTACCTCCTTGCTTATATTAATAGGAGACATTGGACCAAATCATTATAATGTCAAATCATAATAAGTTATAACAAGATTGTTTATAATTATCATAATTATAATCTTTAAAAATGAGTTATTATAATTATTATCCTTATCATTATCATAAAACATAATAATAATAAAATTTGTGAAACAGATTAATTACACAAAAGTCCTATATTTTTTTATATGTAATAATTAACTAAGCTTTCGACTAAAAATTAGTCGTCATCAGAGTTTAACAATATAAATGATAAAAAAAAACATGTTTTTTCATTTTATAATTTGTATTGTTAAACTCTGATGATGACTAATTTTTAGTCGAAAAGCTTAGTTAATTATATATATTAAAAAAATATAGGACCTTTTGTGTAATTAATCTGTTTTATTTATTTTTTTATAAGTCCACAAATAAGAAACTTTTTAATCAAATTGGTGTTTACTGTAATACAATATTTCTGATCCAATACAATTTCTCTATTATGAGTATGCTATATATATTTTGTTATACCAGCTTATAGAACTGTATTACTACTAATATTACTATAGTAACATTATATACTATAAATCACAATATATATATAAATATATATATATATATATATATATATATATAAATATATAATATATATATATAATATATATATATACGTATATATAAACAAATATATCTTTAAACAAATATATTATAACAGGTTTGGTTTCTTCGGAGCCAAAAACTACTGGCCGAGTAATAAAATATATTTATTTCTATTTGAATATGACAAGAAGTCATTTACTCGTTTCGTTGGAAGTAAAACAGATGTTTAACTGTCTGAGGACATGTGAAGTAAGTCCAAAGTGGTGATGCCAATCATAGCGTATCCGGTGAGGTAAGGAAAAGTTCCCAGTACTTATCCCTTACCCTGTACTTAATTTTCTATTTAAAAAATTTCCTCTGATTTTAGATGAAAATATGAGATTATATTTGGCGGATTATAAAGTGTCACATATGATCTTGGGTTTATAAATAAAAGGTTAGATACCGGTAAATAAATAATAATTTTACAAATAATTAATTGGATACATCGTTAATCACAGAGTTATTATTTGCACCTAATTCTCGTTATTTTTAAGGAGATCATTTCACACTTCTTTTTATCTGCTTGAATTTTTTATTAAAGAGTTTTTAAAACAAAGCTTATTGTAAATAAATCCATCAAAGTCGAAATTACCATTATATTTGCCCTTTTTTTATAGTTCTTTAATCCAAATAATAACATTCAATCAACACTCCTTTCTAAATAACTTTAAGAACAATTGAAGTGCTAAACAAAACCAACAGTGACTGTAAATAGAAATTTAATGTTTAAGGTCAAATAGATATTTCTCAGGAAGTCCTTAAGTAGACTATATCAAAGGAGAAACAACACAATGCACTTGGAAATATATTGAAACATTTATTTCATTTCCTTAGCTCTAGTCTCTCCAGGGAGTATTGTTGCCATTTAACGTGTATGTGGGTAGCGGATGCAAAATGTGATTCCCCAGCGCCTCAGTAACCTTTTACTTTTATCTATTTTTAGATTTTCTTTAAAAAATTTATATTTAAAAGATCAATATGTGGAATAAATATAAAAGGTCAAAAGCCAAGATTAAAAATATAAAATACGTCAGACACTAAAATTTTCATAAGAAAATTATTCTTTTATGTATGTCAAAATGACAGAAATTTTAAATTAAAATTATGTATATATTAAATATTTATTTGTGTGCATATTAAATAAAAAAAGTAAAATAATTAAAATTTTAGTATTATCAAAGACTAGAAAGGAGAGTAAATTTAGATAAGGTTTTTAAAAGAGTAAAACATCCTTATTAGTTTCTTTTTAAGGATACAAACTTATATAAGGGTATTTCAGTGAATATTTGGAGTAAGAAGGATAGGTAATATTTATTTATTAGTTTTCCTCATTTATACGTAGGTATATAGGAAAAGTATTGTTCTCAAAAATTCCGAAACTGGGATATCACCGGAATTATCCGTTTCAGATGTTTTTAAGGCCTCCTGAGAGTTTTCACAAAATATGTCTTTCTGAATGTGTGGTGGTGTATATCTGTTATCAAAGTAGCTCCTAGTGCGTTTAATGCTAGAGAGTTTGAAAACTTTGTACAAAAATAAGTCATAACCGTTGAAGTTGTGCTATTGAAAAAATATTTTTTATAAATCCACTTTCATCAATCTCTCTCCTTTCATTACGAAAAATATGTTTTGCTTAAATCTGCATTTATTATTGTTGAATGTTTAGTTTGTGTTTTTTGTTACTTTTTTTTTTAATTTTTCTCATTTTTTTAAGGCATATTTATTTCAGATGTTCTTAAGACCTTTTAAAGTGGTTTTCCATTTGGTAGTCTGTCTGTATAAACGGATCGAGTGTAGGCCGAAGTTGTAACCACATTAAGCTTTGGGTAATCATGACTTTCTTAGCACAAGTAAAGCAACTCCGACGGTTGTGAGGATATGTATCGAGGTACCCCATACCGACTTTTAACGAATTTTCATCATGGAAATGACGCTTGTGAGGTGGTTTGAATGACGGAAGTTGAGAGAAAAAGTGGGGAGGATAGATTCAGAACTGGCTTCCTGATACCTAAACTATATGTCATTATATATAATATATATATATAATATATAATATATATATATATATAATAATATATATATATATATATATATATAATATATAATATATAAAAGGGTGGCCCTTAGCTATAGGGGTGAAAAAAAAAATGTTAGAAATGTTGTGCTCCCAACCCCTAATTTTGTTCGAATACATGAAAAAAAAATTCCATAAAAATTTTAGCCCGATCGGAGGTGATTAACAGGTGCCGCCGGGCCTTTGAAGTTTTACAGGTGTCAAAATTCGTCAAAATTGTGATTTTCCGTGACAAATTTTTTCTGTGATTTTTTACAAATTATTTTCTAAGTAAAAAACAATGCTTAATCCACTAATTAGACACTATGAACTTTCATTATGACCTGAAATCCATCTTAGTTTGTACTTAATCTGACATTTAATGGTGGACATATTATTTTTTCCTGAACATTTTTAAAAAACATTTTTTTTTCTACACTGGCAAAGTATAACTCATATAATATGTTTTTTGTTATCAATTCATTGGCATATTATGTTCTTGTATACTGTTTTCTATAATTTAAGACCAATAATTGGTTATTTATACCAAAATTAGCAGATCTAATGTGAAACATACAAACACTGTCATCCTATCTCGCAGTAAGTGAAAGCTAAGTATGAGTATAATAGTCCAATTCAGTTTCAAGAATTTTCATTTTTTTTTGGTTTAAATTTATTTTCAAACAAGCCATTATTGTGACATTTGAAACTTTGTGTGTTACCCCCCTTTGCTTGATCCCCCCCTCTTCCCTTACCAAAATTATTTAACCTTTAACAAATGGGTTAATATTTTTTTTTAGTACAGCGTTCAAATTTTTAAATCTATAGCCTCGTTATTGACTTATGATTGAATAAAATGCAAGTCAGACATTGGGGCTTATTTTGCACTAGTGTCACCAATACCACGCTCTTAAATCACTCTAATAAGAAAAATGTTAAATTCTCTCATCGAAGATTTTTCTTTGGTAGACAAACTTGAACTCACTTTAAATAAATAAAAATTTTAAAACAATAGATCGCCTTCGGACTTCCATCTTGTATGGCTAATAGCACCTGGCTTTCTAAATGACACTCCTCGAGGCGGGGTTCTCTCCTAGAAAATCACTGCTAGCTCCATTAGCTCCTGTAATCTTCTCTTAATTGTTTTTCTTTACACTTTTTACGAAGAAGTCAAGCATATCTCTTCTTAAACTTTTAGGACATTCTCCTTCCAATACCAGAAGAATATTTTTGGGTCTATCTGACCCCATGAGTTTCTGAACCTAGAAAACGTGGAACATCTGGCCCAAAGTCGGTCCCACCAATTCACTGAATACACCCTTTTTTTTTTTACACAAAAACCACTTCAAATATGGGTGCTAACAGGAGGTATAGAAATCTTTTCTAAGAGGTTCTCAATATTTCTGCAAAGCTACATTGTTCTTACCGGTGTATCGAGCCGTGGTGTCAAAAACACATCGCTTGGCCTGAATCAAGAAGTTCCATTCTTCAAGACATTTATAGACTAATGAGGCTTATTCTCTTCCAGTGCTACTGAGCAGAAATTGAAGGAAAGCTCCGAGCATACCACAGGACTTGTGGTATGCTCGGGCTCCTATCAATTGTATTTTAGCCATATGAATAAGAACTGCCCTACCTCTCTATTTTTTGTCTTTTGTAAATATAGGATGAAGCTTCCCATCCCAATGCACAACAGCACACTATGAACTTTCTATCAATACTAAAAAGGTTTTTAACAATTTCCTTGTATCTAAGAACCCTTAACTGGATCGTTTAACGGGCTTATTGACTTTCTGTTAATTATCAAGTCCTTTGCATCCATGGCCTAACGCTTCTGCTGTGGTAACTAATACATGAACAGCATCCTCTGTCCCTAAACTTTGCACCTATCTAACGTTGGTGCTAGGCAAACATCATTAAAAAAATCAACAGTCCTCTAAAACCCAACGACGAAGGAAAAATTGCATCAGAGACAAAATATCTGAAACTCCTCACTGTTTTCTGTGCTACTTACTGCTTCTGGTGCTTGGTAGCAATTCCCCGAACAAACAAACTTAGATCGATCAATATCTCCAGCATACGAGTTTCTTCAACGGACCTCTTCCTCCTTTCCGATCTATTCGCCCTTTTGTAATTAATGTAAAATCCCAGCATAACACCCAGGTCGACCCCTTCATTTTTGCATCCGCAAAAACCTATGTCCTCCTGGATTTTTATTTGATTTTCGGCGTCACTATGGGCAAATATCAAATAAATTATCAGCCTGTCTGTAAAAGGAAGCAAAAACAACTACTGATAGCAAACTCCATCGTTTTAGAAAATTTTTCTGAAGACAAACAACAATGGTTAGAAACGAAAAGAACTCTTCACTTGTCATTTTATAACTAAACAAACAACTTAAACCAAACACTGAATTTAAAAAAAGAAATTAAAATATTTCCATGGTAACAGTTTGTTGTTTTGAATCTAAGACTGGAACTTTTTTAAGTAAGTCAAAGGGATTAAAATGATACACTTAACTTAATATAGTTTACACTAGAATAAACTGGGGCGGGAGTCCGCATGGCGGGCGGGAATTTCCCTTTTGGATGCCGAAAACTCCAAACCCAGAGTAACTTGGTTCAAATCCTAGTAAGGGACAATAATTTTATCGTTGTACTGTTAACTTATAAGTTTACAACTAGAAAATAATTCTGGCGCAGAGGGTCCGCATGCTGAGTCGGACAGTTTCCTTTGAGGACATGCGGTTCCGTGCTTCTTTACATTATATAATTTACAAATACAAATAATAATTCCGGCGCGGTGGTCCGCTGTCGGGCGAATTCATTTAATTATACGTGTTTTCCGTGCTAAACAACCCATTCTTGCTTAAGCAAGAAACCATGCCCAGCGTGTTATCGGTTCCATGCTTGAACTAAGCAGTTCTCATTGTCAACACTGCTATCGTTAACTCATTTTGTCTGTAACTTTTCCAAAGGAACATTCGGCTAAAAACGCGGACGGCGTCTCTTTTTAAAACGGCAAGTTTATACCAATTTTTAACTATAATATATATTGTTGCTCTAGCAAACAAAAACCTTTTTTAAACAGTCAAATAATAAACGTGCATTATCATTTCACGATTCGTCGAATTTTAACAGTACTATCACTGTTAAGTTGAGGTCATAAACTAGACCTC
>JACMZG010000008.1:36788451-36873367 GCA_018340805.1 Microvelia longipes | reverse complement strand
CAAAACCTAGTTCCATTGGTGTCCTTATTGAATTTGCTTCACTCATACCAAATTTGATAAAAACTTCTCTGTATATCTCCTTTGTGTTATCATGATGCGTTCTTCTGTCTGTTTCACTTCCATTCCTAAGTACTGCAGTACTGCTCCAGAAGTTATTTGAAACTCCCTCCTGAGCTTTTCAAGTAATTCCTCTATTGCTTTTAGAGATTCACCTGCAATCAGACCGTCATCTACATACAAGGTAACAATAATTTTAGGATTTTTAGAAAAATATAAGCATGGATCAGCCTTGCTTTGTGTCATACCAATCTTCTTCAAATAATCTGAAAATCGCTGATTCCAACACCTTGGAGCCTGTTTGAGTCCATATAAACTGCGTTGGAGTCTACAACACTTATCTGTTCCATCATTGTAACCTTCTGGTTGCACCATATAAATTTCTTCATCAAGATAGCCGTACAAAAATGCAGTTTTCACATCAAATTGTTGTAGAATTAACTTTTCTTTTGAAGCTACTGACAATACAGTCCTTACTGTGTCAAATCTTGCTACAGGTGAAAATGTTTCTCCAAAGTCTACTCCTTCTTTCTGTGAAAATCCCTTGGCGACTAATCTTGCTTTAAACCTTCCTGGTGTTCCGTCAACATTCGGTTTAACCTTAAAGATCCACTTACAGTTTACAGGTTTTCTTCCTTTTGGTAATGGCTCTAAGCGCCAAACCTGGTTCTCTATAAGGGATTTGTATTCGTCATCCATGGCTTCCTTCCATTTACTTGCCTCTGGTGAGCTAAGAGCTTCGTTGACTGTAGTAGGTTCTAGAATACTTGTAACTAGTCCCCAGTTTGAACTAGAGTACCTATCTGGTGGTTTCAATTGATTTCTGTCACGTAGATTATACCTACTTTCTTCATTATCAGATGTGTCACTTGAATTCTGTGAACTCTCACTACCTGAGATGTCACTCCTTAAATTGTTTGAGTTATTGCTACCTGAAGTTTCATTATCTGAGTTTGAGGTACTATGATCTGAAGTATTACTTCTTTCTTCATTACTTCTCCCTCCTGCCTCAGCCTCCTCAGATACTTCTAAAAGCGGTAACTCAATTTCTACAACAGACACTGGATTAGACACATGATTAGTTATTATATTTTCAGCATTCTTAATTCTTTTTAGTGAGCTTTCTTTATATGTTGTACTTTCAGGTTGAATACATCTCTGCTCTGAATTAAGTTCTTAGTTTGAGACACCCACACCCTTTAGCCATCTTTATTATGACAATATCCCACTAGAACACCTTTGATACTTTTCTTATCCCATTTCCTACGCTTTTGTTTTGGAACGTGGACAAAACATTCAGAACCAAAAACTCTAAGATGGTCTACTGAACTCTTAGTCCCTTCCATAATTCAATTGGAGTTTTACCTGCTACCTTAGTTGGAGCTGACCTGTTTAGTACGTATACTGCTGTGTTAAAGCTTCTGCCCAAGATACTCAGGTAAGTTCTTGGAATGTATCATTGTTCTGGCTGTCTCTACTAGAGTTCTATTTTCCCTCTCTGCGGCACCATTTTGTTCTGGGGTGTACGGCATCGTCATTCTATGCTTTACGCCTGCTTCTTCAATCAGTTGTTTCATCTTAGCGTTGTTAAATTCTTTGCCTCCATCTGTAATCAACTCTTTGATTACGTGTCCTTGATTCCGAACCTGTGCAAAAAATCCTTTAAAGCAATTATAAACATGTGATTTTTCTTTAAGAAAATATACTACTCTAAATTTTGAGAAGTCATCTTTAATACAAAGAAAATATCTAGAACCAACTTGTGACCTGACTGGCATAGGGCCACAAACATCAGCTGATATGATGTTCCTGGGTTATCTCCTCTAAGACTCCTGTTTCCAAATTTAAGTCTATGTTGTTTCCCTACCACGCATGACTCACAAAATTCGTCCCATCATCTTCAGACACCTTTATTCCTTTATTTTCAAGAATGTCTTGACATGTCTTTTGTTCTGATGACATAACCTTTCATGCCATACTTGAAGAGTATTTATATGAGACGCTGCCACTGCTATTTCAGGATTCTGGACATTCATCCGCATCTTGTAGAGTCCTCCTTCTCGAACAGCTACTGCACATACCTCCTGCTGAGTCATAATTTTGCATAAATATTTATTAAACATGACAGTATAGTTTTTATCAACTACACTAGGAATTGAAAATAAATTGTAACCTGCTTCTGGAACAAGCCATACATTCATGAGAGTGCGTTCTACTTTTCTATTTCCTACTCTAAAGGTTACATTAATAGAACCTGCACCAAGTGCTTTCATGACACCTCCGTTACCAATCATAATGTCTTGTGGTACATTAAACGGTTTATAACATGAAAACCACTATTTCCTTCTCGTGAGATGCCTTGTAGCAGCTGAATCACAAATCCATTCATCATCATACCCAGATATTAGAGCTGTCATCAGCATTGCTGAATCATTGCTATGAGTTTTAGTCTAGTTCGAGATTTGTTTTCTGATTCGTTATTGTTACAAGAATTTTTAAAATGGTTACCTCCACAGGTGTAGCAACGCAGTACCTTTCCACTCTTAGTTTTTATCTGACCTTTACCTTCCGAGTCCCTTTTCCTTTGAAATCCTTTTTCCTTCTTTCTTGGAGCTACAAGTGCTGAAGAACTGCTGTCAACTGCTTCCTCTCTCCCTCGAAGTCTGATTTCAACAGTGCAAAGCCTTTCACTCAAAAGGTTTATTGTCCTTTGTTCTTTTGGTACTGATTCCCAAGCATTCACAAAGTCCATATATTCTGGTGGCAAAGTGTTGAGTACCCTATTTAGAAAAAGAGAATCTGGTAAGTGAACAGAGTCTTCCTTCCAAGTCTCATCTTTGAGCTCAGACCATAGTTTTCTAATTTTGCTATGTATTCAGCAATACTGTCATTGGAATGTTTTTCTTTGATACTAAAGAACTCATTAAACAGCCTATCCTGGCGTTGTTCTGTTCTTTGTTCAAAGATACTTCTCATTTTTCCCAAATATCCTTTGCTGATGAACACATATTAATTAGTTTCCCAACTTGTGGTGTTAAGGAAGTGTTGGAATTTATTTTTTGTCCTTTGTTTATGTTTCTATGACAACAACTTAATTATTATTGTCTTTATGTCATTATTTCTTTTGTAATTTTTTGTGATACTTTTCTTGTTGATATTACATGGGTTTGAACTTGAAATTGCTGTTGTTTCTTCAGTTATGGCCCAGAAACTAGTTAGGTACATTAAATGAGTGAATGAGAAGATATAAATACGTAAGTGTTTGTTTATTTTTTACTAGTGCCATTGTTTAGAAGTGTAACTACTTTAACATGGCTAATGAAGAAAAAGTTGATTACAAAGTAACTCAATTTGATGGGAAAAACTTCTCACAGTGGAAATACAGAATGGAAACTGTATTTGCCGCTAAGGATCTGTCTGAAACTCTCACGAATACCATTGGGCAGATTGAGGCTAAAAATGAGAAAGAATTCAAAAAATTGGATGCCAAGGCAAGGGCGCTTTTGATATCTTGTATTCATGATGATGTTCTGGAGGTAGTTCAGGAGAAAACTAGTGCTAAGGAAATGTGGGATACACTTATTAGTACGTATCAGAGAAAAGGAGTAACTTCCCAACTTTATATACGTAGAAAGCTGTTGTTAATGAAATATGATCCAGATAAGCTATCTGTGTCGGAACATTTTTTGAAATTTGACGAACTAATTCGACAGTTAAAGAATGCTGGAGCTACTGTAGAGGAACAGGACAAAGTTTGTCATCTCTTGCTTACGATGCCTGAGAGTTACGAAAACGTCATCACAGCGATAGAAACGCTGGGGGAAGGAGATATCAAACTGACTACTGTCAAGCAGAGACTACTCGACGAAGAAACTAAGAAATTAAATAAGACAATAACGGTTAAGAATGTTGAGTGTAGTAATAAAGATTCAGCTGTTTTTCAAGCTGGTCCTAGTAAGGGTATTAGATGTTTCTCTTGCGGGTTAGAAAATCATATAGCTAGGCATTGTAAGTCACGAATTAAGGGGAAATATATCAGTAGTACAAAAAGTGAAACAAAGTATGGAAATCAGAGAAAAGCATTAGAAGGAGAGAGGTTAGATGAAGGGAATGAGGTATCGCTGCTTTCTAGTAATTTTAATCAGGAAAGTAGCTGTAATTATGTCAGAGAGGAAGAAATAAGGTTTGTTTTGGACTCCGGATCAACTGACCATCTGATAGGGAGGCAGTATATTAGTCTGATGCATGATGTTTATAAGTTAAAGCAGCCAATTAAAATATCTGTAGCCAAGGATGATGAATGCTTAATAGCTGAGAGTATAGGAAATATATTTTTAAATCGGAATATAACAAGAATGTTACCATAAATGGTGTCCTGATAGTAAACAATCTGAAGAGAAATCTACTTTCAGTTAAGAAGATTACTGAGAAAGGACTTGATGTGATTTTCAGTGGAAACAGGTTTAAAATCAAGAAAAACAGGTTAAGCATGCTGACAGGTGTAAGAGAAAAACTGTATGAGATCAAGTTTAAAACAAGCAAAAGAGCAGACATGTCGGTAACTGATTGGCATAAGAATCTCGGACACGCTAGCAAACAGTCAGTAAATACGTTGATTAATCAAGGAAAGATAAAAGTAACAGGGAGTAACGAGAAGACAGATGACTGTGAGGCTTGTATACAAGGTAAGATGACAAGGAAACCTTTTAAGAATACCAGAACCCGAGCTACACAACCTCTTGAATAGTACACACAGATGTATGTGGACCTATAACACCTGCAACCTACGATGGCTATAGATACATATTGACATTCATAGATGATTACTCCCATTTTGCTGAGGTCCACTTAATGAGAACTAAAGATGAAACTTGTGGTTAGTCAAAAGTTATATACTAAGGGGAGAGAATCGTTTTAGAAAGTGCGTAAAAAGAATGCGACTTGATGGAGGAAAAGAGTATGAAAGTAGAGAACTAAAAGAGTTTTGTGATAGCAAAGGAGTTTTTCTGGATGTAACTGTAGGTACACACCTCAGTTAAACGGTGTGGCGGAGCGCTTTAACAGAACCTTGTTAGATGCTGTCAGAGCCTCTATAATAGAATCAGGAATGGGAAAGCAGTTCTGGGAGAGGCTGTGTATCATGCAGTGTATGCTATAAACAGAAGACCAACCAGAGCCTTAAAAGAAGATGAACTGCCAGCAGAACTTTGGTTTGGCCGAAAAGAAAATTTAGATAAAATGAAACCATTTGGAATTCGAGCATACTCCAGACTCCCCAAACAGCTGATCAGTGGAAAGTTGGAAGCAAGAACTGTACCATGTAGACTCCTGAGCTATGCCACAGAGGGATATAGGCTGTGGGATGAAAAGAATGAAAAGATTATCAGAAGTAGAGACGTAAAATTTCTTGAACCAAACAATATTGTGACTGTGACGGTTCCAAGAAATAACACTAATGAAAATACAGAAGATTCTTTTGAGGAACCAGACAGTAAGACTGATAGTGATACAAGTGATAGCGATAAAACATTGAGTGATAGTGATGACTTTGATTGCATATCTTCAAATAAAAACTTGGATAGCAGTGATTCTCAAGAGATTAAAAGGCAAGAGGCTGAGAGTGGAAGAAAGAGAAAAAAGGAAAGTAAGGAGACCAGCATGGATGGACGATTATGAAATGTATGAAGCTGAAACATTTGAAAATATAAGTTTTACTGATGCTATGAAATCAGGCTGGAAAGAAGCTATCAAAACCGAGACTCAGAATATTGTAAAGAACAAAACTTGGTCTGTAGTAGAAGATGAAGGACAACCTAGAATAGATGCTGCATGGAAATTTAAAGTTAAGACTGGAGATGATGGGAAGCCTGTGATGAAAGCAAGACTAGTTGCTAGGGGCTGTAAACAGTCTAAAGAAAGCTATGGTGACCTGTATGCACACGTACCAAGGATGACCACTATAAGAGCTGTTTTGAGTAAAGCTGTTAAAGATAACATGGAAGCTCAGCAAATGGATGTAAAAGCTGCCTACTTAAATGGAGCTCTGTCTGAAGATGTGTTTATGACCGTGCCAGAGGGGTTTCCTGATGCTGGGAAGCTATGCAAACTAGAGAAGGCACTGTATGGGTTAAGACAGGCTCCCAAGGTTTGGATAGAGAGGTTTAAAGCGTATATGTTAAAACTGAGATTTAGGTGTTCAAAGGTTGATCAATGTTTGTTCATAAAGAACACAGAGAGTGGACCTGTGTTCGTAGTAAACTATGTGGATGATCTGATCCTGGTAGGAAATAAGAAAGAAGTTAATGAGGTTAAAGTGCAATTACTAGAGGAGTTTGAAATGAAAGATATAGGGGAAGTAAGGTATTTCCTTGGGATGAGAATAACACGAGATAAAGGCAACGAAAGTCTCATGATAGATCAAACAGAGTATTTAGAAAAGGTTTTAGAAAAGTTTGGAATGAAAGACTCTAAACCGAAACCTACACCTGCTGAGCAGCGGTTAGACTTGCCTGAATGTAAAAAGAATAATGTGAACTCAGAGCTTAAAGAGACATACCAAGCTGTAATAGGATGTCTGACCTATATTATGGGAGGAACAAGACCTGATATTTGTTTTATTGTCAATTACTTGAGCAGGTTTCAGCAGAACCCGACTGAAACACTATACAGCTGTAAAGAGAGTTCTCAGATATCTCAGGAACCACAAATACAGGACTGATTTACTCCAATGGAAAGCAGTTGAAGCATTCTCCTGTGATGCATCCGGTCTCGATGAACCTCTCAAGGGATGTTCAGATGCATCATGGGCCGAGTCTACGATAGGAAAAGCACTACAGGATACTGTTATTGGCTAGAGGGAAACCTGATTCATTGGCGAACTCAGAAGCAACACTGTGTAAGCCTGTCTACTTATGAGGCAGAATACGTGAGTTTGTCATCTGCTATTCAAGATGGGGTTCACCTAAAAAATCTATGTAATGAACTACGAATACATTGCAGTAGGGTTATTGTGTTCGAGGACAATCGATCGGCTATATCAGTGGCTAGAAATCAAGAAACAAAAAGGTCAAAGCATATTGATTTGAGGTGTCATTATATAAGAGATCTTGTAGAAAAGGATGAGGTAAAACTGGTGTATATAGACACTAAAGATCAAATAGCTGATGTTTTTACTAAGTCCTTAGGAAAAGTAAAATTTCAAAAATTTACTAATGAGTTAGGTCTAGGACATTGTATTCCTATAGGCCAAAATTAAGGGGGATTGTTGGAAATGTATTTTTGTCCTTTGTTTATGTTTCTATGACAACAACTTAATTATTATTGTCTTTATGTCATTATTTCTTTTGTAATTTTTTGTGATACTTTTCTTGTTGATATTACATGGGTTTGAACTTGAAATTGCTGTTGTTTCTTCAGGAAGCTACAATTATACTTTGAGCTTGGTACTCGATCTTTAAATTTTGTGCTACAATTTTATTATATTCTGTACTTACATCATTGCTGGCATCATCTGGTATTGGGTCAGGTTTCTTAAGATTTCCTTCAACTGCTGGCATCAATCCACATGCCTGAAGGTGAATTCTTACCTGAATTTCCAGTCTACCCAGTTGGATGCTCCTTCCAATTTATCTATGCTGATTTTAGAATTTCCATTTTCAAAAAAATTTTGACAAATTTTTGACAAAAAATTGACAAATTTTTGACAAAAATTGACAAATTTTGACAAAAATTGACAATTCAATTTCTTCTTAACTGATAAAAAATTAACTTCTTACCTTCTTGGTTTCGTAACTTACTAGCCTTCCTCTAGTCAAGCTTGACTGGGCCCATAACCTATTAAGAATTATATCCAACACATCTCAACTGAACTGTTTAATCAATGCTAGAATACAATTAACTATTTCTTTGAAATAATACTTGACTTAATGTACTTTGATAGACAGGTAGTCACTTGATCAACCTGTTAATAATAAAAACCTTCAATTTAAAAAGCAAAAGAAATACCACTAGATGATTGTTAAAAAGCATCTATAGCAACTGACAAAGTAATAAAGTAAGATTCTAATATTAGTGTATTAGTTATTTGGACCTGTTTGTTCTTAACTATAATAAAGATTCATAAAAATAGAGGTGCCGTAAAAATGTTTTAAGTCCGTAAGGAACTGCTGCAATTAAATTGTATACTGCCTTACAAATAAAATTGTTCTAAACAGTTACTTCTAAGGTTGTAAAATGTAATTTACAGCCCACTATATGTTGTATTGGTCAGAGTTTATTACAAAACAATATGAAATTAAAAGAACATAAATACGCTATTAAACTTGAAAAATCGACCTTTTACTTTTATTGGTTTCCGGCTGTAAAAATATAGGTTTTGATCCTTCCTGATAATAATCAAAAATTAATGGTTGTTTTATTATCTAGTATAATTATCAAATTTTATTGTTATGTAATCATAAAAGTTGTAAAGTTTTAAAAGATGAAATGCAGGATTGCTTTGTGGTGCAGTGCAGGAGTTTATTGCGGCACTCTCTAGGGAAACAAATTCTATCGGCTCGGCAGGAAAAGTTTTTGGAAAGAGTTCAGAATGTTAGTAAATCGATTGCTGGCAACCTTTTTTCACTTTGAAACCTTTTTCTATGTAAACATCTGTAAACTATAACCTTTACTTTTATGACTTTTTGTGTATCTTTTTTCCTATAGAATATTTTTATCTGGAGGTTTTTATTCGCTTCACTCCTCTGTATGTTATCTGATATGAGGTAAAAGTGGTTTAGAATATAAAGCAGTCACAGCGGCAATGTCCTCTATCTACCTGGCTTGCCATCAACCTAATACGAGTTTTATTGTTGTAATGGTTATAGGACTGTTTGCTTTCTCTTTATTATCAGATATAACTTATGAAACTATTGTTACCTTCGACCTTTAAAAATAAAACCCTATTTTTATCATTGTTAGATTACTATTAGGAGGCTTATATATCTTGCAGGAAATTGATTTTATTACTTCGGATCAATATTAAATAAAAAACCTTGGCTGGACAACGTCTTTATAAATTTTGCCTTTAATGCCTTTTATAACTTAACGGTTGAATGAAAGAGAAAATATTGTAGAGATTAAATATCGAGTCTACACTCGTTACATGAGTTAAATTCATCGACTAGTGTAACATAATGCGTAGGTTACAGCTACAGTTCTCAGCCCTTGGGTTAAGAATTGCACAAAAAGAAAATTTTAGGTCTACGACCCAAAATTGAGGCCCCGAAATTTGTTTTTAAACATTTTTTTTCTTTATTCAATCAAACAAATACATACATACTTCAGTAAAAAAAACAAATAATAAAAAAATTTCCCTTTTATTTGCCAGTTGCCTTCCGATCTTCATTAAATACATAAGGCTCTATATAGGTTCAATTCTGTAACTTATACAGTATGTTGGTCTATTAAATTCTTTATATTCTAAGCCCCAGAAAAGGGGAAATGAGGGCACTGCCTCTCCTAAAATTTTCGTTACCCATCTAAAAATATAATCAAAATAAAGGTAAAATCATAATTCAGGTCTGAGGCTGGCTGTTTAAGTCCCAACTTCAAGTTAAAGACCAAGAGCCTCCAAAGTAGGTGAAAAAAGCCTAATTTTGTTTGCTATAAATAAAATTTAACAAAATGCTAACCCTACAAAACTTTTATATAAATTATTATAATGGGGTCGCAGGGTTGTTACCATCAATTTTTTGGGGCGGCGAATCAAAAAGGTTCAAACAGTGGATATAGGTTCAAAAACTCGGTGGCACTACCTTCTTACGTTTATATAAGTTGTCTGTGGATGTTTGTATCAAACCCTTTCACAGCGCGTTTATTGCGATTTCATAGGGTTGGTGTTTAAATATATTATATTTTATTTTATTTTGCAAAAAGGCAAAAAAGGCTCATCAGCCATTTTCATTACTCATATCACAGTGCCCATCCTTTTTTACACTTTTATTGTATTATACTGTTCAAAAAACTTTCTTTTAATAGTGTAAATAAACCATTTCTTTATTTTATAAATATGCTATTACGTATAAATTATTTTGCAAGTCATTTTGATGCTAATTATGTTAAAATAACCCCAGTTTATTTATAACAGCAGTTATAAATAAACTGCTGTTATTAATAACAGCAGTTTCGGTCTAGTATTTGTCATTTAACTTTTAAGTCTTAGTTTACTCAATTAAAAGAATGTTCAAGATTTTTAAACTCTTCTTCTTACCTACATATTAGGGATCTGACGCTTGATATAATGTTCGTAACGATTGGTATTTATTTTTAAAACATTAATGATTTGGACCATCAATATAGGTGTTAACTTGCATACTCCAAGAAATAGCGGTACAGCCTTATCGTTTCCAGTTTTTTAATTAAATCGTGAGCGAAAATTCAAAACTGACCAATGAGAATAAGACCAATAACTGTTAATAAACTGACCAATAAGATAAGACCAATAACTGTTAATAAACTGACCAATAAGATAAGACCAATAACTTTAATAAACTGACTAATAATATTGTTTGTTCTACATTCTCTCGGATCTCTGCTAATAAACTCTCATGTAGTATGTCATAGTTGAGTTATACAATTATGATTAATTACAATTACAACAAACAATATTAACAATAATTTTGGGTGGAAAATATACCACAAAACACTTTTTTATTAAGAGTCGTACAAACTATATTTTAAATGAATTACCTAATTTAATTATTGATTATTGTGATTAATTAATTGATAGACAATTGTGATAAATGAATTAGTTAGGTGATTATTGTGAGACATTAATTAGTTAATTGATATTTATAAATTATTAATTACTGTAATTTACATTATGAGTAAGTTACATCTTTAAGAGTTTTAGATTAAAAATTACTTTAAACTTATTTTTTTCACATACCTAATATATTCTTTTAGGAATTTGTGAAATTCTGTTTTTTTTTAGAGTGATTATTTAATTAGCGAAGTTGCTTAGCATTCAACTGAAGGGAAAGCTGGTAGGGAGCTCCACTTAAGATTTCAATTAAAACTTTTTCCCTATTATTTCCTTACAAAGGGATACAAGTATGTAGTTACGTGGTTGTTGTGTGTTGTTGTTAAGTAGTTTCAAACAAAAGCTTGTTTGTTTGTTCGTCTAGTGCACGCGATTTGATCTATTTTGAAGGGGTGAGTCGGCAGATTTACAACTATTGCATTAATTTAAATTTAAAAACTTTCCCGGATTGTTTTTTTTTTGCGAAAACTTATTCTGTAATTGCTCTTGAAGCTCTTTTATTAACTCTTATGCTTTTCTTTGCTTCATAATCAAGTCCATTAACTTCTTATTTTTGTTGCATTGTGTTTTGAATTACGACACACGGGTAAAATCAGTTGACAGCGCAGGAAAATAGGAGCCAATATGGTTGGCCTGATTTTAAATTGAGGCATGGTTTAACATCCAGGAATAACCCTAATGGCCCTGCATTATTTTTCCACGCTGTCAACTGATTTTAGCCGTGTGTCGTACTATAGTATTATATTAATAAATTACGTATTTTAGTTAAGTCATGGACTTCGATAAATACTATTGTACCGATGCGTCTATAGTTATTGTTAGTTTGTGTAAAATATTAATTTACAAACCTAGTGTGCTTTTAAGGCCTAGCTCCCGGGGCCTAAGATGTGTATAGAGTATCTTTAGATAAGTAAATATAATAGACAATCTTTTATTATACACCTATTGATCTAAAGTAATGATTATTTTTAAAATAACTTGTAAAAAATTACATAATTCTTAACGGATTAAAGTCGTTCAAGCTAATTAAAAAAGGAAAATAATAGTTTTAAAGCTTTAAACTCAATTTAAAAACAAAACGGTGGCACCTCTGAACTTTAAGAAATCTGAATTAAAATGAAACGTTGCGTACTTATTTCGTTTGAGAAAGGATATACTCCAAATTTCAACTTCATTACATTATAAATTTCATTCGAAGCTTATATACTTATTATATAACATACATATGATTGGATATTTAAATTAACTCTGATTAGGTAACAACAAATTTGGTTAATTTGTTGTTGCTATGGTTAAGATGATTTCTAATTGTCAAACCGATCTGATTCTTTTTTTCGTGGTTTATGAACACCAAACCAATTAATTATTTAGGGAAATAAAAAAAATCTACAAATATATTTATTTATTAGTTAAATACTCAGATCTGCATTTATTGTATTCCCTTATTTCAAGGACTATTCTAAAAGAGAGCATACGCTTGATCAATTAATTAAATAAACTAAATAGGGCGAAACTGAGTGCCAGGTGTGGAAAATCGAATATTAAATCCTGACACCATTCCATTGACCAGTGTAGTGCAATCAATTTTTTTGTGATTTACAAATATTTTTACATTTTTGATTATTTAATTTTACTTTTTCATGTAGATTTATGTTTTCTTATTTCTATTTATTTAACTCTTTTAAATCATTTTATGGGGAGAATTTTACTCTGATTATATTTCATTTTAATTAAAATATTATTGAGGTTTTTAAGTGTAGCTGGTATTTCTATATTTTTATAAAAAATATTAAAAAAATATGTTAGAGAGTGAGATAAAAATACAGGAATTTTTTTATTGAGCAATTTCTCTTGTATATCAGAACATTGTATCTATCCTCGGATATTTTCATAAGACATGTTTCTAAAGTCTGTAAGAAAAATTATATTTTATATTAAACTTGTCATAAAAATACATGATAGTGAAAGATTTAGCTCACTTGTATTTCAAACATTAATGACAACTGTCTTCGTAATAATATTAAAGTAAAAATTTGTTAAAATAAATATTATAAATTTATTAATAAATGAATTATTTATTTATAAATTCATTCATTCATGTATATTTATTTATCTATTTTAATTAAATTATATGATGAAATATAATGTTATTTAAGTAAGTAAAATTAGTTGAGTCTAATCTATTGTTATTACTACAATAAACGACATTCCAGGAGCAACTCTTTTCCCATCATGAGATTCGTCTCTAGAAAGTCTATGTGTGTGTATTGGGATTTGACCTGTCTTATTTGGCAAGTATCCGCAACGTTTCTTGCTCTTCAGTTCAATTTTCGATTTATGCGTTTAAGTCTGATTATTTACACTTTGATTTTAAAATTCGTGTAGAACTCTACCAGCTGGGAGAATTGTTTTTGCAATTCATACTTTTTCCGGTTTATGCGTCATAGCTTGAGCAGTAGCATTAATACCGGTTTGCTGAGTCAGCGAAATTTTCAAAAAATCGGCAAAATTCAGGGTTAATATTTTTGCCGCGAAAAGGTCGATATTTATGTTTTTTGAGGCGCTGAATCAAATAAAACCGATCCGAAGTCGATACGATCACTCTAAGTGACCAAAAAGTCGAAAACCACAAAAACTATAGAAAACTAAAATACGGTCGTTGAAAATTAAATTTCAAGTAGGGTGTCGTTTTCTATTTTTTTGGCCTCTGAGTTGAATGCCAGTGGTCCGGAGTCAATACGACCACTCAAACTCAAGTTACCTGGGTTCACATCCTGGAAGGGTGGATAATTTTATCGTTTTTTTTTACTTAATATAAGTTACAACTATAAAATAATTCTGGCGCGGTGGTCCGCATGTCGGCGAATTTCCTTGGCGCGTGTTTCCGTGCTTTTTACACTATAGCTTAACAACTACTAATAAATAATTCCGCGCGGTGGTCAAATTTCATTTAGAATTCGTGTTTCCGTGCTAAACACCCATTCTTGCTTATGCAAGAGCCATGCCATTGCGTGATTCCGGTTCATGCTTTAGAACCTAAGCAGTTACTCTTTGTCAAGCACTACTCGTAACTCATTTTGTCAGTATTTTCTAAAGGAAATGCGCTAAAACCTTTAAAGATAACTGACTAAGCTTAAAGATAAGTAACTAAGCTTTAAACTAGTGCAAATAATAGTGCGTACTTCTAATTTTAGAGGCATAGTTTTGTACAACCAACTGGATAATTATACGCATTTCCTTTGGAAAATACAGACAAAATGAGTTACGAGCAGTGCTTGAATTGAGTAAACTGCTTAGGTTCTAAAGCATGAACCGGAACCACGCAAATGGGCATGGTTCTTGCATAAGCAAGGAAATACGAATTCTAAATGAAATTCGCCCGACAGCAGACCACCGCGCCGAAATTATTTATTTAGTTGTTGTACACTTATATTAGGTAAAAAACGACAAAAAATTATTGTCCCTACTAGGATTTGAACCCAGGTACTCTGGGTTTGAGTGCTCGCATCCAAAGGAAATTCGCCCGACATGCGGACCACCGCGCCAGAATTTTTAGAAATGCGCTTTAAATTTATGAGCGAAACTGAGTGAATAATGTGTAGTGTCGATTTGACCATAGTTTTGTATAATAAATACAAAACTGTACAAACTTATTTTGTGGAATAAATACATGGATTTCTTCGGAAAAATCTGGAAAAACTGTGTTAGAAGTAATAACGTTACTGCTCAGGTTATAAGGCAAAAATAAAAAAAAATACAAGAAATTGATTGTTGAGCAAGAGAATTCGCGTTTATGCTGCGAATCAAAATATCAGCTTATTTCCTCTGAATATCCAAAAAATTGTTTTGACCAGACTTAAACTCATAACCAAAAAGTCAAGTAAAAACAGTCAGTTAAGCAAGAAATCAAGACTAAGGCACGCTTGCGATTCTTCGCCCAAAATTATTTTATAGTTTTTAAGTGAAATAGTCTAAAACATTAAAAACTTATTACAGAATCTGGGACTTGAACCAGATAGAAGTTGTCTTATCCCCGCTGGACAGGTTTCTTTCGACTTAGATTTGAAAAAGAGAACAGAAAACAATGCTCCTCTCATTTTAATTATATATTTTATTCGTGATATTTTCGGTTGTTTCGGAAGTTTAAAGGGGGTTACTGAAAGTGAACGTTCCGACACAGAGCAAGATTATTAAACATTTTAATATGTCAGTTACAAATATTTTTCACGATTATTATTATAGTTTTAAATTGTTTTGCTTAAAAGTTCTTTGTTTAAACAAAATGATTAATATATTTTTATATAATGTTGTCTATTACTGACATGAGACGTTTTGAAATGATTTACCTTGTATATCTATTTTAATAGTTTAAAAACGCCCTATTTTATTTCAATGAACCTGATTGTAATTTTTATTTTCCTCACCTACAAGATCTATAGTTATAGTATAAAATAAAAATCAACTATTCGACCTTAATATCTAAAACCGAGATTTCGGATAGTATTTAATTATAATTATAATTTCATCATAAGTTCAATATAATTAAGCACAGTGAATCATAATTTCGTTTCAAGCAGTTTTGTGATATTTGGAGTGGTATTTATCATGCTGTCGGTTGTGTGTGTGTGTGTCTATGTCTTCACAAATCTCACTGTGTTTATGCTTGAGAGTTAAACATTTAGATCAGAATTAAATTTAAGTTTTGCTGCCAGAAGATGAAATTTTTAGACCGTGTTAACCTATTATGCTGAGTCATGAAACATTTAAAAATCGGGTACGGGTAGCTCGGATCTTTTTTCATCATATCGAATTCACTACGCTCATCCTTCCTACGTTGAATCGCTTCGCTCGTCTTCAGAATATACAATTCCCCAATTTATCCTAAACACCTCACCGGACTTGCGTCGCTTGTCCTCAGATTGTAAATACATTCGTTTCATTCCCAGCCGTCACCCATCCAGGGCTGACCACGTTCAATGCTGCTTAACTTTATGATCCAGCAAAACCCATAAATATACTTGTCATTAAAACGAAACTTTGTGTACTAATTTAAAAAAAACGGTCACAATTTATTTAATAAAATCGAACTAATGCTGATAATAACATGGAACTTAGCACGTATGTTACTCTTATGCATGCCAAAATTTGGCTTCATGCGTGCCAAATCTCATTCCGATCGCATCATTTTTTCGCGTTTTCTGATTTTTCAGAATTTTGCTGTCATTTTTGCAGGTTAATGGCGCCATAAAATATTCTGAATAGCACTACAGCGGCAGACTGATTTTTGTACAAAGTTTCAACTCTCTAGCATATTATAGGAGCTATGATGATAACAGACACACACACATATACAGACAGAGACTTTGTGAAAATAACTTAGAGTCTTAAAACACCTAAAACGGATAACTCCGGTGACATCCCGGTTTCAGATTTTTTGACAAACACAATAATTTTCTATATACCTACGGTATAAATGAGGAAAAGTAAGAATTCGTTAAAAATTGGAATTGATCGATGGAGTTAAAAACTTAAAACTGGTACATCTATAATTGGTGAATCAATCGACCAAAATTATGAGTAAGGTGTCGTTTTTGATGATTTTAATACATATACTTTTATGTGAGCTATACACTTTAAAGAAGTTAAGTTTTATTGTTAGCATTGATTTACGATTAATCGTTTTAGATCTATAACTTTATGTATCTATGGCAGGTTAGATTATGAACGAACTTTAATGTAGTTAATAGCATTTTTCTGATTTTATCGATTTATTTAATTTCCGTTCCGTTTCTCCACCGTTTTAATACGAGTGAGAAACAAATCGAAAACACCGTAGTGAAAATCTGGTAACAAAATACGCTCGGTAAACATGAAAAGTTTATGGTGATAACAATACTAACTTTCAAACTTGATTTCACTAAAAACAATACTTGATTTCTAAACCTATTGAATTAATTTTAATAGTTTTGAGGTTTTGAGTCGAATGAAACCGGTCCGAAGTCCATCGAACCGACCAAAAAGTCAGTTCAAGTGACGAACAAGTGGTTTGTCTGGACTGGAAAATATAAAAATACGGTTGGTAAATAAAAAATTACTACGGAAGCATTTCAAAGGAAATTCGCCCGGCATGCAGACCTCCGCACCAGATTTATTTTAAGTATCTATATCTAAATTGATATCTTTATAACATTCTGAATGACCCAAAGTGGCTCACATGATGCAAATCACTAAATACACAAGTGCTGTAAAGAGTGCACAATACGTAATTATTTTTGAGCTATCAACTTTAATTCAAAGCTACTTGTTTTAATACATTAAATTTATATAATTTATTAAAAATTATAAATTTTAATAAATTATATAGGGACAGTAAAAATCATTTTTATATAAATAAATAAAATGATTTTTACTGTCCTATTTTTAAATTTTCGTAAGAAAAACTAATATAAATTTGTAGTATTTAGTATAGGTAATTATAAAAATATATAATTTTAAAAAAATTGTCTAATTTAAATATTTCTAGTTCTGAAGAGAGCTGAGGCTATCTAGTTATCTGCTTTGGGTCATCTGTCACCTTAAGGCGTCTCGTATCTATTCGAAACACTTGAGTGGTTATATCTAATAGCTTTAAAAATGACATATGGCTAGCGTTGGCACTAATGTCTTCTTTGCCATTTTCTTGGCAAACTAGACCGCGACTAATCATACACTCAATTAACTTTTAACTGGCGCAATATAAGTTTTAATTTATTTTGTTATTAAAAAGTTATTATTTAATTCGTACCAAACGCCTTTATGTTAAAATAAAAAATAATTTTAAATTTATTTTAATTTTACTGTTTACTGTAGTGTTATTGCCCTCTTTTCTTTAGTATACTTCATCCTTTTATTTTATTCTCTGTTACTTACTGCTAAATGTTTATAATATCTTAAATATAGATATATGAATAGGGTTATTGTGTACAATAAAAGTAAACATAAACCAATTAGGGAAACTCCTATACTTACCTTGTAAAAAACTTCAGATATGCTCGATCAGCTGATAGGTGGCTCAAAAATAAAAAATAGCAAAAATTGGAATAACTGTGCTTGAGCCTTTTAGGATTCAAGTTTTTTTAATTTATTTCATTGACAAACTGTTTACATTACGTGAGTTTTACTTTTTATGATATTTTTGTGCTTAATATGTATTTCAAGTTTAATGATTCTGTATAAATTCTGTGAAATAATTGTTAGAATAATTTAGTTAAAGAAAAAAATAAACTGTAGTAAAAGTAAATCATATGTTTTTATTAAGATTTTACAGAACATTTAGCCGAAAGTGTAGTGCCTTAAATATAACTTGAAATTACGATGGCTTTAATTATATTCAATATTGTTAGGTTAATGTACTTAAATTACTAATTACAATTAATATTTAAAGGGAGAAAACAAATATCACTCGCAAAAATGTACTAAAGTTAAGTAGTGCACACGAAAAAAGTTTAAATAGCCGCTCGTTTAAGGTAATTTAAACATGCCTAGTATTTAAAGATTCGCACTTAACTTGATTGGATGTGACGAAACGTATTACTTACACAAATTATTAACATTTATACTTAAATGTAAGACGAAATGCAGTAAAACAAACATTGAGTACTGTAAATAGTTTGTTACATTTACAAGGGTTAGACAAGATGAATGGGAAAAAGTTGAGCCAACTTCCTAGTGGACAAAATGTGAACTGTATACCAGTTTTGACAGAAATGTATTTGTTCCCTACTTAGTTTATATATTACTTTAATGTAGATTAACGTAAAATCACCATACTTGGTGTCAAGTAAAATAATATACTCCAATAGTAGTTTATAATTAATCTGAAAAACTTTTAAAATACTGGTTAATAATATAATATAAATATTATTTAAAAAATATGGTTTGCAAAAAGTAAAATCGTTTTTGCGTACCTAATAAAACGAGTAAGGGGTAGTTTTCGATGTATTTTGAGACAGAGGGAAATGAAACTGTCCCTAAGACTCGAATTTCGAGACCCGTCTCGAATTTGCTGCTCGAACACCGCGATAGTTTTTCGCCAGACCAGCATTACAAACCCTTTACCTGTTCCAATCTTGACAAATTTTTTTACGAAAAGAAAATTTTCGTAAAAGGTGTTACGAAAGATTTGTTTATGTGATATTTCGTCTTGTAAGACATGAGTCCACGCCTCCACTATTTATCCGTATTTTCTCCCAATAGAGAGGATTAATTATAATTATAAAATTATTCAATAAGGAATTATTTTTATTTGCACATTTTAAGAAATAACTGAATTATCTGAATTGTATATGTATACATGGTGTACAACATAAAAACGGACTTAAAATCAAGTATAGGATACCGAGGTACTTTTGGTCACAAACTTCGCTCGTCATCCTTAGAATGACACGTTTCTCTAAAGCCTAAGGTAGTATTACTTTGGTCTCACTGCGCTTGACTTCAGAATAATGTGGTTACCCCGTAGTCTCATAAGGGGCGTTATGACATCGGACTTGCTTCACTCGTTCTTTAGAATGTCATAATTATTCTTAGTTTAAGGTTGTATTACTTGAGTCTTGCTAAGCTCGATCTGAGAATTTATTGATATCAAAATATGTATTGTGTTATAGCCTTAGGTTAATAAAACTTAGACAGTTAATGCAGTGTCTGTTATCATCTTATCTCCCAGTGTATTTATGCTAGAGAGTTGAAACTTGATACGAAAATATATCTTTAGATCTAGTTTTGCTATCCGGGAAATCATTTCTTAAGACGTTTGTCGTTATGTATGAGATTTTCCATGTTAGACCAACTTGTGTAGGGGTTTCATCTAATTATCATCAGCAATACTTTAGTTTTATCCAATGTCTTAAATACGTTCTTTAAATAATTGTAAAAATTGAAAAAAATCCAATTGAGTTAAAATTTGGTAGGAGTGTAATTCTTTACGTAATACGTAAAAAAGTATACTAAGTTTCGTAGTGATGAGTGGGCACAAATGAGACAATGTGAATATTGTTTTTACTGAACTATATTTCGCTCCACTGGAGACCAATCATGCAAAGTATACTAAGTTTCGTTTTAATACGTCAGGTATATCTTTGGTTTTTGTTAGATCATAAGAGTTAAGCTGCATCAAGCGAGACCTGTGCCTTGATTTTTAGGGTGATGGCAATAGTTTTCCTTATACCTACAATAGTAAGTGAGAAAAAGTAATAATTTCACAAGTAAAGCCACAGGTCATTTTTTAATCTCCTCTAAAGATCTATTTATAATTTAAAATCTTCTTGAAAAATTAAACTTTAAAAACAAGTGAAATCATCATCAAATATTAAGTCTGAAAATGAAAAGAAAATCATGAAATATTAATGAACAACATTTTCAAACCCCAAGTTTAACTGTCAGGGAATAATGCAGAGTGTTGCAGCATCGAAATTTATATGTATTAAGCGTTATTGAATGTGTTTTAAATATAACTTTATATCCCAAGGCATCTAATACTTTCCTCGCTCGTTTTATTGCAGACAGATGACAAAACTCTTTTTTTGCTGCCTATAATAGTGAAGTGATTACTTCTTTGCTGTTGTGAAAAGATAAAGTTTTGGTTTATGGTATAAAATTATTAACATAAAGTAAATTATCTTAATTTACTAAGATACAATTATATAATAGAAAGAAAAAAGAGGAAAATGTTAGTTTTATCCTAAAAAATTGTGAATAGGTGAAACATTTTGTAATCAAAGGTGTAACATATTTCCTTCATTCATTAGAGTCAAACATGTTTTGCTTGTACAACTTACTAGTCTAATTTATTTACTCTTGTATTAAAACTTCAATCTATACTAGATAAAGGGATGTCTTTCTATTGAAGAAAAATTGGCAATGGTTACCACCATGAAAACAAGGGGACTGTGCCCGTCTCACCACTTACAAGACAGAGTCGATCTACCCCCCAAGCCGGTCCGTTTCTCCGATCAGAAATAGAGGTCGGCCCCTATGGGTTTTTTAGTCGGGTCCAGAAATAGTTTTACATATAGTTCTCATCTATAAACTTGCGTAGGCCAAAACCGTTCTTGTTTACTTGCGTTTTTTCGATCGTGGTGCGTGGGAGTGGGGTGCTACCAGTGATCCTAGAATTCTAGATAAAGATTAAACTGTATAAGAAAGATAAGTGATTGAGTGCAGCTCCTTGCTCCCCGTCAACAAGGCTCATAATAACAAGGTAACAAGATCGTAAACAACGTATCTATCTTTTGTATCTGGAATCAAAACAATTCTGTCCATAAACTTAACTGCTGTCACTACAAATCCCTTAATTAATGTCTGCCTGTCAAATAATCTGTTATAAGACTGTTCCTTTAAATCTTTATAATATTCATTCTGAATTAATGAAATGTTTTCAAATTTTGCTGTTATTTTCTTTAAAGTAGTATTCTGACTTCTTTATAGTACTGATTAATGATACTTATAACTTTTTGATTTTTTTCTCCTTTGGGTGTAAATGAAGTTGTGGAAGTTAAATCATCTAGCCAGTTCCTAGGATTTAACTTCAATATTTCTAAATTATTCAAACAAAATAATTTATTTAATTATACAGATTTTTTTTTCAGTGCTGCCAGTTTTTTTTCTTTTCTTGTGTTGTAATATTTAATGTTCCACTCGCATTTTCTCACCTTCTCTATATAATTTTTTTGCTTGTTTATAAAAGCATGGAATTAGAATATTTGTCTTGCCTAGTAATTCGCTAATTAAAGGTGATTTATACACCTTCATTTAACTATTTTTCCTCACGTCTACTATTTTTGAAAAAGTTTAAAAAATATTCAAAAGCAAATCACTTTTATAAATTTAATTCAAGTCATATTGAAATATCAATATGATTTATTAAGTTTGTCTATAAGTTCTTACCTCTTGTAAGTCAAGTTACATGATCTCAAACTACTTTTCATAACAAAATAATCTTTATTTATTACAAGTCATTAATGGGTGTAACAAGTGAAACATTGACAATCAATTTTACTTATTAGATAATTTGTTTTGCTAAATAGGATGGACTGTTGGTTATAAGTAAAACTTGAAACATTGCGTATACCTAAGCCTTGAAATTGAATTAAATATAAAGAATCATTAGGGATATAAAATATTATATGTATAATATAAATTTAAAGAAAATCAAATAAAACTTTTGGTAAATTGGATATTTATAATTTGTTCGGGACGTAATTTTTATATATTTCTTAAATTTCACTGACCGGTTTTACTTAATTAATTTTTTTAAGATATATGTGTCTATATCTATAGAGCTGTTTTAAAATTAAGTTTCGATGATAATAGTTTATGCGGATGAGGTTGTCAGTCTAATCCAGTTTGTTTAGCTTTCTAGTTTTAGGCTGAAAATATTCGAGTTTATATTGTTAAATTTATATTTGGTTGATATTTGGCTAGCAGCCTAAGCTCATTTTCTATTTATGTGATTTTTTATTTAAATGACTATATGGTTATTTTAGCTCGTTTTATATTTTATGAGTCGTCTACCTTTACCTTTTACTTCCGCCTTTAATGTCGTATTTTGGAGAAACTTTATCGACGCTTTCATTTTTTCTTGCATTTTATTGAACCTTAATAAAAAAGGGATCTTATTTAAATTTAAATTAAATTTAAGGGATTAAATTAAATTTCAATTTTTTAAACTAAAAACTTTAAATTATACAACTTTGTTAGCACTTTGGAACTAAAATTTTCTATTATAATGAGTGTTTATAGTATAAATTTTCCTTGGATCGTAAAGTTATCTTATCTTTTAAGCGAATTTTCGAAGAAAAATGAACTTCTGAGGTTAGGGTCATGTTTTTTTACTTTATGGTGTTTATCTGTTGACCTTGTGATGTTTCACAATCTTATTTGTATCACTTAAAATTTGAATAATATGTTTCCCGAACTTAGGTCAAATTTTTATTACAGTGTCATACTAAAACCTGCAGAATACCTTTATTCTTGTTAGTTTTTTTGAAGAGTAAAAAGAAAGTTTCCGAGCATAATTTAAATCAAGAGGCATTCGATACTTTAGCCGCTATGCGGCGTCGGTGCTGGGGATCGCTTCGCGGCCTCACTGTTGTTGTCTTATATTAGTTTGTCGTATTAATAGTTCATATAAGTGGCATACAGCCATGATTTAAGCGAATGACAAAATGTATTTGCAAAAAAACGTGATTTACATACATATATATATATATATATATATATATATATATTATTATATATCATGATTTACATCATGATATATATGTCAATAGGTAAAACCAAAACTAATGCAATAATTAAATTTTACTTCTTACATTTGTTAGTTGTACGTAGCAGTACATATCGATTTAATTTCAGCTCGATCAAAATTCAGAAGAATACTTTTTGTAGATTTAAGATGTTTTGAAATATTTGCTGTCATTGTTGTGGGTTAGTATCATCACACTTATTTACAAAGAAAAGCGTAAAGGTTTTAGAACGTGTCCCATTTAAAATTCTGGGAACTTAATCTCGTACATATACGATATATATATATATATATATATATATATATATATATATATATATATATATATATATTGTATATATTTATATATATTATATATATATATATATATATATATATATATATATATATATATATATATATATAATATATATATATATATAGAACAAACTAGAGTTAGAGTAGCTCTGATTTTAGCAAGTGTTTTTGCAAAATCTATGTATTTATGGCTGGGTTTAGTGTTGTTAAAGTGAAAGTAAAACATAACATAATCAATTGCACTAATAAAAAGATACGAGGGGGTTTCGGTATCATCGAAAATACTTATTGCACTGCATTAAACATCAGTAACACTACAGTGAGACTTGGTGGGGCTATTTTGTATTACTAGCCCTCACTTATGGGGTAGATGTATTGGGAAAGTATTGTTTTTTTATATTTATTCGTTATCTTGGTATTTGTAAGTTTTTTTATTAAGTTTTTCTTAATGTTTCATGGAATGAAGTAGATTATTATTAAAATACAGATTTATTAATAAATGTTTGTAACAACTGTTTTAAATCAAGGTTAAAGGGCAAGTTTTCTTTTACTTAACATAAATTGGTTTGCGGCTACCAAACTGGTAGAAAAAAGAAATAAAAAGTTTTGGGCTAAAAACTAGTTTAGAGGTCAAAGAGTAAAAAGTCTTGGGTCGGAAATGGTTTTAGATCCGGGGCCCTTCTGCCTCCCACACTTGCCCAGAGAAACTTCTTAACACAATTATTCTTTCTTTGCAAACTATGTTAAAATTTTCTTTAAGAATTAAACAAAGAAGTTGAAATTATTCTTTTATTTTTCTTATTTTTGTTAGGAATTGCCAAGAAACAGTATGTTTTAACTGTAATTAATTAGTTTAATATCTTTTAAACACCAGTTTTATTTTCATTTAAAATTGTTTGTGTAATTTGACTGAACTTGCGTAATGTAATTTGTCGTATCTAGTGTAAAGCAGGAAAAATATTCAGAAAAAAAGCTATCCTTAATTAACCCACTTAAAAATATTTTATTTCATTATTATTGATATTAGTAATTATTTATTTCTATTTCTTATTTGTATATATATGGCCAATTTCCATTTCTTTATTATTCCATAATAGTATTTTCTATTTTTTGATTGAATCATGATTTAAAATTATGCTTGTAGAACTATAAAGTGGGTACGATATAAAAATTTAAAATTGGGTACAGAGTACCTCGGAACTTTTCCTCATCACATCGGATTCGCTGCGCTCATTCTCACTGCTTTGGATTCGCTTCGCTCCTTAGAATATGCAATTCGCCAATTATATACTGCAACATGTCTTTTGACTCGCTTCGCTCGTCCTTAGATAGTAAATGCATTTGTTTTATTCTCAGCGGTCACCCATACAGCATTGACCACGCTCAATGCTACTTAACTTTTGTTATCTAACAAAAACAATAGATATACCTGTTGTATTGAAACGAAACATTGTGTACTTCTTTATAAAGTAAAGGTAGACATTTGTACTAAATTTCAGCTCAATGGAATCATTGTCTGATTTTTTTACAATTTATTAAGAAACGTACACAAGTCATTCGATAAAAATTGAACTAATTCTGATAATGAGATGAAATTTAGCACATATGTTAGTCTTATACAGGGCTACTTGTGACTAAATTTTAATCGGATGGCATCATTTTTCCTGATCGATCGCACCCGCATTATGATTTTTCAAAATTTTCGCTAAGTCATTATTGCGGGTTAATGACGTCATAAAAAATATTTTACGAATAGCACAACTACAGCAGCAGTAGACTGATTTTTGTACAACGTTTTAACTCTATAGCATAAATACACTAGAAGCTACGATGATAACAGACATAAACACACACACATATACATACAGACTGATTACTTACTTGAAAACCACTCAGGAGGCCTTAAAACCTCTAAACGGGTAATTTCGGTTTCGGATTTTTTGCAAACATAATACTTTTCCTTGATACCTACGGTATGAATGAGGAAAAGGAATAGTAATGTACTGACCATAAACCAATCAGACCAACATAAGCTGTAAAAAACCTAAAATTATAGAAAAATATTAATTTCCTCAAAATCTTAGCGCTGATTTCAAGTGTTGTGCTGTTTTTTTTTCTCGTGTATACCATAGGGATATGTATTCATATACCACTAGGGATTTGAAAAATTTATAAAAATCATCCATATAAGTTGGAAGTTGGCGGCGTGTATCTAGTGTATCCACGGGTTTTGCTAGATCACTAATGTTAACCAACATCATTGATCATTATCATAGGTAACTGATTAAAATAAACGATAGGAACAAAGACTGTACTACATCTGAGAAAAAGACTGTACGACATCTGAGAACAAAGACTGTACTGACATCTGAGAACAAAGACGTGGTGCAAATAAATTAGGTGATATCCAGATTCTATTGACAAGCGATAAGGATATGCGTAAAAATCCGATATGGTGAAGAAAAGTTTCGAAGTATCCCTACCTGATTTTTTAGTACTGAATCAAATGAAGTATCTTCCGAACTGATACGACTATTCTGGCGGAAAAATGGACTTATATAAACAATTTCTAAGAACCTAGCTGACGATTTCAAAATAACATTAAACATAGAATCAATTTGTCTAAAGGAGCTGCAATTTTTATATTCTGTTTGTTAGTAGGTGATTTAGGTGTCCTTCTCTTTATTTTTATATTCCATTTGTTAGTAGTGTGTTTAGGATGTCCTTCTCTTTATATTTTATATTTTTGTTGGTAGTGTATTTTAGGATTTCTCTATGTTGGTAGTGTGATTTAGAATGTCCTCCTCCTTATATTTTTATATTCTATTTGTTGTTTGTGTGATTCTGGATGTCCTCCTCTTTATAATTTTATATTTTTTTTGTTGGTAGTGTGATTTAGGATGTCCTTCTCTTTATATTTTATATTCTATTTGTTGGTAGTGTGATTTAGGATGTCCTCCTCTTTATATTTTTATATTCTATTTGTTGGTAGTGTGATTTAGGATGTTCTCCTCTTTATAGTTTTATATTCTATTTGTTGGTAGTGATTTAGGATGTTCTCCTCTTTATATTTTATAAAAAAAGGCAATGTGAAGGCTATAAAAGAAATTGGTTGTTGTATAAGCGATTTAACAGAAAACTTGGTAACTATAACATTATAATGGAGTTTGTAAATTATTATTTTTAGCTGCTTTACGTGCCTAAATTTAAAACATAAAAACAGAAAATTAGCGATGAGTATTAGATGCATTTATGTGTGTCTTTGTCACGCATAAGTCCTGGCGTGTTTATGCTAGACGAATTTGCACGATAATCAGACCTTATGTTTAGTTGTCCTGGCCAGAAAATGATATTTTTCGGACTGATAACATATTTTGCTGTCATTAAAAATTAAAAAAAAAATCTTTAAAATTCATAAATTTGACTGATCAACTTAAAATTCCACACTGTAAACATCTATATTTTGTGTTGAATGGAACCACAAAATTTCATTATGATATTAGTTACAATTTGACTGTTTAACGCCGGACATATCGTCTGATATGTCAAACTTGTGGTAAATTAGTAGTGGAAATTACATCAATATTCAACTTTTAGTTTTTAAGTTATTGGCGAACATATGTATTTACACATATATGTGCTACACTTTAAATTAGATAAACACGTTTGTTTACATCCGTTTAAAAGTATGACGTTTAACCGCATAAAATTTAAATTAACAAATCATATGATACATTGATAAAATATAGTGCTAATATTCTCATATTAACTTATACTAATTAAAAACTAGGCAGCCAAGTATGATCATAGGTCTTTAATGCATTCACGAATGCAATAAAGAAGTTATTATTTTATTGAATACCTCTTTAGTATTCTCACAATTCTAAGCTTTATAACACTCTAGATATTTAGATACCTAATATTTTTGATGTTGGGCGTGTAAAAAGATATGGGGTATGTATAAAAGAAATAAATGTGAGAAATATAAATAAAAACATAAATTGAATATTTTGCAAGCAAATGTGTTTCATTTTTATTAAAAAGATAACCTCAAAAAACATGATTTAATTAGGTAAAATCAAGTAAATCGATAGCACAGTATCGATTGTTAAAGCGAGAAATACCAATTCAAGAATAAATTCCTTGTATCTTTAACAGAGCGTAGCGGAACCTAAGCAATACCGTAAGCTTCAGGTATTGATGATATTCTGAGAACGAGCGAAAAGAAAAATATGGACTGTTGATATTTTGATGACGGGTTCAACGAGACCGAACTAATACCATCCTAGACTTTAGGTAATCAGTCCTTTAGAGACCGAAGTCATTACAGCCTAGACTTTAGATAATCAGTCCTTTAGAGACCGAAGTCATTAGAGCCTAGACTTAGATAATCAGTAGATTTAGAGAGTCCTTTAGAGACGAAGTCATTAGAGCCTTTAGAGTCCCGAAGTCTTAGACTAGACTTTAGATATCAGTCTTTAGAGACCGCAGTCATTAGAGCCTAGACCTTAGATAATCAGTCCTTTAGAGACCGAAGTCATAACAGCCTAGACTTTAGATCAGTCCTTTAGAGACCGAAGTCATTAGAGCCTAGACTTTAGATAATCAGTCCTTTAGAGACCGAAGTCATTAGAGCCTAGACTTTAGATAATCAGTCCTTTAGAGACCGAAGTCATAACACCCTAGACTTTAGATAACCATCCTATTCTAAGATCAAGCATAGCGAGACCGTAATTATACCACCTAAAGGTAGAAACTACACCTTATTGCTGTAGGTAAAGATAACTAAGCTGTTGTTAACTAGCTGTAGTTTAGGAAATTAAATAGAGTTTAAGTGAATTTTATTTGGGAAAAAAATCGCTTATGAGATAGGCTTCATAGCGGGAGTCTAAATTAGATAATAAAAAACAGATGTCTTCGGATCGTTTAGAAGAAGTTCTTTTGCTCTGGAGGTTGTTTTATTACTATTTGTTATAACGAAGCACTTTGATATGTATTTAGCGAATATATATGCCATGTCGGTCACAATAAACGACCCTTTTAAGGTCATTAAATTCCTCTCGGTCACCTTAAACTGAAACTGCCATTTAATCCACTTATAATGATCAAATTAAGCTGAAACCGGTCTGAATATATTCAGCATGTCAATAACTATTGAATATGAAATGTTATTCAAACGTCATTTTAAAAATTTCCTAGAGCTGTTATTGATACGTGTGATATCATGTGCATTCTATGTAAGAATAATTATGAAAAATCAAGATAAGATAACGAGCTTTAGGAACGAAATATACAAAGTATAATCAAACATTTTAATTCTGTGTTTGAGTGAATTTTCAACCGAAAATGACGCTTGTTCAAATAGAAGAGGTTAGGGGTGATAGTAGCAACCGTTAGGCTCAAAGTGTATTCTTAAGCTGGCGATAATTATCTAAACTATAATCTTCTATAAACTGAGAGCGTAACCTAGATGCGAACCCAGACCTCCGTAGGTGTCAAAGGTCAGTGTAAATACTAACGCCTTAACGACCTCGGCCACGGAGGCGGTCATATATATATATATATATATATATATATATATATATATATATATATATATATATATATGGTGTGTGTGTGTGTGTTTGTAAGTTTTAACTCTGGCATATAAAGCACGATAAATACTTCTTTACTTTTGTTTCCTTAGGTAATAAAAATATTGAATGAGTCGATATATAAATTGAATACGGTCGACATATTATTATTCATTATTTTATGGTTTATAAATTAAAAGTCTCCTTGCACACCTTTACTAAAAAATAAATTTTATATTTCTGTTGCAGGTAAGACTGGTTTTTTGTAGTAATTACAAGTGTTGACCTGCATGTACTTCCGTGATCTTACCTGTTGTGCTACATGATGCAAGGCAGCTCTGAATTTGAGCAAGTTTTCTTAAGGCCTTTTAGGTAATTTAGCCCAGCTCAGTAGTATTAGGGGTGGGCAATTACATCAAGTCCTCCAGGACTTCTGAACAAGAATAGAGAGGCCTGAGCCATATCTCTCACCAACGACGTACAATAACTTTAGTAAAGTCAAACATAGGCGCCAGGTTCTTTTTTTTTAATGTTAAATAGAGGGGAGAAGAACCAACCCTAGGCACCAGATCCAGATTTGAGAATAAGGTTTACTTAAAACTAAGTATACAAGAAAATACTCAAAATGTAGGTTAAATTAGGTAAAAACCCGGAATAAATGGTACTTTAATGACTTGAAAATGATACATTTTACTTACATAAGAGTTCAACTTAATGCTCTAACTCTTAACCATTTAGGCCTGTACTTAGGGACTAAATCAGTGATAAATAATACCTTACTATTCTAAAACATGTTAAATAAAAATAATAATAAGATGCCTCCTGATTGGTGATTTATGCTTAAGCTTCTTGTAACTTGCACTTAATATAAGCCTATGACTCCTATACTGCCACAAAGCCATACTCAACTATCACTTAGTCTCAAGTGCCACAACTAATCCAGTACTAAAACTCTAAAAACAAATGAACAGTCACCATTAGGAAACAATAAATCAAAGAATAAATTAAGAAACAATCTCGAAAGAAATGAAACGCTAGCTTACCTTCAACGACTTCATAACTTCATAACTAAAATAAACTTAATTTCGGCCAGTGGCCGAAGCCACACCGCCAGCCGAAAACCTCCAAAAAAAACTAACCTCGCAGTGGCGTCCCAAAGGTTGCCACTACATTAACAATAAAAATTCCTAACAAGCCTAATTAAAGAATTAAGAAACTTCCCTGAAACATTATGATAATAAATTAAAACCATGTTCAATCGATATAATATGAAAAGAAATTTACGAAAATTATAAATATTTTCAAGACATAAATTTCATTGACATATTAACGTTACAAAGGCTTGTAGAAATGGAACTGGAAGAGAGGAGGAAGCGAAGGTTTCGCTCCAAATTTAAAATATTTCAGATGCACTAACATTAAATATTTACAAATATTGGGGAAACATGGTCTCTACTCTCAGTGACTCATGCAAGTTTAAACTTACTATTATTTTTATATTTATTTATTTATTTATAAATAAATAAATAAAATAAAATAATAAATAAATTTAATTATTTATATTTTTTATAACTACTAGCAGTGATAACTTTAACATTGTGGCCGCTTCAGGGCGTCATGGTTGTTGTACTTTATCAGTTTGTCATATTACTGGTTCATATAATGGCATACTCCAACGATATAAGCGAATTTTCCTATATATTAGTAAAAAAAACGTGATTTGTTTACATTGTGTCAATCAATAAAACCGGATCTAATGCCGATATTTAAAATGAATCTTCGCATTTTTGTGAATCATACATAGTGTCTTTGTATTAAATAATTCTGCCCAATCTAAACACTGTATGAAGATTTATATTTTTTGGGGTCATTATTGTTGGTTATTGACGTCACACATATTATTAACTATAGGGTTCCGTACATTAACAAGGTTGTTTTCTGCACCAAGAACAACAATCTCGTACATACATACATACATACATACATATATGTATATATATATGTGTATATATATATATATATATATATATATTATATATATATATATATATTATATATATATATATGTATATGACTTTGTTTGTTGTAGAAAGGTTCCGCCATCATAATTAATACTTAAAGCTTAAAGCATAGTAGATGTATAAGGTCCTAAAACGGGCATATAATTTATAGAACTGAATTTGACTGAGTATGCTAAAATCTGAAGTATTTTAGATGTTGCGTGATGAGTATAACTCTCTTGATTGCAGTGGGACTGGGCTAGACACTGGACAACATATTGAGAACAAGAATAACTTTTCTCGACCATCTCTACTTTGTATATTTATAGTAGCATATCCCCTCTTTCAAGTCAGCTTAGATTAAAACCATCAATACATATGTGTTGTAAAGAATAGTATAACCTATTTTAATAAGGAGGATATGCTGACATAATTGTGTGTATACTCTACTTTTTACTAAACCCTTTTGTTATTATAAAGGAAGTTTCTCTCTCAAATTTAAGTATTAGTATTGGGTTCCAGTAGGTACAATTAAAGAATTATATGTGCCTGTACAGCTTCGTTATTTTTTATTTACTATATCTAACATTTGAAAAAATACAGTAAAGTATGTAACAGATAAAGTTAAAATTAACCGTAGACGAATTTTATTCATTGATATATTAATGAAAATTAAATTAAGTTATGTCTTTTACTTTATATTTGAGACAATTATCCTTATCAATTCATCAATATTACTGTTTCAAAGACATAAAGAATCGTTATTAATTAAATAATAACTTATTCGCGTTAAAATCATGATAACATTTATTATTCATTTTTATCTCTATAGTCATGCATGATAATATAAATTTAAATTAATTAGTTCATTCCATTATTAGCTGTTTGGTGGCTGATACTTGTTCCTTTCGTCTCCTGGATCAGGTCCTTAGATTAGTGTTAAACTCCCTACTCTAAAGACGAAAACATCAATTTAATTACTGTAGATTTCGTTCTTGTTTTTTTGAATATTTTAGTTTTTTTTAAATTTATTAAAATTAATTTATAATAGAATGTCAATAATTTTATTATTCTTGCTTTTTCATAAAAGGATTAAATATTTTATTTCTAAAACTGACGCTTGCTTTCGACAACAAAGCCACTTGTTATTTAGAAAGCCAATAAATTGTCCCCTCTGTTTTTTAAATTAATTATACTTCATGCACGTCAAGCTGTAGCTTTCATACCTACCTTGTGGTTGTTGTCGGCATATTTAACTTTATTGATTGGAAAATAGTTTTTGAGTAAAATATTACTTTTCAAGAATTCGAATTTGAAAAAAATGATTACGTACATTGCTTGGCCGCGAATAATAACATACATTTTCCACTGTCATAATGTTTAAATATGCGCTGTCTTTATTATTTAATGATTTCAATGCTCTCTCTTACTACTCTTCTCTTTAGCGGATTTTCAAATAAAAAATGATCTTATGAAGTTAGGGCCATGGAGGTGGGGAGGTAGATTTCTTGAAAGCGGGTCTCCCTGATCAAGAATATTTAATAAAAAATGCTTTTATCTGACGAACTGATTACTGAACCTGTTATAACGAACTGATAAAGTACAACAACCATGCGGCCACAGAGCCGCAGGCCTTTTGTTTAGAAGTGTCTTGAAATTCGATGGTTGTTGTGACATAATCTTATTTTTTTTACCTTTTGTCTTATTAGTACATACAATTAGATCCTACTTTGGGTTTTTAGTTTATTTTATTTATTCTCTCCTTGAATGATCAGACTAGACTAAATCCGCAATACGATCACGTATTGCAGAACGTAGGTAAGAATTTATCAGTTAACGTTGACTCGAATAAACAAATCATAAATTTGAATAAGCTGTAATCATTCACAATCAAGCCATGATATTTTTTAATGAAGCACAACTTCTATTAGTTGTTTAGAGGTGATTCTTTAATGTTCTGAGTGACTTACTATCTTCAGTTCTTGGACATTGCTATTTCTCATCAAACTTAGGATAACCATTGACTTCAAAGTGGACCTGATCACGATAAATACGTTTTTGCAAAAGTTTATGTATGACATACATTTATGACCTTTTCTTTTAAAATTAAAGTAAATTCCCATTATTATATGCTAAACCAGTTTCTAGGTTGTGGGTTGAATCATATTTCGGCCAATATTTGTGTCAATATAATGAATAAATATTTAATAATATCCATTAACGAACACGATCATCTAATTGTCGATGTACCTCTTTTTTTAACAGCCATTTTGCTATGAATACTATATATGATAATAGTGAATAGCGATGACCCAATATAATGTTAAGCTCACTATGTCAAACGTATACAAACATTTAAAATTTTATACCGTAGTACTTCCCTCGTTTATACCGTAGGTGAATAGGAAAAATATTGTGTTTGAAAAAAATCCGAAACCGACATGTCATCGCAATTATCCGCTTCAGGTGATTTTAAGGCCTGAGTGGTTTTGGCATATGGTGGTCTGTATGTGTGTGTGTGTGTCTGTTATCATCGTATCTCCCAGTGAATGCATGCTAGAGAGTTGAAAATTTGTACAAACATCAGTCTACTGCTGTAGTTGTGCTATTCGGAAAATATTTGACGTCATTAACCCGCAATAATGAATCAGCGAAAAATTCGCAAAATCATAAAACGCGATACAATGATGCGATCTAATTGAAATTTGGCACGCATGTGGCCTTTTATAAGACTAACATATGTGGCACGTTTTATCTTATTATCAGCATTCGTTCAATTTGGGTCGAATGACTTGTCTACGTTTTTCAAAAAATTGTGAAAAATCAGAAAACAGTCAAAATGAGTGGAAATTTGGTACATGTGTATACCTTTACGCAATAAATAAGTACACTAAGTTTCGTTTCAATAAGACAAGTATATCTATGATTTTTATTGGATCATAAAAGTTAAGCAGCATTGAGCGTGGCCAGTGCTGTATGGGTGCCCGTTGAGAATGAAACGGATACATTTAATACCCGATTTTTTTAAATATAATTCTACGTGAGTCATCTAGGAATATTTTGTTCTATGCATTATGAACATGTATGTTACATCTGGGGACTGTTCTATCATTTGTTATAATTACATATCGATTTGATGTCATGTCCCTCTCTGTTAGACTCTGTCGACACCCTGATGAGTTAGACGTCATGAAATGTTGCAAACCTTGGTTTTTCTCAGACTTTTATTGTTTCAACTTTTTATTTGTTACAAACCCTCATCTATCTGAATAATAAAGTTTTAATTAATTTATTACGTAATAAGTTAATTAAATACTTTTAGCGATTATCTATCAGATGAAGAAAGAAAAGAAGGATGTAGCCTAAAAATTTGACAAAAAAATGTTTTTTTAAATTTGCAATGGCGTTAAGCTAGGTGTCATATTTAAGATATGGCAGTTTGCTTAACGCAAAAACTTATAAGTTTGGGCTTGCTGAATCGAGTAAGACCGATTTAAGCTCACTCTGACTATACTAATTAGTTGGCGAGAGATTCAAGGCCCCTATTTTCAAACGTCTTTATAACATTACATTAAAGATTAATTATTGTTAATTGTTATGATATTTCTTTATCAATAACCAAATGAAATTTAAGACAAAAATGAAAATGAAAGTTGAATTGGTTTAAAAGGTCCTACATAATCTTCCCAAATAGGAAAATATTTCAATATCAATAGATTTTATGTTACAAATACAATCCTATGTTGTTCCTATGGTTTGTTTAGATAATTAGCTGGCTTGAATTTTAGTTTGATACGACCATACAGTTAACTTTAGTGTTTCCAGTCCGAGAAGGATTTTAGTAATGAACGTTAAAAACTTTTCTTGCTTATGTAAACTCAAGCAGGGGTGGTATCGAGTGGCACGTCCTAAAATGGTCGGTCCAATAATTATGACGTCATATATGAGTTTAATTTCGAAAATTTATAAATAGGATGGGGAAACGCATGCGCTCTCGCCAAGTTGACTAATACTACATTTTTACATCTTATTTAATCTTTTCTGTTTTAACTAGCTTGGAATTTGTGTAATTTTAATGTTGCCGCATCCCCAATACTTCTTTACTATCATCTTACATTTAATTTTTTTACTTATATAGTTAGATTTAAGATTGAAGCATAGTTCCTTATCAAATAACAAGATATGACTAAATAATTTTGAACTTCCTATTTTTAAAATGTTTCTATGTAAATATTTTTTTACATAGAAACCGAAAAATCGGGTTCAGGATACCTCTGAACTTTTCCTCACTACATAGGACTCGCTTTGGTCGTCTTCATACTGTAATTGCATTCTTTTATTCCCAGAGGTCTCCCATCCAGGCAATGGCGTCGCTTGATGATCCTTACATTTTATGATCCGACAAAACACGAAGATATACTTCCCGCTTTGAAACATAGTATACTTGTTTCTTACGTAAAACAGATAGACTCGTTTCCAAGTTCAACTCAAATAAATTATTCTTCAATTTTTGGTAATTTTTTAAAAATGTATACACGTTATTTGTGTTATAAAAATTGAACTAATGCTGAAATGAAACTAGGCACGTACGTTGCTCCTATATGTAATATAAGAAATCTTATGTTACAGTGCCTGTGCTAAATTAGAAATTTTGCACATGCATGCTAATTTCAAATCGATCAAACAATTTTTTCGTTTTATAAATATGTTAATAACGTCGTAAGAAAATATTTTTCGGATTTTCGGATAGCACAACTAGCCCCTAAAATTGATTTGGTTTTATATCCCATCGATCCAGAATAAATAATTGGGCTTAGACATTAACGAGATTGATTTTCGTAGCATATTTCATTTCGATCCGAGAAAGGAAGCGTTCGAAGTTATCGTGTTCCATAGAAACGTCATATATATATATAATATATATATATATATATATATATATATATAAAATATATATATATATATATATATATATATATATATATATATATATATAATATATAACTTCGAACTCTTGACTCCAACCTCGTAAGCTCATTTTGTTCTTCGCAAATTCGCTAAAAACTAGGTGAAAAACACTTGAGGTTTTAAAAACGACTGATGCGGATAATAAGATGGAACAACGGTGTCAGATTTTTAGTGCCAACAATACTTTTCCCATTTATCTACAGTATAAATGAGTAAAAGAAATAATTTGGGTTCAGGGTACTCCATTTCTTACAAAGCTTAAAGTAGTATTACTTTAAGCATACTTTGATCTAGGTATGCTCGTCCTAAGGATAAAATATTGATTCAAGTCTAGGCTGTTATTATTTTGAATCGCTTCGCTCGAACAAAATAATTTAGTGACCTTATCAAGCTTCGCTCATCCTCTCAATGCTATAATAATACAATCCTCAAAGTGGTATTACTTCGGTCTCGCTACCTTTCACCTCAAATAAAAATATTAATCCAAAGTTATTATATTAATCCAAGTAAAGTATAATTTACTTTGTATAAGTAAATTATACAAAGGTTAAGATGGTATTACTACGGTCTCGCTACTACCACTGAATATGATAGTGATCCAGAGTCTAGGGTTTTATGATTACTTTTCCTCATTTATACGGTTGGTACATAGGAAAATGATTGTGTTTGCAACACAATAATTGGGGTGTCACCGGAATTATCCGTTTCAGTTGATCTCCTAACTGGTTTTCACAAAGTAGTATGTTTGTTTGTTGTGTGTGTCTGTTGTCATCGTAGCTCCCAGTGAATTTATGCTCGAGAGTTCAAAAAAGTTAACCCTTTGTATTATTCCTAAAAAACTAAACCTTTCATTGTTTTATTATATTTTTTCTTTAAAATTAAAATATATCTAAGGTAATATTTTTATTATATGTATTTTTATTTTGATCTAATTAATATTAAACTAATAATAACAGTTTAGCATAATAAACTGAATTGATTCATTAATAATAGTGATACTGTAATTTTGTTAATATCTGGTGTTACGTGTTTATGTCTCCATTCATGCGTATCCATTGTGCATATAATTATAAATGTTTGTTAGTCTGGAGTTATGTTTTTGACAAGTTAAATATACCACCCATGACGTAATTATGCGGAGCTCTTTCTGCTTTAGATCTAATAGCATCCTTATATTCTATATCGCTTGGCATATTATGTAATCTAATGTAATTTAATGTACGTATAGATATTGCATTAAGGCTGCGCGGCTAGCACCTTTTTTGAAATCCTTAATATTCCGTCCATATTCTTTTTGTCTTTGAAAGACTTTTTTTACTCTCTTTTATTCTACCTTTAAAAAATCTGAGTACACTTGACTCATTGGGCAGTCCTGAATAATGCGTACAGAAACTATTGGGTCATCTGATGCAAAAAAGAGTAAACCTCTGTGCCGTCACTAAGTCAATAGATAAAGATTAAGTAATAACAAAGTTAGATAACGAACTTGATTATCCAAATTCGTTAATAATTTTTCAAAAATGATTACCATTTATATTATAACATTTTTTTTTATTTCTTAACGGTGCTTTTGTTCTTTTGTGTTGCAAATTTTATAGCTGGTTCGGGAGTCTAAATTTATTACAATCAATTGGTTTATTGATTTTCATTTTTCCTCTATTATACCGTAGGTATATAGGAAAAGTATTGTGTTTGAAAAAAAAAAATCCAAAACCCGGATGGAACCGGAATTATCCGTTTCACGTGTTTTTATCCTGAGTGGTTTTTTCAAAGCTGTCTCTATGTGTGTGTGTGTGTGTTATTATCGTGGCTCCTAGTGTATTTATGCTTAAGAATTGAAACTTTGTACAAAAATCAGTCAGCTGCTGTAATTGTGCTATTCGGAAAATGTTTTTTATGACGTCATTAACCCGCAATAATGACTCAGCGAAAATTTCTAATAATCATAAAACGCGGAACAATGATGCGATCCGAGTGAAATATGGCACACAAGTAGCCATATATGACTAACATATATGTGCTGAGTTTCATCTCATTATCAGCTTTAGTTCAATTTTTATTGAATGACTTGTGTACGTTTTTTAAAAAAATCTAATTAATCAGAAAATGATTTAATTGAGTTGAAATTTAGTACAAATGTATACCTTTACTTAATAAGAAGGACATGGGTTCTCTGAGTACCATGTATATAAGTTTGCATATCCTCTCTTAAACAATATCACATAAACTTCAATTATATCATTTGAAATCAATCTATTTTAAGTATAACTCAATTTTTGATATATTGGGTTGAACCGTTTTTGCTTAACCCTGCCTCTTCATATTAATATTATTCTTTTGATTTTTAATTTGAAAATACGAATTTATAACGAATGTACTCCTCAGAAAAAATCATTTTTTCTACGACTGTTTTGACCATTAGGACCTCCATGCACCTTCCTATCTTTTTAGCATAGCTAAACATTTTCCGATCTATCACCGGAATTTTGATTTTGTCTACTCTTAGTTTTTATAATTTATTTTAACATTGGGTCCGCCTCCCATAATGGGAATCTATATCTTTCGCAAGACATTGTGTTCTTGATCTGTCAGATCCCCTTTAACATATAATTCTATATTTGAATCTAAACTATGAACATATGAACAATCACCTTTAGAAAAAATACAAGTAATAATGCTACTTCTCAGGTTATGATGGATGAACCAAAGAAAAATCTATTTATAGCGCTTAATCGATTCCATGTAGACATCTATAGATCCATGCTGACGTTATAGCGATGGCTAAATATTTTTAAACTTTAAAGATTTAAGAGATTTGTTAAGCATAACCAGACAAATATTGTATTTATACTGGAATCCTTTTTGCAGAATATATTACTGTAAGGCAATATGTATTAAGAATATATTTCTAGAAAAAAAAACAAAAGGTGAGGTATATGTTAGAATTTGACACAGTTTTCTATATTAATTAGTGTTGTGTCAGATGAACCTCTTTGTATTAGCTGTTAAATTGTCTTTTTTGTTTCCTAATTTAACCTACACAATTTGATTGTACTCTATGAATGCTTTTGTTTGTACTTTTTTCCGTACAGAAAAATATTGAAAGAGGGTTTGTGTTTTTATGGGTGGGGGTCCGGCAGTCAGGTGCCTCATAGGACCCCTTGTTAAGGCCAAAATTTTGGCATCTACCGGCTACCAGCTTGTTCTACCTAACTGCCAGTGATCGCGTAGTAAACGTACCGTTCGCTCCTGCCCACCCCCACTACTAATACCAGAATTACTCCCACAACACGAAGCTACCGCGACCGCCTCCAGAACTCCCTTCCTCCCCGGTTATTTAAATATGGTGTTGGTGGATCTAGAAAAAAATGGACTCTTGCCAGCTAATGACCTTTTAACCTTTAACCTAAATTCTTGTTGCATCGGTTTATGTTTGTGATATAATTTATTTGATTATCCATACCTGGTAATATTCAAATATTTGTTAATTTTGCGTTACTAAAAGTTATACAGTAAATCCTAGTTGTGTTAAAAAGTTAAAAACCTAGTCTACACAAAAAACGAGTGTATTGTAGAATCGTTTAGCCAAAAAACCTCTCCCATTTCTAATATTAAACTGAGTTATAATTATTCTTGGAATTCCCCATCTCGCTTAGCCTTGAAATGTAAATCTTTTTAGAACCCTCCCACATTTCTTTTTTTAAATATTGACTTAATGCTTAATTAGTAATAAATTCTGTTTAACTTGTTTGGAAAATCCAGAATTTATACCTACCTTTGCTTAAGCTTGAAAGATTACGGTAAACGATAGCTATTTAAATACTTTGGCTGTTTTCCCACTGAAAAAACGAGGACAAATATTTGGAATAGTTTAAAAGTTACAAAAATCCAAAGTTATCATGCTTGGATGAAATTAAATTTTCCTCTTTAAAGTGTGGTATGATTTTTATTTTTTTAAAGTTCTAATTATGTTTCTGTGATAATTATTGATAACAAAAAATTGTACGAAATGGGGTTGTTGCTATCAGTCCTTGTCTTTAGTGTTGGTGTCATTGAAGCCCTGTCGTGTTACGACAGATTTAAAACTGGTTATCTTCCTTTAAGTTATCAGAAAGGTAGGCAACATTCTCAAACTATAAGTGATATATTATCTAAACTAGAACAGAACTTAGCCATTCCCGGCTCGAGCTACTCTTGCTCTGATAAACTTGAAGATGATAATGATGACACAATCAACCTAGCATCAAAATCTGATGAAACCACGAGTCTTACCGGAGAAAATGAATCTTTATTTGCTAATGAAGATAGTGGTGATGACAATGATTCCGTTACAAGTGAAGACACTGTGATCATGGCTGTGCAGAATGATACAGCAGACGATGTAAGCGATGTTGGTAGTGTCAAAGAGAAAGTTTTCAAGGTTGCTGACTCTGTGTCTGCAACAAATAATGATAAAACAATTAAATTTCATGAACAGTCATCAAATTGTATGTCAAATGATTTAAAGGAATCTTATATTTTCTCTAGATTAGACACAAATGTATTATCAGGGAGCAATATGTTTAAGTGTAAACCTTATAGTGAAAATTCAATTGAAGATGCGATTAACTTTGCTGAAAATGTGCATATTCAAAGAAATCATTCGAAATTACAAAGATCTGTCAGCGAACCATCATTTCAAGACAATGTTATTACCGGCCGATTGCAAATCCATGCTAATTCAAAGTCAGTTGATGACGGTTTGAATACGTCCATTACAGGGAAAAGGAATAAAAGCCCTGGTAAGAAAAAGGTCCGTTTTAACTTGGATACTGTTCAAATCCATTTTGTGAAAGAAACAAAAGTTGGCAGTAATTCGCCTGACATTAAGGTAAAAAATACAAGTGAAAATGTGGAAGTAAAACAAAGATTTAGTTGCAATGAAGTTTCTACTACTCTTAGCCGTAATCAATCCGCATCTAATGATATTCAACATCAACCAACTTCATCAGAACTTAACGAAGCAAACAATTTTAAGCTTTCTGATAAAGTTGACTCATCCGGTGATTTACACTATAAAACGGAATCTTTAGACTTAGAACATGAAAACAATCTTCCTTTAGAACAAAATGATAATTCTTCTAAAATTAATCATATTGCGTTGTCGTCTGAATCTTTGGTAGTCCAACATCCAACAACTAAGAATGACGGAGCTGTTGATAATGTATTTTCTGCAAAAGAATCTAAGTTAGTTGACAATGCTCTTCGTATTAACATTTCATGTGATACAAAAGAAAGGGAAGCAGAGAATGAATTGCTAAATGGCCGGTCGACTAATGATGTTTGTAATGATATTGTTGGTCCTAGAACAATAGATAATGATAGTAGTATTGATAAAAATGAGAATAAATTATCAGCGAAGGATCACGAAGGTACTCTATGTGAAAATAAAACGCTAAATTTTGATAAAGACAAATTATTAGGCGGTCCCTCAACTGAAAGGAGATCTTTTGTTGAAAACAATTACATAGAAACTAATATTCGACTTGATGGTAATGGGGATGGGAGTAACGATAGTGGTGCTAATAAGAATGAGGATGTCGTTAGTAATGACGATATATTTAGTATAACGACTGAAAAGGGCCAAAATAGAGATAAAATTGACACTAAAGGTAATGAAACATTGTCGGTCCCTGAAGAAGTTTTCCAAAGTCCTGTTAAAAAATTTGAAGAATGTAAAAGTGTTAAATCAACTAAGGAGTCTATCATTATGACTGATAAGAAAATATCAAAGTCTCTTTCTATTACCAGTGAAAAGAAAAAACTAGAAATTTCCAATGACGAGTCAGAGGAGGAAACAAGCAAAAAAGAACCTTCAAAAATAACTCGCAGAAGAGCTGTCAAGTCTAAACTTGTTTACGACAGAAGTGTAAGCAAAGGAAGCAGTCAAACGCCTCCACCTACTATCCCCTCTAGATCCCGCCAAAGAAAGCGTTACAAGGAAGGGAGTGGAACAGAAAGTGAAGAAGATTGGGGTATCGAGGAAGTGAGTGACGGTATCGAAACCGATAATGAAAAAGCGAAAGCAGAAAATTCAATATCCGACGTTACAAAAATCCAAAAACAATCCGATGCTAATAGTGGCGCTGAAAAGGCTTTTTGGGTAAGAACAAGAATGCATGCCCCTTCTGTAAGAAAATAAGGATGGGAATAATCTTTACATTATTTGTTTTCTTTTGGTGACTTACTTCCTAAATCATTCACATGTCTGCCTTTGTTCAGCATTTTACTGACCATTCCCAAAATGACTTATTTACTCTTTCCAATTCCAACAAACCTTTTTATTACGACTGAAAGGTTTAGTTCAGTTTTTACTTTAGTTGTGAGAATGTGTATATAATTTAATTTTATTTTTGCTAAGTGTAGTAGACTAATACCAGTGAAGTTTAATTTTTGAATTTTGTTTAAGATGACAATGTTTGTAAATATACCCGTACTTTATAAAGTAAAGCAACTATTTTTATTTGTTTTATTACTCATCAAATTCAATTTGATGATGTATCCATGTTTTCTTTTAATATATATGTTTTCTTTTAATGTTTTGATTTATACATACATCTTTAATATATTGGAACAGGATCAGTTTGCTAATGTGTCCTACTACATGTGTGGCCATGTGTTCTAAACCACTGGCTAACAAGTGCGTCTCTGATCTCCTAGACCTAGAACCAGACCTAAAAAATGTGACTCATTTTTTAATACTTCAAATTTTTTTGAAAATATATCCTAAATGAATGAATCGTTATTCATACCCTAAATAACGAAGGAAAAACATTTTGCCTATCCAGAGTGGAGCCCTTCATATGTTTGCACATGCTCAAAATTTTATAAAATCGCACAAATTACAGTTTTCTTAAAATAAGTGACAAACAAGCACACACACACATAACATGTTCCATTCATGTTTAAAACATGAATGGAATATTTTTTAAAAAAATGATAAAATGTTTAATAAAGCGAGTGTTCAATCATTAAAATCGGATTACTACAAGCAAAGTGATGGCTCTTTCAAAAGCACCAAAAAAATTGTTAACGTAAAAATATTGACTTTTGTGCATTTTTTTGGCTATTTAACAAATGTCATAACTTTAGTTGTAGTTATCCAATTTTGACGAAAAAACACTGGTTAGTTTGGCACACGACCCACAGGGAAACACTTATTGCAAGAAAACTGGAATTTGTGCGATTTGCTAATATTTTGAGCGAGTGCATTCATATGAAGGGCTTCACTCTGGAGAGGCAGACTATACTTTTTCATCATAATTGAATGTATATTTTAAGGAAATACAAAATGAGTCATATTTTAAGGCTTGGCTCTTTGACTATTATGTTTGACTAGGAAATCACACTAATGTTGTATCTACTTAAGCGCATCTAATCATACACTGCATTGACAGTGCCCTAGATTTATATTGCAATACCGCAATATTTCTATTCGAGTCATAAGAACTAAAGTAGCCACGTGTTAGATTTTTAATTAATTGCGGGTTTTGCAAATGATTAAAATTAAATATTATGCGATGTAATTTGATTTTTAATTATTCTTCATTAATTGTAATAATATTTACATTTGAAGTATAGTACTGCTTTGCTAGCACAATCAATTAATAATAGAGCAGTAGAGGAAGCTGGTTTGAGGTTTCTTCAAGCATGTTTATTTTGTGATAGAAAATTAGATCTTTGGGTGGTGACCGCGTCCATGCAGATTATGAATTCGACATAAATGATGTTCTACAAAATTTTAGAGCAACTCAGTGCAGTTCAGTTTTGTAGAGCATTGTGATTTCATCCATAATGTTCTATATCCCTAGAGATGTCTCTCACATTCACAGTGGAAACAAAACTTTGGATCCATCATTTACATTGACGAAGTCACCACCGGAAGACCTAAATCTTCATGACAATAACCGCTGAAGACTACGGAGTTTGTTAACATATTTATTTTCCAAGAATATAATTTAGTTTGAATCAATGATCTTGGCTTTAAAGCAATAGATAGTTGTATTATACTAATAAATTTTTGACCTTAGATTATTTTAAGGCGAAAGAGAATAGAGTGCTCACAACATATTCCTTCTACAATGAACCTATTTATTTAAATTTTCAAAGACATTTTGACTATTTTTCAAACGTTTTGTCAAAAATATAATAAACTATATTACCTTGCTTCTATCATTAATAAGCGCCTAAATTTACTCGCCTGACATAATAACAATTAATTATTGGTCTTATGAAAGTGTTATAACTGTTGGCAGACTTCTATTTGTTTTAGTTAATTTAAACTAAAAGACAAATAACAACAAACATTGTTTAATGGGTTCTGGGTAAATTTTAGAAAGAACAAAAAAAGAAAAATATTAAGTACACTTAACTTTATAGTCTTCTATAAAAATTTGGGGTTCCAAAATAGCGCACACTATTATAAGCGTCAATGTTTTTTATTCTAAAATTCCAATTAATCTAGCTTTTATTTTGATTCTGAAATAATATATGTATACTTGATTTTACTGAACTAATTAAAAAAATATATTCATTTGTGAGCTTTTTCATCTATGAGGCTGTTAAAGTAGATAAGAACAATTTCATTGTCCACGCATTAGTTACCCCTGAAATACTTAGGGTGGATTCAAGGACATAACCTAAGTTTGAGTAAGACTTACTCTTGCGTTAAAATAAGTCTCTTTAACTCGTAATTTTGTTACAAATACCCTTAGATGGAAGATTTAACTTTTACATCGATGCCAATTTGGTCTTCTCCGAAATAATTCTGAGTTCTTAATTATTCATTTAGTGCTGTATTATGTTTTTCCATTTTTTAGGTTTTATAAGTTAAAAGACTACTGCGTACATATTAAATCATAAGAAGATTGTTGATTTGGGCTTGTAAAAATTAAAAGAGTCGTTATAGGAAGCTGTATAAATTAGACTTAACCTGGATTGGGAGGGTATTTAAGTCAACCTTAATGAAATGAAATGCCCGATTTAGGGCCTTTCGGCCAATAAGGGTATTCACCCTGCGGGAACAACCTCAGGTGGGTCGCGTCTACTATCCTCTAACTATCAATTAAAGTTGGCGAAATCGTTTTAGTACAAATACTATTCATATAATCATAGAGCATAGCCCGAGTTGCGAACCCCGGACCTCCAGTGCCGAAGTCTAGTGCCTATACGATCACGGCCACGGAGGCGGTTAAGTCAACCATAAAGTACAATAATATAAACCTTATAAAATTTAAAGAATCCTCATTCTTAGAATACCCCTTACACCCAATAACCTTTTATTAATTGCTTGCAGTTCTAGGTTTAACTTAAAGTTTTGTTCCAATTAAAAAATAATTTTGCACCATAAAGAATGCCATTTAAAAAATGCTGAAAGCATGTTAGGGCTTTAAAGTTATTTTGATTGAATCTACGCAACCTTAGTATAATATTATGCAAAAAAAAATTCTTTGTCTTCATTGAGTTGGTTGTATGGTTGTACTTGAGTCGTTGAGAATTTATTGTTTCATTAAATTAGATTACAAAATTTTAAATTTAAATAATTTAATGGGTGTGGTCACACAGAGCTAAAAGGCGTCTAATGGCTCATCTGAAAATAGATCAAACGCTGAAAATAGTACAGATTTTTTTTAAACTAGGTTGCAAGACCGATTCGAGAGAAGACAGAAGGATAGCTTAGATATACATATAAATAAACTATTTGGGTAACTCGGTCGCACCTCCCTCTTCACTCTCGCTTCACTTCTTGTATCTTCAATTTATATTTTTTAAATATTAAATTTAGGCGTGTATCCAAAATATATATTGTTTTGTTTTCATATTGTAGACAGTACCTAGCAATTTCTAGATGTTTTTAATTGTATCAATAATTTTTTGATTAAAATTTATTTGTGTTGTATCTTCAGAAAATTTTTTACATTAATTTATTAATTTTTTAAAAAAATATTTGTGTTTATTTTCTCAACAAGTATTACTTACCCATAATGTTATTTATTTATTTTAGATAGAATACATTTCTAACCAGCAGATGACAAGCTTCATGTAAAATAATTAAATATCTCTCTGCTAATGTTTAAATATTCGTGTTAAAGGATATAAGTTTCAATGTTTTTAATCCCCTTCAACACCTGCTTACACCTTTTCTACATTTTTTATGCTAAGATAGCCCTATTAATAACTTTTTCTAAAAATTTGAAAAGCTGTCTAAGTACTAGCCTCCGGTTTTAATAGATATAACTATAATATATTTAGAGTCTTACAAAATCCAATACGATTTATTTTCATGTGAGATATTAACCTAGTTTGCTATTTTTATATGCTAGTTTGTGCCAAAATTTTGTTCTGCCATGTCATCATTTTAATTTGTTTGAAGCCGTATACTTTGACATTTTACTAGACATTGTTATAAAATATTTCAAAGCACCAAAGTTGTATTTTCAAATTATGTATAGAAATGTTAGTGGTGTTGAAAATTTGAATTTCCGTTTAAATCATGAAAAAGAACTGGGATCAACTATAACTGATGTTAATTTAAGAAAATCAATGTTTTAGGAATGAAAATTTACTGATTTTTAGCGCATTGTCTTCTTGAATTATTAGGTTGTTGAAATGACAAAATTAGAAGAATGGAGTGGAGAGAATATAAGTATATATATATATAATATATTATATATATATATATATATATATATATATATATATATATATATATATATATATATATATTATATATATATATATATATATATTATAATTAGTGTGTGTGAGTAAATGTATGTAAAAGTTTCTATATTATTGTGTATAGAAATTTTTGCAAACATTTTTTAGAAAATATAAAAAATATTGTGCACAATAATTTTTATATGGCGACTTGTTAGGGAGGTTACCAAGCCATTTGTACGTGGAATATTTATAAGTCGTTATAAAAAAAAATTGAAACTTAAAATAGAGTTTTAAGAAGACATAATATTTGAAGTTAAATAGCCTAAATGTGACTTAATTTTTTAGGTCATATTTTAAAGTTCTATCATTTATAAGAAGGCAATAATGATTATTACTTTTTCTCATGTATACTGTAGCTTTATAGGAAAATTATTGTTTTTGCGAAAAAAATTTAAGTCGTTAAAGCCGTGTGTGTGTGTCTGTGTGGCTTTTATCATCTACTAGTTTATTTAAGCTAGAGAGTTGAAACTCAATCTTTAAGTCTAGTTTTGCTATCTGGATACTATTTTTTATGCCCACATGAACCCGCAATAATGACTCTGTAATAATTAAAAAAAAAAATTTAAAAGTGGAGAAATGTTTTAATTAATTTGAGCTTTGGCATGCTTTCGTATATAAAACCAACATGTGTGCCAAGTTTCATCTCATTATTAGCATTGGTACAGTTTATATCAAATGACTTTATATTTATATAAAAATGTATACGTTTTTTTTAAAAAAAATGTAAAAAATCGAAAAATAACCCTATTTAAGTGAAATTTAGCACAAATATATCCCTTATCCCGAGTATATAAATGTTTAGTTTCTTTTCAATACGGTTTTTGTTAGGTCATAAAAGTTAAGCAGCATCGAGCTAGGTTTGTGTCTTTATGGGTGACCGCTGGGAATGGGGAATCGCTAGGGAATTATTTACAATCTGAGGACGGGCGATGCGAGTATGAAGTATTGATAATGAGCGTAGCGACTGCGATGTGGCGAGAAAAAATCCCCCCCCCTGTATCTGAATTTTAAAGATATAAAAATTACTTTACAGTCATGTTGGAAATACATTTTTTAGGTGAACTAATTAAAATAAAAGTTAAGACCAACCTAGGAGTTTTTTAGCGGAAGTTAATAAAGTTTACTTTATGTCCGCTCACTATAAAGTAAAACCTCTCCTATCCTATTGGAATATAAGTATACTCAATAAAACGTTTTCTGCGAAGTTTTTTCTTTTGAGCTTTCCTATAAACAGCTAAGTTTGAAAGTTGATTTTTGACACTAAACTTTAGCACCCAAGGATACGCTCTAATAGCCTTATTATACAGATAAATTATAGCCAACTTTATAATTTAAACTTTAGGCTAGATGTTTGCGATAACCACCAGTGGTGATTTCTGCATGGATTACAGCTGGTGAGGGGAAAGGCCCTGTACTTGTGTTATTATTTCACCAAGTTTAAAGCCTTTTTTGTAAAAAAAATTAAAATACACGTGAAAATAAAATTAAAGCAATTTAATATCCAATCTCGATATGAAATCATCTATAATTGTGTAAATTAACGTTACTAATTTAATTCAGCTTTAAATGTTAACTTAATCCAATATTCGTAATCATTCCTTTAAAATTACATTTCTAATCTTTAATATAATTTGTATAACTGGCTGGTTAGAAGATATTGGTTTTTTTCTATTCAACATTTTCTTTTTCAATAAGATATTAAGATTATTAAAAATAAATGTCTTAATATAATGAACTATTAAATGTCTGAGTTAAAGTTTTTTTTCCTTGTCGTTTTAATCTATTTGATTTAGCGAACTTTTATCGTGAAAATGACACTTATGAGATTGCTTGGATGACGGAAGATAAGTGGGGGTTTATATATATATATATATATATATATATATATTTATATATATTATATATATATATATATATATATATATGGGTGTGGTAGGTTAGTTAGTATCTGTACAAAACTAACTAACTTAAAGAAATTAGAGACGTTTCAGAGCAAGATATATATAAATTTAAACCTAATACTGAAAAAAAGCTAATCGAATTTATTAAGCGACCTATGTTTTAAACATAGTATATACCTGGATGTATTAGAAAACGCTGTTGTTATTCCTCTGCGCATAAACAAGGTGATGAGAATTACCCCTTTAAAACAGTCTAAAAAACAGATTGGTTCAATTTTTAGAAACAATCACTCTCTTATCTGAAATAACTATGGTATGCAAGAAACAATAACACATCTCACGCTGTCATAAATTAACCGAACTGATTACAGACGACTTAGACACAGGAATGAAATGCTTAGCCGTTATCATAAACTTGAAAATTAGTATCCAACATTAGTAATCCTATCAAAATTACCTTTAGAACGCCCCAAGAACCGTCCAGCGCATTGGTTATTTATAATTTTTGAAATAGTTTATTAGATATAAAACAAGAGGCCTTCGGCCTCATGACTACAATGCTTACTCAGATATAGCATGCTTTGTAGATGATACTCTGTGATACTTTAGAGGAAAATCTTGCAAAAAAGTTTATAATAAAGCTTCGTAAGGACTCTCTGTATTTAAATCCTGGTTTGACAGAAATTTGATGACACGGAACTTACAAAAAACTAAGTACGTGTGCTTTTCTTACGATAAAAGGGGACAACAACCAAACATGGAATGACTGACATAACACAACAATTAACTATTAACCAAATTAACTAAGTTTGAAGTGTATTTACACTACAAACTATCACTTACAATACTACTTGTAACTATAGCACTATATAGACCGACTTGACCATTTTAAATATTTAGGTGTCATTGTTGATAAGTACCTTAATTGGAAACAACATATAGCTTAGATCACTACGAGAATTCAAAAAACTTTTTAGACCTTCCTATGCATAAGAGACTGTGTTATTAAAACTATAATTATTTTGCCTCCGAATCTAAGGGTAACCTATTGTGTAAGGTAGTATTATTTCGTTCTCGCTACATTACTTTAGAATATAGCTGTTAGGATCGATGGCTATACTTTAAGATGCCCAGGAAGATACTATAAGTGTTTATAAGGATTACAATGCTACATTACTTTAGAATATAGCTGTTAAGATCGCTGGCTATACTTTAAGATGCCCAGGAAGATACTATAAGTGTTTATAAGGATTACAATGCTACATTACTTTAGAATATAGCTGTTAAGATCGATGGCTATACTTTAAGATGCCAAGGACGATACTATAAGTGTTTATATGGATTACAATGCTACATTACTTTAGAATATAGCTATTAGGATCGATGGCTATACTTTAAGATGCCCAGGAAATACTATAAGTGTTATAAGGATTTCAAATGCTACATTACTTTAGATATAGCTGTTAGGATCGATGGCTATACTTTAAGATGGCCCAGGAGAAATATAAGTGTTAATAAGATTAATGCTACATTACTTTAAATATAGCTGTTAGGATGTGGCTATACTTTAAGATGCCCAGGAAGATACTATAAGTGTTATAAGGATTTCAATGCTACATTACTTTAGAATATAGCTGTTAGGATCGATGGCTATACTTAAGATGCCAGAAGATAATATAAGGTTTATAAGGATTACAATGCTACAATACTTTAGAATATAGCTGTTAAGATCGCTGGGCTATACTTTAAGATGCCAGGAAGATACTATAAGTGTTTATAAGGATTAAATGCTACATTACTTTAGAATATAGCTGTTAGGATGATGGCTATACTTTAAGATGCCAGGACGATACTATAAGTGTTTATATGGATTAAAATGCTACATTACTTTAGATTATGCTATTAAGGAATGCTGGCTATACTTTAAGATGCCCAGGAAGATAATATAAGTGTTAATTAAGGATGACAATGCTACATTACTTTAGAATATAGCTGTTTAGAGCTATATAAGATGCCCAGGAAGATAATATAATGTTAATAGGATTACAATGCTACATTACTTTAGAATATAGTGTTAAGATCGCTGCTATTAAGATGCCCAGGAAGATAATATAAGTGTTAATTAGGATTACAATGCTACATTACTTTAGAATATAGCTGTTAAGATCGCTGGCTATACTTTAAGATGCCCAGGAAGATAATATAAGTGTTAATTAGGATTACAATGCTACATTACTTTAGAATATAGCTGTTAAGATCGCTGGCTATACTTTAAGATGCCAGGAAGATATATAAGTGTTTATAGGATTACAATGCTACATTACTTTAGAATATAGCTGTTAAGATCGCGGCTATACTTTAAGATGCCAGGAAGATAATATAAGGTGTTAATTAGGATTACAATGCTACATTACTTTAGAATATAGCTGTTAGGATCGATGGCTATACTTTAAGATGCCCAGGAAGATACTATAAGTGTTAATTAGGATTACAATGCTACATTACTTTAGAATATAGCTTGTTAAGATCGCTGCTATACTTTAAGATGCCAGGAAGATAATATAAGTGTTAATTAGGATTCAATGCACATACTTTAGAATATAGCTGTTAAGATGCTGGCTATACTTTAAGATGCCAGGAAGATAATATAAGTGTTAATTAGGATTACAATGCTACATTACTTTAGAATATAGCTGTTAAGATCGCTGGCTATACTTTAAGATCCAGAGATAATATAAGTGTTAATTAGATTACAATGACATTACTTAGAATATAGCTGTTAAGATCGGGCTATACTTTAAGATGCCCAGGAAGATCTATAAGTGTTTATAAGGATTACAATGCTACTTACTTTAGAATATACTGTTAAGATCGCTGGCTATACTTTAAGATGCCAGGAAGATAATATAAGTGTTAATTGGATACATGCTACATTACTTTAGAATATAGCTGTTAGGATCGATAGCTATACTTTAGATGCCAGGAAGATAATATAAGTGTAATTAGGATGCTACATTACTTTAGAATATAGCTGTTAAGATCGCTGGCTATACTTTAAGATGCCCAGAAGATAATATAAGTGTTAATTAGGGCTACATTACTTTAGGTTAGGATCGATGGCTATACTTTAAGATGCCTAGGAAGATACTATAAGTGTTTATAAGGATTACAATGAAGTGTTTAATCCTATGTTTTTCATATCTTACTATGAAACAACCCCTCTGCACTTGTAACTCCAATTAGACTGGATGATGGGTAAAACCATTAAACAGTTGTACTGACTGCCATAGTATTGTTAGAACGCTACGTTTTGCCTTTATGAGCAAGCAATCGCCATAGATTAGCAATAGTTTTTTTGTTAGGAAAGGTTGTGAACTAGACTTTGAAATTCGGAGCGTACCATTCAATAAAAAAATAATCATAGCTTGCCAATTAGTCACGGATAAGTTAAGATAAAATGTATGCTTAAGATTGTTTATATTGACTGTTTCATTAGATATTTATTTTGAATAAAATGCCGCCTTTATCTTCTGGCAATCAATGAATGAAAATATGTTTTCGATTTTCTTGAAGAAACCCTGAGGTGAAAGTAAGAAGATAAACAATATGAGTATTACACGGCTGACTTGAGTCGCTGTGTGGCTGCGACTCAACGCACTCATCCAATCTTTTCCTTATCAATTCTCTTCTTTTGTTTCCAATGCATTGTTTTTTTCTATTCTTTGTTGTTATTTTCTACTTAGGTTATAAAACATTTTTGAATGATTTCAGTTTTTCCCTACCCACCATTTGTATTTGAAATGTACTGGGGTGTTTTCCTAACGTTTGATTAAAAAAAAAAACATTTAAAAATTGATAAACCATTATTTTAGATAAACTCGTTTCATTGGAAACAATAGGCTTTTCTATTCGATAATTTGTTCTTTTTGTTACGTATTGACCGTTTTACTGAGAGTTTAGATACTTAATACCATTATATGAACCTCGAAAAACTAAATCTATCGTAGCAACGTTTATTCCAAAATTAATAAGCATCATTTCTGTAAAAATAAAATTGGCATTTTTATTATTTTCTTTAAAGTTGTTTGATCTTTGTCTCCCAATAACTATAGAACGCTTGCTTTGATGGTAATGAAACTTGGAATGAAAAATATGGTCCTTCACAATGTTATTGTTTTAGAAAAATGGATAACGACATTAACCCAATTGAATCTCAAAGGGCCTAAGGCTTCTTATTTTTTTATACTTAATACATCTACTGAAAGTTCCAAAAAATATTTATATTTATGAATCTTTGTTTAGCAATAAAGAATGATTTCTTTTGTCTCGAAACTAAGGAAATTAAATTTTGTAACTATCCATCTTGATTTTAATTATGGTAGTATATAAATGTATTTGGATGAAAAGACAGTGCCTATCTAAGCCATGGGGTAAATGTTGTCATTCTTCACTAGAAACTATTTTCACCTCCTAGTGTTTTTATTGAGGCCGTCAAAAATTATATTTTATGTTAAAAGTAGGGTAAAGTCTATTTTAATATGCGCATAGTTTTAAGCTGACTGATCCCTTAAATTTTTATTCCAAGCTATTGGGATATTGGACTCCTAGTTGTTTTTCATCTGTAGACACTACAAATTTGGTTGTAACAGGCCATCTTAATATTTATCAAATTCAAAAGTTATCTGTTTTCTCTTTATGTACTTCTTAGGTTGAAAGTTTTGCTTTACCTCTAATTGTATTGAAAGTGGTTGACTACTTGCGTTTCTATTTAGGGAATTTGTGCTCTAAGAAAATTAAGCTTTTGGCGTTCTTCTGAAAGGCTTTTTCTAGCTCATCTAAGAAAAGCCATGCCTAGATTTAAAAAAGTGAGACTTATTGTTTGCCTACACCTCACTTACCCCCTTAACTTCAATTTATGACTTGGTTCTTACGCAGCATCTGCAGTAATGCTGGAGTAAATAATTCGGTCATTCTATGATGTATACTGGTGTCTGGATGTGGTGTACATGTCTGTTGCTTTAATATACAACCTCAAGCTGCTTGATAGCCAAGGCATTTGTGGAAAAAAGTAAGGAGTGAGAAATTAAAGAAATGATGTGAAAGGGGAATAATATCTTGAAAATCGGTCATAGCACTGAGGTTTGCCTGTTGCACTTTAAACAATGATGCTTCAATTTTTCTAATGTTCAATCAAATTTTGCGACAACTTTATTTCTTATGATTCGTGCGGGAAATGTCCTTTGATGCTTATTAATGTAGTCGCATTTAACACACCAATTAGTTGTTGATGGATAACGACTTTATACTTCTTAACCGTTAACTTTTTGCCTAACTAATTTCTTTTATACTCAAAAAGTAACTGTTCTAGTCATAACTGCTTTAATTGTAAAATTACCATGATCTAATTTATAAATGAAAGAACCCAAGTGTTTTTAGAAGAAACATATTTTTAGACGTGATTTTGATGTTAATGAAGAATGTCTTAAGGCTAAACTAATAAAATAATCAAAACATTTTATAGATCTCAAAAATAAAGCACTTTGATTGAAAACAATTCGAATGGAGTAATTTTGTTATGATGATAGTATAAATAGAGCTTGCTGCGTGAGCCGTGGCTCCGGTTTCAATGGGGCCAAATCAATGACTCTATGATTAACGTTTAAACTCTTTTTCTCTCTCGATATTTTTATTTAAAGATGTTGGAAGATTTTAGGCCAGAGTCCAAAGCTTTTCAAGTATGCAGCTCCCTTACACGCCTCGCCTACATCTAATTTCCCGCCCGGCATCCTAGCTAAACATTTTGGTTGGAAACATAATAGCTTATAGACGTACAGTTTTTCATATATGGAGGATTTTGCTCTTGATAAAAATTTTCAAGAATTTTTACTAAGCTAATATGGCTGCATTACTTTTATCTTCATACTCAAACAATTTATTAAAAGAAGATAAAAAAGATGTTCTCGTATTGGTTTTAAATTCTGGTTAAAATTGTTTACGTGTGTTGGAAAACTGTGTTTCCACTTTTTATACTTACTAAAACTATAGGATTCTTCAAAACTGCTAAGTTCCAACCATTTTTAGAAATGTTGTTTCTTTGTTGGTTTTTGATTTTTTTATCTATAACACTAAAATGCCATAATTTTTATGATAAATTAGTGTTTCGTTTTTGTGTTTAAAGTTCTCATCTAGACTAAGATAATCTGAAACATTGTACATCGGGGCTTTTCCTTATTATGCTTTTCTCCTTTGTTCTTCATTATTTTCGTAAACAATTCTAACTAGGTATAATCTAACTAAGTATTTGGGGGCACGGCAATGCCCATACCAAGTCTAGAGGTCACTGGTGTACCATCCTTTACAGGAAGCGTCTCGAGGCTATTTTCACTCCCTCGTAGCTTCTAATTAAGGACATAACAAAATATAATTTTAATATTAACTAAAAGATCTTGTTGAGCTAACTCATTCTACCGAATTTCCTATCTTTAACCAGTCACAGGTGCGTTTTGAGGTATAAAGGCTCAAAGTTGGGCAGTTTTGATACTCACTCATCCATACGTCTTAAATTTTTAAGACGCTTCCAACATTCGACACTTAAAATTTAGTGTGTAGATAAAGGTTAATATGAAAATCAATGAAAAACTGTAAAAATCTAACATTCTCAGTTCCTTCTACCTGATATGTTCTACCTAAATTGAATGCTAATCCTAACCTCAATTTTACGTATGAACAAAGAGACTAAATACTTAGAGGTAGTATAGCATGGACAGAATAGCACAGTAATAAGGGGTTTGGAAGTGAGACAACTTCCACTAGGTGCCATAACTGTACTTACCCCTACTATAGTCTCCCTGGAGAGAGACTAGATACTCCCCCACCTCTCTACAACCCCTATTGTAGCACGCACTCTACAAACGGCGGGTATTTTTCAGTGACGCCTCATTAAACCACTTTATTCAACACAGACAATTAAAGAATACATACAATAGATAATAATTCAAACTTATTTTAAATTTAATTTGTCTTAAATTAAGTCAAAATAGTGGTAATATAACCTAATATTTACGTAGGATTGCAATTATTAGGAAAAATAACAAAATGACGTCACCGATGTACATTTATGGCAACTGGCTACCCAAAAATTGATAAGAGCTGTTGTATCCTCCCTCTAAGTATGTATCTTTGCATATAAAGAAAACTTTTGACAACCAGCGCTACCTAGTAGAGCTCACCAAAACTAAAAATATCCAGAGTTTTATTTTGACATAGCATAACGTAATATTTTACGCAATTTATCTATTGTTTAATTGAAGAAGATGGTAATGATTAGTAATAAATAAGTGGTGTAATATGCTGTAACTCATTAATAATTTAAAAATTTCTTTGCGTATTTTTGTAAGGAATTATGTTCAAGCTTATAAAAAGGAATGAAATTTAACAAACACAAGCATATAAAAAGAGCCAAGTATAGCGTAAAAAGTTGTAAGATCATTGAGTAATCTTATTCGTAGATTCCCGCAATAATGCTTGTAAATATATGAGGTCTTGGCGGTTTCACTTCATGACTTGGCCGTTACGCAGCATATACACAGAAATGCATAATAAGCTTATTTAATGGGCTGCATTATAATGTATTAATGATTAATTATTATTATACTTAATTATTAATAATTAATAGCTTATTATGAGTGTACTCTATACAAGATGTTTAGTACCATACCACCTTAAGCTGCGTAATGGTCCAATCACAAAGTGAAACCGCTTTTCTCATGTATTTCAAAGCATTATTGGGAATCTATTACTTGACTTATTCAATGATCTCACAACTTTTTACGCTAGAATTTGCTTTTTTACACGTAAACATTATAATATAATTATTTTAAAATTCTATAATTAAATACAATTTTCCATCTAACATGATAATCTAGTTGTCTGTTATATCCATCGGTTTATTCTGCCATGCCAAACAATCCGATCTATAATTTTAATGAATTACGCGGGCGAAGCTACACAAAATAGCTTATCTGTTTCCCTTTAGCAATTATAATCAACATTTAGTTAGGTATTTTGTTATTAAACATAGAATTACTTGATGCAAATTATATTGATATGACAAGAGAGTTTGATTGATGTTGTATTATTAGTTTTGGTCCTCTATTCATCGAGTTACTTTGATGAATTAGTTGGACAATGTGTAATATTATTATGAGGGATGAATTTAGATTATTTGTGTCTGAAAATTAGTCTGAAGTTAATTCGACCGCTGTACTGACATTTAAATTAGTCATTAACTAATTTCTGGATTATATTGTATAAAATTATTTATAATGTTTACTAAATGTTTATTTGTTTTTGATTCGCGATCAATGGTTTAAGAATGTGAATAGAATATTTTTGTTACTGTACAGTGGTGAGTAAAATATGAAGAACAGAGAGAATATTTCGAATGAAATGGGACATTTTGTGACGTTAATTTTGTTTTTATTATACCAATAACTTTTTGACGCACCTAATACGCTTGGTATAGTACAGGAAAAAGACTATGTTGACAATAATGTTGCCAAGTCAAATTTTATAAATCTTTTATTTACATGTTTACCAAAGGACTTCGTTCCCTGACCAATTCGCGGGCCTTTAGCCAGCTCAGACGATGTCCTTTGGCTTGATTATTTTTTTGTATTATTTGTTGTTAAATTCCATTTTAGCGAATTTTCATAATGAAAATGACGCTTATGAGGTTGTTCGAATGACGGAAGTTGAGGGTGGAGTGAGTGGAATCAGTTCCTATTGGCTTCCTGATAACAAAAATATATGTCCGAAAAAGTTTATATTATATATATATATATATGTATATATATATATATATATATATATATATATATATATATATATATATATATATATTATATATGTATGTAAGAGTTTCTACCCTTTCGTATGGCGAACGATAACTCTCGAAGGCGTTCTCAAATTGAAACGAAACTTTGCAAATCCCGAGATGTTGAGGAGGTTACGAGGCCTATTGTTTATAAAAACATTATGACGTCATGAAAAAATTTTTTTTTGAAAACTTAAAATGGCTTTAAAACAAGGTATCTAGTATTTTGGTAGACGGCTAGCTGAATCGATTAAGACCAATTTCAGCTCAATCGAACTATCACAATGGCGCAATCGGTATACATATATATATATATTAATCTTGTATATATGTATACGTCTAGGTCAAAGACTCGTACGATATCTGTTGGGTTCAGTAGTGTTAGAGGGGGGGATATAGTATAAAAGAGAGACCTCTACCTCTTGCTCCATCATGGTAAGCCTACTGTCCCAGAGAGACAGGGCAAAAATGGCTTCCACTGAACCACGCCGAGCTAAGCAGACCCGTAAAGAGGAAGAACATCGAAGTAGTCTTTATATGGTCGAAGTTATTCTAAAACGAATGCGACAGTTTCAGCTCAATCGGACAATCCTAAGTGACGCAAACGGTATTTTTATTTTAAATTATCATGAATATATTTTTTTTCAACCTTAAGATTTTACTCAAATAAACAATTTGTTTACAAAAAAAATTTGACATTTTTCTTTAAATTTATAAACAATCATAAATGTAAGTAAGAGTTGAAGTTGTCTTTATATGGTCGAAGTCATTCTAAAACCATTGCGACCGGTTTCAGCTCAATCAGACAATCTTTTGTGACGGAAACGGTATTTTTATTTAAAAACAAAAATCATGAATAATATATTTTGTTTATAATGTTTCTTAATTTTAATATTATAGCATACTATTAATAATAGAGTATTAACAAAATCTCAATTAGTAAAATCAAGTTTGTGAGAAAGCCACTCAGGCCGCGAAAGCGGGCCTGTGTGGAGAGGGCTGTGAAAATTCGCTAGATACATGGCAAAATGCCATGTAACAAGAACAATAATGAAACAACACATAATACAAAACAACAACAATGTGGCCGCAAAGCGGCCACTGGAGGCCCCCGGGCCGCGAAGCGGCCGGTGGGCCGACGCCGCGGAGCGGACGAGGCGCGAAGCGCCGAGGCCGCGTAGCGGCTACGGGCCGAAGGCCCGTATTTCTATGTAACGCTGTGGAACCTCTTTTTATTATTAAAAAGAGATGATTAAGCATCTTCAATCTAAAAAAAATATTTAATGATTTTTCAGTTTTTCGCCTTCCCAGGCGAACAGTTCGTCCGATTGATCAGGTCCTTAATTAAGTCATTGACGAGATACAATTATTTCGTTACATTAGGTTTCGAGGTGTCTATTTGCTTGTGTTTCTTGCCAAATTTCGTCACGATCTAAAAAAGTTTAAGATAGTTATTATCGGATAATGGAACGTGTTTGAACTCTTACATACACGTTCCATTATCCGATAATAACTCTCTTAAACTTTTTTAGATCGTGACGAATTTGGCACAAAACACAAATATATATATATTATATATATATATTATATATATATAATATATATATATATATATATATATAATATATATATATAATATATATATATATAATCAGGTGGAACATTTCAGATGTACCAGTAAATCATGGAAACATGTTCGTCCAAAAATGGTCTCTATAGTTAATTGACTCACGCGATTTCAAAGTTATATTTCAAAGTTTGGTAGTTATGGTAGTTACGTGGTTACTAGTTTTATGGTAAATATTACCTAAACGTGGTAATTTTGTTACAAATTATGGTAACTTAAACCGGTAAATTAGAGTATACAACAATATTGAATGTTTTTTAGAATGCATTAAAGATAAAAACAATTGTTATCTATAAAGAATTTTCTTGACTTTCACTGAGCTATTGTTTAACACACATAATAAAGTTTTGTTCAAAAATACAATTATTTTTTTGACAATTGATGTTTATCTGAGCAAAGTATTGGTAGTTTATATGATGTCACTTAGGTAAGGTTTACTGGAACATTTCCAAATATTGCGTTAGTCATGATAATATGATATAGGCTCTTTTAAATTATATATGCTTCATATATAATTTATGGCCTGAAACTAATGCCTCTTCTTATGATATTGTAACATACAACTCATAACATATTATGACTACATTTAAATGCTTATAGGATATTAAAAAAATTATAGGTTTATTTCGTTTTAACAAATTGCTTATTATAGAATATTTTATTTCTCTTAAAGTACTAGCTACCAATTTAAAAATTTGAAATGAACGCAAAGTAAAACTAACGTGTATATATGTATATATATATATATATATATATATATATATATATATATATATATATATATATATATATATATATATATATATATATATATATATATATATATATATATATATATATATATATATATATTATATATATATATATATATATATATATATATAAGAGTGTGTGTGTATACGTTGGAAAAGTGTTGTGTACACTTTACAAATCCAAAACCAAATTTTTATCATAATCATCAGTTTCTGGCTCATTTATGACGTTTAAGTTCAATTTCGATGCTGTCTGAAGATTAAAATAATAGTAAATCAAATATTTATCGTGTGGAACATTTCAGATGTGCTCCATTGAAACCATAAAAATGAGGTTAAAATATAATCCTAGGTTTTTGAAAATGGGCTCTTTTCCTCTAATAAACCCATTCTTGTGAGTTAAACATTTATAGTGTTTAACTCTTTTAGTATAATGTTATTGCATTGCATTCAGCAACTATTAAATACATTTATGCGATCGAAGCAAATCTTAGATTACATAATATATCACTTTATAATCGACTAATTTACGTTTTTAAACATTGCAAGGCGAGCAAAGCAACTTGAGTCTACTTGTACGAATCAATTCTGCTGCAAGTGGTTGTTTCATATAGGATTTCAAACACAGATAATTTTTCTTTATACCATTAGCGATATTTATTTCACTCCTCAATGTTTTACATTATTATTTTCTATATGAATGAGGATGCATTGTAGCTGCAACAACCTTTATTTATTAAATGTCTAAGATTTAAGTTACCAAGTCTTACGTTGCCCAAATTATCTGTCCTTATGTGCGTCTTTTATCGTCATAGGTCCCATTATGTTGATGCTAGAGAGTTAAAACTTTGATCCTCTAGATATACAAGTAAATCAAAAAATATGAAAGTAGCGGAGTGGCCTATGTTTTATAATTAATATGGACGCTTAACTCTTAATTGGACATCTTGCATTTGGTTGTTTTTTATTTGAGTTTAGCATTCAATTTAAATTTTTCCAACAGTTCTACGAAAACTTCAGGAATTTCCTTACGTTACACAAACCTTATCCTTATAGGACTTATGTCAGTGAGAGTAAGGAAATATTTATCAGGACATGCGTAGTATCCTGCTCCACTTCTTAACTATAAGAACTACTATAGCGGTTATTAAAACCGCCATTTGGAGCAAAGTTGATTGTATAAAAAAGTAGCGAAGCATGCATATTTACTTCAAGTTATATAGTAAGCTTCCAATGTCCAAATACAATGGCCTACATTAGTAGGCGAGTTTAAAGCCTACTAATGCTTATGAGCCTCTCAGCATATGTGTCCTTTCTTTTAATAAAACACCCAAGTCTCTCCACATATAATATTTATTGACAGAGCCAGCTTTCAACCTTTCGGTCATCATCACTGATGATGACCGAAAGGTTGAAAGCTGGCTCTGTCAATAAATATTATATGCGGAGAGACTTGGGTGTTTTATTAATACTGTATACTTCACTTGCGCTTCTTCTTTGTCTGTCCTTTCTTTCTTTGGTTTGTACTTTAAAATGGTCTTATTAAAAAAATCATCATATAATGATTACCATGGTCTAAAATAATGCTAATTCTGATCAGAGCAGCTGTTCAGTCTAGACTTAGTTTGACCCACTAACCCAGCTAGCCTGTTTTTATTAGTTCCATTCAAACTGAGTATTGAGTATATTTTTACACACCACAAGGGTTATGCTTATAATTTATTATTATTTATTCTATGTATATTTTTAGTATCCAAAACAACCCTCAATTTATTATATTATAAATGTACATAATAAAAATACTATGAAAGCTGAGCATTTAAAATGTGGTAGTATATTGTATTCATTATTTTATCTTATATTTTCTGCAATGTTTTTATTTGCAAATTTATTTTTAAATTGTATTTGAGAAATAAGAATTATGTTTGAGTGATGTAAGAATGTTTTGTATAATTCTTAAAATCCAAATATTTAATTTTATTTTTAGAGTTCTTAATAATATTTATTCAAGATAAACGAATTAATAGAATTTTGTTCTGATCGCATCCAGTTTTCTTGTGTCAAAATATAAGATATGTTGCGAGTGCATTGGCCCCTAGGTTATTTTAGAGCCGGGGGGGGCTGATAGGTAGAAACTAAAAACTGATCAAATGATTGCGGTGCCAACTATTGTCTTAGAGATGTTGTACACTTTCACTGCTAAATTAAATCGAATATATTCTTTTTATTTTCAAAATGTTATTTTGTGCCAATTGAGCCTATTCATTATACTTCATGGTGGTCCAAGTATTTTGCGATTTGTCAAAATGTGAGATATTTCGTTCCACCGACTGACAATGTATTTTTACAAACTCCTTAACATGATATATTGTTGTTGAAAAGGTGGTCTGAAATCATGACGTCATAAAAAAATAGGTTATACAATATCATCTGCGTAGAAAATTTCTAATTAATACGGCTACTAAATGCCGTATTAGCATTTTTCTAAGGAGATGAAAATGTATAACCTATTTTAATTGGCTAAAGAACATTTTTAATATCATATATTTTTTTTATATGTTTCCTGAAGTTTTCCTTCCAATTATAGAATGAGTTTCTGTTGAGACTCACTTCAAATTAATTTAAAAAATATTCATTCTCGAAATTTTATGGACCCTACAGTCTTAATAACTGCCTCATTTTTTGTGAGTCAAATTATTATGACTTATTTTAATTAGTTTAGGTATTAGTGTAGAAAGATCTCCGAATCGATTTTGCTATTTATTTTTATCGGTCTTCTTCTGTTACCTAGGGATTCTAGACCTCACTACGTATCATTATTAAAAGCAGGGTTGTTTTTTAATATTATTATAATTGCATGTCTATAATTTAAAGCAAATCCAATGACTAGGGTTGACTCTATTTTCCAAATAGAAACGATTAAACTTAGCATGTAATAGTTAAAGAGAGGGAGAATAGTTAAAGAGTGTGTATGAGAGAGAAAGAGGTATCCACCTTTTTAAAAAACTAAACTCATTACAAATCATTGCGGGTATAGAGTTAACAGCCAAACAGTGAACAGTGCTTGTAAACCTTACAAAAGCTGTAAAAAGTTTTTTTTTAAGTCTGGCTAGTAATTAGCCGAACTTATTTAAGTGCATTCTATTCACCTTAGAAAGGTGTTGCTATTATACTTTGCAAGGATGTAGTAGAATTTGTATTAGGGTCCTTGAAACCCTTATCCCTCCTCCGACTAACCTGCATTTGTTTACACAAACATATTGTCTATCATTAGAAGGCGAAGGGCAGAATTTGTAAAAGTCTACGTTTTAAAGAGTTTTTCTCTACTGACCTGGAAACCTTTAAAGGTCCTTTACGTAACGACCTACAAATTTTAACTTAGAAAATAGTCTTAGAGTTTTCTTTTAATAAGGTTAATGAAGATCTAACAATGCTTAGTTTTCTCTTGAATATCATTGACTTTGAACATTCTTTATTTAATTGGATATTTTAGTGTTAAAAATAATTGAAAATTGACTTCATCGAACTGTTAAAAATAAATTATTTAATTTTAACTTTTAAAAATGGTAATTTTAATTACCATTTTTATTAATTCTCTTGTTTTTGTTTATCAATTTGAAATTGTATAAAAATAGTATATTTACTATGATTTATATTTACTATCGATTTACTATTATATTTCAATCGTAAAATCAAATTTTAGCGAATTTCGTTTGAGGAACAAATTGTGCCACTTATAGCGGGAGATGGACTAAGGAGTGTCCATCTAAGAATTCAATTCAAATTGAATTCTACTGATAATTCTGGCAATGTCCGTAAGCCCTTAAAATTAGTAAAATGTAATAATATTAAATTATGGCCGCCAAGTTAATTTTTTGAAATTAAGAGCTTTTTAACAATATTACTTGATATATTCTTTTTAACTTAATTTTTTTGGCTTCGTTATTTTTCCTATCATTTTTAAAATTTTGATTATGAAACATATATCTTTTCTTCCAATACTTTAAGAGATTTAAAACGGTATTTAACACGATTTTTTTGCTCAAAATGTTTTTTATTATGTCCGCTATGTTGACCGCCATTTTAAAATTATTTTTCGGAATATTTCCAAGATCTATACAGCTCTGCCACATTGTTAATTCTACATGTATACAAACTTTTATAAAAAATGGTTAATTGTTATCGCGCAATTAATAAATCGGCAGTTATCGCGACACATACAAACAGTCATACGCGCCGTCCCAATCTTCTGAAATGTAAGAACTCACTTACGTTCGTTTAAAGAACTCACGTTCATTCAAAAAATACCGATGTGAATTTATTTTATTGGATAAGCGTTACTGAATCTACACTAACAAGCAAAAGTAAGTTGCTAAACTTTACTAACTAGCCACTCTAATGAGCTATTTCTAATAATGGGGTCTAATGAGCCATTCCTATGGTATGGCTCATTTCATGCATTTCTTGCGTTTTTTTTCAAAGGAAATACGCTAAATCGTTTTAATCCTATGCATAGTTTAAACTTGAATTTATGAAAATAAAATTATGTAAAAAATAAAAATAGTTTTGTATACCTTTCTTAATTAGCATTCACGTTTTATTAGATATTTTTGAAAAAAAGAATTAAAAGTCGAAAAATTACTGGTTTGGTTGGTTTCTTTTTTCTTGGTTTTCTTCCTTGGGAGTTTAGAGGCTTAAATTTTTCTTAATAATTACAATTTCACGTAAATACTACATTATTTTTAGACTATTTTGTCTTACATTAAGTAAAAATAATTTAAAATAAGTTGTAATTAATATCCATATCGCATATATTCTGTAGTATCTGTTTTGTATAAAGTGATTTAATGTGATGTACCCCGGTACATTATAAATGTTTGCTCCGATAGAGGTTTTGGAGGGGGGGTATAGGGACTGTCTAGTCTTCCTCTTGGACGCTCTAGTAGGAGTAAGTACAGTTGTTGCATCCAGTAGAAACAGTCACTCTTCCTCTGTCAACTGAACCCCTCATCACTGTCATATTTCACCTAAGTCCTCCCTTTAAGTTCCTAATTGTGTTTAGTAAATAATGCTCATACTCAACTGGAACTTGCTGATGTCAATATACTTCTGTCTGATTTTGAACAATTTATTTTAATAAAAAAATTGGGACAATGTACTCCAAATACAGGTCGCTTCGCTTTTCCCAGTGGTCATCTATTGGGTAAGTTGGTAGTGCTACTTAGCACTTGTAATAAAATCCCCCGTACCAAGTTTCGTTTTAATACAAGTATATCCAAGATGTTTGCTTGATCATAAAATATTAACAGCATCGAGCGTGGTCAGTGCCTGGATGGGTGACCGCTGGGATTGAAAAATGTATATTTTCTATCGAAGGACGAGCAAAGCAAGTCCACATTTTTTAAGGTCCAAACTCCTGTAATATTCGGTTTTTGTCGATTTTTATTAAGGAGCATCGAGCGTTTTGGAAGCAGATGGAAGGTTACATATATGATCTTTCTTGTGTTAGGATGAGTAAAGAGGGACCGAAGATGTACCAAATTATAAATTAGGTGTTTTTCGCCTAACGAGTCCGAAGTGAAATGAAGTGTTTTAACGAAGCAAGCCTATATTAGTAATAGAGTGAGGAAAAGTTCCGAGGTATAACCCGCACCATTTTTTGTCAGTAATCATACAATCAGAAAACCTGCACCTTAAAATAGCCGAGAATCCCCTATATACAGATTTTATTTTATACAACAAATAACATGATTACATATAAATAATTACAGTTTATTATCATGGCTCATATTAGAAATATTGCATGAAGTAGCATATATGAAATAGTAGACATTACTTAGTCCCTGCAGAATAGCGTGTACTTTAATTTTTAAATTATTATTTTGTTAGGTTAAAGGTCATCAACATTACTTTATTTAGTTAATTTTGAAATACGTTGCTCTTTTACTAATAAAATTATTAATTATTTTTTGTTATTATAATATTTACTTTTTGACCTTTATAAAAAATATAAAATAAAGAATTGTAAATGAACAGTCTCATGATTATTACTTCTAAAGGATGTGCAAGTGACATGTCGTTTTAATGAAAAATAAATTAATTTCGTAACCTCATAGGAGATATATTTTTTAATTCTTTTATCTTTGTACAAGTTTTACTGCTATATGCTTATTTAACGTTTTCTTTTTCTAAATTGATTTTGATTTTTTTTTTGTTTCAGGTAAGGGCTACTTTCGTTATGCATTACTTTTTTATTTTAATGCAATTCTAATCTCTGTCTATAGATACATGCATTATCTCCATATCAGGTATTCCTCTCATGTTTAAAAACTATTTAATTTGTTTCTTTTAATAATAAAACTATAAATAAAAACCACTTTTTCCCTATTTATAAAATGAATGTTGCCTGATTAGGATCTTGCTGATTATTAGATGCCCAAATTATTATTTTAATATTAAGTACAGTTAAATACAACTATTCTTAAACTGTTACTAAATAACTGATTTTTTTATCAATCTTTTTACATTAATTATTATCATTGAGTATTTATTTTCTTTTTTTAGTAAATTTCCTATAGATCAAATTCGATAATAGTATTATCGAATTATGGTGGAAGTCGAACCTTGGAGCATGACACAAATCCGAATCAAAGGTCCCTGATCATGTTAAAAATACGTGTGTATAATATATATAATATATATATATATATATATAATATATCACACTTCGTTCTTCACACTTCTTTCTAAACGCTTCTTTTGAACGAGTAAATACGTTTTAATCAAGCTTGGTATAAAAATCAACCTTAAAGAGGGCACGAACCCTATTGAAAGCACGTTGCTGACGTCATTATCCCGATTTGCTGAGTCATAGAAATGTAAAAAAAACAGTCAAATTCAAGGTTATTTTTTGCCGCGAAAAAGATCCTTATTTGTTATTGGACCGCTGAATCGAATGAAACCGGTTCGAAGTCAATACGATCGCTTGATGTCACCAAAAAGTTTAAAAAAACATAATAAATTACCGGAAACCAAAATTACGGTCGATGAATAATAAATTTGAGTAAGATGACGTTTTCAATCATTTGTTGAGGCTGAATCGAAACAAAACCAGTCCCGAGTCAATTCGATCAATTAAAATGACCGAAAAGTCGAAAAACGGTGGTCAATAACTGGAAAACCTAAAATACTGCTGGTAAACAATAATAATTTGTTGTTATTGTTAAAATGTTACTTGATAACAACTGCTTTATGTTTATCAGTTTTTTTTCAATACACTAAAATCGGACTGGGAGCATTTCTACTTCTTTAAAGAGTATATTTCGACTGACTCAAGGCATACTCAGGTCCGCAAACAGAAATAAATATGTTAAGGTAAGATCGTTAGGATAATTTAATTAAGTCTACTTATATCAATTCAACGCATAACATCTCAAATTATAACTATACACTGGTATTATTACCATTACAGTTTCGGGATATTATGTGCCAAAGTAGCCTTAGTGGATAGTTAGATTATCCTAATTGTTTTAATTGTTATTCTTTTTGTAGACATGAGTATGCCTGGGTTTAGTCGAAATATAGTTATTTATAGAAGTAAAAAGTTATTATTCCCAGTCCCATCTAGTGTCTTAATACAATTTTTACAAATGATATAAAATAGTGACTGATACTAATAATATTTTTTATCAATCTTTTTATAATTATTATTTCCTTAAAGTACACTTATATTTCCATTTTTTATTTACTTATATTTCCGTAACATTTTATTAAACATAACAAAACAAATTATAAACTTTTTACTCTTGGTAGAAAAAATTATGAAGTCAAAAAAAGTATAAAAGAAAATAAAACATTTTGTTCAAGTTGAATTATTTAAAAGGTTCATCCATGAATATAAACAAATATGTCTTGCAAGGTAAAGAGGTAATAGAGTTTAAATCCAGTTGTCGTGAGTTAGAGAACATCTCGTCTGACAAGGGTACCAGTCCTTACCTTATGTCTTTGTCCTGCATTCAGGAAAAGCCCTTATTCAACATTTATTATCTCGTGATCTACGGCCTTTTATTCAGGCAAAAAGTTGTAAGAAGAAATTTATTTTGTAAAAAAAAACTTTATTTATTTATTTTTAATATTCTAACCCTTTCTTAGACTTTGTTTGGTTAGGGTCGGTTTTGTTAGAGTTTAATCTTTGAATTTATATAAAGTTTATTGGTAACAAATTGGGACATTACGAAGGTAAATTTATTCATTTTGAATTGCTGCATACTGTGCCGTAACACAATTTTATTTGCGGAAGTTTATTTGTTTTATACAAATGATTGTACTCAAATAAACTTATTTAATAGTTTCTATCAGAGAATTGAGTTTATCCTGGTTATGTTTTATTTAACTTTATTTAATTTTAAACATAAATTAGAAAATAAAGAAAAATTGGATAATTCGCTAAAATACAAGCTTTTTCCTCATTTAATGATTTATCAGTTATCTAAGGCTTTATTTGTAATTTTAGATCTGAATATTTTTTGTTAATCAAGCGAAGAGAAAATGACTCTGGAGTTTTCCTTGTATTACGTCTATTAGGGTGATTCCTTGTATTAATGTACGAGAGTATTTTAATGTCACATTTTTAAATTAAACACGATTTTTTATTTTGCTTATTCACATGTTAATTTAAAAATTGTGGTTCCTCGGAACTTTTCCTTATCACATTTCCTTATCTCTTCTACCTCTGACTCGCTTCGCTTGTCCTCAGAATATTATAATCACCATTTATACTGCAACACGACCTCTGACTTGCTTCGCTCATCAGATAGTAAATTCATTCCTTTCATTTCCCACAGTCACCCATCTAAGCTCTAACTTCGCTCGATGCTGCTTAATTTTTATGATAAAACACAAATAATAGATATACTTGTCGTATTGAAACGAAACTTAGTGTACTTATTTATTACGTAAAGGTATACTTGTACTGAAATTCAACTTAATCAAATTTTGTACAACTTTTTATAAAAGTACACAAGTCATTCGATAAAACTTAAACTAATGCCAATGATGAGATGAAACTTGGCTCACATTTTAGTTTTATACATAGTTACATAAGTGTCAAATCTCAAATTGATCGCACTTTGCGACATTTTTCCGCGTTTTATGATTTTTCAAATTTGGGCTGTCATTATTGTTGGTTAATGACGTTATAAATAATATTTTCTATAGCACAACTACATCTCTAAACTGATTTTTGTACAAAGTTTCAACTCTCTAGCATAAATACACTGGGAGCTACGATTATAAGAGATATACACACATACAGAGAGACAACTTAGTTAAAACCACTCAGGAGGCCTTAAAACACCTAATACGGGGACATCCCTCTTTTGAATTTTTTGCAAACACTATACTTTTCCTACATACTTGCGGTATGAATAAGGAAAAGTAAAAATCTGGTACGGTGTATCTTTTCCTTTTAACATAGGTTTCGCTACGTTTATCCTCACTACTTTGGACTTGCTTCGCTCGTCCTCAAAACATAAAATTACCAAATTTATACAGCTACATGTCTTAGGACTCACTTCGATTTTATTAAGTTGGAAAATACATTTGTTTTATAGTAGCGTTCACCAATCCAGACACTAACCTTGTTTGATTCTACTTAACTTATATGATCCCACAAAATCTGTGATATACTTGAATTGAAACTGAACTTTGACTTAATTTGATTGTTTTTATATTTTTTTACGAAATTATAAAAAAAAAACATATGCAATGTCATTCGATAAAAATTGAACTTGTGCTGGTAATGAGACAAAACGTTCCACATTTCTTGGTCTTATATATGACTACGTAAGTTCCAAATCTCAAATAAATCTATACATTTTTTTTCATTTTATGCTATGAATTTTCGAGAGATTTGTTAAGTTATATTTGCTGGTTAATGACGTCAAATATAAATATCTATAAATTCGTCTTTATGTCTAGCAGCGATTCTACTATTATTGTTGTTTATAATATGTTTGTCGCTTCGCATGCCTGTGGCTCAGCATAGTTTCGTGTAATTAAAATTGCTATATGAAAAGAATATAGCAAGGCTTAGGTAGGTGCAAAGTTTTTTGAACCTAAAAAATGCAAGAAATAATAAATTAAATTTTAGTGACTTTTTATTCGCGATATCTTAAAACGACGTAAAACATTGGTATCTTGGTTTTTATACTCTCTATTTAGGCCTCTTACAGGAAAAACTTTTAGACGGAAAATATTCATCGCCAGTTTTTTTAACTGCTATCTGAATGCTAATGAATTACTGTGTAATTAGTAGCAAGTACATTCACGGCGCAAATCCTCTCCTTTGAATTGTTCTTACTTTTATTTTAAAATTATATTTAAAATTTCTTACTAAGAATTTTGACAGTTTTATTAAATGATAAAGAGAATAATAATAATAATGATTATGTAAAAAATAAAGAGTCCCCGATAACTTTGTTTTTTTTTTACAAATTACGCAAAGCACTTTCTACTTAACTAGAGGCCATCATCAGTCTCTTGTTCTTGTGAGGCCATATCATTCTAGCGCTTTGCTTAATTTGTATATAAATAAAGTTATCAATGGATCGACTCTTTATTTTCTTTAAGATTGACATTATTAAAGTCCATCTTAGAACTAAATTATTGTTTATTTTTTTATTATTTATTAATACAATAACGGGCAAAATTACCCTTTTTACAAAAATTACAATTAAGAAAAATTAAATTAAATAAAAATTGCACACACAAATAAAATTTTTTTATACATTATAAAAATTATTGTTTAGTTTTTCTCTTTGCCAGAATAAGCCCTATAAGTATACCTTAGTGTATTGAGAGTTTATGTACCTTAACATCAACTAGAAATATTGATTAATGTGTTGACAGACAGTAACTTAAGAGTTTTACACTGTTTTACGTAACTTAGTTTTATTGCAGACTTACTAGATACCGAGTAAGTCAATTGTTTTTTATGATGTTAACATTGCTTTGATTTGTTTTAACAGATTTTTTATAAATACGTTGAAAGTATTTATAAATAAGTAAGTGAAAATAAATATTACAATGGCACGGAATAGAATAATATATACATACAAACATATATATATATATATATATATATATATATATATATATATATATATATATATATATATATATATATATATATATATATATGTATATATATCTGTGTGTGTGGGGGGTGTGTATGTATAAAATTTTTGCTTCTTTTAATTAAAAGTATTATGGTTTATCTACCATAAAGCTCGCTTCAGTTGCAATTAAAATGCTCTTAGTGCGTTCTGAAATTGAGTGTTTCATAATGTTGAGTACTTTTTTATTTAAACACTTAAGTGCATAAAAGTCAAACAAAATTTAGGAAAGAAAGGAAAAAGACACTGGAATACGACCTAAAAGAAATATGCTATAAAACTTTTAGAAATAAGCAAACATTACGATTTCTTAAAACGACTTTTTAAAATTAAAAAATTTTATGAGAATTTCTTGTATTGTTGAGAGACATAAAAATCAGATATAATCCATAGAGGGTTGTGGGGGATCGTATAGAATCTAGAGGTATTTGAGGAATTTTATAGAGCTACTTATGAGAAAATTTGACAGTAAATCTAAAATAATTGAAACATTTGGAGAGATTTTAACGTTAATCCATATCGGATAAGACTTTATGTCAAAGTGTATGTTTGTGTTGTGGTCTGAGATGGGTCAGGGGCCGTGATGGAGGTGAGGAGTTAGAGGCGGTAGAGTAGGGGTGGTTGCGTGCCGGGGGTGGCGGGGGAGACCGGCTCCTTCAGTACCATTCAAGCCTCCGGCCATGGCTGACGTCGAGGTTCAGATGTTTACGACCACCGAAAGGAAGGTGAGAAAGGTGAAGAAAACATCAACTACGAAGCGACGAGAATCTTCCGATCACGGCGAAGTGACCATAACAGAGGTCGAAGGAAAGGAAAATCAGCTTCCCTACAATGAGGGGTATGTCGCGGGCCTTCCCTTTTCAAATGAGAGTACTTTTATAATGAAATTATTTCGTACCTTTCAATTATTATTGTACCTTTAAATGCTATCCTTTCTATTCCTTATCAATAGGCTTTGCCTCGCTCTCTTATTTCTAACTTTATGTAAAAAATTACATCTTTTTCTCCTCAGTGCAATCTAAATTTAGGACTTATTTTTAATCAAAAAAATTATTTCAATTTAATTATTTTAATATAAAGAGCAAAGGAATGTTTAAATCTTGCATGTAACAAAGCGTATACCTATTAGTAAGTAAACACTGTATAAAGTGTACAAAACTGTACTTGCTGACTCACTATTGTGTTCTTTTAACTTTGTATAGAAGTAGTGTTATTAGATTCCTCTGTAGTAAAATTGTAGTGAATTAAACTAGATATAAAGTTGCATGCGGCAAGCCTTCTGTAGGTTAAATAATTCAGATTTATAAATCCCTTTTAGTTGTGTATGATGAGTCCCTTACCTCATTGGCCTGCCCATACCCCACTCCGAGCACTAATAATAAGGTAAACCATACTGTCATATTATTGATGTTGTACTAATCAACATTTATGTGCATTTTTATTGTGCTAACAAATATACTACAAAGTTTGACTGTGATCTAGTTCTGCCATCTATGTGTGTGTGTGGGTTGTTCAGCTAGGATCATGGCACATTCTGCGTGTGGAATGTTCAACTAGGTACTCTATTCGTTATGTGCTTTATTTTGCTAAGTATTCCTCACATTGTGTGAGGAGTGATCAGCTAGGTACTCCACACATTATGGGGCATATTCAGCTAGGTACTCCAAACATACTGTGTGTGGAGTGTACAGCTTGGTACTCCAAACATATACAGTTGTTGTATATTTATTGTTGTTGTTGTTATTGTACAGTGTACACAGCTAGTTAATCCACATACGCTATGTACTAGTCACTTTGTTGAACAAAATCCTAAAACCGTAAATTTACTTCTTATACCAACAATTCAAATTAAATTAATAACTATGAACACTAAAAAAATCTAGAACATTTTAATCATATTTGATAATGCAAAAATTTGCCAAGTTTTCAGCCAACTGGCACAGGCTAAGGGAGGATGTGGGCGGACCGTCTATTTTGGAATGCTTTTAATGATATACGATCGGACATTTGGTACTTCGCTTATAACATATTTTGGCATGGGTCTTTTAAAAAAAGAAATCTCAGCTTTGTCATTTTCAAAATTATTTTTGTATCTTTAATAATTTTTTATTTTTTAGGTTAGAATGATATTATAAAATTCTTATGCCAATTTTTTTAATAGTTAAGTAGAGCTATCGTCTTACCTTCTATTATTTTTTTTTGTAAACAATAGTTCTTATAGTACATTTTTTTGTATATTTTTCAAACCTATTGTCATTTATCATAAATTTATTGGTCATTTCAGCTTGAACAATAGTGGAACTAATAAATGAATCTCTTTGTTTATAAGAGAGAAAACAGTCTGAGATACACGGCTCTATATTCTGAATTGATTAATGTCACCACAGACAATACTTGGAAGCATAAATAAATTAACCGTTTGATTTTCTTATTTTTAAGTATGATTTTCAACTTCGTCGTATTTACATTTTATTGAACATTACATTGTTTAAATTTGACTATACATTAAATTGTTTACATTTTACTATTTATTACGTTGTTTACATTTAAATATACATTACATTGTATACATTTTACTATACATTACATTGTTTACATTTTACTATACATTAAATTGTTTACGTTTTACTATTCATTACATTGTTTACATTTTACTATACATTACATTTTACTATTCATCGAACAGAAATTATTTGAATAAAATTAGTAGTGTTATTAATGTATGACCTATGAATGTTTTACTTATAATAAAATAAAAATTCATTATTATAACTGATTTTACTTTCTAAGAAGTCTGGACTATTCTAAAATTGGTGGTCACAAAATTTTATTTTATAAATATTTTTACTCTAAATGATCCTCATCTGGGGTTCTAAAAATGTGGCACTCGTACCTCTGGGGTTCGCAAAAGGCTTTTAGGGGGTGCTATTTTATTAATTATTCGGGGCTAAAAAAAAGTTATTATTGTGTCAAAAAGGATGACGTTTATATTTTTCTTTTCTGACTCTGTCTTATCTGTACTACAGATAAGACAGAGATATACGTACTGGATAGTATACCAGGGACTTATTCTATCTGTAAAGGAAAAAGGATATTAGTCCCAGTCCCCTAAATATATATGTATTATAAATTATACGGTAGTGCGCCATATACTGTGTTGGATGGTTGATAGTACGTTGTGACATAACGTTTGAGAACCCCTGGGCTCCGTTTCACGAAAGCACAAGTCTTGTATAGGTACTACAAGTAAAAAGCGACAAGTTTACTAATAATTGTAAGAAATTTGTTTTACTAATGTACAAGTGTAGACTGGTAATTACTAGAGATTTTCCTAAATTTTTATTAAAAAACACTAGTAGGTTACAAGTTTTAACTTAGATTTCCTTGAGAATCGCGCATATTTGTGTCAAACTCCAATCAAATTTGATTATTTCCTACAAATCTTACAAACTATTGTACAAAAACAACTTGTAACTACAAGTGTCAAAATTAAGCGTTTCTCGAATATCATTACAATTTATTGTAACCTTCAAGAATTTTGTAAACAATGTGTTAAAATATTATTAAAACCCAGTTTCATTCGTATAAGTAAATTATTTCGATTGCAATTATTTCTAATATGCAAGAAGTAATATTTATAAAATGTTTTATAAACTCATATTGAGCACTAACTAATAAACTTAAAGTTGGCGATAAAAACTAAGTTTTATATTAATATAATGAACTTGTAACTCAGTCTACCTAGATTTGGACATGGGTAGAAATTTTACAAGTGAATGTTTCAAGTAATTGTAATAGACAAGAAAATGTTGTTTATTCAATAGAAAAATGTTACAAATGTACAAGTGTATCCTTGGTAACACCTGTACATTTTTTATTACAAGTTCTTTTTTTACAATTTTTGTAACTACATGATTTGTACTTTTGTGAAACGGGTCCCTGCTATAATAAATTTTTCCCGAAATGTACTTTTAATACATACTTATCTTTTATAAGTAAACTTGGCTTTATTTAATTAAATAAATTTTCAACTCTAGTCGGTTGATTTTTAGTTTTCACTTAAGTTTTTAATCTTTGATTGTTGGTCTCTGTTGTTGTTCTTCTGTAAGAGGGAACACTGTGATTGTAAAATTGTATACAAGCTGTCTGTAGTAGCTGTCAGCTCCTACAGATATTAAAAAAGCAAAGAGAATTTCTGTTTCTATAGTTATGGATGTGTGGATGTATATGCACTTTTTTTAAAGTTTCAGTCCTCTACGACATTCTAATAGAAGATCCCTTGGGGCGATTTTTTTTTCAAAATTAGTCTGAAAAAAGAGGACGCAGAGGTCTAAAATTTGGATTGTCAGATTCAGCACCGAAAAAACTTAATTAAACCTATTTCTAGCTGAAGTTTTACTGAAAGTGGGTATACGGTGTTTTGGGTCCCTATAAAGGGCGTGAAATATCATAGAAGTTTAATATGTGGATTTTCGGATTCAGCTCCCACAAAAAATATTTTGCCCTTTTAAAATTTTAAAGCTCTAAGCAATTTTGGTGGACGGGCGAAACTTGTGTCTAAACATCCCGAAATAAAAATCATGACCTAAATAGAATATGCAAAAAAAAAGAATTTCTATATAACTTTCCTGGTACACCTACATTGTTTGCAATAAACCACACTATTAATATTTGATTCAAAATCAAATTCTATGAAAGATAAAATGGATATATATATGCTTTTCTTGGAAATGAAACAAGCAACCATAAAATTTAAATTTGCAAGTATTTTAAATGTTTTAAATTATCAGCTTTTTAATGTCATATTAAAGACAAAAAATGTTTAGTCTTATTAGCCCCGCTTTTAGGGCAATGTCAGTTCTTATTACTTCAGAAGTACATATCTGCCACAGCTTAATGTAATAAATTGACTTCGCTGTTTTAAAATGAAATGATTTATTGATTTCAGTGTGAGCATCAAAGAGCATAGTGAATGCTAAAATAGTTTTAAATTAAGGAAGAAAAGAAATATAACACGATTAATTTTAAAAGGATGATAAAGGAGATTTTTTTACAATTTTGATTCTTTTATTCTTAGAAATATACAAGGAAAGTAAAAGGAATTTTATTTTTATATTTATACCATCATTATATAGTTTTTATTGAGTAAAAAATAATAATTTTGATTTTATTTAACCTTTGTTAATATTACTTTTTTTTAAATGGTTTTATTTCTGTGTAAGAACAAACCGGTAATGTGTCTCAACCCCCTCCCTCTTTAAGAAGTGTTTAAAAATATTTATCTGTTGCTTCTTTAATTGCATTTCTTTTGAAGGAAAGCGATTAAGAGCCAATTTTTGAAGATTGTAGTGTTCTTTAAATCTGCGTTACTAAAATTAATTATAAAATGTGTTTATTTCAAACATATGTAAAATTCAGTGAAAAACATTATCCTATTTCTTTATTTAAATATGAGGGTTTTATGTGCTAAATTCTAAGATCCACCCTCAATGCATCCAATTAGCTATTAGAAATTTCTTTTAAAACAAATCTATTTTATGACGCACCTGTTATTAGGTGAGTCATATGTGCTTTTTTACAATTATACCCTGGTTATATTGAAAAATTGTGTTTGCTTTAAAAGTTCGACCATGATTTACTTGAATCATACGTTTCACACACACACACACACATATATATATATATATATATAATATATATATATATATATATATATATATATATATATATATATATATGTACGAAATTTTTGTGTCATAGACTTTTCTGTGGGGACACAATAACTTCCGAACGATTTCTTGGATCAAAATGAATTTGATAAAAAAATCAACCGTGTTAATGTCCCGAAACCTTTGTTTATGAAATATGTGTGACTTTTTCAACCACAAAAATGGACTCACAACCATATCAAAAAAATCACAAATCTTTACATACTTTTTAGATTGGGCTGAAATTTGTTTCGCATATATAACTATGTGTAGTTCTGAAACATAGAAAGTTTCATTGTATTCTCTATAGTATTTCCATGTTATTGATTGACATAACAAATTACGTCAAAACATTACGTCATTGATTGACATAATGCAATCAAATCCACGTTTTTTGACTAATACATTTAAAAATCATGGAATATGCAACCATGTGGCTGCGTAGCGATCTCCAGCGCCGACAACGCGAAGCGCTAAGTTGACTTACCTAATAATCTTGATTACTTTGAAATCAATTAACTTGCCTAAAGGTTTATATCTTGTAATAGGTATTAAATTTGTATCCATACTAGGTATTTTTTTAGCGATTTTCCAAGAAAAAATTAGCTAAAAAGGGTTTTTTTATTGTAATGAATAAACGTATAACAATAAGTATTTTTTTTAGTCAAATATAATTTCTATTATGTACACATTAACGTTGTTTAGTTTTGGATAACTAAATACTCACAAATTTTTTGGCATTCAAAGATAATATTTTTTAATTTTATTAATTAGGAAGAAAATAAAAAATATTGTATTTCTTCTTCTTTTATATTACTGTATTGACGTTCTCTCATCCCTTAGAACTTAGTTCTAATTCTGAGTATTAATATAGTTAAATTTATAATTTGTTTGGTATTGATTAAGGTGTTATCATATTTATCTTATCATATGAAAGTTAATGAATGTTAAAGAAATGTCAGATAATAATATATAAAAAAAACGTAAAATGATATTTTTATAAATGATTCGATGATTATAATAATATCATTTTACATTTATAAAAAAATAATAATTATTTGTAATTTTTTTATATTTATGTTTATTTATTTATTAATCTTTTTCAACTCTGCTTTAAATTTGTTTAAAGCTTTACACTTGTTATAAAAGAATAATTAAATTAAAGCCAAACGAATAAAAACATTTTTAAAGTAATAAGAATTTTGTACTCTTTTTGTGTTGTGTTTGAACCTTGATTTTTTCTTTAATTTCCTCATGATTTGTTTTAAATTAACAAAGTGAAAAATTGAAAAAAAAGTTTAATTAAAGCTTAAAGAATGTTACTGTTGCTAAAGTTTTTTTTAAGAATGAATAGCAATATTGTTTCAATGTCCTACTTATACCAGTTTTTTACTCTTGTATTAAAAAATGATTGTTTAACAAAAAAAATGTGTCAGTGCATAAAAGAAGTATCCTTGAAAGTTTAAACAGGCGTGAAGTACAGGCTGTTCGGGAGCAATCTGTCGTGTAAGACATTAATATCAAACTTTTTCTTAACTTTTCTCTTACCTAAAGCTTTTTCTTTAAATTAATGAATTACAATTTACATTTGTTTGAGTGTACTTTTTACTTTTCGTTTTGTGTTAGAATTTTTTTTAAAGTATTATTTGATGAATTAGGATAATGTGTGCCATTGTATGCTGGTATAAATAAAAATTAAAAAAAACATAGCACCTGTAATTAAAAAAAATCTCTGGGGTCCTCTAGCCGAACGAATTTCCTCTGGAATGCGTCCTTTCTTCCCCTTTTTCGTACCGAAATTTTCGGTCTAACCATGATTTAGTGTCCTGAAATTTTAAAATAATGACCCTATATTAAAAACCAAAGAGCCATATTTCCTATTTTCAATGGAAATTCAAACATTATCCGTTTGATGTAAAAGCTAAAGTTTCTTTTAATGTAAAATGATTTAAAGCTCATTTCCTTTTTTAAAATTCAGCAAAAATTGAGAAATGTAGTAATGCTACTGCTGTAGGTTATGAACATTATCAATAAGTGTAAGAGCGAAAAATTGGCGCATTGAAAGGGTCAAAAGTATGGAGTTTCATAGGTTTAAAAGTAAGACAAACTTAAAGAGCCAAAGATTGTCCACATAAAAAAATAAATTATTCGTTAAATGTGTAAGCAACGGCTCGGTTAAGTTAAAGAGTGTCATACCTATTTTCAATGCCTACTTCATAAATAACGTGCCGTAACTAGTATTAGATACGTCATATAGGACTTTGAATGTTGGAACATAGATTTAGTTGTGTATATGGCATAGTTTAGTCGTGTATTATGAGCATAGTTATGTAAGAAAGTAAATTAGGGAAATCATTTGATTTTTTTCCATTTCTTATGTTTCTTTAACCACGCCAGGAGTATCACACTGGGTGATTTCTCCTTTCAAGACTGTACAAGTCACTTTTTAACTAGCATGAGCACTATGATCAAATAACATTTATTGTTAGACAATAATCAATAAAGATTAAAAAAAATATGTTTCTAACTTAGCTGGCCTAGCAAAAAATAATATTTTTTAAATGTAATTCATTTTAAACAAGGATTACATTTTATTGTGATCTATAACAGAAAGTGAAACTATAGTAACAAAGTGAATGGTTACTAAAATAAGAAGTGTATTTGTTTCATTTGATTGGTTGCAATCTAGCAGGCTAAGACTTCCTAACAAAGCTACCAACATTACTCTGTTATTATTTGCCATTTCTCTTCCTGGTAGTGTAATAACACTCGTAGAACTGCCTTAAATAACATGTTTTCAGCACAAACATTAATATCGTACTTAACAAGTTTATCACGATTTACCGGAGTGTATTTGACACACGTTTTCGTGATATTTTTCTTTATTTCTAAAAACTCTTAATTTCCTTAAGTTTAAACAAATTTTTATTTTAGAGTATACTTTTTACTTCTTCTTTGAATCGACCTTGGATCATCAAGTTTGTTATCATCTAATTATATTTACCCAGTTATCCTGTGATGACACATGTGCCTATTTTGTTTAAAAAAGATTCAATTTTATTAAATTATTTAAAACGTTCGTATTTGACCTGAAGGCACTTTGTGAATTCAGGCTATCAATAAGAGTTTTATATATCACCTTTATCCCGACTTTTTAAGCGACTTAATTGAGCTCCTCATATATTTACACAAACTAAATAAATTTATCTATTATAAATAAATGTAATAATGTATATGTAGATTTATAATAATGTATATAAAATCAATTCATTATTCTCTAATAATAAACTAATTTTAATTTACTTTTATTTCTTCAATTTAATTGTTAATACTTATTAATGTTATTTACTTCTAAGGCTTATTACGTATTTTTTGATTTTTTTATTAAATTAATAAAATTTATTCTTAGTAGTTATTATAAAATATCCTTTAAGCATAATGCTCGTGGAAGACTTTTAATTTTCCCTGTATAGTTAGTTAAAGCTAAAGGAGCAGAACAAGGTCCTTGCTATTTGCATATTTTATATTTTTGCTCTTTACCTCAATAATTTTTATGGTTTAATATTAGCTTTTCGTAGCTTAGTCGTTGTTTCTGGCGTGTGGAGAAAATATAAGATTAAACTTGATGTTTACTTTAAAGAAGTGCATATGTAAAGCTAATTAAGGTTTAGCTCGAGAGTAAAACTTTGTTCAAGATTTTAAGAGGTATAGCATATACTGTTAAATCATTAATGTTAAATCTTGTTGTCTAAAGAAACCACAGCTCTGCTGTAAACAGATGTATATAACCTGAGTGTATTATAACTTTTTAACTTAAACTCTCTTTGGGACTAATTTAACATAAAATTTATACCTATGGGGATAAATGCTGGTGAGGTATATTTTAATTTTGAGGATAAACAGAAAATTACCTACTAAATATGCTTTATAAGAATATATTTTCCCTTTTACTTATAAAAGTTTGTCTGCTTTATCTTTTTTCAAGTTGATTTTTGAAATTTAATGTATAAACGATGTAATTTATAGCGAATTATCGAAGAAAATTACGCTAATGAGGTTTTCGGTATGAAATCGGTTTATGAAAATTTGTACTGCTTTAAGAAATATTCGTTAATGTCAATATGAGTTACTTGCGAAACTCACTCTTCTCTTAACTATCATCGTAGCTTCCAGTGTATTTATGTTAGACAATCAAATCTTGGTACAAAAATCAATCTTTAGGTTCAGTTATGCTATCCGGAAATATTTTTATAACGTATTTAACCGGCGATAATGGCTTAAGAAATAATTTCAAAAATTCATAGAAGGCGGAAATTTATTGATCGATTTGAGGTTTGGCAAGCTTGTCATATATAAAACTAACTTATATATAAATTATTTCGAATAACATTTTTTAACAATTTTATAAAAAATCGAAAAAGAATTTAATCGAGTTGAAGTTTAGTACAAATGTATACTTTTACCTAAGAAATAAGTATTTTAAGTTTCGTTTCAATACAGCAAATATATCTTTGGTTTTATTTCTTGGATGGGTGACGGCTAGAAATAATCTGATGTATATACTGTCTAAGGACAAGTTAAGTGAGTTCGAAGCAGTAAGGATGAGCGCAGCAAATCCGATGTGGTGAGTAAAAGTTCTAAGTACACCGTACCCGATTTCTGTTATCACATCTTGGTCTTCTCCTTTAGATAATGGTTTCTAGCTCCTAGCATTCTACTTTATAGCATCCTCACTATAACTCCTAGATTTCTGTTTGTTGACCTTAAACCTAATGAAAACATTTTGTGAACATGATTTATTTTTTAATTAGTGTTATTTAGTCTCTTTTTTTTGTGTAGTTTTAAAATCGTCTTTTTTTATTCTTTGACGCCATTTTCTCTTTTTTATTTTGTTTTCCTTCGGACAATAACACCGAGTGACATTAAAAGAAATAGAGCCCTTGACTTTACTTTCATGGTCTTTTATCGTAAATATTGTCAAGGTTAGTTTAAAGGGTAATTACCTTAACTTTGTTTGGACAGCCCTTTTACATTTATTAAAGACAAAACATTATTAGAGATTTATTGAATTTGAGTTCTTATCTCAAGAGCATTAGTGACAAATTATGAACTTAAAGTTTCTAGTGCAATTTTAAATAAAAAAGACCAAGGAAAGAAAAACAAATTTGGCTCCGCTAGCCTTTGAGTGTTTAGGAATACTCAACGGTTGGCCCTAGTAAGTACCAGATGCTTGTCTGAAAAATACGAGAATTCATCTGTTGTTTTACATCTTGGGTTAATAATCTCCTTGAAACTAAGTGGTCATTGTATCTAAATGGACCAATCTAAATTGTTTTTACCTTTAAAACATACATTATAAGCAACCGGAAGTCCCAGGTTGCTTAAAATTAAATTGGTGAAACCTCAAGTCCGCGACCAAACATATTACACTAATTCCGTTGTATGGTTGGTAGATGGGTCCGTTCAGGTGGTGGATTTGACACTGAAAGCAAATTAACCATTCCTCTAGGCCAGCATGTCACCAAGTAATTGTATTCTCAATCAACACTCGTATTCTCGAGAACCTTTGAACAGTTAACTAATAAGTTAACTTAACTTTAGGTGACTTTCCATGGTAACCTTAACTTAAGGTTACCATGGATCGAATTACGGTCAGGATTATGGATAGATTCCAGGATCGAAACCTTATGAGCATCAGTGAACATCTATACTTATGGTCAAGCTGCAATCAAAGCCTTAGGGACATATAATGTAATCTCTAAAGGTAATGATAGCAATGAGATAGCAGATGCTTGAACCAAAAAAGGTTCATTTCAACTCATTGGAATTTCGAAAACGCAGTAAAAAGTGCAGAGCAATCAATATCCAGCAACACTGGGACAACTGTGATCACTGTCATTGCGCAAACAAGTAACCCTAGGCAAATTCTTAGAAGAGCCTGTCTACAGACTATGTGGGCTGTCCTATGAATCCACAACACACATAATAATAATTTCTGAATAAGCCCTCGCATAAAAAATATTTATGTTATTTGGAAAAGCTACTTAAAATAGAGTTAAAGATCCTTATGACACAAAAATCCTAGAACTAATCAAAAGAGAAGATCTCCTGTAAAGAGTTAGCAGGAGGATATTTGGATAAATGACTGAAAATAGTAATGCATAAGTTTACCTACTCAATACCTACCTTCATAATCAAATAATTATAGAAATAATAGTAAGTATATACATCCTCAGAATATGGATAGAAACCATTTGCAATGTGTGACCCTTTTAGGTGATTTCCATGCGAAAAATAGAATATTTTCACATTAAACATAATATTTCTAATGTTTGTCTCGCAAGAATATTAGTTTAGTTTGCATCATGAACGAAATTATCCGTGCATTCTATTGTTACCGTAATGATATAGTAATTGTAAAATAAAGTGTTCTTGCATCTGTTTATAGTAAATAAAGCTTCTTGATAAAAAGTATAATCTTGTTCGGCTCTGCTTTTTTGTGGGCTTCGTTGTAAATTTTTTTTGTTACGCTTTGGGGTTTCTAGAAATAGTTGTGATAATATATTCAAAGTTGTTTAGGAACGCTACAAAATAACTTTAACAATAATTTTGGATCGCAGCTTCGAATGTTGTGGATATGAGATATGAATATAGTAAATATTGAAGTAATCAGTACTCATAAAACGCCTTCCACAGTACTATTTATTTTATTAAATTTTATCTAAAATAAAAATAAAATAAATGTTTATTTCTATCACTCTAGACCGACTTGTTTAGTTTACATTTTCTTTTATTCTGGTTTATTTACTTAAAATAATATGCAAATTTCAAAGGTTTTTTGTATGTATAATTAACCAGACCCTTGTGGCTAAGATGTCTGCGGTCACAGCCTCTCTTGTCACTAAGGCCTTGGGTCTGTCCAGCTTTTTTGTTTTAACTTTTTTAATCTATTTTAAGAAGCCAAAACCCGCACGACAATTTTAGGTTTTCACACTTTTATTCTATCTTTGACTTTTAATTTTACAATTTATTTTTAAGTTTATAGTATTTAGTATATAGCTTTAAAGTATTATATAGGTATTTTCTGTGATATTACGTCTCTTGTTTCTTAATCGTAGAAATTATTCAGAGTGCTTTTCTAGCTTTCCTTTTCTCTGGTTCATCCATTGTGTAATCTAATAAGATACTATGATAATTTTGCTAAAGGATTCGTTTTCATATTTGTTTAAAAGGTCTAAAACAGTCATTTTAGTAATTTAGTTTATTGATTAATCTAAAAACTTATAGTGGATTATAGTACCTTATAGTAGATAAAGTAAACCACTTAGCATTAGTTTGTTGAAAATCATTTTAAATATTTGTGTTACTAGAAATACAAATCTAAACTGTTTTGAATTTTTTAATTTGGTCACTTAATTATCTTTAATATTTATTTATATTTATTATTGCAACTTAGATTTTGTTTCAATATCTTCACTTTTAATTGTTTATTGATAATTTATAAGTATTCAGTGCTCTAACCTTTTATTTTATTCTATTTTTATGTCATCCTGGTTGATTCTTCCTTACAATCTTAGAATAAAAGGCATCATTTAAAAAAAATGGGAAATTTTGTTTGATCAGTTTACACAAAAGAGTTATACTATTTAAAATAGTTTAAGTAAATGTCTGATCCTCATACCTTAATTAAGTATTAAAATACTTAATTAGTATTAGAATACTTAATTAAGGTCTTGTCATGCCTGAGAAGGCCAGTAAATTTGTTCATATGGCCAGTTTACATGTATAGTATACAATTGAGTGTAATCAAATTAAAGTCATATAAATGTTTTTATGATACATTAATACAAAACTTGAATGGGTAATTTCTTAATTGTTAGTCAGAGAATTTTAGCAGAATTTCAGTATTATTTTTAAATCGAACTTTAAAGGCAACCCCTATTTGTATGCGATTAACACCATAGTTTAAAGAAGTTATATTTCCTTAGAGGCCCCTGTTAGCATTTTTCCTATTAACTGACTCTGTGCCAAGTCTGATCCTCTGGAGTCCTACTTTGCCAAGAAAACTTTGAATGAATCCTCATCCTTTCAAAATAATGTTTCAATGGATTTTCTTCGGTCCAACTAATACAAAGTCTA
>JACMZG010000008.1:36648459-36787910 GCA_018340805.1 Microvelia longipes | reverse complement strand
TATTAGTCTTACTATTTCTGCATAAATATTAATTGCGATTGTATAAATGTGATTATTAACTGCAGTCATATTGACTTGATTAAAATCATTTGGGATTTTACGTATTAGACCCGTAGCCAGCAAAAAATTGTAGAGGATGGGGTGGGATGTTTTTACGCATTTGAGGATATCTGCTCAAACTGCTTTATCAAAAGGTGCGCTGGGTATGTTATTTATAGAGCACAAACAACATTGTTATGAAATTGCGGTAGAAATCTGCTTTGGTCATATTATTGTTTAAATCTGACGCAGTCCTTATGCAAATTCTTTATAGCATTAATATATCAATTAATAATGATGACATATAGTTATTATCATTAATTAAAATTCTAAATTTCCATGACGGGCTTTTTTTAAGAAAAAGGTAAACTGAACAGTTTAACTTTCTTCTTTATTAATCAATCCAATCTCAAATAATTAAAATAATATCCTCATATCTACTTTTTTCAAACAAAGCTGTGACTTCACATATTTTGAGACTAAACTTGTTTTCCTTACAGATCATTATAAAACTTGCCAGTTTAATTGGTGGTTTCTATTATAATAATAGATAAATCAGTAACATTCCAAAATGTCGGTCTCATTATGGACCTGATACAATTTATGATAATGGTTTTTCATACCTTGTTGTGTTTTAAAAAGTATTAATTTACAATTTTTCTAGACTTGCTTCAGTATAAATGTTTTATTTTAATACTGCCTTATTTCACCTTAGAATAATTAGAATTGTTACTATATAATTATTATGAGTTAAGGAGTTCCAGATTGGTTTAAAAATAACAGTCCTCTCACAGAGTAATGAATTTATTAAATAAATTTTTAATATGAATAAACTAAGATCATCATCAGTGATGGTTTTATAATGCTGTGGTGGTGTGTGTTTTGATTTTAAACTGTGCATTATTTTGTTAGCATTTGTTTACACAGGAGTGTTACAACAAGCACATACCAACACTGCACATAAATATGGTTAATTACCTTGTATATCAGATTGTATTAAAAGAGAAATAAAAGACATTATTGTTACTTAAAGTGTTTATTTGTTCCTACTCTAATACTAAGCTTTTTAGTTTTTGTCTATTTATGTTTCAGCTAATTAATTTTTTTTAGCTAAGAAATTTAAAAATATTGATATTAAATAGGGTGCCTTTAATCACAATTGAACACAACCGATTTATTTAAGTGTCTTACCTGAACAAGAATTGTTGGTAAGACACAGCTTCTGCTGAAAAAGAGCTGACGCTTTTTCAGGTACAAATGGTGTAAATATGTATCTGCCAGTCAATCAGCGAGATAACCTTTCATGTATAAAAATCTGAAATTATAGTCTAGAGCTAGACTCTTGACTAGATTTAAACGTTTCCTATTTTTGTAAATACATTTAGATATCTAATAAATCTTTTAATTATAGCAATTCTCATCACAAAAAGCGTTTTCGATATTATTCAGATAACGGAACAGAGGGGCGTATTAAGAAGATCAAAAACGTTAGGTCATGTAAATCATATAGCATACCTAACTGAAGCTAACTTATACCACACACACAACACATCACACACACACACACACACACATATATATAAATATAATATAGAATATTATAATATAATATTATAATATATAATATTTTTTTTATATATATATTTATATATATATATATATATATATATATATATATATATATATGTATTCTCTTCGAGAGTAAGCTGCATATTATTCGCTATGATCGTTGAAATCTTGTTGCAAAAATTATAATTAATTATTTATGTTTCCAGAAGATCGTATTTGATAATGTGAACTCCTATTTATACTACTTTTGACCTTAATAAGGAATTAGTTTTGTCACAGTAAGAATACTGCAGGTTTGTTATATTCAAGGTGTTGTTTGTTTCCTTCCTTCATCTGTGTATAATTGTTGGTACATTGTTGTATTTCATTGTTTTATTTCAGATTAAGTAGGTTTTTGTCTGAGTAACATATTTGTCTATATACGTACGAGTTTCTTCAGACAATCGTCTTCAATATTTACCTTCCACAAACCAGTTCCTGACTCACTGCTTGTATGCGCTGCTAGATTAATATTGCTTTTATTATAGACTACTTAAGAGTAGTAAAGGTTTAGCTGGTGGCTTTTAAAATATTCAAATTTATTTTAATTTTATTTAATAAATAATTAAAACTTCTTGTTCGTTCAAATCTTTGTTTATCTTTTACTTCAAGAAGTAAAAAATATGTGTCAATTTCAGTCAGTGTGGCTAAAAAAAATCAAATACGTAAATATTTTTCCTAATTATACCGTAGGTATATGGAAAAGTATTGTGTTTGCAAAAAATCGAATCCGGGATGAAACCGGAATTATTTTAAATTCATCTTATATAAAAGATGATTTTATTTTGAATTTTTTGACCTTTGTATTTTGACTTATGTTATGATCTTTTATTGGAATTTCTGATCTTTAGTTGATTCTAATCTATGAAACTGTAATTTACTGTTAATTAACTGAGAAGAATCCCTATTCAAAAACTAGGTTTTTGTGACATTATTAACCTAGCTTGTGGAGTCAGAGACATATTGAAATTGGTAAATTATAGGTTTAATTTTTTGGCGGAAAGAGTAATTGCTTATGTTTTTAGGCGTGAAATCAATAAACTGGTACGGAGCCTATAAAGTCTAAACGTGTCCAAAATGTGGATAGCTGGACTGTATTATAGTTGGATAAAATAATGAATTTTGAGTAGATTTTCTTTATGTTTTATAGGGATTTAATCCGAATACTTGAACCCGGTGGTCTAAGCTTTAATTTTAGATTCAGAAATAATTTACTTATATGCAAGTAAACCATAACAGGTCTAAAAATAATTAAACTAGTTTTCAACTATACGTTTTTTTTTTATTCAACACTTAATTTATTGTGAAACTTATTAAATTGATTTTTATTCTTTTTAGACCAGGAACTGGTCTGGAACTTGGAACTGGAACTGTTTTAAACTAGTCTTTAACCTTTTAATGTTTTTAAATTATTTATTAAGTACTATTAGAATGTGAATATTAAACGTTGCTTTGAAATGCATTGTTATACTTAGAGTCAGAAGCTGTAAAGGAGCGAGATTCTCTTGTAAAGCAACGTCAGTCATATCAAACTAGTTAATAGATTAACAGGAGCATGTTTGGCAAATGTCAGATATCAAACAATAGATTCTTGTGAAAATCTATCCCGACCAAGTGTTAGTACTGTAACTTGAAGTCTCTGCATAAAGAACACGTGCGTTAACTTGATTTAACGATTTTTAACTATCCCCTCTAACGATGCGTACTTCTATAGAATTTCTCGGTTGTTTAACTTTAATTTTATTATCATTTGTTATCAATTTTAATGCCATGCTTGATCTTTTTAACTATATGCTGTACATTTCTGTTTAAACTCCCACTTTTATACCTTTTTAGTGAACACTATCTTGTAACAGTCAACGTAATCATCAATTTTTATTTCTTAACATTATGTTCACACCACACAAATATATTATATATATATAATATATATATATTATTTATATATATATAATATATATATATATATATATATATCTATATGTATTGTGTGTGGTGTGTGTGTGTTGTGTTTATAGAATAATTCTTGTAAACACCAGCTTAATGCGAAGGAATAATATATTTAATTACACCGAGGAACAAAAATCAACTTATAAAGAAAACAAGCCTATTGAAAGCGTTGTTTTGAATGCATAACCCAGTTTGTGAGTGGCAAATTTTAAAATAATTGAAAAATTCAAGGTTAAAATTGTTCGCAAGAGAACAATATCTTCATTATGTTTTTTGAAGCGCTGAATGGAATAAAACTGGTCCGGAGTGGATACGACCACTGAGTGACTAAAAATCGAAAATCCGTGATTAAAAAACTTGAAATTTAAAAATACATCCTAACTACAAATGTTAAGTAGGGTGTCGTTTTTAATATTTTTGGGGCTTGAGCAAAATGGAACTAATCCAGCGTCGATCCGAGTACTCAAATAAACTAAGACCAAGGGCCTGGGTTCGAAACTTGGTTCGGGAGAAATGTTTTATTGATATAGAAAAAAATCTGTTTTTATTTTTTTACTTCATAATTTATAATAACTAAAAACTAATTCTGTTTTTGAGAATGCTTGCATTCTTGCTTGGTTTTTTTTTTTTTATGCTTTATAGCCGCATTACAACAATAGAACTTTTACTTGTCTGTCACTTTGTATGGATTTTCTAAAAGGAAATCCACTGGCGCTAAAACATTTTTGATAAGCATAACAGAGCTTTGTATCAGACATTAAATTATAGGTGCAGTATTGATTATATAAGGACGAGCATAGTTTTAAGAAACTATTTCCTTGGAAAAATTCATGCAAAGTGACAGGCAAGTGCTTCTGTTAGCAGTTAACAAGTAGAAATTTGTGCTACTGTTTCATTGCAACTGTGAAGCACAAATCGAAAACCTGGGCAAGAACTGCATTGGTGCATTGTTGGCAAGGACAGCAAACTTTTTCAAAAAAAATCGTGCCAGAATTTTGTTTCGATGGGATGTTTTAATAAGTATTACAATAATTGTGATTAGTCCGTAAAAATATTACGAAAAATAAGCAATTATTTATTTATTTATATGTTTTAAATTACTTATATTAAACGTAATTTAAAAACGAATGTTTCGGTAAATGGTGTGTATTTACTTCAAAGTTCAAAATATTATTTCTATATAGAAGAATGTGGCCTCTGCTTTTAATCTGTTTTATCATACTTGTTACTGTATAAATGCTTTTTCAATTAATATTACTGCATAAAATATCAAATTTCACCATCTTTGTTTGTTATACGTATATTCATTGTTTTTAATTACCTTTATTAACAAATGTATAATATTTCGTATATTCATGTCTTATTCGTGAGGATGTAGTGTTTCCGTAGTCCAGTCTGTGAAGTATCTATGTCTAGATAGACGTCATTTAAACGCTCTGCTAGGTTAGACTGGCAGATAAATTCTTATATTTAATAAAAATAAATAATGAGGAGTCACCCTCTTATGTACAAAATAAGAGATACTGCGAGAAAAAACAAGGGCCTTCGGCCTATGGGCCGCTCCACGGCCACATTGTTGTTGTCCTGTATCTGTTCGTCATATTACTAGTTAATGTAAGTGGCATACTGCTACCAAAGATTATGTAGTATACTACATAATCTTTGACTGCTACGATATAAACGAATTTTCAAATTTATTAGTCAAAAACGTGATTTGTTTACATTATATTATATATGTCAATCAATAAAACCAGATTTAATTCTGGTAAAAAAAATGCCACTTTTTACCAGAATTTTTACCACTGCTTAACTTAAGCAATAATTTTTAATTCCGATTTTGCGATGGAAATGCGTTTCTTTATTTTATAGGCTATAGACTTACCACAACAATTATTATGTATGATATATATGATTTATGATATTATATATAATTAATATATATATATATATATTATTATAAATATATATATATAATTATTATTTATGTGTGTTGTGTGTTAATGTTAACCATGAAGTTCAGGTAATTTCTGAAAGAAAGGAAGGAAGTCTTAGATAAATCATATAATATAAATACTTATTTAATGGCAATACTTATTACTTGAGTTCATGTTAGAAAGTATTTCTTAACACAAATTAATGTACTATTTTTAAAACATTAGGTGTACCCCGTACCTAATTTTTAGAACTTGGAACACTTTCTCTTTAGTTCAGATTTTCACCTATCCTCATTATATCAGATATTTTTGTTTGTTTTTAAAATAGAGAATTTCGCCAAAGCATCGAATTAAGGCGTTTGACTTGCCATTCAGCGGTTACTTACCTAAGTACCACGCTTGATGATGCTTACAAGTGATCCAATTAAACCAGTAATTTGGCGGCTATGTCGAAACGAGATAACTTTTTTAGCGAATTTCCTTCGGGAATTTTACTAATTTAACGTTATTACTTTATATTCTCTATAAAATAATTGAACCTGGCTTACTGCTGATAATGAAATAAAACTTTGCATATTTCGTATGCTTATGTAGTATTTCTCACCCTGTCTTTTACATTTATCCATTATATATTTTCTATTTTTTACAAACTTTTATAAAAGTTTATTACAAAATATTTTTTTAAAAGCACTTTGCTGAAAGGTGCGTGAAATAAATAACCATGAGTTGATAAACTAATTGTTTTCAAAATTAAGAAAGATCTTTGTTTATTTTATTATTGGTAGCCTTCAAGACTTTGTTGTTACCGTCATTAGAAGATAAAGCTTAAAGCTCGACCTTAAGTTCTTTTTTTGGTAGCCGACTTAGTAATTCCTGTTTAAAAAATTACCTGATTTGACTCATACCTATTTTATCTATTTATCTAGGTAAAATATCTATGAGTTTTTAACTATTCAAATCCCGATTCCTCCCTTCTTCTTGACAAAGCAAAGGTTCTCTACCAACACAAGAAGACATGGCCAGTTCTCCTGATAAGCACAACGCCATTGTAAATTAATTACACTCATCTTGTTAAATTATTTTGTTCTTTAAATAAAGAATAATAATATAATATTATATTATAATTTATATATATATATATAATATAATTATATATATATAATATATATATATATATATTTCTTTCTATAATTATTATTCTTTCTTCCTTCTATAATTCTTTATGATTTTTGTTTCTAAAATGAAAACGTATATCAAAACATGTATAAAAGCTTAAAAGAAAGTACTTGTTATGAAATACAATGTTGAAAATATGTATTCAAAAGAAACCATATTGCATTTCTGTAATATATATAGAATTGTTTTCCCCTATCTGCAGAAATATCATATAAATATATTCTCTTGTATTATGTATTTAGAACAAAGGTATGGACGTTCCTTACATATTTTACCTGTTGTTTACGTAATTCGCACATTTATTTTGACTATTTCAAAATTGATAAGATTCTCATTAAATTTAGAAAGGTTATGTTAATAAAAATAATTTTCAAAAAAATGTTTGGGTTTTCCAATTTTCTATTTATCTTATCAATCCATTATTTTTTCTCTTTGTTTAGTTAGCCAATAAAAGCTGCATACAAATTTTGAGTGATATAATTAATATTTTTATAAGATATTAATTGAAAACGAGTTGCTCATTCAGATCCAAGTTCCAGTTACGAAGTTAAAAAGTTTGAGGTGGTTAGAGGAATGGCAACCCTTATTTAAATTTTTCTATTTTTATAGAAAAGCAAGCTGCAAAAGGCAGTTTAATTTTTTTTTTTATAATACAATGTTAAGTTTAAAATAATGAATTAAACTGGGAGGGTTTAAAAATAGTCTTTAGTATTCTATTGTCAAAAGTAGTACTGCACAATATTTGTAGATATTTAAAGGTGTGAAATGCGTATACTAAACCTGTAATACAATGTTATGCATGTTCAATCTATATTAACTTTTTGACACTGATTCAGATTTGATCTTTTAGACATTCTAAATACTTCAAACATCTTTGCTAAGTATCATTGTGTTAATTTTTATATTTGTAATAATTTTTATTTTAAAACTAATGAAGTAATATTAATTAATTGAGAAAAACTTACGTTCTTTAGAATTCAGGTTTATGCTCGTTAAAGTTAATGTTTTTCTCAACATTTAATTTTATTTCAGTGTTATATACTATATACTTTAAATTTTATGTGCATAATTTAATGTTTTATGTCATCATATTTCCTTCTTATTCTAGTCTCTCCAGCTCGCTCTTGTTACATCTTATTATAGCTTCTCTTTAATACACTCAAATGTTACTTCACTTCACTACCATTTCTAGTTATATTTGTGCTTGTTATGTCACATTATAGCTTTGTAAATGGAACTATGCATTACTAAGTTTTTAGTTTAATTTACCTGATTTAGTTTTTAAAGGTTATTCAACTTTTAACTTCTTATACAAAAATAAGAATTTTATTTCTTATTACATTATAAGATTCTTTTTTACACTTTTAAATTAAACTCTTTTTACATTTACCATTTGATACCACCGAGTTTTGTAAAGCATGAACAGTTGTCGAATGTATTATACATTGTTATGAATTAGTTCTTTTTTTAATTTACAAAACATTTTCGTCGTGAAAACATTTTTATACGTATGTAAAAATCAAGTAAATTAAAAAAGTGTCCTTAAGCAAATCGTACCATACAGAGGTACGTACCACCAAAAATCTGTTCTACTCTTTAACCTGGGTCTAAAATATTTTTCTGTGGTATCTTACTTTATGGTTCCCCAAAATGCATTCACTTTAACAAGTTTTTAATATTAAAATTGTGACAATAATAACTGTCAAATATTATCTTACATTAATATCAAATCGTTTAAATAACTTTGTTTGTTCAATGGTTATACTTAATTAATGTTTATTATTATTAAATACTGTTTTCCTGTGCGACGACGTAATTTCGTTTTCAATAACTCGATTGAAAATAAAAAATAAGTATTTAGTTGTAATGGATATTACATTACAAAAATTATTAATTTTAGTTAATGGCTTTTCTTGCAATATAAAATTAACGAGGTGGTGCTTCTTTTTGTTAAAGAATCAACATCTTTCTAAATCAACAGCATGTGTTGTTCGAAGCAATATTTTGCGAATAGTTTCGGAATATATATATATATATATATATATATATATATTATATATATATATATATATATATATATATATATATATATATACGAATGTTTTTTTAGGATTTTACATAACCATAATTCACTAGAAGAGATAATTATAGTTAAGAATAATATAAATTTGACATTCTCTATTTTCAATAATAATGCCTCGTGCTGCATATTTATTTACAGACATAATGTTTAATAACTTTCTAATTATATTCAGTTTCGACAAAAATGTAATTTTCAAAGTAAGTTATATCTCTGAAATCTAATAATGATTGGTCAGTAATTTTAATTAAACAAAGATATTAGAAAAGTGTAAGAGTTGCACGTGTGTAAAATAGTTGGAGATTAAAATTTAAATTATCTCAAAGTTTATTCAATTAGAAATGAGTTAATTGTGAATCTATTTTCAGACTCTACTATTATTTTATTTTGTTAATTATTAACATTGACAACTTTTTATTTATTAATTTTTTATTTATAATTATTAAAATATAAATGCTGCAGTTTAGTATATTATTATTTTAGATACATCTTTCATGCTTCTTTACCTATTGCTTTTTCCCATGAAATTTTTTTAATATTATTTCAGTATGTTTATTTTCCTTTCCTCGTTAGGGTATTTTTTTTTTTTTAATTTATCTTGGTGTCTGATTGTAAAATATTCAAATTATTTTATTGAGAAAGTACCTACACTATTTTTATTTTTGTAAGACCGTAAAAAAGTTTTTTTTTTACATTTTTCTATTTATATTTTTCTGTTTAGTTTCCTGATTGCTTTTTAAGGTATTTTGGAACGAAAAGAATTTTGGTAAAAAAAAAGAAAATTCGGAAACTCTTTAAGAGAATATGCTGCTCAAAAAATACTTGTGGAGAAGAAAAAAAATTCTCCTTAAGCCAGCTGGTTTTGCCTTACTTGGGTTATTTCATCTGCCCCAATCCACCTTGTAAATTGTCCCTGGAAACAATAGAGATGTATAAAAAAAAACTTTTTCTATCTAGTCAAGTTTTCTTGTCTAGCCTTTAGACTTTCTTTTCGTTGCCTGCTTTTCTCATAGACTTTTTCTATCAAAATATTTTGACTTTAACCAACTACAAAATAGATAATTGTTTCTGCACTTTATTTTAAAAGCTCTTTGTTGCCCTATTGTTCAGTTCTTTCACTTGGGCTTTACTTCTTGTTATTTATAATTGTTATAAATGTTTTTATGATAAAATTGTTTAAATCGATGTGTCTATCAAGAATTCTAATTCATTTATATCAATATAAAATAGTTACATGTGTAAACAAAGGAAAATACTCTGCTTTTTTAATAAATTTCCTTCATTTTACAAAATTCAGAATGCATTATTAAATATGGCGTAAAGGGTTGAGTGCTACTCTAGAGGATTGCAAAATTCTATGCCACGTGGCAAAACGTTTTTAACACTTTGGCAAAACATCAATTTGCCTTTTGTACATTAAATTTTATCATACGCTCTACATTATTGTGTACATCATTTATTGTTGTGATCTACATTAGATCAAACACAAACACCACAAACGTCAATGTTTGTTCGTTCGTTATACAGTTAAGAATTATCAGCAATATTAATTTTTATCTTTACCAAACTCAGTCAATATTGATCAATTTTGTTATGGTGCTATATTGATTTCAATGTTTATCATGTACGGGTCCCTAAGATATCTTTACCTGTAACTTTATTCCACATCTCATTAGCTCATATTTATAACTATATCCTAGTTATGCTGCTAATATGTAAGCAAATAACTTAATAGCAGTACATACTCATACAATGTTTAATATTTCAATCACTTGACGAGCCATAACATATAACACATGTAGGCTTACAGTACTTACTTGTAAAATCACCATTCATGTTCATTCCTATGAAATGTATTTTACAAATTCTCAAGCTCTTCTAAAGTCACATGTCAATTTAAATAATTTTAATCTTCATTTTACCAACCAGCAGGCTTATATATTATAACTTGAGCTTTCTGGGTTTTTCCAGTTATTTGAGTTTATTGTATACCAAGTTTTCATGTTTGTATTAGAATTATTATCCTTGTTTTAACATTATGTTGTTTTTATGACAGGAAATTTCCATGTTTTTAATGTTTATTAGTGGGAAAATACTCTTCAGAATGTGGTTTTTAGGTCTAATATAAATGATAGTTAGCTTTTTGTTTCACAAAAAGGATTTGGTCAAACCATTTTACCACTGTACTCTATATTACAGTATAATAAGGTTTATGCCTTTTTATAACCTCTTAAAATTCAAATGTTAATAGTCATTTCATGAGGATATTTTAAATACAAAATAAATAGCTGGTGAAAACAAACCCAAAACATTGTTTTTCGAGAAAAACAATTACCCATGGATAAATTAACCCTTTTACTCTTTAGGTGAAAAATTTACGCAGCGAAAACGTTGAATTCATTTTATCATTTTAAAGTTGAATTTTTCGCTTGATTATCATAAATTAAATCATCACAGCATAAAAATAAAAATATTAATTTAAATAAAAATTTAAATTAAAAGCATTTCACCGGGTTTCCAAAATAAAAATTAGCTTATTGTTGTGGTGCATTTCTAAAAACTTAAGGTTGGGTTTAATACTCCATAAATTTACCACAATCCATATAATATGCTTCATAACCTCTCCAAAATCTCGCCATATATTAAGTTTTGTTTGGATTTCTGAAAGCCTTCAAGTGCTATACTCAAGTGTAGAAACTCATACATATATACGTAAATATATATTTATTTGTACTTGTGTATGTATATGTAAATATATATCTTGTTTCGTACCTTTTATATCGAGTACAGGACTTATTTACTAGTGCCATCATTACTGCAGTTTTACTTATTTAATATATGTTTTTTTACTAAACTAAGATACACAATGCTTATTATATTCATTACAATTTTGAACATTTACATTACATTACATTTGCTTTACCTTGTTTTAAAATAGGAGAACTTAATGAAAGAATTAATATCTGGTTTACTATGTAATCTACACCTTGAGGTTTCAAATCAAATTATAAATAATCTTAATATTATTTAATTAAGTTTATTGTAGGATCCAAATATTAACAATTGTAAAATTATTCTTATTCAATGTTTATTGTTCCTCTAAAATTTAAAATGCTTAAATTTAATTACTTAGTATTTAGAAAAGTGATTTTCACAAAGAACCAGGTATCCATCCTTTGAATTCTTTCAAAGTATTTCCTAACATCTTCTCAAGATGTTTTTACTTTATCCCTAACTTCACAGAGAAATATATGGGTTTGCTGATGATACGTGTCTGCTCTTCTTTCAGATACCGACAGTTGGCAACAATTGTTGGCTAACGTTGAACAACAGTTATCTCTTATCAGTAATGGCTTCACACTAATCTCTATACCTAAACACCAAGAAAACAAACTTTATTACTTTCTCTATTCTAAAAAAGGACAACCGAAAGATTTGACAAATTAAAAATTCATGACTGTAAATGCAAAAAAATAAACATAAATCAACCTTGTGATTGCATATCAATAAATAAGTGAGCTCAATAAAATACTTAGGAATAACGATTGACCAAACAATGACTTGGAAAACTCAAATTAACAATTTAACAAACAAAACGTAAATTTATATATTATTTAGTCTCAGAGATTTTGTGATGAAAAATTAATGAAAACAATCTATCACGCGTTAGTGGAATCAATTATCAGTTATGGATAGTGGGGTGGGGTTTGCTCACCAACTCATCTACTTTCATTAGAAATACTCAGAAAGCTGTTATTAAAACAATCCTAAGGAACCTAGACTCTATTCAACTGAACAACTCTTTTGGATTTCCCTGTTCTTACTGTTAAGCAATTATTCCAAAGCAAAGTATTATTAAAATATTTTAACGAAACAAAAAACTATATAAACTACGATTTAAGCACTAGAAATAAGCAAAATGAGACTTGTGAGAACTTACAGATGTAGAACATCCCTCATGCAACGTCACGCTGCAGCAAGAGGTCCTATTATTTTTAATCAATTACCTAACCATATTAAATCTAATCTTTACTTCAAAGAGTACAAAAAAGATGTTATACTGTGGCTAAATCCCACCTATAAAACTTAAACTTATATTTATACTTAACTAACCTACTCTTAAAATACTTAGTTTTTATTTTTGTATAATATGTATTATTTTTATTTTATTTTTATTTTTTTATTTTGTTTATTTTTTTTTTAAATTTAAAATGAAAAGGAAAAAAAATGTTTTGTTTTTTTTAATTAACCAAAATGCATGGAATTTCACCTTTGAAATGTAATTAAATTTAATAAATTAACAAATATTTTGTAAATAAATTATTATGAATGATTAACATTATAAAACAAATACTATCTATAAGTTAAAAATACTATCTATAAGGAAAAAACAAATAATGATGAATATATAGCCGCGCACAAGCTATAGCTTATGCGGCTTTTAAATAATTTATTATTTTCATTAGTTTCATTTGCATATTCCATTGTCAAATAGACTTTTATTATTATATTACTTATAAATGTTTTTATGCTTATTTTATTATACTGTATGTATGCTTTTCAAATAATAAATAAATATTACTAATATTACTATGTTTGCTTTTATTGAGTTTTAGTTAAATTTACGTAATGTTTCTGTTGATTTTTTTAAAAATAAATGTAATGCTGTGTTATAATTATTGTTATAAATTAATATTGTATATAACGATTGTAGATAATACCAATTTTAGCGAATTTTATTTGAAAAACATTCGCTAATCGTGTGAGGTCCCTACCACGAAAAAAAAGTTTTTGCGAAACTCTATTTACACACACAAACATATATATATATAATATATATATATATAATATATATATATATATATATATATTTATTATTTATTTATTTATGTGTGTTTTTATGTATATATACTCGTAAAACTCGGTATTGAGGTGGTTCGTATGGCGGTAGGTGGATCTAGGTAGCACCGTGGTAAATTATTGGAAAACTTTAAATACGATCGGTAAAGAAAACTTCGAGTAGAGTGTTGGTTTTATATGTATTTTGGGCCGCTGAATTGAATAAAACTGGTTTGAAGTCTATACTACTTCTTAAATTACTCAAATTCAAAGTTGACAAATTCGAATCTTGGTACCGGCGAATATGTTATTTCTTGATATTTGCAGTATACAAGTTTGTATACTACATGCTTTCTTGCTTTAGTTTCGGTATATGCCTTATAACCTAAACAGTGGTGTTCATTTTTCCTGCTTTATAGCTTGTTATTTAATTTTTCCGTATTTTTCAATGAAAATACGATAAATACAAACAGATACTAAGCTTTAAATGAGTGTGAATAATGCTTTGCAATGCATTGTATAATCTATGGGATAAATATTCATTGAAAAATCCTGAAGTTCCGTTGCATCTTTATTACGCTGAATTAAACAGTTTTAAGTCAAAAATTTGTAAAGAAAAATTCCAAGAGCCTATTATAGACTTAGTATTTTTGTTTCAAAAGAATCCTTAGTTTTTCTTTTTTCTAGATTTTAATTTCATTATCCTTCATCCTTATTGAAGAAAATTTTATTAGGATACTTTGTATAAAATTAAAAGTTTTATTTTTACTTTTTTTCTTTAATAAATTATAAAATTTAAACTTACGTATTTAAACTTTTTTTCTTTAATAAAATAATAAATAATAAATAAAAAAGTTTATTAAATCCTTTCTAAGATCCTGATATGATTTTTACCCTTTTCATTTAATATTTTTAAGGGAATTTTTCTTTAAATAAATATAAAAAGCAAAACATGAAATGTTTTTATTTTTTATATAAAAACAGTAGAAGTATTTATACATTTGAACTAATTTTGTGGTTAAAAGTTACTATAAAAGATATTCTTCTTACACTTTTTTAATTTTGATATCTCTATTTTTGTTTTAGTACCTACTTCTTTTTTTAACTTCTTTAATTGTATCTGTATTTATTCCTTTAAATATATTTTTTATTTGATATCTAGGTAATTATTGTTATCATTTTACATTCAACATTTTAACAACAACATTTACATAATTTTACATTAACCTCTGTGTATAAATTGGGGAATTGCAGGAAGAATAGTTAGATAATAACTTTCATATTATCGATTTCTATCCTTCTTAATTTTATTTTGCATTAGAATGTGCCTCTATTTAAGTTGATGAACTTATGGTAACACATCAGCTGTTATGAAAATTATTTCACAGCATTTTATTTTATATCATTTTGAGCAAATTTTCAAAGGAATTGAGCTTAAGAGGTTGGCGTCATAAAAGGGGGTGGATATTTAGAAGGGGGATTCACTGATCAAGAATATATATATATAATATTATATATATATATATATATATATATATATATATATATATATATAATATGTTATTATGTATGTGTGTGTGTGTGTGTTCGTAGACATCGCTATGGTCATGATACTTTTGAACGCGCTAATCGGATCAAAATAAAACCGGTGCGAAATCATTCATAAAAATCGTTTATGAAATATGTGTGACGTTATCATCCGCAATAATGGCTCAGCAAAATTTCAAGCCAGGATGAGGCCAAAAGGGTGAAGGCTTCTTGTTTTTGTAGGAAACAAAGAAAACTCCTCAAAAATGATAGTTTATTAAACCTAACCATCATCAATGTCATAATTATAAGTATAGGAGTTAGAAATACATAAAACTATAATCTTTTCGTAATGGTCACAACTTGGTGAGTTAGTGATCTGATGATAGGTTGAAAACTGCCTCATATTAGGTTGAAAGCGCTTTATCAAATAAACCATCGTTTTGTGGAGAGACTATTTTCTTCGTTTCCTAAGAATACATACCTGTGCTCAACCTCATCTTTATTTGTATTGCTTCAATTTTGTATCTATTAGTATTGCTGCTTATGAGTTATTCAGGGGTAGTAGCTTAGGAAAATATATGGAATAGATTTAGGACATATGCATACTCACATTTCTAGATTTATTTCGTGATTTTATCAGCATTTTACCACTGCAAAGTTTCAATACATCATTTATATACGAAATCATATTATTTGTCTGTAATATGTATGAAAGTATGCTAGTGCAGAGGTTTTATGATCATTTTTATATTCCCAACTGGTGGTTTAAGGGAAATTTATTACCCAAATCCCATATTACTGATTCCAACCACATTCTTAACTGCAGGTCCTTTTTCGATCCTAAATGTCTTGTGTTAAGACTTTGCTGGTCTTGCTTAAATATTTGAACATTTTTTCTATCTCTTAACTTTTAACTTTACCTCTTAGAAAGAGACTAAGAAATCCTCTCGGGATTACATCTACTATTTAGTAAGGAATGCATATTGTAAGAACCGCTTGGTTTTCTTTAAGGGCCTTCCTCAAGGCATCACTATACCTTCTATGGCCCATTCCTATTCTAGCTTGACCTTGTTTCTACCTGAATTACCTTTTGTTCTTATTCCTTTTATTTTCCCAAAAGCTAATTAAATACATAAAGATCTGCTTTTGGAAGGTTTCCACTGTTTAATTTTATATGAAAGGTTTAAACTTTACACCAAGTACTCGGTGAAACGGCTTTTATGTTGAAATCCACATATTTGATTAGATTAGGTAAAGATCTCTGGCACGAGAGAGGAGAATGCTTTGGTGCTAAGGGCAACATCACTGAACTCTTTGCTTGTAACTTCTGTTTTCAGATTTCCCTTTTACAAAGATAAAGATTCTAAACCTTTCCGTCGGATTAGATTGTTTAAGATTCCATTTAACTTATTTTATATAATTAGTCATGAATACCTATTATATTATGTTTCATATTTATGCGTATTATTATTTTAATAAAAAAAATAACCAATTATTTACCTAAAGCGTGTTTCCCGAGTTCATATAATGTTTCATTTTCGTACAAAAATATATTTTTTGGTAGGTCATTAATGTTATAATGTTATGTAAGTGATTTTACTAAATAGCTATCATTGTTTTTGATGGTACATGCCAATAATAATCAAAAGAACTGTTTTAGTTATTATTAAAACAGACAATTATGTTTAAATATAAAAACTGTCAAACAGTTTTTATATTTAATGTATGAAAAATGTTTATGTTACTAGATAGTGAAGTAAGGTGTTAATTGTTCTTTAGTTGTATTATATGTCTCGCTTCGCTGAACAGTTAACAAATAATTTGCTTGGTAAAATATTTTTGCCTACTCCCAAACGGATTTCAAATCGCGAAATGACGTTGATCTTTTGTAAAAACATGCTTTAAAGTATCAGCGAAGAGCTGTCGCCTTTGGTGTATATTTGCTTAATCAATTCTCACCTTTGAATCAGAACTAAATAAAAAAACTATTTTTATTACTAAGTATATAATAATAAAAGAAAATATATTCTACATACATTTTTTTCTAAAATTTTGGATTTTAGCAAAAAATGTGGACTGTTACTAATTATTTCTATTTATTGCCAGTTACCATTTCGTAAAAAAGTAAGGAAACTACTAACTACGAGTAATCACTATCAATAGCTGTTATTTTGAAATGAATCGGAGGGAAAGCGGTTTTCAATTGGTAGAAATGATTCAGTACATTTACGTAATTGATTTCTTCTATGTTATTAACGTCTCTTTTCTTTGATACTGCAGAATGATGAGGTTAAAAGTTGACTAGTAAAATAAATTTGTTAGTTTTATCGTGAATTGCAAGTTTTCGAACATCGATTTAAGTAAGAGATAATAGTTTAAGAAAAGAGAAGACTTGGGTGATTGATAACATATCTGAAGATAATGGGTCCAACGACCCTCGAGCACATAACTTACTTAGAGATCGAAGGGCAAATGATAAGGAAAAGAACAAATATTTGAACCAATAGGTCCCTTACACGCAATATTGTTTCATCTGATACCTACAAACCTACGCTCACTTTTTCTTTATTCTTTATTTATTTTGGTCATTTTCCGTTGTGTTTCCCCTTCCAATTTTCTCTCTATAAATAGTCTATTCAGGTTTTCTCACTTTTTGCGATTTTATTTAATAATTTTCCTAACATTTGGATCATGTACTTGTTAAGTTTAGTTATTCCTATTTCTATTTATATAAGATTCAAATTTGAATAAGAATTATTTAAATTTTAAAGGATTTTTAACAAAAATGAATGAAATTACACTCTTGTGTATATTTTCTTTAAAATATTAATTACAGTGATTTATTAAAGGACAGGTGTAGGAAATGTACGATAGATTAGGGTTGAACACTGGGATGATTATCAGGTACAAAAAGGGTTGTACTTGCGTGGTGTTTCTGTTTAGATATTATCCCTTTGTCCATTAACTATCTTTTGTTTCATTCGTCTTATTTAATTTAACAATTATTACTTTTATTCAAAGTAAATGAATTAAGATTGCACGAATTTTACTTTTTTATATCATTACAATAACAATTAAATTGATAAAGAATTCAGTCCTTTTATTTTAATATTTATTGTAATTAAATCACGCAATCATCAAGCTTTCACCCAGGAATCCTGAGCTTCTTCAGTTCTTGAAATTGACAAAAAGTTTGGAAATTAATAAAATTTTGAATGTTTTATTATATAAAAAAATTTATATAAATTTTTAATACAATTTATAACAGTCCAAAAGCTCTAAAGTTATTTTATATAATTGATTAAAGTAACTAAAAAAGGAGCTTATTCAATATCTTAAAGCTATATATTAAAAATGAGCTTATTTCATCTGTTCCGTTATCCTCTTCTCATAAAAAGAGCATCATGTTCTCCACTACTTTCCTTAAGATGACGTGAGAAGCCAATATAATTTAATTTTTTGCATGCTAAATCGAATAAGACCGGTTTCAATTCAGTGGGAAAAACTGATGTGTCTGAGAAAGATATCATACACATGATATCATAAAGTTAATTACATAAAGTCATAACTCTACAGCTCGTAAAACTTGTATTATACGAGTTTTACTTGAATGACTGATTAGGGTATCGATAACTTTGTTTTTAGTACGCAAATTCGTTTATGAGTGGTTCTAAGACAATCGGAATAATCAGAGTGTATTTTCATCAGAATATGACACCTATTTTTAAACGCTATACTCTAAGCCAAATGCGAAGTGGCCACAGGTTGACGAGGCAGGGTCACGATGAAGCCCGATCGTCAATACAAATATTCTTATATATTTCTGTATAAGAATATTCTTATAGATATTTTTTAAATTCTATTCTAAGAAATATATTTTTACCTAAAACTTTATTTTAAATATTATGAGTGTGAAAATGACAAGTGAAAATCAGAAGTCATTGTTGCGGGTAAACTAGTGAGGGCTTTGAGGTCGCGTGACTTGTAGGGTTGTATGAGATTTTCTCTCTAGATGAGGGGTAAGTTGCCAGCCTCGTCATGTTACCACATGACTACATCAATATGATAATATCCATATCCTGACTTATCATTTTGATCCATCATGTTATCTCTTTTCAATGTAGTTAAAAAGCCTTTAGTAATCTGTAATTACCAGCGTTATCTTTATGGGCATCAAAACCATCCAATTTGATTATATTTCCATTTTAACGATGTATTAACACTCCAGTTTGAATATATGTATAAAGCAATATAATAATTTTATTTATTACACATAAAAGACACTCTGGTAGTATTTCTTTTTCTTTTAAAACATCCTTTTTTTGCAAACGATCAATTGAAAATAACTCTTTTGATGTAGTTGATCAAATTCAAATTAAAATGCCAAGTAAAAACAAATAATTCAGAAAAACAACATTATGCCCCTTTAGCAGCCACAGGAACAAAGAATTGTTCGTAGGGTAGATATAAATGTTCTCAGGATATCTTCTGCATTACAGAATCCGAAACAGCTATTAACAATCAATATTTTTTTTTAAAAAAAATAGGAATTATATATTTTGTAGGCAAAAGAAGGATAAACGTCAATTTCTTTTATCGCGTCTACCAAATCGCCATGTTGCTATTTTATAAGATTCATGTGTCGGCTTGTGAATTTTTCACAAGTGTTCTCTATACATATCATTCAAAACGCGCATCAAGTAGCATAACTATAACTACCCTCCATCCCCCTTTCCACAGATTTGTGGCTACCTTCATCTCTTGTGCCAGGCAAAACCGTTTTGCCACCGCTTTCACGGATATTAATTACTAATAAATGAATAAAGCTCAGATTGGTTAGATATTATCTATTTATCTATATAAGGTTGCAATACAATTGCAACCTTTAGTTTCTCTTATATCTTCAATATTTCCGTAAAGTTTAACCTTTTATTTTTTCTGTTACAGTTAATTTTCAGCGGCGAGTACACTAAGGCGATGTCGAAGGACTGGCACAGCTCTCATTTCTGCTGTTGGCAGTGTGACGAGTCCCTGACGGGCCAGCGATATGTGCTCAGGGAGGAGCATCCTTACTGTATCAAGTGCTACGAATCTGTCTTCGCTAACTCTTGCGAGGAATGCTCACGAGTCATCGGTATTGACTCCAAGGTATGTTTGTCTTATTTTACTTAGACATTTAAGTACCAAAAAGTTTCTTCTTATCCAATTGAGCAAATAATGTTAACAGAAGTGGTTACAAAAAGCTTTTGCTCCTCTTCAAAAAAGTCAATAGTTTTATTTTATTTTCACCAAAATATATCGTATTTTTAAAGAAACTTAACAACATGATAATGGGATAAAAATTAACAAATATAGGGGAAGTTAAAAAATCAGCACGCTCATCAAACACGAAGTTTGACAGTTTATAAATTGTGTAGCTTCACTGTATTAAAAGGTGATAAGAAAGGAATCAAGAATCATAAATTTTAACTGAAAGACGTTTAAATTCTTAAGTATGGAGAAAGATGAGAAACCAATCAAATAGAGTCAACAAAAACTTCCGAACAAACTTTTGATATGAGAGCCCAAAACGAATTCCGTCGAATAAACTTTAAGCTATTAATCAATTGTGAAATAGATTTAGGTTTTGTATAGAGTTTGTGAAGTCAGAGGCCGTGGTGTGAAAGTGTGCTGGCTACGCTAAACTAAATGCCCAACTTTGAACACAGCGCTGCTTCAAACTGAAGCCTCCGTTTCACTGATGGATGGATAAAGTTACAGTTGATTAATTTTCTAAAAATGTTTTCTAAGAGGGATCACTTAAAGATCAATTTCTTTAAGTGTTTATTATGGTCTTAAATAAAAAACTGCTTGTATTTAAGATCATAATAAGAGATTTGTCATATATTGTTGACGAGATTGTTAATAGGAGATTTGTTTAAGATACCATTGTCAAAGTTTAAATGAAGAAATATTATATTCAAGATTACATGCAGGAAAACTAAATCAAAACTGTTTCGTATCTAGCTTTATCATAGACGTTATTATTGCTATAAATAGCAAATTATAAATTTCTATTGACTATGTAAAAAATAAGGGTTTGGACACATTGGTCTAAAAGCGGGTCCATCTCACTACAGCTGGAACACTGTCTTAACCGGAACCCCTTATTACTTCCCTACTTTCTATAGAAGGGGAAGACGTTTAAGCATAAAACGACAGCATTAGCAGCACCTAAGCATTGCATTAGCATAAAACCTAACAACCAACAACCTAACAAACCTAACAACCAATGTTTCAGCACTACTTACCCAAAAATTTAAAAAAAGTTGGTGGTTACATGGATGGATGGATACATATATCCATACATTTGTATGTATGTATGGATGCGTGAATTTCTTATAAATACACCAGCTCAATCAACTGATTCACTGCATTTTTGTACAAAAACTTGGTTAAAAAATCAAGCTTTATAAGAGAAAGAACTGATAAAATTTTGGAGTTAATCTAGCAAAGCGTATCAAAATAGCCTTTTTTTAATCTTTTTAAAGAACGCAAAAAATATTTTTAAAAAATGTACAATAAAGTACAATTTATGTAATTAATCGCACAATATTATATGCTGTAATAATTTTTAAGTCTTTAAGTTGGGAAATCTCGTTTTTCGATCGGCAGCTTGTTTTTGCATTACTTTACTCCAAGCTGTAACAGTTTTACTGTTATTCCACAGTAAACATTTATGATTTTTCACTTGATTGCACGCTTTTGTTATCATCATTGGTTATTTGTGTTGATAATGCAAACTTAGTTACCTTATATATTATCGACAATGAACAATGGCACAGATCCTGTTTAATTGGAACATAGTACTTTTGAATTACACTCTCACATAAGGTAAAAGAGTATAGACATAAATTAAAGGGGTATGAGTTTTTAAAAATAAAAAGCATAAATGAGAAACAAAGTTTGTGATCAATTGTTTGTTGGGTGGTGCCTGGATTTGTTCGATTCCTCTATCGTCCTATTGTTTATGTTCAATAAATTTATTTTTGTGCCCTTTTGTAGTGATGAATTGCTTCAATTGATAATCTTAAACAATTGTAAAAGAGAAACAGAGAGGTTATAAAAGATAAACTTGGTGTGTAGCAGGTTTATCTGAAGGCTACTTTTTACAGCCCCTACTGCTAGTTAAAGTTCTATTTTTACAGCGTATGATAAAGTGATTCCCTTTGCATCTGTTTCCAGTCTAAATATAGACCGTTTGCTCGCATTCTTTTATAGAAACCAGTTTGTTTTTGGATTGAAATTAAAACTCAATCATTTTAAACATTTGTTTAAATTATAATTTTTTCATTAATTATTTTATTTTTTGAAATTAAACATACTACGTAACGAATCATATTATTATAGTTGCAGTGTTTTAGGATAAATAAAAATTAATAATTTAAATCTATTGATATTTTGCTGTGATATGATGCAATTTCTGAATTTTCTGCAATACAGATTTTTGCGTTTTACTTACCTTTAAATAAATATTTTAAGTTTAAATTAAAGGTCATTGACGTTACGAAATTGAAGAAAGCGTAACTGTTTCAGAATTTTATTTATGGTTTCGTATGTGTTCATATTAAATTTCTTGTGTAGATAAAAGACATTAAATCTACAAGAGAAAGTAATAATATGCTTATTTGCACCCATGCTTTGATTCTAAAACATAGTTTAAAATTTTTTAAGGCTTATTGAAAAACTTTTTTATTTGACTTTTGAATGAAATAATACTTTTATACTATTTGTGGAATAAATTACTTTTTATAGATTTCTTTTAAATATTACGAGCCCTTACAGTTATGCTGTAGAGAAAAAAGAATAAATCTACATTTTGGTGTGACTGAATATGTATATGTACGTAATGTGTTTCAAATAAGTAAAGTGACTTGCACGTTTGTGGATTGTATTCTTTAAATTAAAGGAATAACATATAAAAAGAATGAAGAATAATAAATAACAGTCATTTAAGCTTTCTGTGTATATTTTGAATTTAAAAAAAATATTTCAACTATTTTAGGACGTCAAAACGGTTATTAATTTTTTAATTACCTGCAAGACTTTTAATAATTTTTAATCTCCTTAATTGAGTTAATCGTATTTATTTCGTTAGAAAAATAAATGTGCGATATTGTTAAAACAAGATTAACTATGCACGAGGGGGCCATGACGTCATATGTCGTTTATTCTTGAACACTTCAAAAATCTCTCACTACAAAAATTAATGATACTTTTTTAAAGAACTAGAATTAACGCTAGTTGTCTAATTAACTAGTTTTTTATGACTGTTAAATCAAATTGTATATGAAAAATGTAAGTTCCTTTAAGAAATAGTTAGACTACAACTGCAATACATTAATGAAGTGATGGTTTACTCTAGTCTAAGTTTTTAAGGCGCGTCTTTTTTCCATTTTCTTTACATGGTTTTTAATCGTACTATTCTACTAATGCACTTTTGAATATAGTATTACATTTCGGTACTTTTGGTTAGGGTAGAGGCAAAAGAGCAACAAGGAAGTGGGCTTGTTTTTGTTTTTGTTTTTCTAATTTTCAACTAAAATAAAAGAACACTTCTCCTTAAAACTCATAATATAGGTCATTTGTGTTTAATGCACAGGTGAACTGGGATTGTATAATGACTTTTTAATGATTTATGTTCAACACGCCTTTAAATTAAACTTCCCAAAAGAAGATATACACGGAGATCATGCTAAAAATGAAGCTACTTATTAGAGTCCTAAATTTAAAATATATAAAATTTATTGGACTGTAGGAGTCGCACGGGCTTATCACCCTAATTTATGTGTCTTCTGAAGAACATGACTATTTAAGAATTTTATTTATCGTTTAAAAATAAAATTCGAATTTTATTAAAATTTTAAAAACAAAGTCGAACTTCCATAAAACATTATTGAGAAATGATGCTCTGCCTAGCATAAATAAATTCATTTTTTTTAAATATTAGGTGATTATTATTGATGACTGTAATTATTGTTTATTTATTATGCAGGGTGGACCAAAAGTCCCCCCTTCTCTTATGTTTTAAACCGTTAAACATTAATTAAATGTATAGGAAACTTTTATTTTGTGGTGCAGTTAACTTCGGGTGTCCTATCCAACACCAAATTTTACGAAAAAAGTAATTGGAAGATAACTTTTGTTTGGCATTTTGGGTTCTATAGATAAATGCAAGACATTTTGCTCTTTGCGTATTTTTGTCTTAGACCACTGTTCTGGCGGGAAAAGTGGAAATAGTGTGATGTTTAACTCAAAATTGAAGAATAAACAATGCTATTAGAAAGATTTGTTTTTTTTTGGTGGTTAACTAAACCACCAAAAAAGTACCTATTCATTAATTTAACTAAACTGATTAATCATTAGTTTTGTTAATTTAAACTAACAGTTCGAAATTTGAAAGGGAGGACATACATTTGGTCCACCCTGTATGTCAAAATAAATCAGAGCCGATCAAATAGGAGTTTATATTATAGCTATTTTGTAAGCTAAATAATACAGAGACGAACGACCTGGCGTGTGGCATGCCACATTAGTATTATGTTGTAGACAAATCATATACTAATACCGCATACTAATAGATAGAAAATTCTTTTTAATTGTAATTCTTCCTCCTTTTTCCGCATTACATTTTTCTCCCCTTATAAGCGAGAAGTTTATTATCCCATTATAAGCTTATTTTACCTAGAAAAAAATGAAGATCTATAAGTTATTAAATTCTTTTTTGCTCGTTACAGCATTTTTTTCTCTTGTAAAAATTACTACTGGGATAAACTTATTTAATTAAACGCATGGGTAAGCACAGCTAAGCATTTAGTATTCCGACTTATGTACATTTTTTCTTGAACCAGCCGGAGGCGGTGTCTAGGGGCAGAGTCTAGGGGCATGATGCTGAAGGCCACAGTCTTCAAGATTCAATTAACTTTCCAACACTTATTTCTACTTGACAGAACTTTTATTTCTTCTGTTTATTCTCTCATTTCCTTCTCGGTCTAGTTTTATTTTCAAAGCAAAATCGTTTATCCTTTTAAATTGACTTTTTATTAAGCTATAAATTGTTTTAGATGTAGTTAATTCTTATTAGAAAGTTATACGTTATAAAACCTCTGATACAGTATAAAGTTTAAAACTGGAATACTTTGACCATTTCTCGAGCCCTTTCATGTTGATCTATGTGATCTATAGTTTAATACAATGCGGAGCTAGCTAGTTTATACGATTATTTATTGCTATAATGTGAATAGTGACGGTTGATGACGTCATAGAAAATGTTTTTCCGTATACCCTACTTTTCCTTTAGAATAGCAGGCTGCTATTCTCAATTATAGAATAGTCTACTTATAATAGGCTACTACAGCCTTCTAACAAGACCTTAAGGCTGATATTTGTACCATATTTCAACTCTGTAGTATTAACGGACTAGGAGTATTACGATGATAACAGAGACACGCCCATGTACAAATAAATAACTTGGTAAAAACCACAAGGGCGGTCTTAAAATATCATTACGGATGATTTAGGTTTTCTTCGGTTTCTTATTTAATTCTTATAAAGAAATTAAATTAATTAAACGAGGCTGCCAAGTATGACCACGGGTTTAGTGTTTTTATTTAAGCGCTACTATCTTAATTAGTTTTATTTTAATTTATATCAAATTAATACAAATTCTTTATTTGATATAAATTAAAATAAATTTATTACAAGATTATTTAAATTTAAAATCTTATATAAAAAGCTATGATTTGAAATAAAACTCAAAACTAAAATGAATAAATTATAATATTAATAATAATAAATAACAAAAACTAATAAAAAAGGCTAATTCAAAAAAATTATTTACAATAATTAAAAAAAAATAAAAATAATAAGTGCAAATTAAAAGAAAACTTAAAAAAAAATGAAATAAATAAATAAAAAAAGGCTAATTAAAAGAAAACATTTTAGAAATTTTTATAAAAGAAGCAAATTCAAATAAAATATTTAGAAAAATAAAAGAAATTAATAAAATATATAAACAAAATAAGCAAATAACTTGTAAACAAAATAAGTTAGCTAAGTTAACAAAATAGCTTTCTAAGTTTGCATTTGTAAACTTGAGCGTACCACAGCCTTGGCTGATTTAGATCAAATACATTTATAATATCATGTTTTAATTATATATGTAACTGTAAACTTTTTGTTATGATCTAATGGTAATTAATGGTAATTAATTCATTCATTCATATTAATTAGTTACATATGTTCTATTAGTAAAGTTAATATAAATTAAATGTATCTTGATTTCAGGATTTATCTTATAAAGATAAGCATTGGCATGAAGCATGCTTCTTATGCAGCAAATGCAGAGTTAGCCTGGTAGATAAGCAATTCGGTAGCAAAGCTGATAAGATCTACTGTGGAAATTGCTATGATGCTCAGTTTGCATCAAGATGCGATGGTTGTGGACAGATTTTCCGTGCTGGTAAGTTGTTCTTTACTATTGCTTTTTTTAACTGAAATGTATTTTAGTAAACGAGATGAATTTATATTTGTACAATGTACATTGTAGTTTTTTAAGTTACATTAACCGAAAATTTATAGAAGTTAAGAAAAGAATAAAAAAACAGTGAAATTAAAATAACAATTTTTAAAGGTTTAGTTCTACGCAAAGGATTTCGCGGATCAATTTTGGATGTTTTATTTTTATTTTTTAAGATTTTATTCTTCTGATAAAATTTCCACTTTTTTTTGTTATCAATTTCTTCATCAATTGTTTAATATTTATTAAAATTAATATCATATTTTTGAATTAAATTACTGTTTATAGTATTTTTTTTTTTAATTTCAATAAATGCCACTAGAGTCCAGATTGAGCCCTCACTCTAGTATTAGCTTTTGATTTTTGAAAGAATAAGAAAAAAAAATACCCACAAATTTTAATTTAGATACAGATTATTAATTATTGTTTTCTCTTTTATTGTAATTTAATATGTAAATTTAAAACGAGATTAAATTATTTAAATTTCTTAACATACGTGATAAAGAATCAAGAAAAATATATAACTTATTTAATACAGTCATTATATTATTGTTAGAATTATATATTTTCATATTACATCAATAAATTATAAGCTTTTGATGAAGTCTTTAGAAACCACTAATTTTTCTTATCAGAGGAAAAATGTATAGTGTATAACCCGGCTAAAATCAGTTGACAGCGTAGAAAAATAATACCAGGGAGCCAAGGAGGTTATTCCTGGATGTTAAACCACGCCCACCATTTCAAAGCGGACCAACTTCATTGGTTCCTCTACACGTTGTCAACTGATTTTAGCCTTGTGATAAACTATAGGAAATCAGATTAAAATATTGCAAATTTGACAATTTTTTTCTTTTTTAACAAATAAAACCAACCTTCATTCCAAATTTCAAGTTTTTACGATTATTAGAAGTGCCTTACTATTATGGCGAGTGAGTCAGTCAGTCAGGGACGACATTAGTCATTTTCAAAATTCAAAACGAAACATCTTGTTAACTATAGCAGATAAAGAGTTGTAGTTACAAAAGTAATATTGTTCCGATAAAATCTTTGTGTTAGTTAAATTGTAAGTTTCTAGGTTCTCTGAATTGCTTTGAAAAAAGGGTGTTCGTTAGTGCCAGCCTTAAATATGAAACTTGTATCTTATAAAGCAAGACGTGGCTGGGGCACTGCTGTGCTACTAGATTTTTAGACTAAAAAAATTACCTTTTTTTAATTTTTTAATCAATTTAGGCCGCTGAAAACTGTGAGAATGTTTTCGAATGTCGAGGTGCCGAATATGTTTTGAGTGAGTGAGTTAAAAATATTTATTTCATTTTAAATGAATAGTAGGTAAAATAAAAAACCTTTGATTTTATGATTAAATTTGAAGTTTAGATACAATTTTTTCACGAGAGTAAATAGAATGTAAATAAATTTAAAATGTTACTAAAATAACAAAAAAACTGAATGTAGTCTTCGGGTTTAAAATTTATATTTTCTTTTTTTATTATGCTAAACTGTTTAATTTTTATATGTAAAAAAGTTTTATGTAGTTTTATGTGTGTTCTTATCGAAAAAAGAAGGAGGAATTTGAAAGGAAACCTGTTAAAATAAAGTGTTTAGAAACGAAAAAGAAAATTCAAACAAAAGCGATAAAAATACATCTTTATTTATTGTGCACGAATATTTCTACTTTTTATTTCATTGTTTATTATTTTTTCGCGCTGATATGAAGAAATGGTTTTGCTGTGGAAAGAGTCCTGAGCTATATTTCTGAAAGGGCTCTTGAATCTTGACCAAAATATTTTCTTGAGTTTCCTGCTTCCCGTCCATGATATCTTTTGTTACGGTTTTAAATGTCCTCCTTTTATTTATTTAAAGGTTTGAGATGTTTATTTGTATTAGAGTCGGTTTGGAGTTGTGTTTCGCAATATTTTCTGTATAAAATGACGAATGAAATTTGTTACAGCGCACTCTGGCAGGTTGACATTGAATCAATTGATAATTCAATTTCCTTTATTTTCTTGATTTATAAAGTTTTAATTTATAAATATATTTATAGCAATAGTGAAGTCGAAATCTATATTATTTATAGAATTTAAAAAGCTATTGTTATACTTTTGATTTTGTAATAACTGAACATGGTCCAGCTAGATGTCCAGAGTGTCAGTAAAATACTTTCTTGAAACTACTTAATTGCTTGTATGCTTTTTATACTGTGTATATATAAGCTAGAAGCTTTGTAATCGTTTACGCAAACAAATATGTATCTGCCAATAAATCGACGCAAAATTTAATTTATCATGAACCATGATTCTTACATGGCTTAAAATTAACTTTTAAAATATATTTAATAAATGTAATTTGTATTTTAAAATGATAATTAAAACTAAAAAAAATCTATAAAATAATAAAATAGTTTGATTTTGTAAATGATAATTTCAAAAGTTGGTAATTTCATTAAATAAAAATTCAGTTACAATATGAAAGCATCAGTAGGTTTATTGTTCCAAACAATATAATAGAGGAGGGCGGGGTTACCCTTAGGCAAACAAGTAGGCCTAGGGGCCTTATAAATTTTTAGGGGGGCCGCGAAGCCAAAAAGGTAAGAACTACTTCTCTACATGATTAAATTTTCTAAAAGTGCTTGCCAAGTTGGTAAAATATCGCTCGTTTGCGTGAACAACACAATACTTACTATTTTTTGTGTCGAAATAGTAATAAAAATCTTTTAATATGTCATTTGAAAATGAAGTAAGCATAAAAGTTATAAAGTATTTAAAATTTTGCCTAGTCATTATTGACAGTTAATGATGTTATACAAATTATTTTCTTCATGGTACAAAACACTTTAGTTTCGATGATATTTGCAATATTGAAAATAGGAAAAAAGTTTAAATAAATTGAAATTTATTATTTTGTATTATGAGGTTTCAAAATGGAAGCATAAAATAGGCCAATGAACGTTTATAAGTCTAAAGGTTATACTGTTAGAAAATATTGGTTTTTGAAATATAATTAAATATGTAGTATACAACTATATGGTTTTGCTTAGTTGTGTTTTACTCTATCGAGCTTAATAGGTATCGAGTATACGGACTGCAGTATCAATATACTCTAATTCAATTAAATTCGCTTTTACTGCGTCATGTTGTTTTTCAGTTATTATGTGATCCCGTGTATAAATTGTGTTTTCAAAATATTATGTAAAATCTATAGAAAATATTGTGACAATGAGAAGGTTTCTTCTCTATGGGTCTGTTCGCAATAGTGATGTATCATAGACTATCCTGATATTTTAGTTAAATATATTTAGTATAAAGATTAATTTAGAGAAATAATATATTCATATTTTGTTTTTAAATTTTTGGGGTTTGTAAAAAAAAGATTCAATATTAAAAACTTAAAAAAATGATTAAAATTTCTTAAAACGCATTTGCTCTTTTTGTTAAACTTTTTAAACCAGCATTCTGTTTCAAAACGAGTCAGAAGAAAATATATTTTTTCTGATTTGAGGAAGAATATATTTAATTGTGAAATGATTATTCACATAATTTCTGTTAGGAACGAGCTGCTAACACCACAAGCATTTCAAATATTGATTGTGGTAAATTCCAAATCTGGAAATGTTTCTATTAATCAATTTTACTTATTTACTTGTTTTTGCATTAATTACACTGAAATTAGATTTACAACTGATTTTGGTTCTTGCACTTTATTTTATTTAAAATAAATACATAATAAGTAAAATGAAAATAATAAAATGAAATAAACATGTACTTATTTAAGCAGATGTTTCAGCTATTATTATTTATTTACTTACATATAAAGCAAAAATACATGAGAAAAATAAACATAATTATATACGTGAGAAAATATTTGATACGAAAATAAACTTTTTTTTCGTAGTATAAATTACTAGCGTGTAACTAACTCACAATGCTCTTTAATCAGTTCCCTAAAATATGGGTGTATAAATATAAAGTCAAGCAAAGTGTATTTCGTTTGATAGTGTTAGCTATATTTATTTTGTGCGAATAAATAAATTTAATGTATGACTCTGGTTTGTGGGTATAAAAAGATAACATAAATACAGTGACGACTCTATTTATGATGCTAACAAACCCTATTTCTCTAACAGAGCACCACGCAAGCTTGTACTTTCAACCCGTTTCTCCAAATATTTTAAATGGCCCAATATATCTGCCGTATTATTTTTAGCACTGTAATAAATAAACTTTTTTTGTGTTTTGTTAACTAAGTATAGAAAGAGGAAACGTTGGTTAAAAATGTAATTATGATGTTTACCAAGCTGTGAAAAGGTTCCATAGTTTTTATTCAACGTATTTTAGGTTCTACATTGTTAAAAGTTTATTTGTTAATTTAAAAGAGAATAATAGGTTAATAAAATTTAATACATTGTTTGAGTAATGTTAATAAACATATATTACAATTGCTTTCATTTACCCTAAAAAATATTTATGTATCATGGGTTTTTCTTGTCTTTCGTTATTGTTGCAATTATGTTTGCATTCTGTTAGTGATACATCTGCTAGTTAAGTATAAATAAGTTTTATAGCAGTTTCTGTCCGAATAAGCTTTGTTATTTTAAAAGACTAACTAATATCAATGTTTATTAATGTAATGATTCCTATCTAGAACTTTATATCTAACTTCGTTAGACGGGAAAACTTTGTTGTTAATATATTACAGTAAAGGAAAAGTTAGTTTATTAGATTTTCATGATCTATGTGCATTTACTCTGATGTATTTAGGTTATAATAATATGAAATAACTCTATGGCGTGTAGGTGGATAACAGTTTTAACTCAAGCTAGAAACAGCTTTGATTTGTGATTTTAAATTCTTTCTTTCGTGTTGCATCATTTTTTAAATTGATTAAAGACAGTGATACTTTAGCAAATTGGTAACCAGTTTAATATAACTTATTTTGAACTAATTAAAGTCTACCTCTTCAACAAAAAGTTCACAGAGTAATTTATTTGCCTCAGCGAATCAAACCGTGGTTCCAACCAACGCCTAATGCTTATATTCTTGCCAAATGCACTTACCAATTGCGTTTTGGTTCACCATACACCAGAAACGCTAGCATGTTTTCTTAAACGTTCATAAGATTTTTAAAAATTTAATGGAATATGTTCAGTCAAAGGAGTGCCGAAGTTATGTTGCTTACTTTTTTACCCTTTATAACCTTTTATTGAGTATTGCAACTACACAATATAATAAGTTACTAGCACTAATGAAAACATGTCTTATGATAGGAAATGGATTTGAGTTGACTGTTGCAAAAAACTGCCCAAGTTGAAAATTCGAAACTTAGTTGTATCAATAAAGTTTGAAGTTCTACTTTGTTTCTCTTTCATGTCTAACAATTTGTAAATCATAAACAACCTCATGTAATAAATGTGTCAATCATATTTATCTAGTATGTATATATTTATCAAATTTAATTTATTTACGAACAAAGTAAATAAGTAAATTCTTTCTTTATTTACAAATAAAGTAAATAAGTAAATTCTTTTTACTTAATTACAAAAAAGTAAATAAGTAAATCTTTACTTTATTTTATAAATATTTAGCGTATTCATCAGTAAATCATATCTGTTTATTAATTTAAAACATTTCTATGGCATCTTTTGTTTAAGTTAGACACACGTGTTGAAAAACGTAATTTTAATTCTTGTGTTGCGTACGCATATTGCGTTATGTTGCGTAGGTTTTAAAAGAGGATTGTAAAAATGTGCATAATTTGAGATAATATCGTATAAAATAAGTCAACTATTTTTAACAATTAATGTCTACCCACTTATATAATACTTATTGAATTTCTAGTAGATCATTTAATTATAAATTCAGGAAATTTCGAAATTATTTGTGATTGGAGAAGTTGAGTGTTTGCTGTTAGAAAACATATGTTTTGTGTATAAGGCAGGTGTTAGGTGAAAGTGTGTTAGTAAGAGAGGAGTAAGCATCAAGATGTTGACCATATTCAGTAAAGTACAAACTCAAACAACTAAGTCTTAGTATAGACTTAATCAAGTTAATCTTATTGTATGGCTTTGTACTTTTTTATCCTCCTTCTACATACTATACTTGTTACTTCTATGTAACATACTTAATCCATTCTAATATGTATGTGTGATAAGAATGTACCTTAATTGAGTTAGTTTTATTAACGAATTCCGAATTTGACGTATTTCACAATCATTGTATAAAGAACTAAAATAATTAAACTTTATTTTGGGGATTAAGTTTTATTAGCAATTTTTTAATCGCAACCAGCGAGTCTTTTAGCAAATTTTTAAAGACAAAATGTGGGTCTCCCCGATCAAGAATAAATAAATATATGTTGTTAGGTTTATGTATATATATATATATATATTATATATATATATATATATATATATATATATATATATATATATATATATATATTATATATGAATGTATGCACGAGATTTTTGTTCTTAGACGTTTCTATGGCACACGATAACTTTCGAACACTTTCTTGGATTGAAATTAAATCCTTTACTTTAAGTTACATATAGCATATAATGAAGCGGCCCCCAGTATTGACACTGCGTAGCGGCCGAGACTCGAAGTTGTTTTGGATTATATTTTACTTTAAGATAATTATAGCATATAAAATTATTTCTAAAAATATCTATTTTATAAAGTCATTAAATTAAATACTATCTAGTAATTTTCTATTGATTATTCTATGCTATCTAATTAAAACTCAAAGTAAATTTACAAGTTTTAAAAGGTATCATACTTTAAAATAAAGATAAGTCATCTTTGTTAATAATTTTCCTTTTTGAAACTACTCTATCTTTTTTATCAATACGGATTTAATTTATTTGCATATTCATTCCCTGCACGTTTTATCCAAGGGTCGGGCGAGCTTAGATAACTCACCGATAATGTATATATAGGATGTCAACACGTTTTTTGAGCCAAACTTGGCCAGATTCTCTCCTCCTTATTTGCTCAAAAAATTATTATACCCGATTTTTCTTCATCCAGCGGGCTACTATAAAGAAATATTTACTTGATAGTTTAATTATAGAAATATTTAGAAATAGGTGTTTATAGTTTAAAAATGCTTTGTTTATTTGAACGATTTTACGTGAGTTATCAACCTAATCCGAACCTGTTGGTCGATTTTTTAGTTATTATTAATCAATTGTATCACAATGGGTCAATATTTATTTCAGTATAATTACGACTGTCTAAGAAGCACCCGAGACTAAAATACTCTGCCTCTGTTTCCGTGATCTTATTAGCACTCGATTTCGGTACCGTAGGTCCGAGGCAGCCGGGACTATGCTCTAATTTTAATTTAAACCTAAAAGATAGTAAATGCAACCCATCTAAGGTTGTTCCCGCAGAGTGAATACCCTTGTAGGTCGAAAGGACCTAAAACGGATATTATGTTTATTTATTTGATTCCTTGATAATTTGGGCAAGGATATTTCTTCGTTATTATTAGCTATTATAGATATACTAGGCATCTCTAGGCTCTCATCGCATGCCCTCAGAATTGCGCAATCTGTGTTATGCGCCATTGTCCATTTAAGTTCAAAAGTTTTTTTCATCAATGCCAATAATTTTCCTTTAGTTATAAAACTGAATGATATTTAATCTTGTAAGGACTTGAGCTCCTCCATATTTAGCAGATTTTGTTATTTATTATTTTAAGTTTGTGACAACTGGTAAGTGTTTGCGAACTCATCAGCTTGTTTATTTTACGTGTATCTTCGTATTGATTTACATTTAAACTTGCTTTACACAGATTTTTTTTTCTTTTATTAGTTGCTCTTTTGTTTAGTGATTATTTCTTTATTAAAATTTCTATTTCACTTTTAATCCAATTATAATTATTCTAAATAAGCTTTGTTTTCACTCTTATAAGCTTAACGACCACTCTTTTATCCTTAATTATTCTAAGCTTAGTTTTTGTATAATATAATTTTAATTGCCTGAAAGTTGTAAAATGACTTTTGTGCCAGACAGTATCATTTTCTTTAAATTTTAAATTCTATTTTTTTAATAGTGTAAAAATATCACTTTTAGTTTACTTGGCAATTATAAATGAAAAAAACTGAGCTGCGTCTCTGCCATGTGACTATAAGCTGTGAATATATAGTACTAATTAACAAACTAACTTTGCAAAACAAACTAACTTAACATGCACCATGTTCTTTATTAGTTTTCTTAATGGCGTTTAAAATAAACATCACTGTTTTCAAACAGAACAGATTTTACGCGTCACTTCATAATACTTGTCGGAAAAAACGTAGTTTTCAAATATTTGAAATTTATTAAACTTTATGTTATGTAATATGTTATTTGATATCCCATGTATTGTTAGTTTAACAGATTAAAGTCAAAATAACAATCTCCTCTCTTATGCTTCAGGAGAGAAGCACTTTAATGAGCTCCAGTATCAATTATATTGTGAATTTTGACGTCTTTCAACTATTTCAACGTCTATGTTATGGATATTGTTTATTGAATACGCTTCGTCATACATAAAATCCTTTGTATAATGAAGCCTTCTAAAGTTACTTCAAGTAACAAGTAATCCAATACATACTTTTCTTCTTACTTAATTATGTTATTGTTGTGATATGTTATCATTAAGTTTTACTAAAGAGACTTATTAGTCAAAGTCGTTTAGTATGTATCTTGAAATAATGCCAAGATAAATATTAATTTTTAATACATGGTGATAAATTTACAAAAAAACTTATTTACTATAAAAATTACTTTGACGAAAGTGTTATTTTTACAAAAATATTTTTTACTTCACATTTATTTATGTACTTAAGAAACGTGTTTTACTTGGCAAAGAATTTAAAATTATAGTTGTCATGACAACCGCTGTATAATATTATTGCTGCATTATAAAACAGTATAATACAAAGTCAGTGTGATCAGCTGTCACTATATGTTTTTTCGTGAGTTTGACAGAAGTTTAATTCAAAATCAAAATAAAAAAATAATAATTCACAAACTTAAAAAGAATTCATTTTATTGAAAACTGGCTGTTTTTGGTCAATAGGAATCAATCTCGAAAAAATTGTCCCCTTAAAAAATTATTTTTTCTTAAATGAAAATTCGTCTTAAACACCTAAAATGATAAAATTATAATCTTGTACACACTACAATATTTCGACTTGAAACACAATCTTTCTTTGATGAAAATTCGTCTGAAACACCTAAAATGATAAATTTGTAAAATGTACAACTACAATAAAATATACACACTACAATATTTCGACTTAAAATAATTTTAGCGTAACTGAATGGTTGTGGCAGGTTTGCTTTGTTTAAACATTTGTTTTCTCATGTCTTGGTGTTTTGATCAGTGCATAATTATATGCTTTACACTCACGATTCAATTGCAAGGTAGATTTTCCACTTTTTTAATTTTTTATAGTTTAAAGTGTCTTTAAAATAAGTAGATTTAATTTTTGACGAGTTTCCTTGGCAAACCGTATACTAGCGCTAATGGTGTTGTATTAACCTATCTTGATACACCACTGATTTATTTGGGTAGATACATTTGATTTAAAAATATATACATGCAATATAATACATTAAAAATAAATCTATCTCTAAAATACATTATAGAAATCAAGGTAAATTTATTTGCCGGATATTTTATCATTAACTTTGGTAAAGGGGAAAAGTTGTTAGCCCATTTGTTATTCATTTTGGGTGGAAAACTGTTTTTATACATTTCCATATCATCAATTATAATATAAATTATTTATTTAACTTTCCATTATTTTTTTTAGATTCCGTTCGGGATATTGTATTATTATAGGCATTTTTAGTATATATCTCACTCATGTTTTAATTCAACCCCAAACTCCTCGCAAGTTTTCCTTCTAAACTCCCTGAAATTTCCCCGCTACCTGTTATTCAGTTTTTAATGTATTATGGAGATAAAAATGGAATAAAACAATAAAGCTTAGACGTGCCTAAGAGACACAATAGCTTTGAAACGCTTCCTGGGATCGAAATAAATGAAAATCAATTTTGCTAGTGTACCGAATCCTATTGTTTATAAACCAGGTATGTATCATTAGCGCGCAATAATGACCTCACTAACATTTTACAACATTACAAATCTTCATATAGTGTTTAGATTGGGCTGAAATGTTATACACATATGGTATGTATGGTTCACAAAAATACCAAGTTCCATTTTATTATCAGTATTAGGTCTGGTTTTATTGATTGATATATACATGCCAAACAAAACAATACGTCATTTATTGACTTAATGTTAGTGTACATCAATGAATCAATCAAGTTTTTTCTCTAATACATTTAAAAATCCGCTTATATCGTGGCAGTATGCCACTTATATAAACCAGTAATATGACGAACTGATAAAGTACAACAACCATCTGGCCACGAAGCGGCCACGGGAAGGTGCGGGGGCCGTGAAGCACCGATGCCGCGTAGCGGCAAAGAGGCGCAAGAGGCCAAGGCCTCTTGTTTCTTATTGTTGTTACTCTCTAAAAATATCTATTATTTTATCAGTTATTAATTCGAGTATTTTTTCTGGAACACGATATGGCTTGATTGCTCCAGAAATGTGTTAATGACTCAATTATGTTAAAGCTTGTGCAATTTCATATCAGCATTCATACCTGCATACTCATTATTGCTGCAACCTGGTGAAGGATATTTGAAGGACGTTTTTATTAATAGTTATGGTTGAATAAGTTTGCATTGTTTATTATATTGAATTACAACCCATTTTCAATATCATGATACTTTATCCTGTCCTTATTTATAATACAGAATGTCTCATGTTACCTACGTTTCTCCAATATGTTCATTGTGTCTATCTCTTTAATATTTTCTGTTCATACAAGGTTTTAATAAATTCTTCTTTTAATTTTTATATTTATCAATTAACTGTTTAATTTGTCTTTACTTGCATTTTTATCGTACATTAAAACATGGTACGGTCACCTGTTGCTCTCTTTGTTATTATCATTAAGTTATCATTCATTTGGATTTTAGATGTTGGTTACCTTCTTCACTTATCTGATGTTTTCTTCATTTACATATTTTTACTTAACTACTATTTGTTTTTATGGTTATATAAGTTTTGTTAAGTAGTTTCCTTTTATTATTACCATCAAGTTAACATATTTTAAGCTAAATCATTGATTCTTTTGATTTTAATGTTTATTTTATATTGTTTGTTTTTAGCGAATTTTCAATGAAAATTACGCATATATTTCTATTTTTTTCTGTCGTATTATTGACTTTAAAATGTTTAATTATTATCAATTATCAAGCATCCATGATATTTTTACTTCTTTAAGAATATTTAGCAGTTCTTATCTAATTAATGTTACTTTGTTAAATACTTTATTACTTTGAGTACTTCATTATTGTATCTGCTAGTAAGTTTTACCATAGAGATATATTACTAGATTACCAATATTACCAATAGGGGCCCCATTGGTTGAATTTTGAAACATCGAAAAAATAACCTGAACACCTTCGGCTATAAATAATCAAATGAACAGAACAAAATTACAGTGATTCATAGTAAAACCCAGAAAATATAAATCAAAACACAAACAATGTGCAGGAAGCCGAAAAATTGATTTCTTATAACATTAACTTACTCTTACAAGAGGTTCCAATGAGGTTACACAGAGCCTCTGAGAGCCCCAAACTGATGTTTCAGGACTCTTAATGTATTGAGATAGGCTATGCTCCCTCTAGTAGATATTTCTATGAGTTTTACTAGTAAGACTTACTTCTACTTGTAAGGACTTACTTGTGCGTTGTGTTACTTTGTCTTCTTCTCTAAATATTTTTTTTTTTCAATTATAGGGTATTAGTATTGTGAATATTAATGACCCCTCAACGAATTTATTTTTGAAAATGTATGTAAGAGTGAATATTTTTCTTCTTAATATACCAAACTTTATTTTAAATTGTTGAATGTATTTCAAGGTTGATACTGTCATACTTAGTTAAATGGTAATAAAATTTAGAAATAAAAACTCTAAAGATGTGTTGTTTTTATGAGTACTAATGTATGATGATATAAGTTAAATAGCTAGACATGTATCTATGTTATGAATAATAAAATAAATTTTCCAGGTTCAAGTAGATATTGCGCATTATAAATGTTTGAATTTATGAATTTCATTTCTTATATTTAATTTTGAATTCTTTATTTTATTTTAAAAATATTTGAAAGTCAGAATCTTGTTTGAAACCATCATTTCAAATGTGTTTTTGATGTATAATTTTATCTATTACTATAATGATGTCATGATTTAATTTAAGTTTATTGAGTAATGGTGTCTAAAGCGCTTTGGATACTTGTGAAGGGCAAAAGTTGATATTCGTGAACTTTATAAGTATTTATAAGCAGTTTAAAAAAATTTACCTTGCTTTTTTTAGTCCTATTCATCATATTTTGTACTATAATTTGTACGAAGCGCATGTGCCTTGGTTAGACGTGCTTTTAATTTTTTCTTATTCATCAAAACGTACATTGAAAAATGTGCATTTTCGGGTTTTAAGCGAATTTCTAAAGGGATAAAATGAGTTTATGATATTGTTAATTAGTCGCCGGCGCATTCTTTAAGTTTTGCTTAATTTTAACCCTAAATCTTTTTTTGGAATATTTGAAATGAATTTAGAATTATAATTTTTTTTATAATAATAGTAAAGTAGAAAAAATATGTATAAATAATTGTAATGCAATGATGTGAAATGACGATCTTATACAAACACACACAATATATATATATATATATATATATATATATATATATATATATATATATATAATATATATATTATATATATATTAAACTCTTTTTTTAATGCTTTTCTTCTATTTTATTGAAAGAGAAGCATTATGTTTGAAAAGTCTGTAATTCACACATATTTAATCAAATTCCAATGTTCTAGTATATATAGAAAAATTGGTGCATCCATGTACACCAAAATAAATGGTTGTTAATGTATATGACCGCATAGTCAAAAAAATCTATATTTAAAATGCGGAGCGCATCGAGGGGAGTGTTTATTTATCATATCTGAGAAGAGAGATAGAGAGGCTTAGTTTTATATTTGTTATCCTGTTTCCTATTTAAATATATTTATGATTTATCGCTATCATTATTTTTTTACTACAAAATATATATACTTTTTTAATTAAATACAATATTACCAAATATAAGAACAGAAACAGGAAAATGTAAGTAAAATGAAGCTAAGTCTTACATAGGGCAATAAAATGCTTCTGTTTTCCCTCTGGATCAGATTTAATATTTAATTTTCAATTTATATTTATAGTCTTTTTTCTTACTGAGGTTTCTACCCTTCGCAATCTTTTTCTCTTTTATCCTTTTAATCAAAAAAATGGTGACAAATTCCCCGGTAATGTTCCCTATTTAATATAATATTTTGAAGAAAATTCATATTTTACTCCGTATTAATTTTTCCGCTTGGATTTGTTTAGTTTTTAGCAGAATTAGTTGCTTGAAAATATAAGTTAAATTTATGCCAGAATTCTTTTAATATTATATTAAATATGAATTATATAATATGAATTGTATGAATAATATAATACGTGTAATATGAATAATATAATATAAATATGAAATATAATATGAAGTAGAATAATTATATATAAATATGAATATATATGATAGTATGATAATTATATAAATATGAATATAACGTATGTGATATAATGATGTATGATATAATATAAATATGAATATAATATAGTATGAATAATTAATATAATATGAATATAGTAGTATAGAATAATATAATATAAATATGAATATAATGAATGATAATATAATAATAAATATGAATATAGAGTATGAATATATAATATAATATGAATATAGAATCTGATATAAATATAATATGAATATAATGATAGTATGTAATATATAAATATGAATATGAGTAGTATGAATAAATAATATAAATATGAATATAAATGAGTAGTATGAATAATATAATATAAATATGAATATAATATGAGGTATGAATATATAATATAAATATGAAATATAATATGAGTAGTTGAATAATATAATATAAATAAATATAATATGAGTATGAGAATAGTGAGTAGTATGAATAATATAATATAAATATGAATATAATGAATATATAATATAATATAAATGATAATATAATATGAGTAGTATGAATAATATATAATATGAATATAATATGAGTAGTATGATAGTATTAATATAATAAATGATATATCAATTAATAGAATTCTTAAATATTATAGATATAAATCGGTAACCACAAAATTGTTCTTAAGGTAACACATAAAGCTTCAATTGTGTAATGACATTAAAAGAAATAATGACAAATTCGCTTCCAACTCTTTATTTACAGCTTTGTACATAATAAGAGGTCATCATCAGTGCTTGTTTAGATTGTATATAACTCAAACTATGGAGTGACTTTTTTATTTTTATGTTATTTTTAGATGAATTCCATTTATCTCTATAATATTTACTTTATATAATACAAAACTAAGGTAAATTTCATTTTCAAACGATATAAAAAACTTAACTATAAACTCGAATTATATCCTGTTGGGACTCCTACAATCTAATTTGCGTACTCAACCCATACATCACCTTTGTTCCAATGTTTCTAAGAAAATATTGGAAAATAGTTGTTATTAAGTTTATTTTAATTCAGCAAATATTCGCCCACTATGGTTGAGAAAATGGAAATCTAGCTCGCTATGAGATCATGCTCATTGTTCCTTTTCAATTTTATGATTTATTTGTTTTACGTCTTTTTATTTTGGTCTTGTATGTTTAAACGCAACATTTATGTTTTTGTTCTATTACGTTTGTCGATCTATTTGTCTGTAGTATTATGTTTTGTTTTGCCTTTTAATGCTTTATTTTACATACTTTTTAGTTAATTTATTAAATTAAGGAAGTATAATGTTTTATGTATAACAGAAACAACTTGGCGGCTAGCTTTGAATTCCATTGTATAAATTGATGTTTATAAATTATCATAAATATAGTCTTTAATAAACATTTTCTCTTGTAATCTTAATATTTAAAAGACTATTTTGACTACATTCTATCCTTAAGTACGAAAAAAATAGTTTTAGTGACCGCACTTAGTTTTTAAGTGCGAATTGTAATTAAAATAAAATAGATTGTCGAGTATTAATATATTTCATAGTATTCATATTTTTCTCATTTTATAAGACAGTAAAATAAAATTTGCATCCACGCTTTCCTCGAAATATGTATATATATTTTATTTATTTATTAATTTATTTGTATGATATTATTTATAGTCATTGCTTAACGAAGCGGCTTTTAAAAGGTTTTTAATTTTCATACTGTGCATTTTAAAATCTTTTTAGACCTATTAAAGGATAATACTAAGCGCAGTTAGTATCAACTCGGACCATCAAATCGGACCAAATTGAAGCTTATATCTATAAATGGCAAACTTATTACGTTTATAGGGTAGGTTTATAAATATTTAAATCGAATTAATTACCTTTTTGAACAATTTTTTTTAAATTTTACCTTTTTTATTTAATTACTATTACTTATTATATATTATCTATCAATAAATATTAATTTTTTCGCAATATTTTAAATATTTTACCAAATTTAAACAATATCACGACTGCTACCCTTTAAAATAATAATTAGTAAATTATAGGTACAAATACAAAGTAATTTTATACTGGTACATTGTTAATACATTTCTCATGTATTGTGTGTTATTAAAAAGACTTATTATAAGAAAGTAGCTAAAATGATCCTTGTAGAAGGATTAAGAGAGTTGATATAAATGCAATTGTCGGATTAGTAACAAATGATTGATTAATATGATAATGATATTGAAATGCATTTTATGTTAACGAATATTAATTAATTATTATAATAATGATTATTTTTTTATAGTTTATGTGTTATTCACGTATAATACGTTCCATTTTTATTCATGACATTATATTATTTTATTTGCTTGCATAATTGTTAAAATTCGTTAACCAACTTTCTTAAAGTTTCCGTTCAAATTTTAAATTCAAAATAGATTTGAAATTTTGAAACCTTTTTACTTAGGAACAGGCGTTTGTTTCGTCAGATTTTTCTATTGTGCTATTTTTTTCCAAACAGACACATTCCAAACACAGATTCAAGTTGTGCTACAGTTGCATAACCCAGTTGTGCTACAGTTGCATAACCCAGTTGTGCTACAGTTGCACAACCCAGTTGTGCTACAGTTGCATAACCCAGTTGTGCAACAGTTACACAACCCAGTTGTGCTACAGCTCTTGCGAACCCCTCGTTCGCTGTGAATGATTAATTAAGGAAAGTTAATATTGTTATAATAAGCGTAATTTTCATTATGGAAATTCCCTTTTTTCTTGCATTATTTTTCTGGTACAGATAGGATCTAACTAGTTTATTTTAGTCAAAACACTGTTATGATTGTTTAAAAAAGTATATTGACTTATTTATGCTATGTATTACCATGTCTTATTAATGAATCTATTAATAGTTTCCGTAAAAGATATTTATTATATTAAGATAAGAAGTATAAGATCTATTTCATTTCCAAAATCGCACGGAGCAACGATATTTCGTTGCATAATTTCATTCTAGATCTTTCGGTTCATAGTCTTAACAAATTCTATTTTTAACTAAAAAAATTAATAACAGTATTATTAGCTAATAACATAGTTGAAACACAATAATAAATCATAGTTTTAGAAATTTCTTTTTGTTTTCAATAAAAAAAATGTGACGTATTTTTTATATATTAGACCCACTCATAGAGATCTTTTTGCATAACGATCTAGGATTATAGCACAACTTAAGTGGGCGTAATATCTCGTATATTTTATGTAGTAGTATTATTTCTTAACTATTAAGAATGCAGTAATACAGCCAAATTGCACATGTTATTAACCTATTGATGTCAGTTGGTCTGGGCCATTGCTTTAACTAATATAGAAGTGGTGTCATTCCATGTCTGATGTTAATATTTCTGACACAATTAAATTGTCCAGGACAATATAAATAGTGTAATATATTCATTATTTGCAGAACTTGTTAATATTAAATAGTATATTATTATGACTGTTACTTTAATTAGGTGAACAGGCTGTTCACTGGAATATTTTGTGTGCCGTTATAGGTTTTTCTTGGTTAAAACGTTATAGTTCACCTACAAAACAGGAAAGTTTTAGATTTACATGGTTAACTGATGGTAAATAATTTTGCTGTAACACGACCTCTTTAACGTTTGTAATAATGATGTTAAAAAAATAGGTAAAGATGAAAACTAAAAATAAGGCCAGCGTGTGTGCTCATAATTTGCAGTTTTTAGTTAGTAAACGGGGGCCTTCAGTCCCTGGTTGTCTGGAAAACCTTAAACAGCGTAATTTCCTGATGAAAACTCGCTAAAAAGTATTATTTTTAGTCACGACAGTGCATTTTTTAACTTTCTTTGATGTATAAATAATGTCATATTATATTTTAAATTGTATATAAATGTATCTGCTGAATATAAAATCATATATTTATAATATTAATTCAATTTTTATATTAAAATATTGCATGATTTTTATAATTTTAATATTATAATTTCATATAGTATATTTTACTATATAGCTGCATAAAATTGTATGCATAACATTATTAATTTTTATCTTTGTCGTTTGTTGCAATTATTCATTAGGTCAATATTTCTTTACTAATATTCAATTCGTGAAATTGCACGCAATGCGAAATGTTTTAGTGTCAATGAACTTTTGAATTTTGAATAGTTTGAAGTGTCAATGAAAAATAGTGAGAAGTCTCAATATTTTTACTTAAAAACTTCTAATATTTAATTTTTATTGCATCATTTCTTATAAGTTTAGTGTCGTAAACTTTTCCCCTAATAATTAATTTATTAATCTATAAATTTCGAGAAAGGGATTTTCTCTGAAGTTTTCTTTATAATAAATCTTTACTTTACAAGCAACAGGATTATAATAAACCCTAATTTATAGATAGCAATACTGTGGAACCTATAGTTAGGTTTACTTAAAATATTACGTAAAGCTTTATAACAACCAGCCTACTTTGAACCTCTTAGACTAAGTTAGCTATAAACTTGTACTGGGTAAAATACTTTAAGTTGATATTTCTCTTCTTTTTATTTCTTACAAATTAATAAAAGTAAAGTATACATGGTATAAAAGATTACTTTTTTTAGAAATAAAAGGCTTTTTATTTCACTCTCAGCATTTATATTAAGATATATTATGCAACACGGCTTTAAAGTAAGATATAAACGCTGCAAAAATGTTTTATTAACTGGTTAAGCCAGGAAATAATAAATATATGCTCAAATAAATAAATAAATAATAAATAAATGCTATGTATGCTCAAAAATATTTTAGTTTTGAGAAGGTATTGAACTTTCTGATGTATAATTATTTTAGAAGTTTTTCATTATAATTATGTATTTTTTTAATAAAGGAAATATTTAAAAAATAGAACATGACTTCACATGTACTGGAGTTGCTTGTTATAGAGTCGTGCATTTTTTTCGAGAGCGTGGTGATTATAATCATAAAGTGCAACGGATGCGTTAGCTGGTGAGTTAAGTGAATCTTTAATGCCTTTCCAAAAAAATATACTTTACTCTGACTGCTGTCTATTTTGAGGCTTTAATATTTGTCAAATTGTAACCATCATAAAAAAAAGATTATTGTAATAATTATGATATCTGTTTGATAAGGACATGTGCTAAATACAAAGGAGTTCCACTTTTTTCTCTTGAAGGATTGTTTTTTGTAATGTAAAACATTTTAAAAATTATTTATGAAGTTCAACATTTTCCGATGCGACCACTTACAAGAAAATATAGATCGTTAGGTATATATAAAGTTATTGATTCAATTTTAATTTAATAGAATTCAGTCTAATTAGAAAAAAATGCAATCGATATATGCTATGCTATGCTTTAAGTTAAAAAAAAATATTATTATTATAAATCAAAATAAGTTTCAGAAGGTTTTTGCCAATTCAATTTATTTATTTTCATATTTCTTAAGTCTGCTTTATAGTTTTTTACCGTTGTTTTAATTTGATTTCTTTATGGACAGTGTGACTTAATTCAGTAAGAATCTGAGTTATTTTTTAAAGAAAGATTTTTGTATGTAGTCAGAATCAGTTGGCGCGCGGAAAGGTCAGGTAGCGTTTATTAAACCCGATACAATGTATTAGAAGAGTTTTTTTTTACTTTGTATTTATTTCTGTAAGCTACCTTAAGGCATTTTGTAATAATTTTTGTACCTTTGAAAAAGTTTAGTCATTAGTCATGTTCTACAATATTTAAAAGCTGAATAAAATCTGTAATCTTTCACTTTAAAGCAAGAATGCTTGAGAAATCTGTAAGTAAATGTAATTAAAATGTTAACTAATAAAGTTAAAAAGAGTGGCAAATAAAAGGCAAAAATGGCAAAAAAATAAACCTATCTGGCAGAAAAGTATGATAATGTGTACTTATAAATTTAGATACTATATAAAATAAGTTATTAAATTATGTAAAAACTTTCTACAGACTTGACTCATAAAAGTTTACGAGGTGCCTTGAAATTAAATTATTGCTGTTAATTTATTATTTTCTCTATTTAATAGCTTTTAGGTTTATTTTATTTCATTTAATTTTCAAGTTTAAAATAGTAACTATTTTTAGTATTTATTTTGAGATATTAAAACTGCTTTTGAAAATTCAATCCTTCTTATAATAATTTATTATAAAAGACTTGTAAAGCCGTATTGAAATAAGAGTGAAAGAGAGACCCTTTTAATTCGCTAAGTACTTTTAAGTTTATTTTTTTGTTATTAAGACAGATTAATAAGTCAATGACATCTATATTTTTATTTAATTTTAGTATGAATAATATAAAAGCTAGTTCACTTAATGCTCAAGATATAAAGATAATGAGTTCCTTTTATGACTGCTTGTAAGCTAATGCTCTAGCTCAAACCCCTTCGATAGTCTTTGTGTAAGTAGTAATGGGATGTGTTGTCAATCAGTTCGTTCATTGTTAGCTTCGTTTTTAAATTGTTAAATCTATATTTTTGGTTTTCATTAGTTAATTAAATTTTTTACTGTTTATTTCAGCGAGATTGTTTAACATTATAATTATGTCTTTAGTCTTTATGTAAAATACTTCGATATTGAAATCCATATTCATCTTTCGAAATTGCTTACTTTGCCAAATTTGGGTTTCGTATGTGATATGGTGTTGGGAATTTTGATCATTCAACTGATGTATCGCCTTTAGTACAGTAATATCTATAAGTTGACGAATTCGCTGTCGAAGTTTGTTAACTTAACAAGTTTCTAAAATTATATGAGTTTGATAGCTTGATAAAATAACCAAACCGGATAAGATTGATGATCCCGCACTCACAATTAAGCTAGAGTGTGAGTATTTTAGTTAGATAATGTTCCATTGGAATGCGATCTATTCATTATACAATGCGAAAGAAAAACTGAGGAAGTTGAAGATAGGAAGGTAGTTGTTGACTTCCCAAGAAGTACTTGTTCTGTCTAAAGTTGGTTTACTCTGACTGATCGGGCTGACTAATAAGGATTGAACCACTACTGCATTTTTTTTATTATCCTTGTCTCGTCGAGTTGCTGAGGTCCTTTGTTGTTTAATTAAACCTTGACTAAAACAAATCTTTATTAATTGATTCATTATTATCAACTGCTAGGTCAAATTGAAAGTATTATGTTCATCGAATATTAATTATTAAAAAACAGTCATGATTCAGTATTGAAATAAAATGACGTTTTACCATGAGGGATATGATGGAGTAATCAGATGGTCGGTTTGACATCAAAAGTTATTAATTGTTCGTGAGCATTTTTTTTGAGATAAAAATTAATATTCAGCTGTTGTGTGCATCAGGGAATGTGGGATGTGATATCATTTTTCCCGTATGAATTTTTAAAACAACCGAAGTATCATGGGCATTAAAATTATTTTGTAAAAGCTTTTCCAAAACTTTAAAATGAACATTTTTAAATGTTTTTTCCAAACAAGTTTTAAAATATAATTGTTTCGGATTAAAGTTTATTGACTTTAAAATTTCAGGTACTATGTACCTCGGAACTTTTCATCACCTTATCAGATTCGCTATACGCTCATCTTCACCACTTCCAATTCGCTTCGCTCGTCCTCAGACTATGGAAATCAGCTAATTTATATTTCAATACGGTTTCGGTCTCGCTTGGCTCGTCCTCAGACAAAAATCATCTGTTTCAAGGGCGGTTACCCATCCATACACTGCACTTGCTCGATGCTGCTTAGCATAATTGATCCACTAAAAGCGTAGATGCTCTTGCCGTGTTGAAATAAAACTTAGTTTTCGTTACATAAGGGTACATAGTTATACTAAATTTCAGTTGTACTTATTTAATTATTTTTTGCTCATTAAATATTTTTTAAGAATGTATACTTACCATACTTCCTATAATTGAACTAATGCAGATAATGAAATGCATCTGTTGGTCTTACATACTACTACATGCGTGACAAATTACTAAACGGTCCAATCTTTTTTCTGGGTTTTATGCATTTTTGCTAAGTCATTAGTAAATGACACATATTCACACACGCACAGAAAGAAAGAATATTTATTTATGCATACACAGAAAGATATTTTATTTAACCCTTTATGAGATCTTCAGGAAATCTAAGAATTCATGTGAAATCCCAGTTTCGGATTTTTATTGAAAATAATATTTTTTCTATGCAATACCTATGCTATAAATGATAAAAAGTTATAAATATTTTCTTTATTGTATGAATTTGTCTTTTTAATAACTAAGTCTGACTAACCGATCAAAGGTTGCTTATCAACCATACTTAAATTTGCTTATCAACCAAATTTCATGTATTAAGTGCTTTATGAAACTTTATTCCTATTTATAAGTATTGGAAGTATACGTAAAGTAAGTCTTTCAATTCCTTTCAACTTATTTTCTTTAATTGGTTAAGGTTGTATATAATTACAATTTTATGTTAACGTGTTATTGTATTTTATTTCCACATACTTTATTGGCTTCTCGACGTACTAATAAATTCAAAGATCACAAGTTGACCAACAAATTCCCAGTAGTTCCAATTTTGAATTCTTGCTCAATTATAACTTTTTTGGCTTCCCTTTCCTTTATTATTTTTTGCTTATTGATTCTTCTCGTTTATTTTTTTTTATTGTGCTGATACCCTACCAATATTTAATTAGTGTGGAAGAAAAAACGCCTGTAACGAATCTTCTTTAGAGCGACAAAAGACTTCTTTTACGAAATTATAATCATAGGTAATACAATAAGGACTCCTACTTACTGAGAACTAATGCTTTGGGAAATTCTCTGTTTTTAAACTCTGAAAAATAATTTGTAATTTAATAAATGAGAGGCTCGGAAAAGTGTCTGCATATTACGGAGGCAAGGCCTGCTTGAGTTTCGAACATTAAATTATCTACACACAAGTAGGTGAATTAAGTTGTGATAATTTTATTTATGTTATATTTTATGCCTTATTTGTATTATGTTTTTCTCTTTATTAAATCCTCCAAACTTTATATACAAAAAACTAGACAGATTAGTTGTTAAAAGTCTTATTAAAGCAATGTTAAGTTCTTATCACAAAGGAACCATTGATTTAGTTTTTGAAAAACTCTGTTGTTTAGTAATTTTCAGAGTTTGGTTTCTCTTATCTTCCATATAATTAGTTGTAGAGGAGGAAAAACTTTATCATCAATTAATAGCAGGAGTTGGAAGCTTTTCTTGTATCTAGATTAAAAACTTTTACGATTACAAACCCTTCAAAGCGTATAAACTTTATATTATCATCAAAACAAAATTTTGAAAAATCTGAGTAAATACTAAGTTAATTTTACTAAAATCCTGCGCTAACGTGTTTCATTTCAAATATGCTTTATCGATAATTTTCCTTTATTCCTACGCAAGTTAACGTTCAACTTGTTATTTATAAACATAATAAATTGATTCAATTAATTTAAATTAGTTCATGATAAGCAAGTGATAAAATACAATATGATTGATTCAATGCCGTTATAAGACACGAAGAAAGTCGATACGGGTTTATAAACCTGTATCAACTTTCTTATTAAATCTTATATTATAAAGTTTTGTGTTATTAGTATTAATAGCCAATTTATATAGAATCCAATGGAATAATGTAGCAATTTATTTGGTATAAAAAGTACAAACATTAGAGAAAAATAAGAATAATATCAAATAATAATTTACTAATGAGTTTTGACTGTGGCTACTTAACTCTCTCTTCATTTGTTTCTTCGTTATTCTGGACGATTTTTGTGCAAAGGTTCATTCAGATCCTAAAAACTATCCGAAGGTATATATATATATATTATATTAATCAATACAAAAAAGCCTCTCCACAAAGTAAGTAGTACAGTAAGTACTTATTAGTAAGTATCAGTAAGTACCAGTAAGTACACTTTGTGGAGAGGCTTTTTTGTATTGATTATTATAATACACTCCACCTGCGCTTCACCCTAATAACATATATATATATATATATATATAATAATATTATATATATATAATATATATATATATATATTATATATATATATTATATATATATATATATATATATATATATATATATATATAAATGTATGTATATGTGTTTTTGATCATCGAGTCCTCCCTCCCATTCAAAACGACTACTCCTTCTTTATGATCCCAACCTCCTAAACTTATTTTTCTTTTAAAATTCGCTTAAATGGGTAATAGTACTTAACAAATTTTCCTTACCTTATCGTATTTATATACGCTCTTACTCTCGCTATCGACATTAATGACTCGGCAAATTAAAAAATGGCGTTATTAATTTGAGAAATGAATGAAGCTCCGCGTCAATGATTTTTTGGTCGAAGTTTAACAAATTAATTATAGGGACACTTGTTTGTTACTTTTTCTTTTCACGTTTTTTCAATGCATTGTTCAACGATTTTCTTAATTATTTCTCTTGTCGTCGTGTCAAGTATATACTTCTAACCATCTGACACAATTCTATTATCTAATTATTCAAGTACTAAAAAATTAGTTTTTCCTACTCTCTATTTGCAGGAGTTAAATGCGTTTTAAGATTTTAACTTCAATAAACAATGTGCAAACTCACACAAAATATTTTGTGTAAAAAAGTTTTTTTTTGTGATTTTAATGGTTTAACTTGTAAAGACGTCGACAATTTATTTTCAAGACGCGTATGTGGCTATTGTTTGTAGAATATTTAAATTTGTTTGTTTTTACAGCTTGGACAAATAGATATTATTTACATTTTTCTTGCAACTAATATACAAGTTTAGAATATACTACGACATTGTATCATTTTAGCCCTAAAATTCAATATTAGTAGCTCCAGTTATAACATTATAGTAGTATTAACAGCCATAATAACACCAATTTTCATAACTCCCTAACATCGTTTTACTTGAGTCCCCTGCAGTAGTTAATAGTTTTTAAGTTTATGTATTAATTACATTTTAAGAAACAATACACTATTGATTATTAAATTGCAGTTAATACCTGCGATCTTCGTTTAATGCGAAGATCTCGAACTCATAAAAATGGTTGGTCTCTTAAATGGTGTGGATAATGCTCATATCAATTTATCTGATCTGCTTGCTACATTGTACAATTTTTGAATATTTATTCTAGAGATTCTAAAGATGATATATATCATCATAACTTCTAGATTTATAAAATATTTCTTTATCATTTATTATAAAATACTTATATCCCTAGGGTTGACAGTCCTGGGATATTGACACATTTGTCTTGCTGAAAATGTCCTGATATTACTTAATTATTTTTCATCAAATACAAAATGTGCAAGTATTTTTGACTATAATATTACATTGTTAAAAAAGAGCAATTCTAAAGAAAGGAATCTGTATTTTCAGATTCAAGACCAAAGATACAATCCATCATTTCAAATTATTTTTAATTTATGTTTGGTTTGTGAACAAGCTTGCTATCGTAGTTTAAAGTCGAATTGTTGACGATAGGAAGAATTCGATTTGCTTATGCTCTAAAATTTGTATATGCAACGTGGTTGTAAAGTGATATTTGGTCCGTTAGGAATTTATCATTGCCTTACTTCGCTCATTAATAATTTTCTACATGTGTAAAATCATTCTTTACAGCTGACAGTCCATCGTAACATGCATATTGTACTCCGCATACACAAAGAGGACATTATGAACATGGTACTGCAATAATGGCTAATTAGATTAGCTAAAAACTCTATTAAGAACAAATTATTATATATACTGTTAATAAAACTAAGGTTTCTTGCCACCTTTTGGGATTGTTGATCATTACTTAAGAAATAACTTAACATAATTCTATTAATCAAGAGATTTAAATTTCCTTTTAAACCGTCCTATAGGGTAGGTCGTTTTAAAGTTATTACTTATCAGGACTTTTTATCAAGTAACAGGTAGTATCAGGGCAGGATTATACTGTAGGAGTTAAATAACTATAGTGGGGATCTTGATGGACTGGTGGGGTAGTCATGCGCTTCTCACCGACTCTCGCTACACAAACATAACTTCGCGGTTCTTCATTCCAACAGCATTTTGCGGATGATTGGATTATACTGGACTTTACCGGCATTCTTTAACTTTCCAATTCTTACGCATCCTGCTATATAATTACTTCAAACAATTTATTACCTTACATAAAGTTTTGACCTCTGTTACTTTTTCTATCCGTCATTAATCGTAATCGCAAAACTATGGCGGCGGACGTGCTATCATCAAAGTTTGAACATTCATTGAAAATCACAACTCAGAAGAAGAAATCCGAAGACGAGGATGTCGCGATTCTTTCTACTTTCCTCCCCCCGTCGCTTTTGGGTAATAAACCCCAGAAATTCACATGTTATCTGGGACTGTCATGCCGGTTAGGAGATCCTAAGCTTGCTAAGCCAGGTAATTAACTTATCCGTCCATTTTAATATAATTCACAATTTAATAATTTTAATATTGGCACATAACAAAGTATAACTTTAACCACACACCTTAAAAAATATACTGCTTTACTAAATTACACTTATCTATATATTATTAAGAAAATTTATTAGAGTATAGAAAGTATAAAAAGCATGATGCAGGAAGTATTCCTAAATTAATCTCTTCCGAGTTATTGTTAAAAGTATTAAAATAATAAAAGAATTCTGAGCATGCATTCAAATGTTATTTCAACATTGTTATAATGAAATTGTTTTAATTAAAATGTGTTCTTTTTTAATTAAATTTATTTAACAATATAACATGGAGGAAAAATACATTGAGCAGTATTTACCACAGTTTTGTGGAAATATAATATACATATAGTATGCAAAATGATTAAAAGTAAATAGAGGGAATTGAACCAATTCGGTCATAAATAGAAAAAATAATAAATGTACGGAATACCATTTGTTAGCTAGTGTGTGTTCGATTCTTTATTACAAATTTTTATTATTATTAAATAAAATTCTGATTCTATCAACGTTTTTATTAATGATTTTAGTGTTTTTATATCAGTCTCCATGCTGTAAAGTGTTTCAGTAAATTTTTATTGAGCTGATAACAATTTATAATACTACTGAGCACAATTTGCCTTGTGCTCAAGGCATATTGTGCTCTATAGTGCATAAGACATATTTAGGGTTAAAATAGCCCTGGAGTGAAGTACTTAGTCAGTTTTAATATAAATACGCTCTTTGCTTTGTTTTCAAATAGATATATTTTTAAATTTTAACATAATAATAATAGGAAGACAATAGTATGTAATATCATCGCTGTTTTACTTAATCTTGTCGTTATGTATCATTAATATGAGGACTAATTAATGTTTAATGTTCTATTTTTTTCTTAAGAGACAATCTACCTGTTAATATAATATATTGGAATTTAAGTTAAAAAGGGCGGTATTAGAAGTTATATTACTCCGCAAGTTAACACCGGGCTTGGTTTTATTGCTCAGCGATAACCGAGTGTAGATTTTTTGGTGTCAATGAATGCCATACAAAAGCAAGTATAAACAATGTTTTATGTCTTGGAAAAAATAGGTCGCTAGAAGTGTCTGTTTTTTCTCTTTAACGATTTAGCCCATTATATACTCATTAATAGGCCTAGAAATATTACATATTTAGAAAACGAGAACGTATTAGAACTCACACTTATCTACAATAAAATCAACGTAATTATTAAGGATCTTGCTATAAAAGTAAATACCTTCCTTGTCATTATCTATCTAACGCCTCTTTTCGGATACAATATCATTAATGTATGATTACTATTCTGAGTTTTACGAATCAAAATGTGGTTTTCAAAAAAATAATTTTAAAATTAATCAAAACCTTGATGATGGACATGCCTTGTTTTAAGCAACTCGTGTATATATTTAGAATTAAATAAAATTTGGATTGTCTTTATTTAAATAGATCTCCAGGTAGTTAGTATTCTGCTAATGCTTCTATTAGCTAATTTTTTTAATTTTGTTCTTTTCTCGTCTTGATCATTAACTTTTCTTATAATTCATTTGCGCCTATGACAAAAGATATTAATAACTTGATAAAAATTATGTTTGATAAATTTTATTAGTAGATATTAATCAATATATAAATTAGCAGATTATTTGCATGAAATCTACATGAAAAGCTTTAATTCTTAATTTACTTTTACACAGCAGTTTAAGTGGATATATTTTTAAATTATAACCTTACATTAAGGGGTCCATTCTGTTAGGACTCCTTATACCAAAAATGTATATTTATATATATATATATATATAATATAATATATATATATATATATATATATATATATTATATTATTTGGTATAAGGAGTCCTAACAGCATGGACCCCCCTCACTTTCTCTCTATTCCCAACAATTTCCTTAGCGTCATTATTTGATGAAAATTCGCTAATCTTACAATAAAATAATAAAATCTACATTCTAATGTCAGCATCATCACTGTAATTATAACTGAAAACATCTGGTGTAATGTAAACATATGCTATTACGTTGCATCTTAAATTACAACATAAGACAATACGTTGTATTAGTCGTCTAATCAGTTCGATAACTCTGTCATACTTTAAATTAATAGATTTACAGCTGATGCCAATATAACAGGTTAATATATTGTTTGAGCTAACTTTGCCCACACAATCAAAAATGACTGATAGTCTTAAATTTGCCTTGTTAATACCTGGTCGTATGATTGTACTTGCGACGGAATGACTAATACCTGCCCACGTCCCCGAATCTGGGATAAGTTGATATCCTTTGGATTAAACCTCCTGATGCACTAATGGCTTTTTTGGATGATTAATTCCAATTTATGATTTATAATATTAAAATTTTGGGAGTTTATTTCATTCTTAAGGAAATGAATTTAATAGAGTTTTTGTTCGTAACAACATGTTTGCGTTGTTAGTTATAAAATTACACATGACATCATTTTATGTAGGTTTTTTCTATTATTTTGATCAGATTTATAAAGCATTCCTCAAATGCTGTTAAACAAGCATTACAGCATATATTGATTAAACTATGCTGTTGTTGTTCAACAAATATTTATAAAACTATGCTGTTGTTGTTTAAAAAATTCATTGTTGTTCAGTAAATCTCTTGTCGTACAGGGTGCCTTCGTTCTTAAAATTTCATGGTTACGCTTCAGAATATAAATAGTACCTACTTAATAAAAAAATGATGTGATCATACTTGGCGGGTTTATTTTAACAAACTGTGTTTTTATACTTAAACCGCATAATATACTATATTTATTTTCAATCATTTTGATTTTTTACTTTCCCTCATTTATACCATAGGCATGTAGGAAAAGTATTGTGTGAGAAAAAGAATCCGATACCAGGATGTTACCGAAATTTCAAGCGTTTTTAAGGCCTCCTGAGTGGTTTTCGTAAAGTTGTCTGTCTGTATGTGTGTGTCTGTTATCATCGTAGCGCCCAGTGTATTAACGCTAGAAAGTTGAAACTTTGTACAAAAATCAGTCTACCACTGTAGTTGTGCTATTCGGAAAATAATTTGTTTTATAACGTCATTAACCCGCAATAATGACTCAACAAAAATTTCGAAAAATCATAAAACGCCGGAAAATGATGCAGTCGGATTGCGATTTGGCACGTATGTGACTATGTAAAAGACTAACATATGTGCCAAGTTTATCTCATTATCAGCCTTAGTTCAATTTTTATTAAATGACTTGTGAACGTTTTTTAAAAAAATTGGGAAATGGTCTAATTGAGTTAAAATTTGGTGCTAGCGTATAATATATATTAATACCTAATAAATAATTACACTTAGTTTTGTTTCAATACAAGTATATCCATGATTATTGTTGGATCATAAAAATTAAGGACCATTGAGCGTGGTCAGTGCTGTATGGGTGACCACCGAGAATGATACGGTTGCAGTATAAATTTGGGGAACTGTATTTCTGAGGACTAGCGAAGCAAGTCCGAAGCAGGGAGGATAAGCGTAGCGAATCCGATGTAATGAGGAAAATTTCTAAAGTACCCCTGTACCCGATTTTTATCCATGTATAAATTACTGCGATAAAATGTGTGAATGACAGATGTAAACAAACTTTAGCTATAATTTTATGTATGAACAATGTAATGTAATAATTATAATAATATGTAATAATTAAAAATCTATAGATTTTTATTTCCTTTTAAAATTTTCTAATTTCTTACGGTTTCTAAAAATATTATAAACGTCTACTTACATGTTTAACTCTCACAGTTATTGTCATTCAAAATTTCAAAATTCATTTTTCAAAAAATTCTGTTAGTTGTGTAATAAAATGTTGTGGACATTTTTGTCATATATACAGGTACATTAGTGTCAAATGTCAACTCTATTGGTGAACTTTTCGAGTTAACGATTTTGTTTTGCGTCCTTGCTTTGGTAAGTTTGCCTCCGTGCTTTGATAAACAAGGACCAAACAGCACAACTAGACTAACTTTGATTTTTATGCCAAGTTTCAAGTCTCTAATATACTTACAGTGGGAGTTATGCGTGACAGAGAGTATTATGAAAACTCTCAGAACGTCTTAAAGACGCCAAAAAGGCATAATCCGATTAAATCTGAGTTTTGAATTTTTAGGGAGGAACACAATACTTTTCCTCTACGCGTTGGTAGGAATCTTAAATCGATTCAATTAAAGTTGGTACAAAAATGAATTCATACGAGAGAATGAACTGATTATATTTGCAGGTAGCATTGTAAACATTTTATTTTTTTATCAAAATTAAAAAAAATGTGTGAGCATTTTCTATAAATTAATTTTAAATGTTTGTTTAAAGTTTCATAAGTTCATCAAAACCTCAACCACACCTGTAACTAGCATAGTTTTATACTAGGTTAGTTCTATATTTGAAAACATTTTTTAAATGAAGAGGATTATCTTCATCATTAAATGTAATCCAAGCAAATTCCATATCTATGAATAGCTTTTGTATTAGTTTATACCCATTGATAGTATTTCAGTTAATTAAAGTTATAATAATTAATTCTTTTTGTCTTTTGTAAAAGTCTAATCTAATAAATTAGGTATAATTTTATGAATAAAACAATGAGAAATGAAAGTAGGAAGCCCATATCAATAAAACTCCAGGTAGTAAATAATAGAGAAAACTGTATTTGAATCAGGTAGTGCAGATCAAGCGCCGCTAATCGTGTGAGTTTATTGTTGTTACTACAAGTAATAACTAGTATGGAAATTGGCTTTCCAACTTCATTAACGAAATTTTTGCAGAGTGTATTACATATTTCATTTTTTTGTTTTAAAAAATAAATGATTATAAATGCGACAGAAGTTATGCATGCTCTTGGTCAAAATTAAATTAACGACTGATATTAATATTTTATATCTAAAACTAAGAAATATGTTTTATTTACTGAGAAACTTTTATTGTTTCATTTTGAAATGTTTTTACTTTTCCTCATTTATACCAAAGGTATATGGGAAAAGTATTGTTTTTGCAAAAAAACCCGAAACCGGGATGTCTTTATGTGTGTGTGTCTGTTATTATCGTAGTATTTATACTAGAGTTTAAGCTTTGTACAAAAATCAGTCTACCAGTATAGTTGTGCTATTCGGAAAATAATTTGTTTATTACATCATTAATAAACATCATTCATAAAATAATTTGTTTATTTTGTTAATCTACAAAAATGACTCCGCGAAAATTTCGAAAAATCATATAACGCGGATTACAGGGTAAGCATGTTGCCATGTATAAGACATATAAGCCAAGTTTTATTTCATTTTCTGCTTACTTCAAATATTATGAAATAACTTGTGTAGGTTTATTAAAAAAATCTGAAAATAATGTAACTGAGTTGAAATTCGGCACAATTGTACACCATTACGTAATAAATATGTACACCACGTTTCGTTTTGATATGACGAGTGTATCTATGATTTTTTTTGGATCAGAAAAGTTAAGCAGCATCGAGCGTGGTCAGTTCTTGGATGGGTGACCACTGGGAATAAAACTTATGTATTTACTGTATGAAGAAGGGCGAAGCGAGTACGAAAGGTGTTGAAATTAATTTAACGAATTGTATATTCTGAGAGCGAGCGAAGCGAGTCCGAAGTAGGGTGGATGAGCGTAGCGATTACGATGTGATGAGGGAAAGTTCCGAGGTACCCTGTAACCGATTTTTTTTTCAACTTAAGTGCAGAATTGAGAAAAGTTGCTAAAAACTTCAAGCAAGTTGTCTTACTGAAGATATTCTCCGATTGTTCTAATAACGTCAGTCTCTAAAGTATGCTTTGTTTATATACATGTATAGTAATTAAGCTGTGTTTTATCAAGTTACCACAGATATACATTTTAGGGTTCAAATGGTATTTGTTTGTTCGATGTACTATTTATTATTACTTTGCTGGCAGATTAAAATGAGCTCTAAACTTGGCAATCAGCTTTATATTTTAAAGCTTATTATATTATAAGCTTTATTTATATATTAATACAAACAACATTATAAGATTAATTTTCTGATGAATATTTACTGAAAGAATTAATTAAAACGTTTATTACTTGTTTATTGAATTGTTCAATCGTAACTTTATATCCAGTTACATAATGACTTATGTTGCCTATTTTCTCATTGATATGAGTTTGATGCTACATTGCTTGGAACAGATCACTTTTACCAAGGACTTAACTTATCTGCCTCAATCTACACAAAGATCTTAATATGAATATCACAAAACCAGCCAATAAAGCAACATTCCTTACTGAGAAACTTGATCATAATCCAGAGTACTTGAAGATTTCCAATTTGAAATATTTGTTAATAACAACTGTAGCTAATGCTCACATTTAGAAGACAATAGTCTCTCTCAGTGCTCTAATAGTACGAGAAAGTATCAGCTTTTAAGGAACAGTCTTGGCAGAGTTAACTGTCTCCTAATTATATTAAATTTGAATAAATTTAAAATAATGAAGTAACTAAATTTTTTTTATTTCTTCTCATCTAACCAAATTATTATTGTTATGAAACAAAAGATCAAGGTTGCATCTTGATTTGTTTTATTATTTTAGTGTAAGCATAAAGAACCCCTCAATAATTAATATTCTAAATTGTTTTGTATCAAAAATGTTTAAATCTTATATGGAGTGGGCTAATATTAAATTTGCTGTAATGTAGTATTATATTTGTTGAACATATTACATTTACTTTGTAAGATATATTATTTTAATGATATGTCAAATATGCAATACTATTTATTTATGATGTTTTATTTTTTTAAAACAATATTTGATTTGATACTGTATAGTACTTACATTCTCATTGTACATACATACACTTACTTACATTTTATTACTAAAAAGTAATTAAAGGGGTGTTTTAAGATATATATATATATATATATATATATATATATATATATATATATATATATATATATATATATTATATATACAGGGTGTCCCCGGATGGACTTAACGATACGTGTAAATGAAAAAAAAATTATTTTCGAAAAAAAGTCACTCTTTATAAAAGCTTCTGCATGTCTTTAAACTAAGATTTATCATATTTGTATTTTTTTATTTTTAAGGGTGGACCCAAAAACTGCAATTTTTGAAAAATGGACGAAGAGTAAAGTAGGCTTAATTTTGACTTTTCGGAAAAAAAGTATTCTTCATAAATTTGTTTAATTGTCCCCCTGAGACAAATTTTCCATAAAAAATTAAAATAAAAATTTTTAAAATTCACCTATTTTGCCCCATCACCAAATTTTGGAAAAATTAAAAGTTGTTCAATGTGGATAAATGATACATCGTTTTAAAGGTCTTGATTACTGGAACAAAAATTGTAGTATTGTAAACTTCGATTCAAGTAATACTAACTATGATATTTTAATTTTTCAACCCCATTTTAATGTTTCTGTTTTTGTCTTTATCAAAACTCAACCACTCTCACTTTTCTTTCCAGTTTTATTAAATGGAGAGGGATGTGTTTTTCAGCTTTTTTATTGAAACCATATACAGTGATTATTTGATGCCCACAAAAACCATGGTACGTTACGGCCCCTATTCGTACTAAAAAATTAAAATACATTTAATTTGATATGCTCCATATACATTACTTTAGATAATTAGTTGAAATGAATGATTAAAACTAGTCTTCTTGTACCATACAAATTGTAATATTACAAAAATATAATTGAGGGATCAGCAACCGTCAACAATTGATGAAGATCTTCAGGGGGCTTGTCGTCCTGCTCGTTGAGACTAAAAGTTATTCACATATATAACTTTATTAGTTGAGAGTTCCCTCGGCTGATGATGGCGTTAAGCCGAAACCGATACGCTTATTCATATCCAACTACAAACTGTCGACTGTATCTGTTTCTTCAAACCCTCCTTTAAATTTCGGTTGATATAATTTAATTGTCAGAATATAAAAACTATCTAGTCATACTATATAAAAATAGTATTGAATTACCGGAGAAAAAATTAGATAGTTAATAATTTACTTGTATACAACGAAGATGCCAGAAAAAGAGACCTCCATGGATTGTTGATTGGGGGAATTCCATGAGATGTTATTTGATGTTATTTGGATTTGGCTAAACCAGATAAATTTGATATGAAATGTTTATGTTATAAAAGTCAAGTGCATGTTTCTTAAATATCAATGTAATGATGACTACTGTACTGTTAATCAACACTGATTAAACTTTGAATCATTCGAGCTCTCTAGTTTATTTTAGGATATGAACACAGCGTTTAATATACAAATAAGTTATAAGTGAGCGTATATCCGAAATATTAATTAATTGAAATTAGTCTCTGTATGTATGTTACGTTTATAAAGTTACTGTGCTAAAAAATTGATTATTAGAAGTTATTAGCCGTAAAATTAGTTCAGTAGGTTTAACTTTATTAATACTCTAGCCTTAATGTATTGAAGGCTTTAATGTCAAGTGTAAAGTTCCATTTGTTCTACTTTATGAAGATATTTGGTTTGGTAATCTTTGATAATGTTATAAAATGAATATTTCCTATGTGAACACATACAACAAAAATTGGTCACGGGGTACCTCAGAACTTTTTCTCCTCGCACTTTTTCTCGCTTCGCTCGTCCTCAGATAGCGGTCCAGTGCCTAGACGGGTAACCACTACCTCACTCACACTCGATGATGATTAACTTTTATATGAATAAAAATCATGGATATACTTGTATTGAATCGAAACTTGGTGTACCTATTTATTACGCAATGGTTTACACTTGTACCAAATTTAATTTAATTCGATTTTTTAGACAACGTACCCAAGTCATTTGATAACAATGAAACTGTGGTGGACTGACATATGTTACTGTGGTGTGGTGGAATGAAATGTAGTACTGTGGTGGGCTGAAATATGACTGGTAGTAGACTGAAATAAGGTACTGTGGTAGAATGAAATAAGGTACTGTGGTAACTGAAATAGAGGAGGTAGATGAAATAAGGTACTGTGGTAGATTAACGTGTTTGATATTTTGTTAAGTAAATTTATCCGTTTTAACTATGTATTTTTTGTTGAGTTTCTAGGCCCAACAATAGGGGGGGGGGGGTAATTCAAAACAGCTTCCCCCCCTAGCTCTAACTCCCTCACAGTATTGTCTATGTAATATAGTATATTAAATGCAAACTATTGAATTACAAGAATCTTTCTGAAGAAACTTATACATCTAAAATTTTCTTTTTAATTAGCTGACACATTTTTCTTACTGATTACTAATATTCGTGTTGTGCATATAAAATGTATATCAATAAATTTATAAAAATATATATTTAAATCTATTCATATTGTTCATACTAATTAAAATATATGAAATAAGACTTTATTTATACCTTTTAATTTTAATACGTGGGACGGTTTTGACTTCATTGATTTGTATGGAAATCAAGTAGGTTTGTTTAGAGATGGTTCGGGAGTAATATTTAACCTGCAATGGGATTTGACGTTATAAAACTTGAATATCAATAAGTTTAAAGTAAATATCACGTTCTGGTACTTTACTAATTCTCCTTCCTGTCTGTCTCATCGGAACATCTTCTCGAGTGGGCGCTTCCAGTGAAATTCCAGGTTGCCTTGTTTTTCACTCTACTTAGGATATTTACGTGGTTTCTTTGACAATTTTGTAGAAAGTATTGGAAGGACTACTTACATTTATAAACATTTAATGCGTCCTCGTTTATTTTATGATTAAAGAAACTTTACTATTTTTAAAATATCGATTCTTTTCTCTGATTAGTTTTTTAAACTCGTAAAGTAAAAAAGTAGTCGCAAACGCGCCCAGGTTTTTTACTTCTCCTTATATCGTAGGTATAAAAGTATTTTACCTCAAGTTGAAGAAGCACTTGAGAAATCATTCAAACCGTCGATACTTGCTGTTGGATATGAATATCCCTGGGCTGGTTTCGGCTTAACACCATCATCATCAGGCGGGGCTACTCTCGAGCCCTCAACTAATAATATATCAATATGAGCACGGCGAGCCCTCTGAAGAGCCATCTTATGCTAGAGTGTTAAAACTTTGAACTTAAAAATCAATCTTTAGGTCTAGTTGTGTTTTACGAAAAATATTTTTTTATTTACCCGTAATCATGACTCAGCAAAAATTTCGATGAAACACGAAACGCGGAAAATGTTGTTGATCATTTAGAGATTTGGCACGCATGACAAATCTCGTACAAATCTTATACATAGTCATGTATAAGATCAACATATGAGCTAATTATCATCTCATTATTAGCATAAGTTTATTTTTTATTACATGACTTGAATAAGTTTTTTAAAAAATTTGAAAGAAATCAGAAAATAGCCCCTTCGCGTAATAAATAAGCATACTTAGTTTCGTTTCATTACGGCAAATTTATCTACGGTTTTCGTTGGACTATGAAAGTTAAGTAGCGTCTAGTGAGGTCAGTGCCTGGATGGGTGACCGTTAAAAATAAAACTACTACAATTACTATCTGAGGACGAGCGTAGCGAATCCGTTGTGTTGAGGAAAAGTTCCGAGGTACTCCGTACCCAATTTCTTTACCATGGCTTAAATTATTATTGCGTTATGGTTTAGTAACATTGTAAAATAATTATTGAAAACTACTTTCCATAGTTTAAACAGTTGGTAGTTTTTTTATTTAACATTTCTGTTTATTTTGATTAATCTGTCTCCACTTAACACTTCCCTTTTTAAGAGAATTCATTGACAAATTGCAAATGCAGAATTTAACCCAATTCTCAACGTCAAGGTTAACTGACTGGACCTTGGCCATCTTATTGTAGTTTGTAGACATAAATAATTGTAATGTTTTTAAATGTTTCTATTCATTTTTATAATAGCCGGTTTTTTATTTTTATTTTACTATTTTAAGCACAATAGCTATTAACTGGGTAGTGTCAATAAAACCATTTTATCAAATAAAATAATTCGATTGTTTTGTGCTGTATCTACTTTTTATTAGGCTCATTCATTGTTAAAACTATTTTAACTTGATCGATTTCCTCAAAATTAATTCTTAATTTTATCACCCATTTCGCTGAATCAGTTTAGGAATTAATTACCTTTTTGTCAGTAATTATGTCTAATTAGTAGAATGACTCTCTTAATATTATCTTAACATCCTAATTTATTGCTTAAGTTTATTAAATAGGATATGTTTTGTGACTTGCTCATTAAAGTCTTCTATTGTTTCCTTTAAGTGCTCATCTCTTAGATTTATGCATTGTAACGTTTTATTTACGTCTATTTTATTCTGTTCTCTTTCAGATTATATTCTTTCAAAATATGTTTCTATTATGAGTATTAGATGTTTTGCGCTTTGGATTCTATCTTCCAAGTCATTTTTAGGATGTTCTTTCATATTAAAATTTGAAGGATAAATATAAATATTTCATTATATCCCATAATGAATCTATATATGTATTGTATTCATAAATAATTATGTTTTATTTATTCCATACAATACTATTAGGCTTCTGTTTAAAGTAATCAGTGATCCGTGTTATGATTGTTTCTTTTTGTTTTATATTTTTAATAAATGTATATTATCTGTCAACTAATTTAGATAATCCCTCCGTCAATTTATATATTGATGAAACTGATATTGCTTATTAATTTATGATATTGCTTAATTTGATTTGACAAATTTATGCCTCTACCTCCACAATACGTTTTGAGAGGTAAACTATACTAAAAATATTTTAAAAGAATTTAATTTTTAATACTACAATATTATTAAAGATAAAAACTTGTTTAGTGATACATCAGTTTTGACGTTTTTTTTATTTATAACTTATATAGTTTGTATCCTAAAAGTTAAAGCATGGCCTTTTCGTTGCAATTGTTAGTTGCATCTCAAATTTAGCTGTATTTTCAAAAAGTATCGTTATTGTTGTGTGTTTTAATCCTTATTTCACAAGGATTTTTACTTATGTATTAGTTTTATATTAATTTTAAAATATGTTTAAGTTTCTTAAATAAGTGTGCTTTGCATAAGTTTTTATTTAGAAGTGAGAAAACATAAATGGATAGTTAAGAAAATAAAGAATTCTTGCCTGCAGTATTTGATAATATTGTTTATATTGGTTATTGTTGTTAGTTAGTCGTTGGTTGTTTTTGTTTGTAGAATTTTTCTTATGAGTCCCTTAATTTGGATTTATTTATACTTAAAAGAGGACTGGATCTTATACGTACATCCTGAATAGTTATCTAAATTAGTGAAGTCCAGATGTTTTATATGACTTGAACTTGATGTATTTATGTAAGTTACCATGTATGGAACTTAACTTCCACAAACTCCATCTAAGTTCAATGCAAGGATATTAAGTGCCTTTCTCATGGTCTAACTTTTTTTTCTTTGGAATTTTAACAAGTATAATGAATCGGTAAATTTAATAAGAACTCATGTCTGTTGATTAAATCATAATTTGCACAAAATTAAACGCGGATAAATAAACATTTTTGAGGAGTATTTTAACAAAATTTAGTTGAGTAATAAAGTGATTTGGTTTTATAGTTCATATTTTACTGTCAATAAAAATGTAAAAATTATAAAAAAAAAAACACTTCGCGTAGATTTTATTTAGGTTCTTAATTGTTTCATCTAATTGATCTCCTTTGAAGTGATAACTTCTTCATTTTTAAGTCGAATTGGTTTCAATATTTATTTTTACGAACTTTATTAAAAACTCAATTCTTTTAGCGAATTTTCGAAGAAAAAAAGTTGGGTCATGGTTGTGGGGGGAGATGGATTTTTGGATAGAGGGACTATTCTCATCTAGAATATATATTTTATATATATATATATATATATAATATATATATATATATATATATATATTATATATATATATGTATTATGTATGTATGTATATATATGTATATATTTATATTTATGTATATATATTTTCGTCCTAGACGTTTCTATAGGACACGATAACTTTCGAACGCTTTCTCGGATCAAAATTAAACTTAGTACGAAAATCAACCTTTCAACCCAAATCAAATCAACAAAGGGAGGCCTGGGGGCAGACGCCGCGTAGCGGCCGAGGCGCGAAACGCCGAGACTGACGGTCTCTTTTTTTTATCCCCCAATCAACATCCGAAAGCATGCTAACCAGAGTTATAGGGAAAATACGTGGATCATCTTGTAAACAAAGTGGACGAATATAATTAAAATTGTGTTTATTGGAATGCGAAGTAAGCTACTTTGGGGTTCAGTCAATATTTTTGCCTGCCTTAAATGTAACCTGAGCCTGGGGTGTCCACTGGCAAGGATGGCTAAATATTTTATTTTCTTGTATTAAATTACGTTAAAAATGTATTTAAATACGTTTTTAGAAGCATTTAAATATGTATTTGCTCCAGCCCTGGAGTATGATGCACCTTATCCGCAATTTTTTAATAAATATTTTATTGTATGTATTGATAAAATCCATGTATAATGAGTACAAGTTACCTCTATGAATCTGGGGGGCGCCTGATCTGTCCGAGGTGCCTCTAAAACTTTTCGTCGTTGAAATATTTGTATAACCTGTTTTGACTACTTCTTTTACTAATTTAAAAAATATAATGTTATCTACAGTTAAAAAAATGTAAGCTTAAGTTAAAATAAGTTATAAGCTTATTATTTTTAAATGTATAAGTTAGCTTTTTTATATTTTTTTAGCTGTGTTAATTATTTTTTATTCCTTAATAAATGTTAGCATTATTATTTTCCTCGACAAAGTAATTTTGACTCATTTTAACTTTATACTTTTTCATTTGTCTAGTTAAACTTTTTTATGCTTTTGTCTCCTCTAAAGGATTTAAGTTTTTGTTAGGGTACTTCAACTTACTAATTAGCAAGTTTATACATTAGGCTTGGTTTAGTATTAATTAGCTGCTAATCTACATCAAAGATAGACTATTATAAAAGGTCAAACAATTATGCTTTGAAATAATTCGTTTAGGGTTTTCTTTGAATTATATGCCTTACCAAAGTATTACGATCATGACCAAAATTATATTCAAATTTACATCATTAAGGAAGCTATTATAATCTATTCTATATAGCGTACTGTACTGTTGAATATACTTTATACACCCAGTGTGAAACTATTTATTAGTTAAGCAAACGTCTTAATTACATTTGTGTTTTAATTCCGTTTTGTACTGGATGTTCCCATTATTTTATTCAAATTCTGAATGACAGAATGAGTAATTTGTACGGAAGTTCGCGTGCGTCTGTCAATATTTTAGCACATAAAAGTTAAAAAGTTACGAATTATCGGCTTATGTTTTTCTAATTTATATAGGAGAACATCTTATATTTTTATTGTACTATTTGTACGGAGGCGTGACATTTTTTTTGTTTTGTTTGATTCAGTAAGTAGGCATACATAATCGTATTAAAATAAACCATTAATTCATCATTTAAGTCATTAATCATAATAAATGCCACCTACTCATTTAACTTAACATATTGTAAGTACCAAAAACATAGGAGGTGGATTATTAAAAAAAATATTTGCATAATTTTTGTAAAAGAATGAATTCACGGTTATGAATTTGGATGAAATACAAATCTCTTTTTTGTGAAAATATTAATATGGCTTTGATAACAATAATCGATCTTAATTACTTTTTTTATTTACGGAAGGTAAAGTACGAAGTTTTTATTTCAATCGAGGTCAAGGTTTGTTTAAGTAACAAATATGTTGCCTTCAAGATACTTGACTATAAAAAAATCTGGGGGCGAAAATTAGTTTGATCTTTAATTTTTTAATGACGATCATTGATAATAGGCCTTTTATTTATGTAATTCTGTGAGGTAAATAACTAGTTTAGGATGCTTATTATAATAAGGTAATAATTTAGCATCGAGTGCCAGTAGATGATATATTGCTTAATGTGAACTGGGTGTATTGAAAAAAGACTACTTTATTCATTTAATATTCCTTTGTCAAAAAAAAGTTGTTGGCAAAGGAATATTTGGTGAACATGATATTCCGTTGACAGGGATCTCGTAATAAATAGTAAAACAATCCACTGGAAAGTAAACTGAAATATTATCAATTTTAATTTTATTTCTGATTATTTTGTTATTCAAGATAAGAAAAATTTGTTAAAATGTTTGATAATATAAAATTATGAATGAAAAATTCGATTACAATTTTAATTTAATTAATATATTAATATCTGATATGTTTTCAGATTAAATGAATTTAATTATTCTTAAGTAAAATGTTTTCAATTTATATGTTACTTTTAAAATTATTTATAACCTATGCATTTATAACCTACAGTAATGTATTGGATGAAAAATAAACATTTATTAATTTTTTTTCACGAATTAGGATTATGAGTTAGACAAAATAGTTTTCCTTTGCGTCCTCTATAAAAGATTTTACCTTTTTCGATGCGATGTTGGTGTTTCTTAAATGTTTTGGCTTTTAGTCAAGCTTTATATTTTTATTTACGTATTCCTTCATTTCAATGTCGATATGTTCCGTTATCCTTGATTTTCTAGTAATAACAATGACTTGTAGAAGGTAAAATGAAGAAGTCAAATTTAAGGCAAGGCAGGAAGCTGTCAAAATCATGTCAGAGCAGTCCTCTAATAGATTTAACCTCCTGAGTTTTACATATCGTGTCTCAAAAAATGTTTACACCAATTTCTTGTTAAACATTTTTTCAGTCCTCATATTTATCTGGTAATTATAATAATTTTAATAAATTTAAATTGGCAAGTTGCTAATAAGTATGGACTATATACCTGCTAAATTGATCTTAATAACTTAATTAATATGAACATTAATCATATTTTTTTAAGGCCAAAAGTTATTTAAATGTATCAAATTGATTTATTTAAGTGTTAAAAATTTTAAATAACTTAACATTTTGCTGCCTACCACAATGACATTACTTAAATTGTGTACTTTAATATCATTTTACCCAATAATGAATAAATATGTGGAAAGAAAAATACTGAATATTAAGAAATAATTTGATGAAAAATGTGTTTAATTTTAAGGATGCTGGCGTATTAAATATTATTTCTACTCTACAGATCTAATTTTATTTCGAACTGCACCAAAATCAAATTTGGACCGGACAATCTTTTGGCAATCAAAAGATATTACTGAAACAGGTCTCAGCTGTAACATGTTGAACTTCTTGACTTGAATTAAACAATTCAATGTAAACACAGAATGTAAACACATTCTAACGAATGCTCATTTCAAGTCAAGAGGTTTAGTAGGTCATTCCTAATACCATCATCATGTTAATGTTTTCATGGATTGTGTCATAGAGATATATTACTAAAGAAGCCCTATAGGTTAAATTTTAAAACATCGAAAAAGTAACCTTGCCATGTTCGCTTATAAATATAATCAAATAATAAGTACAGAATTACAGTAACTTATATAGTAGAATGTTAAAAATACAAATTAAAACTTAAACAATTTGCAGGAAACCGAAATCAATTGATTTTTTAATAACCTTAATTTATTATTAAAGGAGGTTTTAATGAGGTTATGCAGAGTCCTGAGTGTCCCAAAAAGATGTTTCAGGCCTCTCAATGTATTGAGATAGGCAATGCCTCCTCTAATATCTCTATGGATTAGGTGGAGGAAATAATGTAATTGACGAAGATATTTTTACTGCTTTAAATATGAATTTATTTATATAACAATGTAAAAAAACATGATAAAGAAAAACAATGAAAGAATAACTTTTTAAAGCTTATATTTCAAGTTGAAAATAAATATGGATAAAAAAAGATTGAAGGAGAACGAGGCATAGTTGGTAGCAGTGGAATTAGCCCTGGGGGTATTCCTTGCCTTCGCTTGATGTTAATGTTTGTGTCATGTCTTGTCAGTTGTCGCCTACTCAGCCTCCGGCATCATAATTCTGCATTTCCTTTCTTGTCTTGAGACGTTAAGGACCTTCCCTATTTTTAACTTGTATATGAAAACAATCCCCTATTGTAAAACCATTCTACTTATTCGGGGTATTGTTTTTCCTACTTATTGGTGATAGATAAGTCTCTCCAGATTTTATCATTGTTATTATTGATTTTTTTATGCGTATCAGTTCTTAAATAATTAAATCCATAGAAAATGATAACCCGTCGAATATAATGATTTATCATCTAAATATATATATATATATATATATATATATATATATATATATATATATATATTATATATATATATATATATATATTAATTTATATAATATATAAATATATAATATTGATACATTGGATGATATATCAAATATATTTGGATAACTTGTGCTTTTAGTTTGCCATGAATGTTCGCCCATAACTTCTTGTTTGTTTATAAAACAAGTCGGATAATGGTCGGTGTAATTATATTGGTTCGAAGGCAATCACTGATTTTTTAATCAACTAACAATTTATTAAGTGTTTTGATTTGGATAAAATTGTTGGAACTTCTTTCTTATAGTCACAACCATTATTAGTATAATTTTAGTATATATGCATAGGTAGTTTTATAACATCCACAGTTTTATCGATTTAGTAACTGATAAAAGTAACCGCAAAAGCTTACTTAGTTTTCCCCCAGTGTATTTTTTGCAGAAGAGTATTTTTTTCATCGAAGCGACCTTATTTTTGCGAATTTTCTTTGAAAAAAATCGGCGGGAGTTAGACGTAGGACCTATAAGTACTCAAAGCCAGTGTTCCCATAATTTTATATAGTCGTATTTAAAGTATTTAAGTTTATAACTACAAAATAATTCTGGCGCAGAGGTCCGCAAGCTTGGTGAATTTCCTTGGAAATGCGTGCTTTCTTGCTCATCAATCCATTTCTTGCTAAAGTTTCCGATGTATGATTTTAATACCTTCACAACTTGTTATTTCATTTTTTCGATTTTTTCAAAGAAAATGCGATAAAGTTAGCATAAATTGAACTTCATATGAGTGCAAATAATGGTATGTGTTTGTATCATCCATAGGATAAATAAATATGCACTAATTCTTTGAAAAATTGGAAAAAAATAACAACTTGTGACGCAACAGCTCTGTTGAAAAGCATATACCGAAAACATCAAGCAAGAAATAGATTGATGAGCAAGAAAGCACCAATTCGCCAGACTTTCAGATCTCAGTGCCAGATTTTTTTATTATGGAATCGATTCAGTTGAATGCATCCATATCTTTCTTTTCTGGTTGGCTTTAAGTTGGTTCTTATGTTTCTTTGTTTAGTTGTTGTTTAGGAATCATCCATCACCCAATCTTGTATCCCATAATTTGTTATTCTTTATCATTCATTATTGCTTTTGTTGTCGTCATATATATTTTTATTTCAGTGTTTAGTTGGTATGTTATTCACCATAGACAAGAGTATAACTACTATCTACTAGTTTTATAAACATTTGTTTTAAACTTCCTATTTGACTTCCGGTTGCGTATTTTTTTATCATCGTTGCTTACCTTTATAAAGTGACTAAGAATTATGCGTGACAATCACAGTTTTTTTAACTTATGTGTTATGTGTTGTCAGAAGAATTGAAACTGCACAGTTACATTTCTAATAAATAGAATATTGGTTCAACTTATATATGCTATGCCAAACATGCATAACATGAATATTCGGTTCATTTAATATCGTCTTACCATGCAATAAAATAATCTAAACGAATAATTTTAAGTTAATCACGCTATTTACTCTACCATTAGGAAAGAAAAACTTGTAATAAAATTTCTTTGTTGACTGTTTGTTTATAAACCTGTACTATCAGTAATCATACAATTGCATTTAAGGAAAGTTTGACGGTATCCGAAGAATATTATTACATTCTTGTTATTACTCGTACTTTGATATTACGTGTTAATATTTTTGGTGAAACCATAAAATATTTCTTTGCTATCTAATAAAACTTGAGAAAGTTGTTGGTTATGTAGCTCAGAACAAAAGTCTAATCTATAAAATAAGTTTTACTTGATAGTGTTAATATGAACAAAGAAAGCAACTTTGTGGAGTTTACCTTCTTGTCATTTTAGCTAAGCCTCAATTCTTTGACGCTTAGCTAACTTAGGATTTATAGGCTCTTAGTGTTTTAAGTGACTTTATATGCAAATCCTATTCCCATTTATAAGTAATAGGGGGTTAAAAGGGACAATACAATTAACAGAATCCTTGGAAATCTTGACTTGTGGTGACAATGCTTGCACCCATCCTCAAGACTATTGCCTATTATAAGAGCGCCTATGAAAATAATAGTAAGCCTAGGTAGAAAATGCTGCGAGGTAAAAATATGATTGAGCTTTTATTAGAATTCAACTCAAAATTGGAATTTAATGGATAACTAACTTAAACTATCTCTTGGGTTCCCTTACATAGTTAATTTAACTTATGACTAGACGGTTAAGGAGTTAAACCATTTTCTATTGCCTTTTTCGTTTTAATTGATTGTATGTTTTTTTGTTTGTCCAGGAACTAAAAAGATGGAATATAAGACCCGCCAATGGCATGAGCAATGTTTCTGTTGCTGCGTCTGCAAAAATGCGATAGGGACCAAGAGTTTCATCCCTAGAGAGCAGGAAATTTACTGCGCTACTTGTTATGAAGAGAAATTTGCCACCAGATGTGTCAAGTGTAACAAGGTATGTATGATTTTCAGATGATTTTGTTTTATTGGGAAGAACTTCTATGCTGGTTACATTTTAAACCTTAATAATAAGGAGGCTCGAAGACCTTGTTGTTGAATTTTCCTCTATTTTTAGACAGAACTAAATTCAAAACAAGAGGAATTTTTGTACTTATTGTATTGATTTGACACCAACTTAATATTAACTGCTTTTGTTTTTAAGTTTTGTGGGGAAAAGTAAGTTAATTATGGTATTTACTAAAAATATTTATCCATCAAACTATCTTAAAACTAACGATTAGATAAACCATAGTTATATGTTTTTATTGTTCAACTTGGACTTTAATAAACCATTTTTTCCAAATAACTTTATATTATTGGTTGAATCTATGACAGTTCCAATTTTTATTATATTATTCGATGCTTCTAAAAATTCTTGTTTGTTCAGATCATCACAAGCGGAGGTGTGACTTACAAAAATGAACCATGGCACCGTGAGTGCTTCACATGCACTAACTGTGGAACATCGTTGGCTGGACAACGTTTCACTTCGCGTGAAGACAAGCCCTACTGTGCTGATTGTTTTGGTGAACTATTTGCCAAGAGGTGCACTGCGTGTACCAAGCCAATTACAGGTAATTGTAGCCTTGTATGTTTATTAATTACTGTTGTCGCTCAGTGCTGTGTATTAAGTTTATATTATAACACACGGCCAAAGTCAGTTGACAGTGCACCAAAAATGTGGTAGAGAAAGAATTATATTGGTTTAAACCGACCGCGCCCCTTTCCTCCACTCATGCCAACCTCGGTACTAAAAAATAACTTTTTCGTAAATAAAATCATAAAAAAGGCAACACTGGTTGTAAACATTTGTAACCTCGCGTTGCTCATTGTGCACAATTTCACTTATTGTGCATACGATTTGTTTGGTTGGTTTTGTTTCATTCCAATCTATTCAATAGATCTAATTATTGGAGAGTTGTAATATGATCTGAGTGTGTATATTTGACGCATGGACATTGACGTATACTTCAAGCATTTCTTGCTCTTTGAGTACAGCCCAGGGTCTGTTATCTGTCAACCAAAAAACAGCATTTTTTTGCTAAATGTCGTGTCATTCAATAGATGACAGTCTTGACTTTTTTAAGTCTTGAATGCATATTGTGTCATATTATTTCTATAATATGAAACAATACTCATCCAATTATACAAACTTGACACAAAAAAGCAATTTGTTTTGGAAAAAAGTGATGAAAATAAATGATTTAAATGAGCGATTTAAATAAACTATTATGTTACATTGCATCACGTAATTAACAACTTTAACTCCACTTAATTCATACTTACCGAACAAATTTAAAGCAACACTTAGTTGGTAAATTTATAAGATACAACAATATTCCTACTTAAAAAGTTAAGAAATAATTTTTAAAAATACTATATCAAATAAACAAAAATAATAAAATTCAAAACAACCTGATTTACAGTGTTGCTAGAGTATAAATCTTTTTTTCACTCAAAAGAAGGGATTATTGTGAAAAAAGAGGGTTGAAAGAATTGAGATTTGGTGGGCTGTCAATTGACTTTAGCCGTGTGTTATATTATAGTTTACTGAAATATGCCTTATTTTTATAATCCTTTCCTAAGTAAAGAATTTTAGGAGTTATTTTGTGATTGTTACATTGACTACAATCGTCGTCAATTGTCAAACACATTTTAACAGTTATAATTTGAATATTATTCATTTTATTTTCGGGGTGTGTTCTTAATGATTAAGTTATATTGCACATGTTTCATTTATATGCATTAGAAATTTATTGAATTTGTAGGCTTGTGAAATGGCTCATGATTTGGCCTAATTCTTTTTGTAGAAAAGTACCATAATTGTACTTAATGTACTTTATACTTGGTAACAGAAAAACTTAAAATGCTTAATAAATGTTGACACTGAGATATTTTATTTATATTGCATAGAAATTATTAAATAGCTAGCAAGCCAAAATAAATGTAGAACTTTGATATAGAAAGGAAATTGTTTCTTTACCCCTTTTTACTGCTAATTAAGCATTCTCGGCATAATTCATAATTGTAATATTTTCTGATTTTTCTTTCTAGGAATTGGTGGAACTAGATTTATCTCATTTGAAGATAGGCACTGGCATAATGATTGCTTCATCTGTGCTGCTTGCAAGACTTCTCTAGTCGGAAGGGGTTTCATTACAGACGGAGAAGACATTATCTGTCCTGAATGTGCTAAACAAAAGCTCATGTAAATTATATTTATCCCCCTCACCAAAACTCAGCAAAATTGGAACGCTTGTTAAAATAAATAATTCCAAACTTGTGTTCTAATAATTAACATGACAAAGGCTTTTATTAAAAACATGAAATATCCACTTATTAAATTGGCTTAAGCCTCTGTCTCTAAGCAGAAGTTCCCCATTGAGTATAATAAATCATACAGTGAATAAAATATTATTTATTAAAAAATTTATGAAATATGTAAATCTTTTAATTAACTGTATCTACCATATAATAAAAAAAAAATACGAGCTTCTGTTTTAATGATATATTTTTAATAATTTCAAATCTGTAGGATTCTGGATTTAAATAAACACATCAGCATCAAATCTTCCAATAATAATACTATTATTCTTAAGTGATGAAACTTTACTATTTTGAAGATAGCTTTATATTATAAATTGTAGAACATATAAATAATTCAAAAATTTACTATGTATTACAATAATGACCAATAATATTTATAATACCTTGTTCTCCCTATTCAGACGTTGACCACTATGTGGTTTTTCATAGTTTATATGTTGAGTCGTACTTTGTTATTTGTGTGTTATTTTTAGTTTATGTATGTTACTGATGTGCACAAGTCAGAAATCGGGTTACCCACTGATGTATTTCTAATTTAAATGAAACATTAATTCTGTTACTACAAAAAATAAAGTTTAAATGTATTTTATTTATCTTAAATTAATATATTTATTTAAAATAAACCTATAAAAATTTTATAGTTTATATTTATTTTATAAAAAACCTTTAGGTTTAATAGTCGTTTTTCAATTTCTTGGCTATTTTTTTATCAATCTTTCCTTTTTTTACCACCGATTTTCGTTTATTTTTTACGGGAGATTTAAAAATGCTTTTTAATACCAATTGTTGTAATTTATGCTGTTAATTTATTTTTTTAATCTTAATGCTTTTATTTTGTAAATTATGCTTTTGAATTTTCTTTTTGTTTTTGTTGCAATAATTTTAAGCTTAATTTTATAATAGAGAATAATTTAAAACTAAAATACATTATATTGAACTAACTTAGATAAGTGTTAAGCTTAAATACTACTATCGATTTCCTTACTTAGTTATTTAATTTTATTGTTGCAATTATTACTTTTTAACATTAAAAAATCTTTTTTAATGATTTAATTTAATCTTTTTATTCGAAAGAGTAATTAGATAATAATAATTTTTGTTTTAAGTTTTATGACGCTATAATTTACCTTGTTTAAAAGGAATGTAGTCTTAGCATTATATTGGAAAGTCTGAGGCACTCATCTATCTCATTTTTAAATTTTTCATTTCTCTTTTGCCCTAATAATACAATTGTGAATCAATGAAATTAATCCCAGTTTATATATTAGGCATTACATTCATTTATAATTAATTTTATAATGCTATATTTCTTGGATAGCTAGTCAATAATTAGTTAAATATCAGTCTTTTTAGGGCTAAAAGTAAAAACCTAATACTAAACCTAACAAAATATTTGCATAGTTAAACAGTTTATGCTGTTTTTGATCATAAACATGTTCTCTTTGAGTATTAAATCTATTTTCCCATTGAATTTCTATTTTATTGAAATAGACCACTAGATCTGTGGTTTTTATTAGACTTTTATTTTAATATTATTTATTGTTTTAGTTTTTATTGTATTTTTAGATATTTTATCCCAATTTTCTTAAAATTTAAGTAGTAACCAAAACAATCAACTGAATGTAAATATTAATTAAAATATTCTTGTTTAAAATATAAATAATAAATGCTAAATTTAGGATTAAATATATTCAGATGAGGGCCAAGGAATTTCACTCTTAAGTAAATTAAGATTGTACCATATAAATCCTTTTATTCTTTAACTTAACGATAATTAATTTAAAATGACGTTAACCAACTTAAAATATTCTAATATTATTAATTTATTTTTATACATATCTTAAATTAGAATTAATAAATTTAACTATTTAGCATGGTATTACATTGCCTTTCAGCTGTTATAAATTTAAAAATGTATTTAAAATATTTGAGAGCTTTTGAACAATTTTTTGGGGCCTTAAGAACAAAATAAATAAATCTAAAAATTTAAAATATAATAATAAATATTTATGTACACTGTTGAATCGTTTCTTTTTTTAGTTACACTGTTTTAATTATGTACAAAAACCAGCTTCTAGTTTAATTAATATTAGATCTAACTTTTAATTATAATTAAAAATATACTTATTTCTAGTTATAATGACCGTAGGGGAGTATTAATAATGCTTTTACTACTTTTTACTGTTTTAAAATTTTATTGAATCAAATTTACTGAGACTCATATTTACTGAAATGAGAACTTTCGAATGGATATTGAATTTTTATGTAAATTTTTTTAGTCTTTAAATTATAATGTATTATAATTATATTAAAGAAGTTTAAAAATGTATTTATTTCCTTAAAAAATTGAGCACCTGAATATTGTTTTTACCTTTTATTTATTTTCTTCAAATTAATCCCATATACTTAGAAAAAGAGGGAAAACTTTCTCAAGAGATTTACTTTTTTAGTCTTTAGAATTAAATAATTCTATTGATATTAACCTCTTGATGTTATATTACATATTTATTGTACTAAGCATATCATCAAAATCAGTTTTATAACACATGTTTTATATTATATCAGTATATGTCAATACAACTTTTTTATATATTTTAGGATGTAATGGAGATAGGCTTAGCTTGCTTATTTTTGTCTAATTTACAGTGTGTTTGAAGCTTATTTTCTGATAATATTTTTTTTTTGCTTAAATAAGGAACATGTGTCATGCCTTATTGAGGTATTGTGCATTCTCATATCTTTTTTACACTAACATTTCAACAATGAGTGTTGCTAATAGATCTGCTTGATATAGCTTTCATAAACAAATTAACAAATTTACATAGTGAAAATGAGACATCTGAACAAGAATAGAGAGTATCCTTTAATTCAGTATAGTCCAGCGCTATCTCAGTGGAATTAGAGTGGAATATTTAATTTTTTGCAACATTCCTGTTTGATATATCAAAATGTTAACTACAAAACTGATCAATAGAAATGCTTGTTTTGCATCCCTATAATCACTGTTAAGAACCACTTTTATTTCATTAAATTTTAGAAAATAACTCAAATCAATACTTAAAAATGTAAAATTATATTTTATTCAAAACAACTTTTTCACCTTGGCGACAAGTTTCAGAACCCCAATTTCAGGGAGTTCCCGTCTTTTTAAAAAAAAGAAGAAAAACTAAGGTCTCAGTATTAAAATTTCTGATGAAATTAATGAAATTAGGACACCTGATATTTGTTTACCTTATGAAAGAAATCACGTCAACCATAACACCCTTTATGTATCTATTTTATTGTTCCTCATGTTAATTGTAAAATAAACTGTGTTATGGGTGATATATTAAAGATAATTCATTAGTTATAATCTGATTTCTATACAAGCAATCCCATTGGTCAGTTTTTTTAAGTCACATTTTAATATAACAAACGTATTTGGTAAATGTCTTTATAGAGACGCTTAATGTTCAAGCTCTATACTCTACTTTATAATCTGTGACGATTTGTCTTTTTAGCGTTTTTCCTAAGGAAAATGAGTTTATGAGGTGTAGGACATGGAGGGGGACAAAGGGGGGAGGTAGATTTTTCGGGAGAGGGATTTACTATATACATACATAATATATATATATATATATATATTATATATATTATATATATATATATATATATATATTATATTATATGATATATGTATGTATGTATGTATAAGTATGTGTGTATCTACACAATTTTTGTTTCTAGACGTTTCTATGGGATTGATAACTGATAACTTTCAAACCCTTTTCTCAAATTGAAATGAAATGTGGTACAAAAATTGACATTGTTAATGACCCCAACCCAATTTTTTATTAAATATGTCTGACACAGCAAGTATTTAAAAAGAAATATAAACTTCAAAAAGTGTTCTGATCAGGCTGAGATTTAATACTCATGTTCCATTTAATACATACATAGTAAGTACATGTGTACAAGTGTCGCATGTTTAAGTTTATTATCTGCATTAGTTCTGATTTTATTGATTGACGTATGTAACATAAAGGTAACAAAGCACATATTATAAATAATAATTTTGGAAATTGGATACAATAAGCCACTTATATAAAACTAGTGACAGTGACAAAAAACATGTGGCTGTGGAGTGGCCAAGAGGCCAATTGCTTCTTGTTCGTTTGTGACTGACAGACAAAGAATCAAAGCAGAGGACATGCTTGATCAGAGCTGTACTGTTTGGAAAAAACAGTTTTGGTCACAATTTTTTAATATGAAGCAAAATTAAAAATTCAGTTACAATAATAAATCTTACAAAAACCACTCATGTGGAAAAATACTCCTCACAAAGTCTTTGGTAAAAAAAGTAGGGAAATCAACTTTTCTATCCTGCCAAATCATGTCCGCATTGGGTGGAGACGGTCATAGGCGTTATAAAGTGAAGTTGCTAGGCCCTATTCAAACTGTGAGGAGGCAATCATCAGCTTCTTCTCCTTGGCCGCAAGCTAACTGTGTGAACAAATTGTATAGCTTCTTTTACTATATTTTGAGATATTAAACAATTTAGGTGTTCGTGGAGATTAATGTTTACAGATTTTAGCAGGTGTAATTGCAGCAGTTTTAATTACTTGCATAGATCCAGGAGTATACAAAAGAAATAAATGAATGAATGAAACAATAAAGGTACAATATAATCAGGCACTACACCCTATATACCCTTGTCAAACACTACATCTAAAGTTGATTCACTTTTCTGGCGCTGCCAAGGAAAAGAAGCTGATGATTGCCTCTCAATGTAAATAGGGCCTTGAACTATTGTCAACCTAAGAACTTAATTTTAAAACGCCAATGACCAATACGGACATGACTTGGCGGGACAGAAAGTTGATTTCCCAACTTTTTTGGACCAAAGACTTGGCGGGGGAGTTTTTTTTACCACATAAGTGGTTTTTGGTAAGATTTCATGACTTTTTGTATGGCTCCTGTTTTATGTAAAAAAGAAGAAAACGAGATGCGTGTGTTGTAGATAAAGCTGTAAAGGGTTTATGGTATTCTATACACCACTCATATCTCTATTTTGGCGGCGTACAGCATAGGAACTATGAATTTAGGATGTATTGATACAAGAATGTTAAAAAGCATCAGACAAATCCAAAAGTCCTCAAACATCAAAATCCATTCATTAGTAAAGATTGCTCAATTAATATAAAAGTAGCGTTCATTAACTTAGTTTCTAGCTCCGTGTTTAGCATACGAATGTCAAATTTGAGATTTAATTTGGTAGAAATGCACACGCATAAGACGAATCCAAAAAGTCCTCAGCATCAATATCCGTTTTGTAGTTGAGGTTTTTCAATTAAAATGATGTGAAGATGAGGAGTCTGTGGTAGACACTGTGTTCCGACTCCCACCCTTCACATAGTCCTAAGCAAATGATGTCACTTTTAGTTCTTCCCGATATCCGGTTTGCAGCACCACAAATCCTGACTTTATGCAAATTCATCGATGTGGATTGCTATTTATGACAAAAAGTAAGAAATTTTGTATTATTATGTTTACATTGATTATTGTTATTTTAATAATAAACAGACTCAGTTTCCTGATCAGCCTTCGGTTTAGATACTACACCAGCAAGCAGTAAGTAAATTTTTAAAGGACCAAGTTTAAGAAAAAAATGATTAAGTATTTTTTTCTAAAAGTTGTTGATGACTATTTAGATAAGTCCTGATTTCTGGCTAGGTGGGACACAGATAGTGTTGTGGTGCCCGACTTTATGAATATTCATTTAAGTTAGAAACTCTTGTTCTTTCTTCTTGTTTAAAATTGTGTTACCAGTAAAAAATCTGAAACCGGGATGTCACCTGAATAATCCGATAATACAGGGGTTCTTAAGACTTAAGTGGTTTTCACACACTTGACAGCATGTATGTTTGTCTGTTATCATCGTATCCCTAGTGTATTTATGCTAGAGTGTAAACTTAGTACAAAAATCAATCTATAGGTCACTGACTAGGGACTTTATGCTCAAACTTATTCCACATACATGCCCAAAAACATTGAAAAAACGACTCCCCACTTGAAATTTGTAGTTTACTGGTCGTATTTTAGGTTTTCCGGAAATTTACTTACAGATAAATGACCAGATTAATGACGTCACAAAAACCTGTTTTTAATAGGGTCTGTGTCCTCCCCAAGTTTGATTAAAAAATAATAATTTGTTCCAAAGATAGCGTCTTTAATAGAAAGTGTCTAAAAATACATACACACACACACACACATATATATATATATATATATATAATATATATATATATATATATATATATATCTTTACATGTGTTTTAATATGTAATAAGTTTCGTGAAACTTATTTCTTCGTGATCAGGGACCTCAAAAATAGATTTTGTGTTTGGTCCAAGGTTCGACTTCCGCTATGACGTCTATCCCATTAGTAATTTTTCCCCTAGGGAATTAATTAGCTAAAAGTAAACTCATCCCGAAACAAATATTTTTAATCACTTTAGGATTATTATTAACAAAATTAGACATTTGCTCACAAAACTGCCGGTCGGTCAGGATCACCCTCGCCTGTGAATGGCGTTACAGAGCCTATTCTTTGTTGAGAATTTAAGACATCATGAAGAAAGTTCTGTGCCTCGTCATATCCAATTCTCTAAACTAAACTTCGCTACTTCGGAATCGCTTTACTCTTTTTACCAAATATATAATAACTAATTTTTTGTGGATTTTTTATAGGAAGTGCGCTAATATCTTTGAAATATAGAGATATATGCTAGAGGGGTCATAGCATATCTTAATACATTGAGATGCCTAAAACCTCCTTTAAGAATGAGTTAAGGTTATAACAAATCAATTGTTTTTAGCTTCCCGAACTTTAACTGTGTTTTAATATGTATTTTAAACGTTTTAAATATATGTTACTGTAACTTTTTCTGTTTATTTGAATATATTATTGAAAGTCGAAGGTAGTCAGCAGGTTATTATTCGATGTTCCAAAATTCAACCAGTAGGGCCTCTTTAGTAATAATATCTCTATGCTTTGAAAGATAAGCATTAACTGAACTTTAAATTAGTTCAAACAATTGCGACCAATGCCACATTTGTGTAATATTAATGGAATAAATATGCTCGTTTCCTTCGAAAAAACCACAGAAAAATAAATAAAGACTAGTAATGATAGTCCCCAAGTTATAAACCATAAATTGGGTTTAGGTGACAACGAACCATCATTCAAAACCTATTCAACTATTTACGAGAAACTGACATTTTGAACGAAATCTAAAGAGAACTTCAACTTATATTTTTATTTCTTAATTTGTTATTTTCAAATATCTATTTCCTAACTTTTAATATCTATTAACCTTTCTAAAAATTCCATCTTGGGCCTACCTATCTTTTGACATCCCTTTTTAAATTGTGTTAGTTATCCGAGTATTTGAATACCCGTTCAATTCTACTTTCATTTAATATTCAATTTTATAATACTACGCCAATGTTTCATAGTAATACTTTATTTCTAACCCCAAGCCAGATCAAATACCTCAACCTTCATGTTGTTTATCTTGCTTTGGTATTGTTACACGAGTTGCGTGGAGCTAATGCGATGTTTAATTAAGCTCTACAAAAAATAAATAAATAAATAATAATAATAATAACAAACCGGGAACACAAACAAGAAATGGATTATTAGACAACGGAAGCAACCATTTCAAAGGAAATGCATGCGGGAAGGCCACACGGACCTCCGCTCCAGAATTTTGATTAAATATCAAATTTGTAAACATAGCCACATCGTTATCATGTTTACTTCAAAGCTTTAGGTATTGTTATTGCTTTATATATTTATAATTAATGAAAAAAATTGTTCTTATAAACAAATCTAATAGTATAATTGTGACAACCTTCCATATGAGAGCCCTAGAATATTGAGTGATAATATACTATTTACTTTATGATCCAAGGAATGGGTTACGAGATCATTATTATAACATTATATTATAACATTTTGTTAAAACGGTGGCCACAATGGCCAAGCATTTTGTTTACATTTACTGTGTTTGCTTTTGCTATCTTGCGAGCGAAGCAACCTCCTTTATAAATTGTAGCATTATTATAAGCAATATCCCTCTTTTTGTACATTTTAAAAACAAAAAATAATCAAGGGAGTGAACCAAAGCCTATGCGTTTATTAACCAGATTAAAGATTTAAGCATCTATTTTAACATCTCCCGGAATAGCGTATTGCAATATGGATTTTTTATTAGGTACAGGCAAACTAATTATAATATTTTCCGTGTTTCGTTCTTGTATGTTGTACGGTACGACTCTATTGCACAAGTTCGTGTATCTGCGATGGTACAAGGCAGGGAGTGCAAGGGGCCACAGGGACTAAAAATAAGGTATGAGGAATTACGATTTCTCAATATCGTTTATATATCGACGGATTATTGTTTATAACTATGTGTTTATTGATTTTCGGTCTCTATAAATTAAGTCTTGTATAAAATTGATTCCATTCTGGGTTTCATGCAGTCCACTGACTATTTCATCATTTTCTAAAAAAAGTTGCTTTTGGAAGAATGCTGCTTCCGCAACATTCTGCTAGTGCTGCAAGTAACTCGCTTACTTCCACAGGAGGAGCATAAAAGGAGAAAAGTGTCGCCACTGTTTTTCAGAAACGCATAGATGAGTGTAGGACAACGTTGACCCATACTGAGTTTAAAAGTATCGGAGAAGCGTAATAAAGTTTGTGTTATGTTTTTAAATAAGCACAATAACCACCTTCTCTTTTATATAAGTTCTTTGCTTGCCTCATTTTGGAACTTACTTTCGTTGAAAGTAAAGTTAATTATAAAGTTTAAAAGTCTTCGTAGTTAACTTTAGTCGGAAGGTAAGTTTGCCTCTAAATTTAAGAATGTTTATTGTTTTACTTATATTATTATATTTTTTACCTATATTATTTTATTCTTTTACTTATACTATTTTATCACTTATATTATTTAAATTGATTGTTTATGTTTCTAAAAACGCTAAAGGATTTATTTGTCCTTAACGCATCTTTAGGTTTTACGTAAATTAGGCTTTGTGAAGCAAAGACGCCGTTGTTTGTTTACATATTTGTTTGAAACCAATCACGTGGGTTTTTTTTTTTTTTGTAGTTCCTAATTTACTTAAGCTCTGCGGGGTTCCTATTAATTTTTTTCTTAGTTTAAATAATAATTAGTATACTTCTTAAGAATACATAAAGATCATATTGGATACACAAGATATGCCTGGATTTCTTTTGTCTTAATTGTTGTAAGTATATTTTTTATACAGATTAAATGCACATTATATCTGGCAGCTAGCTTTAGTGACTTGTTAGTGTGTTTGCTTATTACTTATTGGGAGTTATTTTACCAACTGTCTATAATGAAGACTGTAATAAGAACTATTTGTTTACTTCTATAGTCCTTCTTGGCTATCTCCTGTCAGCCTGAACAGGAAACTAAAAAATATATGGAAAGAGTAAATTACTACAGTCCATCGTTTAGTTTAAAAATCCCCAATGTAATAAGCGTTTTGGGGATTGACCAATCAAAAAAGCTGCTGTCAACGCATCACTTAAAAAGAGAAAAAAATCCCTACCCCCCATTTCCGCTGTAGGGAAATTACCTTCTTCTCAGCAGTAGTTCACTACGTTTCTGGTTCTTCTTTTGTTAACATCGTCTTGAAAACTACTTTTTAATTAATCATAAATTTTCAAATTTCATCTTGATCGTTCAAATTTTCAATTTTTAATGACTTAGCAAAGTAGGTTATTGTAGTCTGAAAAATATCATCTTCTGGGCAGCACTTTTAAACCTATTGTCAGATTGTTGTGCCAAATCTTATCTCTTTAGTATAACTACACAGACAGGCTCATTTATTTTTTTTATCATGCACACTCTCTTGCATAATTAAAACCACTCAAAACATGATGCAAATAATAATGTGATGTTTCAAATTATTAGGGGCGAACCCAGTGCTTCTCCTTATACATCTGATTTTAGGTGAGGAAACGTATTTTAGTGATTGTGTTAACACAATACAAATTGTGCATGCTAGTTATTTATCATGCAGTATAATTCAAGAAGTAACATCATCAATTTAAACCACAAACAGCCTGCTATAAACATACCTACATTTTGGTAAAGACATCCATAAACATGACACATCCTTACCTTGTTCTTGAATTCTATAGTATGGTTACATTTTACAAAATGTAACCATGTGGGGGGTTTTAAGTTCTAAAGTATTCACTCCAAAAAGATAAATTAAAGTTCTTCATTTTTGGCTAATTTCCATTATAAAAATGACACTTATGAGGTTGTTCGGATGACAAAAGTTGAGGGGGGAGTAGGTGGGATTCAGGTTAACTTCCTGATACCAAAAATATATGTTCAAAAAATGTATACATGTTATATATATATATATATATATATATATATATATATATATATATATATATATATATTATATATATATATATATATGTATATATATATATATATATATATATATATATGTATATATATGTATATATATTAAATAGTAAAATAATTTACATTAAAACAAGATATTGAATATTGAGGTAGAGGGCAAGCTAAACCGATTCAGCTGAATTGGCGTTAGTGGTATACATGTTATGTTGTATATATGTCTAGGTCAATGTCTTCTGCGATATATGTTAGGTTCAGTAGTGCTAGATGGTGGGAGGGTGGTATGGGAGAAAGGCCCCTATTTCTTGTTCCGCCCTTTTTAGCCTCCTCTCCCTGACAAACAGGACAAAAATGGCTCCCACGGAACTACAGCAATCTAAGCAGGCTCACAAAACAGAAGAACCTCAAAGTAGTCTTGTTATCGTTGTCGATATTCTAAAACGATAGAGAGTGGTTTTAGCTCAATCGGACCATCCTAAGTGGTGCAAACAGTATACACACACATATATATATATATATATATATATATATATATATATATATATATATATATATTATATATATATATATATATATATATATATATATATATATATATATATATATATATATATATATCTTGAATATATTTATACATCTTGGTCAATGACCTCTACGGGGTTTTAGTATAGAAAAAAGACCACTTCCTCTTGATCCGCCCTCATAAGCTTACTGTTCTAGACAGACTGGTCAAAAATGGCTCATCATGGCTCACTTGGAACCATGAAAAGCTAAGCAGACCCGCAAAATGGACGGAGCTAAAAGTGGCTTTTTACGGTCGTCAGCATTCTTAAACAATTGGGAATGGTTTCCATTCCCACCAAGAACCATTCTAAGTGTGGAATTGCCAAATAACTTAATTATGATGTCATCGCCTTTGAATAAAAAAAAGGTTTCTTTTATTATACATTATTTTGACATAAATTCGGGCACCTAGCATTTTATAGCTGATTTTTATTTATTTGATGGTGATGAAACCATGAGTGAGAAAAAATATTTCAAATGAGTTGGAACTTAGATTAGATTAGTTGCATTAAAAAAAAATAGAATACTTTATGACCTTTTTAACCTGCCCTAATCCTTAAACATGTAGTACCCTATTAAATTATTAAAACTTAAGTCTATGTTGATCCATTGTACTAGATGAAGGGGTTATGCAATTCAGGTTAACTAATTATTTGTTAATGCTTTCGTGTTAGTGCTTTGCTAAGTGGTCGAAACAGATTAGCATCTACAGGCCAAAGGCCCGATTGTATTATGGATAGGTCTTATTTAATTTCAAATAATCCTGTTTAAACCTTCCATATTAATTGGTATGTATGTTATATTTGGAATCCTAACACCCTTTCAGATTTGGGTACTTCTTTCGATTAGATTACCCTTTTGTTTTTACATTCATAAATCACAACATTATAATTGATTCAATTAACAATTGATAACGTTAAATAAAACATACATAAGGGACTAAGAGTTTTTCTAAACTAAATAAGTGCCCAGATTTGACATTCCTATTAAACTTTAGTTGAGTATTAATTGAATACATACCTCACAATCAATTTTATTAAGTTGATGTATCCATCTATCCTGAAAAATTAACTGTTTCCATATTATATCCATATGTTGGTTTTTAATTATTTGTATTATATTTTATTTTTTAGAGCTCTGTATTGGCATCAATGGTTTAATTTTAATTATAGATGTTGACTGAATACCATTTTTAAAGCAAGGCAGATTTTTACTGGAAATTCATTCTATATTCTTATTTTAAAATGCAGCTACGAAACAAGAACTCTTCATTGTATAATTCTCACAAGAGCAAGCTTTATAATCATTGCAAAGTTGTTATAAAACAAGCATATTTATCGAAACACAAATCTTTAAACAAATTAAAGTATCAGTGTTTCCATTGTGTTTTTAACTCATCTAACAAGGCTAAGTTGGAACATCACATTAAAGTAATGCATTCGATGCTATTTAAATGTAATGTGTGTGATCTATTGGGCATTAAAAAGCATGTAATGAAACATGTTAAACAAGTTCACAGTGATATACTGTATCCTTGCAAATTTAGTATTAGTTGGAAAAAACAACTGGAGAGATTTATTTCCGAAATAAGTGTTGATGCTCAAACTTATCGTTGTCGTTTCTGCAAGTTATTGGGCAGGTCTAATGAGTTGATAGATAAACATATCCAGTCTGTTCATTCTAAGGAAATGGAAAATGTCTGTCCAAGCTGTGACTACTTTGCAGACAGTAGAGCTTGTCTTAAGGAACATATGAAACTTGTGCACAATAAGGAAAACATCAGCACTTGTCTCATAAGTAACTTACATCCAAAAGAAATAGAAAATCAATGTTCAGAGTGCTATTATCACGCTGATAGCTCTTCTTGTCTCCAAAAACACAAAAATGATGTTCATGGTAATAAGAATATTTCTCTTTTAAGATGTGTAAAAACTATCTTAGCTTTAAAGCAAAATATTGTTAAAAGCAATGAGTTTTCAGATGAAAAAAATGATATTCTGGAAAAACCTATTGTTGATGGATTTTCTTGCCTCCAGTGTAATTTCAAAACTTACTCTAAAGCAGCCTTGAAGACACATTCTGTTTCAATACACCATCCTAAAATACAACCTCTATATTGTCAAATTTGTGGGTTTAAAGCAGCTTCAAAAAGGAGTTTAAACCTTCATTCAATTTCAGCTCACAGGAGTAAAAAAATATTGCAGGATAAATTACTAAATACTGTTGATGAGAAAGAAAAATATTTCTGTTCAAAATGCAGATTTGAAAGCAAAAGTAAATTACTGATGCAAATTCATCTTAATGCAGGACATTCGAACAAAACACTGCTCTTTTGTAGCTTGGAGAGAAAAATTATTGGGTGTGATTACAAAACTACTAGGAGAGATTTACTCAATAAACATTTTATAAAGATGCATAAAAGTGAGAAGCTTCTTTTTTGCCCTTATTGCAGTTATCAAACTGAGGTCAAAGCTGATATAAAAAAACACATTGATGATAAACACCCTAGAGAAAACCAATTCACTTGTTCTCTGTGTGATACGAAAACAAACTCGAAGATAAAACTTAAAAGGCATTTCCTAAGAGCTCATTCAAAGGATAAGTATCATTCATGTTCTCAGTGTGATTTTAAATCGTTTATAAAAGTTAATATTAGTAGACATGTGAATAAAGTTCACTGCTAAAATATCTATTGATTGATTAGAAATGTTATGAGCTGATTTTTTTTATCCTTTGTGCAGAGTAAACCTTCAATTATACTGATAACAAAGCCGACTTTCAACCGTTATAGGTTATCATCAGTCTACCAATGAGTCTAATGGTACAAACTTTACCATTAGACTGACTGGTAGACTACTGATCTACTTTTTTAACAATCACTGATGATGACTGTTAACAGTTCTTAGTCAGGCTTTGTTATTAGTAATTATAATGAGTGGAGGTACAAAAACTTGTTTAGTTTTATTTCTTCTTAATTTTAAAATTGTAATATTCAAGAGGTCTAAAATACTTCCAATTACTTGTTGCTCAGTTTGTTTAATTTTTCAACTCAAACTCAGAAAAAAAAGAAAATATAGTCATTTACTTCCTTATTTTTATTGTACACTTTGCAAGTGACATGGCACATAGTATCAATATTCTAAATGAATGACTGACTAATTAAGTGTGACAAAATATTTACTGACAGCTTATAAATGGAGATCAGGGAGGAAAATGTCCTTCCTTAAAAATTTCCTCCTTCCCTAAGGAGGATAATTATCTCTTTCCACCAACAGATTATTAATTATCTGTCGATCATTGTTCACATTTGCTCCTGGTTATACTTATTTTATACTAATGCAAGTTAAAATGATAAATTTATTTTATAATTGCACATGATCCAATGCCATGATTTACTGCTTGAAACAAGTTTTTTATCCCTCCAAAATAATTAGTTATTATTTTCTGTATTAAAAAGATCTTATAAAAGAAATATATTTTTAAATTAACCAAAGTATATTTAATTCAATGTGTATAATCTCTATAATTGTGATTTTTGTTGGTGTATTGTCTTTAGATTTAAATTAGTTATTGATCTCAAATCAAATATTTAATGTTTTATATAATCTATTGAATCAACTTGATCAAATTTGTGGTGCCAAATGTTTTCTAGTCTTCATGAATAACACAATATCACTTAAGTTTTCATACACACAAGAATCATTAATTTGGCTGTGAACATTTTTGTGTTGAAAGTTTATGTAACTTGAAATTTACTATTTATGTATTTTAAAAATTTGATGTATTTTTTTTTATTTTTGTTTTATATTTTGCACCAGATACAACTATATTGTAGTAAATACTACTAATAGAATAATACTTATATAGAAAAGTATATAACCAAGCAGTACGTGTAATTAATTTACTGATAAAAGAGTTGAAACTGAGAACACACCAATCCAATTTTTTCAGATTAATTTATCAATTTAAAACACTTTGCTCATTTAAAAGATAAATTGATCATCAAAATCACTTTGTGATTTTTATATTTATTTTGTTGGTACTGGATGTATCTTTAGTTTGACTTCTGTTATGATGGACCCTTCTTCTATATACAGTATTATTTTAAGTTGGTTATAATACACTGCCAGGTGAAATTATAGCATTTATTTAAAATTGAAATTTTTGTTGTTGTATACTTAGATTTATACATGAAAATTAACAATTATTGAGTGCTTGGAATGATTTAATTTAGATTTAAGCTGACCCAACTATCGTTAGTGTGGGAAATTAGTAAATACTTGTAATTATTATTTTTTTCTTTATTGCAAAAACTGTAGTTAAGTATATGAATTTTTCCTTTAGAATGACTATGGCCATATTGGATGCTAAAATTAACTAAGAAAGACTGATAATGCCTTTTTTTTTTTTCTTTTTTTTTTTTTTCTTTACATTTTACCAAATTTTTTTTCTTAGTTGTAAATTATAATTATTGGAGTTTTAAAATTAATGTTAAGATATGTCAAAGATTAGAAATTAGAGCCTGAATGTATTTTTATTATTGTTTGAATAAACATATTTTAACGAATAGTTGAACTTTTGTGAGGTTATCCTCTGTATAATGTTGATTTAAACTGAATTTCATGTCAACAATTATTAAATATTTTATGAAATGTTTAAATAATTAATGTAGAGGTTAATTTCGTTCTCACTTATAGGAGAGGAAGGAGTTTAGTAGCAGAATGGAACATGTCTGTTCTAATATTAAGAGCTGGCCTTATCAATAGTGTGAATACTTTATGAGGAAAATTATTCTATTGTTCCCCAGGCTTAAACAAAGATGACACTATAATTTGTGTAACAGATATTTAGGCCAATAAATAAAGTTATTTTCAAAAGCTTTTTTAGGACCATCAGATTTGAAAGTTTATGAATATTTATTATTGTTACTGAATTTAATTTTGCTTCATGTTAAAAAAATCTTGACCAAAACTGTTTTCCAAACAGTACAGCTCTGATCAAGCATGTCCTCTGCTTTGATTCTTTAAATCACTTGATCAAATCCTGGAATAACACTATGATCTGTGTCATTATTTGAGTAAAAATGTTAAATCACTTGATCGATCCTGGAATAACACTATGATCTGTGTCATATTTGAGTAAAAATGTTAAATCTATATTCTTTAATATATTACTTCTTTCTTTGAAAAGGGTAATGCACTTTTGGTTAGCTCATAATTAAAAGAAATAGTGACATTGGAATTACTCAGTACTGTAACAAGATTAATCAGTTATAAAAGGTTAGATTTACTTAGACCAATGCATATCAGAGTTGTATGGATAATGTAAAAGTTTTATTTGACGATACCTTTTATATTAACTTAGCTATAAAATTATTCATTATTAGCATTTTTAGCTTACTAGGTGCTTCATAGCTATCCAAAAGTATATATTATTTTTTTAAGATAAAAACTTGTTTACTTAAAAAAACTACAAATAACTAACAAATTAAATTATATTTTATAACAATTTTTAAACATTAAAAAGTTTTTAACAATATTATAATTTTTTCCTTCAAACTTTAAATTGATTTACATATAGTACAGTCAATGAAGCATAATACCTCCGATTTGCTTGCCTATCTATGGAATGACTTGAAAATTTGAATTAGTCTTATCTCAACCTTAACTTGAAAGGTGACATTGACCCACAGGGTGCTTTTTTCCTGGGGGTGTTGCCACCCATCTCGAGGGTGGAAATTTTTCGGTCAAAATAACACCAGAAATCGATTAATTGACTTATTTAAAGAAAAAAATGTAGTAATGAAGTTTTTTCATAAAAGCAATACTTTCCGTGTTATTAGCGATTGAAAACTCCGAATTTCCCGCGTTTTTTAACAATTTTTCGGCAATATCTTAAGAATTAAGCATTTTAGCGATAATTTTATAAGGAACAAAATTGTAGTAGATAAAAAAACAAACAAATCCCTTTTTGCAAAAGTACTTTAAGTGCAATAGTAAGCGAGATATTGGAGGTCGAATCCAGTTTTTTTTGTCCGTACTCATATCGGAGTATTCAAAGCCATTTAGCAGGCAACAGATGTATTTTACGAATATGTCTATAGAAAGGTTTTTTATAGTGCCTGAAAAGACCTTTAAAATGAGCACTGTTAAAAAGTCTTTTGAACGCAAATTCGGTGATTTGTCATATAAAAACCAAGGACATTAAAATTTTTAAACAAAAATGTATGAGTTTAGTAAGCACCATTTCCACCAAATAAAAATTAATCGTATCCCGTCAGAAGATTACTTTAATGTGATGATATCAATGGGATTATAGTGGTTTAGCCGGTTGGAAATGCATAATTTCTAAAAAATTAGATTTAAAGAAAATAATTTTTTTTCAAATTTTCAAAAAATCTGTTCAAAGAGCACGCGGTAGTACAATGACAACCTATTTTTAGCCCTTTGACCCTTCGCCATTTGAAAACGATGGGTTTTACACCATATGTTAATATAAAAAATTTTGTAGCTCTTTTAATTACCTTCAAAAATAGTTTTTGTAGATTGCGCTAACTTAAAAATTGTAGGAGTTATGGTCAAAATACGAAATGCTTTTTTTTAATTTAGTAAAATTTAATTTTCGGAGCACAAAGATTCAGAGCAGTGTGAAATAAACGTAAATTGTATGTATGTATACGTATATATATGTACGTAACATATATGCTGTGGAGACAACTGCGAGAATAACCCTCCAATTGACCAAGAAGATCACGACAGCGACTCCGATGCTGAATAATGAACTTATGATTTTGTTAAAGTTGTATCCATTGATTTCTGTACTAAAGTTATTTTTTTATGTTGCATTTAATAAATAATATATAATAAATTATTATTTTCATTAAAAACCGATTAATTTAAGTAATCGCATAAAATTAATTTTTAAAAAAAAATACATTTTGCAAATTAGGGATGGTTTTTGGGTGTTGAAAACTTTAAAACAATTAAATTCATGTACTAGAATATAAAATTACACACGTGCTATATAATTAAAATGTATGACAAATTTTATGTAAAATATAATGGTATGAAAAAAATTTTAACATTATTTAAAACTAAGGTTGTTTTTAAGGGTTGAAAAGTTTAAACATTATGATACTCATCTTGAAAATGTGAAACGATATTAAAATCATTTTCAGTCATACATAAGTAATTTTTAATTTTTTTTTAATATAGAGGTTGTTTTTTTAAAATTGTACAGTTTTTAAGGGTTGAAAGGGAGTAAAACATATCATAATGATGTTGGAGAACGTGAAACAATATTCACTCTGCATTTAAATAATTTTCAGTTATAAAAAGTAATTTTTTATTATTATTTATGTATTATTTTTAAAAGTCGTTTTTGGGGGTTGTAAAAATCATTTAAGGGTTGAAAAATGGTTCAGTATATAATAACAAGTTAAGTAATAATAATAATTGTCACATATTTTGTTTTAACAAGTTAAAATGCCTAAATCTGAATTTTTTGATATAGGGGTGGTTTCACCCCTTAAAAATAAAAAGCACCCTACGGGCCAGTGTCACCTTTGAAGGTAAGGGTGAGATAAGCCTAAATTCCAAATTTTCAGGTAAAATCGGTAGATAGGCAAGCAAATCGGAGGTAAGGCTCGATTTTCATCTTCAATGACTGTACTAATAATAGAAAAATAAGATTATCTCATTATAGAGTTTCACTTAAAAAAACATGAATCACTAACAAATTATCATAACTAGTTTTAATTATAACAATATACTAAATATTTATTTAAACACCCCCCTCCCCAAGAAAAAAACCAGCATGGTATAACTTGAGAAAAATTAGAACCGCCTAGGCTCAGTGCTGCCACATGTGTTTCACATTAGACATTAGTTCTTTTATTTTTTCCTTTATTAGACTGTTAGGGAAAGTGACAAACCTACAGGCATTGCTTACAGGTTACACATTGCTGGCTGACTCGACATAGATTTCTAATCCTAAATTACTACTGAGATAATTGTTCTTAAATACTAAAATAAAACATTTAAAGTTAATTAACAAAAACTAAATTAGACCCTTTTGTTAAAATGTTAGACACTATAGATGGTAGGAAATACTAATAATAATAAATTGGAATACATTGTGACTACTACTCCTTACTGGGATCAACAAAAGAAAGACTTTCCCCACCCTTAATACTACTACTAGGGATCATCAAACACCAATAGTATTCCTTACAGCAGGCTTTCAATATTCAGAACTAATACTGTAATACTAGTTAAATAATTTCTTAAGACACTATTTAAATTCATTGTTTGACATTAAATAATACTTTTTATGATATAAACCATTGATATCTTATTCGATATCTAGTATTGTTCCTGGATACCATCCATAAGTACAAATAAATGTATAACATTGAATTAACTAACATTTCTTTTAGTCTCTGTCATATTTAATTTTCATGATATTGAGATCAATAAACTTTAGAGTACTTCATCTTATTTTTACATAACTACATAAAAGATCAAATTTATTTATAAACTATATCCTTATAACTAAGTAACAAAAAAATTAGTTTAAGTTAATACGTTTTAAAATGCATCAAATATTTTATAACAATATTTATCCTTTTCATAACATTATCAAACAGAGAAAACACAGTTTTGTGTCATAAAGGTTTTATTTACTCTTAATATTTTTGCTGCTTCCTCCCAAGGGGAATTTAAAAAGTAAATAAATCAAAAATATCTTTTAGAGACCACAGACATGATCAAATGCGATCATGTCTGTAGAAGATCTCAGGTGCACCAACAATAAATTCTTAAAAATATGGGTCTAGCCTTTGTAAGCACAATATTACAGTCATTTTCCACCAAGCTATTGTTAATAATAATTGTTTTTTATACAGAATCACCAGAAACAAGTATTTTTAAGAAAAAAAATCAATGGCTTATAGTATAACACACAGCTAAAATCAGTTGACAGTGTGAGGAAATAGTGTTTAGGAACCAATGAGGTTGGTCCTATATGAAATTATGGGTGTGGTTTAACATCCAGGACTGACCTCTTTGGCTCCCTGGTGTTATTTTCCCAGGCTGTCAACTGATTTTAGCTATATGTAACACTATAGTGAAAAATGACCAGGATCTAGTGAGTGGTATTAGTATAATTTTTTAGTATTTAATGTGGTTTCTAAAACCACATTAAGTTGAATGATCTAATTTAACTATTCAAAGTTACCCAACGTGGTAAAAAAATTAACAATTTTGAATAATTGTTACAATGAATAATAGTAAACTGGAACTTGCATGAGTAAACTCTCAGGGGTTAGAGACAATTCTTCCAAAGCTTAAGATCAAATTTTTAAGAATTAAATGTTGGTCTATCTAAAATATTCTAGGTACTCTAGAATATTATAATACTAACTACATGACTACTGTATTATAATACTGACTATATGTATTATAATCATCTTCAAATATGACCATGGACCCTTATTTTTTATGTTAAAAATACTTACTCCTTATAAAGCTTAACTTTAATACAAAAATAAAAATTTCAAGGGTACAAATAACTTTAGCAAATCTGAGTAGGACAAATTTCATGAATTAAGTAATGTATCAATCCTCATCTTGATTTTTTCTAGTCACTATAGTCTTCTTGAAAATATTCATTGATCACTTCATTTAAATTTGTCAGAATTGTCTTGAGGGAGTCCTTGAGCCTGAGAAAAAACAATGTAATTTTCCATTTATTTAAAAAAAAAAATATTACCATTAAATTGAATTTAGATTTCACAAATTGCAATGCTGCATGGAAACCCTACCCGGAGAGTGCTGAGTTGCACTTTGATGATTAATGATTTTTATTTTTCCCTCAAGGAGGCACTGATGCTGCAAAGTGGCCTTTTGGCCTCTGGTTACAAGTTATTTGTATAAAGCAAGCTACGAATTATGAAACCAGGCTTCCCTACCAATGGGCTTAAAAATTATAGGATTACCATATAATATTGCCGTTTTAGTTAGCAAGTTTATAAGATAAGTGCACATCCATTTATCTGATATCAAATCTGATTAAAATGTCTTCGTAATGAAAAAAAATCATTAAATATCTTTAAATCAAACAATTTTTTTGTAATTTTTTGAATACATTTTATCAGTTCTTCCTCTCATAGAAATTAAATTTTGAGCCAAGTTTCATAGCAATTGGATTAGCAATTTGAGCTGTAGAGTTGTTACAAGAAATTATTTAAAAATTTCAAGAACTCCGCTTGCTACAAATGTGTTTGAGGCCTATTTCTATTCTGAAAACATCATTAGAAACTCTTTTTATCAAACAAATTTTTTTTTAAGTATAAAGCATCCCCAAAATCTAACCACTTCTTCCTCTCATAGGGTCTGATTTTTGTGCCAAGTTTCATAATAATTGGATCAGCCGTTTGAACTGTACCCTGTTTACAAAAAAATGTGCATATTCATTACAGACACAATTTTTCTTCCCTACCAACTAAAAAAAGACATAGCATTAGCAAAAAATATAAAACCTAATTTTTTAAGATTTTTGCTGAAACATCGACATTTGATGGAAAAAAGTCAGTGTTATGTTATTGCAAATGCAATCCTTCCCCTTTTTCAAGAGGTAAGGAAGCAAAAATATTATTGTAAAGACAAGAATGAAATGAAATAAATATTAATAGAATAGAGATAAGAATATAAAATGAACGTAAACTAAGATAATTAATCATATAAAAATGAGTTTAAGGTAAGAAGAATCGTTCCATACCCCAGATAGTATGTTTTTGTAAGGGGAAAGCTAGTACAAACAGACAACATATTTTTGGGATCTGCAGGTGCTAAAACATCAATTTTTGTTAAAAAAAAGTGGGTGTTATATTTTTTTGCTAATGCAATGCTTTCCCCTTATGTAGGAGGCACAGAAGCAAAAATTTAACACTAAGCAAAACACTTCAGTATAAAATAAATATTAAAATTAACACCTTCTTTTTTTCGATGGGGAAGTAGAAACTAAATCAGTTTCAGTCCTTTTATTAGAAGATTTTTCAACTTTGGTCATTAAATTTTGAAGCACATTTGTTGAATGATTCTTCAGATCAGTTGAGACACGCAGCCCATCTTTTTTCCCATCAGGCTAAAAAGTAAATAAATAAAGAAAAAAATCATATATTTTTGAAGTTGTTGGTTAGTTTAAATTGTGGTCACCAGGCAGTTGAAATATCAGATAGTTAATATAAATACCAGATAGTTGAAATATATTTCTCTAAATTTAGAGAATGACATGATCAATTTATTACTTTGTTCAGATGCGGGATTTTGGCAGGTGGTTTAACCCCTTGTTCAACACCCACCACGGCAGTTTTCGTGTGACCAGGACTAATCATGGGGTTCAACTCTAAAACTTACTACTGTAACTTGTTACTTTATACTGTGTGAACAGTTGTGGTTAAACCCCCTGACAAACCCCGCACCTGAACAAAGTATATTTAACTTATAAGCCTTGATAAAGTTGTTTTTTTTTAAATCAAGAGATCTCTTCCAAAGTTGTTCCTATAATAAATCCTACCCTATCAGTAAATGTTTTAAATAGTTAGATTCTTCCAAATCATGAACTAATATGTTTGACTTTACTCTTCCTTGCCTACTTGAATAGGTATGAAGGAAAAATAATGTGTTCACACTAAGAATCCGTAGTTAAGATCTCCTGTTCACCTATCTGTATTAGTGGGTCAATGGTAGAGCCGAGGGACTTTTAATGATAATCAGTAAAGCAAAGAAAATATATAATACTATTATATATAATATATTATATTATATATTATAATATAATATATTATAAATATAATACTAAATTCATAAAGAAAATATAGCTGAAAGATGAATACAAGGGGTGGATGGATTTATTCCATCCACAGTATAACCCGGATCGTACCTTGGACAAATCATTCCGTTGACAAGTTATTTTTTGTAGGGAAGATTTGTAGACACAACAACCCAATATCTACTGTCCTCAAACTGAAATTATTTGTCGATGGAATTTTACAAAGTATGTAAAACCCAAGCAAGAACAAACCAAACTGTTTAATTCCATTATAATATTATTAGTATATATTCTTTATTTGAAATTATTTAACATAGTATAAATAACGTCACATAAATTATAAAAAGCCTATCCTAAAAATAAAATTATTTAAATTAATTTCTTTGTGGCTACAGCAGTGAACTCTTTAATGCTGTAGCATGGGTTGCTCAGCAAATCATCCTTGATTTTGGTGCTAAACTTGTCCATATTTGATCTTTTAGTCTCGTAAAAGAGAATACAATAATGCCAGGTCAATATAATTGTGTCCTGTTTGAGTTTTTAAAGTCTGTGTCTTTTTATACATAATTCTTCTCTCCTTCTCGTTTCATAAGAATGGCGGTTGCTATTTTTTTTAAATTTATTTTTATTTTGTGCAATATATTTAAGACAATCGTATACATATAAGTTGTGAAAAGTTAGTATTTGATATTTTATAAAAAGTGGGTTACAATGATCATAGTTTCCGCAATTGTTCTTATTAATTTCTTTTGCTTCAGTAATATCTTGTTATAGTGGCTGCATGTCCCCAGAGGATGATTCTGTAACTCATTATACTTTCAAACAGAGCGTGATAGGCTGACTTCAGGTAAGTATCCTCTAAATATTTTTTTAGTGTTCCAATTACATAATCTTTGATGCTAACTTCTTACTTAGAGTTTTAATATGACTTTTTCAACTAAGTTTATTGTCTATAATGAAGCCAAGAAACTTAATTTCTGAGTATGGTCCTTCAGTGTGGAGTAAAAAAGTCATAAATTGGGTTATCTCCTCATTAAGAGAGATCCATTTATCTCAAACCAATATTTAAATGACTTTAACTCTGAAACAAGAGAACTAGCAGCAGTTTTTTTTAAATTTTATGCTAAGTCATAAAATGATAGGCACTTGCAAGAGAGATTGATTCCATTTCTAGATAATATCCATTTCATCCCTGGTGTTAAGTAAACAGCCCAAACTGGTGTGGGAGAGGACCCTCTGTCAGATGAGAATCTTTGTGCTTTGAAAGTTGGTACGAAAATCAAAGTTTGGGTCTAGTTGTAAGTTCCGAAAGGTAATTTCTTATGACATCATTAACTATTGTTAATGACTTGGCAAACTTTAATAGAGCATAAAATATTTTTTGGAACAAGTTGAATTGTGTCAAATATGTAGTATATTACCAGACTAAAGAAGTGTGTAGTTTTATTACAATAGTTAGTTTTTTTATTTAATGCCAATTTTAAGTTGATTTTAAAAACCTTTGAGTTGAAATGTGACAAAATACTTGTATACTTTATATACATGTACATGTATAGTTGTACACTTAGTGTGAACAACTAAGAGCATATAGTATGTAGATGGACAACCACTGGAAATATAAGAGATTCTTTTACACTTTCTAAGGAGGAGCCAAGCAATCCAAAGATGTACTTCGCTCATATCCTGAGGTTAGTGAATCCGATATAGAGAGGAAAAGTTCTGAGGTACCTGCACCTAATTTTCTAGTATTACTCTATTTTCTAATAAAAAATATTTAAAACCATCTATACCTTGTCGCCTGGGAGAGAACAGACAGAATTATTTGACTTCCTTCCAGTAACTGAATCATTTTCCAATGCTGAAGTTTTTCTAGATTCTTTAAAATAGAATAAATAAGTTAATAATTTAAATAATATATATATATATATATATATATATATATATATATATATATATATATATATATATATATAATATATATAATATATACATATATACATATATATATACACTATTACTTAGTTAACCCTTTGACTGTGTTTGGTCTCTTAAAAAAATGGTTGGTCTCATGTGCGAAAACCTTAGTCTTTACGTATCTAATGTTAAAGATGAGAGTAGGAAAACTAGCAGCTTTACTTTAATGAGTAAGTGATAGGCTCCGTTGTACCTCACCTCTATGCTCACCATATTCTTCTGATTAAATATTTTTAAACTCCTCACACTATATCTTTCGACATGAAAAAACAACATGTTTTAATAGAAGCAACAGGCGTCCAACTTCAAAAAGAAAAAAATAACTACAGGTACTTGGGTGGCCATAGTGCATCCCCCCCCCCCGATGGGCGTGCTCTAAACTCACGTGTCCTGATCCATTTACAAATATATTCACTTTAAATCAGTGCATTAATTATCTGTGCTGCTGTAAGATATGAAGATGCTGACAGCATTACAAATATGCTAAGATTATTCATGCAAATGTATGAAATGAAGGTTTTGTTTTGTAATTACTCAAATACATAGCAAATTACAATTGGGCAAGCTTTGAAATTGAGCATTTTAATCAGCGAGATTTCAAACCTCCAATGATGCTAATAACGAATAATAAAGCTCAGTAATATCAAATGATCAATCTTCATTTATATTCTATACTATACTATACTTTATAGCATGAGTTTAAGTTTTTTCAAACCATGATAATTAAATCAAACTAAGCTCATTTATCTCTATGGTTTAATGACATTTTATCAAAATAGATGCTTAGTAACAATTGGGTTTAGCAGAGTGCGAAAATAGTTAATTTTTAAAAATCTAAACCATCCGTTAAGTCCAATTAAATTATCAATTTATTTTGTATAACAAACCAATCATTTCGTGTTAATGATCAAAAAAATCTTTAAAAAACGATGTCAATCTTTAGTTCAATACATTAGTTAAAATCCTGTTTTTTAAGATCAGAGTTCACTAAAAATCTATAAACCTACTACAATAAGCCACCTTTCACTAGTGAAATATACAAAAATAAAAGAATAGAACAAAGATCATGCTTACCCGAATGAACTATTGCTTGGACTCTAGCAACTTGAATTTTCGCTCCCTGTGGAGAATTTAAGTTTCTTTCACTAGAAATTAGAAATGAACTTGGTGAATAGAAAAATGTCTGTGGTCTATTCCTATCCCGAGCAGCCTCATGTAGTACTTGTTCATTAGTTTGAGTTGGTTCCATATTATTCACTGTTTCTATAGCATCATAGTCTGTAAGCTTTGATATCCCACTTGTTTTGTTCCTTCCAAAATCCTTAAGTGTGTGTCCATAGGATTTGCTTTGAGAAGTCTTCAAATTTTTAGAATTGATTTTTGAGTTCTTAGAATGGTTATATGTTTTTCGTCCATTAAATCTGTGGCAATGATTCTCATTTGAGACAACTGAACTAATTTGTAACTCGTTGTTCACATCTAGTTGATTGATCATTCTGTCATTTAGCTCGGTATTAGCATGAAAATTTTCTCTTGTAATGCTAGTACGTGTTTTGTCCAAATTAGATTGACTAACTTCTTCAGGAATTTCATTAGCAGCACTATTTAAAATTAAATTCTTGATATTAGTTCTGTCACTGAGGGCAGAACTAGATCTATTACTGGCTTCGTAAGGAGTACTGAGTCGGCTCCTGTCTCCCTCTGACTCAGATATTTCTTTGTAATTGATTTGTTTTTTATTTCTTGATGATCTTCTTACATCTCTTTTAGGTAGTAGGTAAGAACGTTTTTTAGAAGGAGTGAATTCATCTCCAGAGTCTTCATTTAACTTATTAATATCAAAATCAAACTTAAGCATGTCTTTTTTAGTGCTCTTCCTACGAGTGGTCCTCTTTTTTATTTCATGGGTAGGTTCATCAAACCAATCATCAATGCTATAGATACTAGGAGTTATATTGTTTGATGGGTTCTTATTTTGTTTTATATTTTGGGAACAAGGCCTCTCCTTAAAAAGAGAATCAGCAGAGCCAGCTGATGACTCTTTATTGTAGTTAGAGGTCAAGTTGAACAATTTCTTTTTATTACTTTTGTTGGTAACATTTTTCTTCTTTGAAGCCCCATTTGTTTGAAACCATTCATGACCAACTTTTTTGGCCACATTTTTATTGGGCCTTCTAGTATAAGTTTTTGAAGGCTTTGGTACAGCAATAATATTAGGACTTATATTTTTCTTATCACAATCTAGAGTAACATTATTTGCGTCAGTATTAACAATCCGAGTGAAGTTTAAATTTTGACTTTGACTGTGTGATTGAGATAAAAATATTGAACTAAGAGAAGACCCTCCAGGAGAAGAATTATTTGTATTATTATTATTTTTATCTCGTAAACTTTTTTCTTTACGAAAATCAATATCACCAACCAAGGTAGTAGAGGAGGTTTTATTTTGATCAAAACTAGCTTCAATGTAAGTATCACTAAAGGGCGTCGACTTTTTCTTTGTAGCAACTTTATGTTTTGAAGTGCCCTCAGATTTATTGAATATCTCAGTTAATTCCATAACACTTGAAGTGTCTGTTGCTCTATTAGAAGAGGGTCTTGGTGCGTCAAAAGATGCTCTGGAAATAGGTCTAAAAGTACAATCAGGGCTTTGGGTGCTTACACCAGAGACTTGCTGGCTCTTCTTAACAGTTCCAGCAACCTGAGCAACTGGTTTTACAACAGAACTGTCTCGAGAAGTCTTGTTACTTTCGACATTGAGGTTCATTTCACTAACACTTGAGGTACAAGCTATTGAACCATTTTTAAGACCATTTTTGTATTTTGAATAATTTCCTCTTTGTTCATTGACATTGTAATTTTCTCTGATAGAAGGACTAAATAAAGAGAATTCAGAGGACTTTGACTGCTGATCAGACTTATTAAGTTTATTTATATTTTCTTCGAGGGCTTTTAAAACTGAATGTCTCTGCCAGCCTTGATTACTCATGATGTTACTTTTAGGGTTTATACATGTATTAGATTCATTGCATTGGAGTTCACTCGAGCTGCCAATAACACCATTTTTGTTTTTCCTCTTGACTTCAAAAGAATTTATTATAGGCAACAGAGTATTACTTTTTCCAGACTTCAAATCACTAGCACAGCTTCCAGACAGCTTTCCAACAGAGTTTGAAGTCTGAGAGAATGCAGATAGATGCTCAGATTTTACAGGAGTTTGTCTAGAGACACAACATACTGGGACTGGTGTTGTTAATTTATCTGATAAACAAGCCTGTATCCTAGCTGGAGAACTTGTCTTGGCTATTTGAGAGCCAAGAGAACTTGGACTCTTAGGTTTTGGTAAGTTTGTTATCTGCTTATTGGTTAAATTTAAATCCTCAGAGTCTGAAAGAGAAATGATGTTGTTTGTTAGAAAACAGTCTCTGAAAGGTGAGCAGTGAGATGAAGTTGTGTCCGATTTTAAAGTATCTTTATTTGGAAAAATAGGGGTTTTATTATTTGAGAAACTGCTGAGTCTTCTGGGCCTTTTTCCTTCATTAAGTGGAGATCCTTCAATAAAAGAAACATCACTGTCATTCTTCAGATTACAATTAATCGTACTTGGTAAATCACACAGATTTGGTCTACTAGGCGCCAGTTCAGTTGAACTCGATGATGAAACATCATCAAAATTAATTAAGGAAACTCTACAACTTCTATCTGAAGTATTTCTATTATTTTCCCCAAAAACTGGAACTAATTCAGAGAACGAAGATGTACTGATATTTGGTTTTAGTGTTGAAGCTGCTTTATCACGTGACATGCTGTTGTCATTAAAACCAAGAAATGGCTCAATATCTGAGAAAGCAGATTTGCTTACATCAAGAGCACTCCTCAAGACATCATGGCACTCATCTTCATCTGAACTTAGGTCAAGATTTATTGAAGTATCAATTCTCTTAAATATCCCACGAGATGTTTCAAAACTTGTTTCAATATTTTCTTTATCAGATATTTCAAAAGTACTGTTGTGTTCATTAGACTTCCTATCCCTCCCAGTGGGCTCCAAGAAATAATTACTATTTATTTCATTAAATGATTTTATCCACCTATAACCAGGTTCTTTAGAGTTTCTCGAATATTCTGGTACACAAGATGAACTTGCTGAAATATCAGATGAATTCTGAACACCAGGATTAGTTTTAAAATTATTTTTTTCACTAAGTTCAATCATACTTGAGGCCTTTTGTACGCTTGGATTTTTTTGGTCATTACGAGATGATACATTAAGGTATTTTTGCATATAACTATGCTGAGCTACTTTGAAACTTTGAGGCCTGGCAGCAGGCGTTGAAACTTCTACAGAAGACCTTCTGGAAAAATAGTCCTGAAAACACAATGGCTAAATTAATTAAATGTGAATAAAAAAATTATGTTTCATTTAATGAACATAGTTATGACCAGATTACATTAAATGTTCAAAAAGGTTGCATCAAACAAATATAGAATGCAAATGAAAAATTTTGGTGCAGAGGTTGTTTGCAAGCCGTCGAATTTTCTATGAAATGCGAGCTTTTTTGCTCATTAATCCATATCTTGCTTAAGTTTTCGGTATTTGGTTCATAACTCTAGCTGTAACGTGACATCTTGTTATTTACTCTTTTTGAATTTTTACCCTGTTGATTATATTATGTACAGTACAGCATTATTTGTATGCATTTGAAACTCACTTTATCCTAATTATTAGAGCATTTTCTTTGAAAAATTATGCTGAAATTAGGATGCTAATTTTAAATATTTAGCCCCCTAATTATTCAAACCCTTCGAAAACGACACCCTACTCGACATTATATTGTTTATCGACCGTATTTTAGGTTATCCGGTGATTTGTCCAGATAATATTTATGGTCACATAATACAGAAAAATCGACTTCGGACCAGTTTTGTTCAATTCAGCACCCCAAAAACATAGTAAATTTTTATTATACCACTACATATCCTGTTTTTAATCTACATTAATGATTTACCCAACAATATAGATTGCAATAATCAAGTTTTGTTTGCAGACCACTTCAGTGCTGTTGTTAGTGGTAAGACTGAGGATAAGGGGTTTTCTGCTGCCAACACTGTTAAAGATGATTTGTTTAGTTGGGATTTTAGTATTGATTTAGTGTACTCAGTCAGTACAAAGTGAATAATTACTTAGATATGTCAAGTCAAAAATTAAGCCAAACTATAGCCCTTAAATAAAACCTATTGCTTCTCAAAAACATTTAAGAATAATCTATGATGCACACTTCAGATCTAGAATGGCCTATGGCTTAATTTTCTTGTTCCATAGCCCAATTTCTAGTTCCATATTTATTTAACAAAAACGTCTAAGAACAGTATATTATTTAAAATATAATTCCTGTACAGATTTATTCGTAGAAAAAGGTATTTTAACAATGACTTGTCTTTATATTTTAGAACTAATGAAATTTTTTGTATATAATCTTATAACACATAAGTTTAATACTAGGAAAATTATATATATTATATATATATATTATATATTAATAATATATATAATATATATATATATATTATAACACTGTCCCTTCATTTTTTACATCACTTTTATTATAATGTATATTTTTATCATTGCATACTATCGAACCAGGTTTCTTGCTTTATACAATCCCATAATTTTAATACATCTAACAATTAACTTACAGCTACAGAATCCTTCTTGGCAGAAGATCTGGAGCCAAGGCTGCTATCATTATTCTTTTCACTCATACTTCTAAACACTAATTTAACAAGTAAAAACAAACAACTTATTATTTCTTATTTGATTATTTGATCCCCTTATTAGGGATATATATATATATATATTTATATATATATATATTATATATATATATATATAAATATATATGGGTGTGTGTGTGTGTGTTACATGACAACTTCAAAATATTAAAAAAATGAAAAGAATAAAACAAATATGCATCAGCGGGATTTATAAAAATTATTTCTTGGAAATTAAAAAACATCATAATGGCAATTTTTTTAAAAAAAATAGAGTGAGGTATATAGAGATAGGAAGAGGTTTGGGAAGTTAATTAAGAATGATTATATTTAATGAATAAAAAAAACAAATAAATTACAGAAGATACCATACAGAAGTTAATATAAAAAAAACATATATTACTAGGCGTGCTGCATGGATCAGGCCACAATCAAACTTTTTTTTGTATAAAAATCTTCATAAAAAATTAGGTATCACTATGAACCACCTGATACTGAGATAATATATTATTATTTTGACAGAATAAGGTTAAGTTGAAGCATACCTCGAGTCACTGTGACCTTGACCAATCAATAAAAATGTTATTCAGAAAAGTTAATTTTTGTCTGTAAATCCCCATGCCTTGCCCAGTGAAAGGGTTAAATGATGTTTATAGTATAACACACAGCTAAAATCAGTTGGAAAATAGACAGCCTGGGAAAATTGTATAATATGTGTACTTAGTAATTGTATATTATTTTTTTTTGTCGCAATAAAGGAATTGAGTTTAACATAACCTTATACAGCAAGATTGTCGACTTCCTTCTTCTTCTTTCTTTGACACTTTACTTGTTCCCCAAAATAGCAGTGAAAACACTATTTAGAGTTTATAAATTTAAATAATTAAAAATGAAAATGCAAGTGACTCCCTCCCGCCTTTTTAAAAATCTTAACTTGATCTTTTGAAAAGTAGCACTTACTACTTTTTGAGCTGTATTGGGACATATGGCTAGAAATAGCCTAACGGCACTGAGTACTATAGATTAACAAGTGCACTGACTCCCATAGAAAACTAGTGCAAGTTCTGAAAAATCGATTTATAAAAAGAATTGAGTGTCAATATTTTAACAATGGCTGCCACACTGTAAACTGGCAGAAGATTGTCAAATATTATAATATTGAGTAAAATTTTTTTATGTTTTTGTTGTTTTGTATGCATTTCTGTTACACAGTGTAACCTTCATCAATGACAGGCAACATGACATAAGGTATAACCTCCTCTATGATTACAATAGTCGCTAAAAGTAGCCTTAGAGGCAAAATATTTCTTCTTTTGACATTTCCAGTAATATCAAAGCCCAAAATACGTAAGAGTCACTTGTCAATTCTATTCCACTTTATGGAAAACTTAAAAACTTTTAAGAAGCTAAATCTCTATTTTTATTTTTATATGCCAGCTGTCAGAAAATAGAAAGGTCGGAAAGAAAAATGTTATGTGGGTTAAACTGCAACTTTTAAATAAAGTTATTATGAGAGGAGGGGATGGAAGGAGAGGATGTCTACTCACTCTTGAAAACATAGGATAAACAAAACACTATTTAGCACAGCTGTTGTGCACAGACACACACCTCATTTATCACTCATCAATCTGTCAAATATTTTTGTAAACATAAACAAATTATTTAATGTATATGTAATTATTTTTTGAAGATGAATCAAATTCAATGATTTTGACGGATAATATCAAAATACAGAGGTTTCCTTATTTCGACTTGTGATAATGTTGCCATATAGATACAAAAACTAAGTTAAATTTTTGAGTTCTCCTTTACTTTATTTAAAAAGTTTAAATATCTTATTGGCAACAAAATGCTTCAATGTATGAAAGTAATTGAGCAAACATAAATTAATAAATTATCTGAATTTTCAAATCATAAGAATAAAGACTCAAATCGATAAAATATAATTTATACAAAAACAGCTGTGAGCATAGCTTCGTAACTTTTTATTTTATTTTATTTTTTGGTAGGTTTTGGCATTGCAAGTTTTCTTGCAACGTCTGGACCTACTATAAAGCTTTGACAAAAGGGGAAATAGGGGGGTAAGATGGGAGGGAGCCGGAAGGCTCAAGATAAGACCTAGCCTGAAGTAATGTGAATACTAATGTTTTGCGGAATGAGTTTTAGTTGGTATGAGGCAGACCTTGGTTTTGACCTTGAATTTTTTTTTAAAAAACCAAGAAGAAAAATTTTGCTAAAAAAGGCTCAACTAGAAATTCTTTAAGATTACACTGTAACTTTAGATCAATTGTAGGAATTTTTATGTGACTCCAAAATGCTAAGCTACAAACTAAAAAAAATCTTATGCATAAAAACATTCGGCCCGGTATTAACTCAACCCACTTTAGCTGTGAAAAGCCAAGAAAAACCTTGAAATTGAAAAATGTAGCTAAGTACATTTTCTTAAGATGCACCAACTAAAATGTAGGAATAAACAATTTTTCACAATCTCACTACTCTTTTTTGTTTTTCAATAAAAGTCTTAAAACCAAAGTGGGCGAATTCCCTTTGGAATGGTGTTTCTGTGCTTAAGAATCCATTTCTCGTTTAAGGTTTCGGTTTATACTTTATAACTTGAGCAGTTACTCACTTATCAAGCATTGCTCATAACTCATTTTTTCTTCACTTTTCAAAGGAAATGCGCATAATTATCCTGTTGGTTACACAAGACCATGCCTTTAATATTGGCAGAGCACACCATTATTTGCACCAGTTTAAAGCTTAGTTAGTGTTTATCTTTAAAAGATAAATTCAAAATAATTCTGACCACCAAGCCTGAATTATGTTGTACTTATAATCATGTATATTGTAAATAAAACGATAAAAAATTAACATCCTTACCTGGATTCGAACCCAGGTACCCTTCCTGACTTTAGACTCCAAAACATTTTCATTCAACTCACAGGCCCAAAAACATCAAAAATGACTCCCCTCTTGAAATACATTGTTTACAAGCCTTATTTTTCATTTTCTGGTAATTGATCACAGAGGTCAATTACTAAAATTAACAGACCACTTAAAATGACCAAAGTAACAAAAAAAAATTTCAAATTTTTTGTCACTTAGGGTGGTTCTATAGGCTCCCAACCGGTTTTATTCAATTCAGCTTCCCAAATACATTGAAAGCACCCTAAACAAAATTTATTTTTCAGCGACCATATTTTTTTTTAAAAACGACACTGTCTTTTAAAATAGTAACCCTGCATTTTATCCATTTATTGAAAATTTGGCTGACACAGCAAACCAAGTTAATGATGTTATGTTAATTGATATATACATACTATATATAATATATATATATATTATATATATTATATATATATAATATATATATATATATATATATATATATATTATAAAGTTTTGCGGAACAAATTTTTGGGATTAGGGACCTTTGGCCATGGCCTGAGGTTCGACTCCGCCATGACGCCTATCTAATTAGCATTTTTTTCAAAGGAAAATTTGCTAATAAATATTGCTATAATTTTGTATTTTTAGAGTTAAGTTAACTTGAGTTACCTGGAATTTTTGAAATTAGACATCGCGAAAGTAATTTATTATTTTCAACAAAATGTGGGAAACAGGAAACTGAAACAATTAAATAAACAAAAATTTAAAATAAAGGCATGTTTAAAAAAAAAAAATCTAATCGAGTAGAAATTTAGAACAAGTGTATCCCTTTATGTTATAAATAAGTATGCTAGGTTTTTATTCCATGTGGCAAGTATATCTATGGTTTTTAGTTGGATCATTCAAGTTAGCACATCGAGTGAGATGTGCCTGGATGGGTGAATGGTAGGAATAAAACTAATATATTTACTATCTGATGTCGAGCAAGGCGAGTCCAAAGATGTGTTGTAATATAAATTTGTTAATTTTGATATTTCAAGGACAAGCAAAGCTATAGTCTATCGTTAAGTCTAAAAATTCCCAAGGTATAAGTATTTTGGGGATTGGCCAATCAGAGAAGCTGCTGCCAACCTCTCACTTAAAAAGAGAAAAAAATCCCTACCACAATAACTGCTGTAGGGAAAAACTTCTTCCCGGCATCATTCACTTTGTTTAAAACTACTTTCAAATAATCTTGAAAATTATATTTTAAAATAAAACTAACAAAAGAAATGTAAAATACATTGCCAAGCAAATACGGGTGAAATAACCTTATTTGCTAATAGTTTTTTCCCGCTCCCTTCTTGCAGATTTTTTTCTTAAGAATCAGTGGTGTCTAAACTGACTTGTCAAGATTTTTAAACTAAAAGATAGACTGTGGTCAGAGGTAGAGAGGGTGAGTGTAGCAAATCTAAAGTGGTGAGGTAAAGTTTTAAGGAACCTCACACCACTGCCCCACACCTGATTTTTTTAAATTCATTAAAACCAATTTTAAAATCTTTGAAAAACCCTTTCTATAATATTAGATTTGTTTTATGTAATTTTATTTTCAGATCTAACATTGGTTTTAAAGTAGGATATACATTGGGTTTTATGATAACACAAACAAAAACCAGATATACTCCTGGCACATTTTAATTTTCCCCACACTCTCAAAATAATAAAAATTAAGTGTATTCCATCAAGTCAACCAGCCAAGGAAAACTATACTTTGGATTTTTGGGCAAATCATGGAATCTCACCACATTTTCTACCATCTTAAATCTGCAGAAGGATCATCATCTATTTACTTGGTCACCCGACAGTTGTCGTGTGAACAGGATTAAACACAGGGTTCAACCCTGAAACTTATTTTTTATCAACGTAGAGTCTAAACTAAGTATGGGTTAAAAATACCGGGTGAACAGTTGGGGTCATTCTAATGCACGGAACCACTTTCAGAATATATGACTTGCCGAGTTAAGGTTTATAAGTATCAGAAAATAATTTAGTTTTAAAATGCTGATCCCTGTACTTCCTCCTTTCCTACTCATAAATTTAGTAATATAAATATAAGATAAATTTCTTTTACACCCTAGAACACTCATCTACTTCATGTATAAGTGACGTGTGCGATGTACCTTACAGGTAGTGATAAGTGAAAGTATCATCACTACTGATAGTAGTGTCTATCCCAGATTTTAGGTAATCATTCCCTGGAATATGTCCTTCTAATATCTGACACGTAAGCGTTTTAGCATAGTTATATTCTACTTTTAATTTTCCTCATTTACAATAGGTAAATAGAAAAAACATTGCTTGCAAAAAAATCTGAAATGGATTCTGAAGATTGGATTTTTGAAATTGATCAGTTGAATAAATCAATTAAATTGAACTAATCCAGTATTTAGCCAATCATAAATAATTAAAAAAATTAAGATTTGGCTCATTTGGCAGTCTTCAGTTTAGTCAAGAATAGAATAAAAAATGTAGTTTAAACTTACAGTAAAGATCAGCAATGAATTTTAGAGCGTTATTTCTTTCAAATAACATTTAGAGTACTCCTTAGATGCTCCTTGGTACTCTAAATGTTCACGTAGTAGTTTCCGGTCAATAAAATCGAAAAGTATTCCGAAATTTGTAATAAATAGCATGAAAGTCCAAAGATGAAATCAAGCTCAAATTATTCCCGCCAAACGTTTCTTTTTGTGTCGATAGTAATATGTCAGACTTAATAGTATTTTTCAATCTAAGGTTGGACTTCTTTTAGGATTTTATTGTACTTCGCCATTTTTAAAAATTGTGGGATAAGAATGGAAGTTTAAATAGTCTATTTTATATTTATTTGTAGCTTTGTCTAATTATAGGAAGAACTAATGTTACATTAGTTATGTTCAGAGTACCACGTTAAATATTTTTTTACGATTTTCTATATTTATGAATAAATCGATTTTTTATTGGTATTCAGTACCACAACATAAAATAACGCAAATTTACTATTTTGTTCAAAGAAATTTTTTTAAGAAGCTAAGTCAAAGTTAAAAATGACCCAACTAAAAAGTCCTACATATTCTGTTTCCAGACGAAAAAAGAAAATAGAGTACGAGGACATGATCTGATGGCAACACTTGCTGGGGGACTCTCCGACAACATTTTTGGTCCTTTGGTACTTTTTTCAACTTTCTTTATCCGTCTCTTGCGGGATCATTTACTCGCGCGAAAAATCAGTAATTCATTTTCGCTTACACAAAGATACGCGAGGATGAGCTTTTGCTGGGATGCAAGCGACCCTAACGAACTACTTGTCCAATAAAATATATTTAAAAGAGTTTATAACACTAATATTTCTCTTCTTAGTTATGAAAATTTCAATCTCTGGAACACTCTTGAGTAGGAAGAAATGACAGAGAAACGATTATTATTTTATAATAATGATCGTTTGTTTGACGTTATCGCCAAACAAAAAAAGAATGTCGATAACTGCACAGAAGTTATTCTGTTTTTTTCTAGCTAATCTTTTGTGCAATTTTTGTAAATTTGTTTTTCTTTTCTAAAGTCACTTTTGTAATAATTGTTTTTTTGTATTTATTTATGTATTTTTTCATAAATGTCATTTGGCCCCTGGTCTGTTTTTTATATTAATAAAAAAAAAAAAAAAAAAAAAAAAAATAAAAAAAAAGAAGGATCAAATGTTAAATTGTGTCGTGCTGGTCCTTCATGTCCTCCAGCAAGTGTTGTTGCCTGGTCATGTCCTCGTAGCCTGTAGCCTTGGATTTTTGTTATTGTTATTATCAGGAAACGTCATGTGCGTAGATATTTGTAAAATTTAAGTAAATAAATAATAGTTCGTTCTAGTTTTGATATGATTGCTAATTTTAATCTTATTTATTGTAAAGCTGAGATAATAGTTGAGCATGCCATAGTATAGTTTTTCAACGACAAGCGAATATAATTTGTAAGTTTCTTTTTTCCATTTCTTTATTTGTTATTCTTGTGTACTGCATTGGAACTGTGTTTAAATTTTAGTGAGCTCTACTTCGATTATTTGTAATGATAATTGGAAGTGTTACATTTTTTTATTTAGACAGAAGTCTAAATAAAGTAAACTACAGAAGTAGTTTAATGAAAGTTGTAAGACTAGAACAAGTGTTTAATCTAAGAGTTTAACAAGATATACTCCACACACCCTGCGAAACAAATCCTTAGATCTTAATCTAGTTAAATACGCTGTTTGAACTGTGCAGGGAAATCGTATCCTGTATGCCAGAACAGGGTTGAAGGAATCCAGTCACTCAGCTGATAAGCTCTTAGAACCATGAGAGTCAATTAGTGTGTTCACACAGCATACTAAATCCAGTCGTTTTAAGTACGCAAGTTATATAGGTCGTAAGAACTATGCGGAGGGAATTCAGTTGAATATGGTGTGGTATGAGGGAGAGGGTATCTTGATCAATCCCCTGATATGCTGTATATTTAGATCGTATATGAAGTATAATCTTCTCGGTAAACTATTATTTTAATTTATTTCTATTAAATACTACCGGTTTTCATCAAAAAACTTTTCAAATTTAATTCATTTTTTTGTAACTTTATGAGGGAATTACAATTATATCAAATATATTTTTTGTTTAAAACTTCCTTATAACCTTATTGTGAACCTTCACAATAAATGACGCCATGTTTTGCAGAATTAGTTGTGTCGTAATCTGACCATCAACTAAACAGATATGGTGCAAGATTGTATTAACTAGATTGGAATGTGATCACCTGTTAAATACGCTGTGTGTACGAAACAATTTTATTTTTTTAAGTAACACTTGTTTCAATAAATTAGTGTTTTTATTTTAATAAATAAATACAGAATACTAAATCTGCTAATCATATTAAGTACTCTGGTTAAATACGCTGTAAGAACTATGTTAAGGGAATTCAGTTGGGTATGTGAGAATAAGGGAGATGAAAACCAGATCACTGTTGATTTAATGACATATCTATGATGCAGGCAATGTGGGAAATGCGGGCATTGTGCACAATGTCTGCTCTAGGTTGGGCAATTTGGTCTGAATTCAATTTTTTAATTTGACAATAAAAACTAGAATATTTTCCACTCCATCTAAATACTACTACAGTCTATCGATTAGTTTAAAAATCTTGACAGGTCAGTTTAGACCCTGCAGGAAAATCCCTGCAAGAAGGGAGCGGGAAAAAACTATGTAAAACAAATAAGTATTTTACCTGTATTTTCTTGGCAATGTTTTTTACATTTCTTTTGTGTAGTTTGATTTTGAAATATCATTTAAGATTAATTTGAAAGTAGTTTTTCAAAACGATGTAATCAAAAGAAGAACCACAAACAAAGTGAATGATTGCCAGGAAGAAGGTGGTAGGGATTTTTTTCTCTTTTTAAGTAGAGGTTGGCAGCGGCTTCTCTGATGGTCAATCCCCAAAATACTTATGACCTTGGGATTTTTAATCTAAATGATAGACTCTATGTTTATTTATATTAAAATCATATAATGACTGCAACTAAAGTTAAGATGTTTTCAAAGGATTGAAAAAAATGGTAAAATCTATATTTTTTCAAAGAGATTTGCTTCTCTTGCTAAAATTAACAATGGTGGTTTTCCAAATGCATTTTGTTTAATAATAATTTGGAGTCCATTTACTCCAAAAATCAGCTCGCCATCTACTTTAACATTTAACACCTTGTTTCAAGTCATTTTAAAAAAAATTGCATACGGGCAATTTTGGTTTTATCTTATAATACCTATATGTAACAAAAGTATCTTACTAGTATAAAAAATAACTAATTTATCTTACAGTGTTTTCAAAAAAACTGATGAAGAAAGTTTAATTTTTCTTTCTTTTTTCAAAAAATGTTTCTTATAAATTATAAAGATGTAAACTCTAAAGGGACAAATTAATATAAAAAATAATTTCTTTAGAATGCAATAAAAACTTTAAATCAAGTTATAAAAGGTAGTCTCTTAGGTTTGAACCCCTCATTATTATTTATTTAACAGTTGGGTATATAAAAGAACATTCCTTGCTAATTGTTTTTTTTTTGGTTTATTAATTTTTATTTTTTACTAACAAATTTTTTATTTATATTATTATCATATAGTTTTTGTTAATCAAATTCGCTTAAGTATGTTACACATAGAGTGGGTCCACATATTTTTAGACAATAATTGTTTTTTGCATCTGCATCATAAAAAATTGGGTATGAGTAACCTTGGAGAACTTTTTCCATCACACCCTTCACTCGTCATCAGATAATACTATTCACACAAATTTATACTAAAACCTTGTCTTCAGACTTGCTTGCTTCCTCAGATAGTAAATACTCAGCGTTCATTCTCAAGCTGTCACCGTAACAGCACGACCATGCTCAATGCTTTAATTTTATGATCACTTCAAACCATGATTACTGTCTTATTAAAATGAAACTTGTGTCTTATTTATAAAGCAATAAATTATATGCACCAAATTTCAACTCAAATTAAGATTAATTTCTGATATTTTAAAAAACGTACACAAGTCATTTGATAAAAATTGGAAATACTGCTGAAATGCGATGAAAACTAGTACATAATGTAAGTCTTATAACATGACTCATTGTCAATCTCAATCCAATTGCAACATTTGTGTCATCTTGATTTTTGAAATTTTGCTGAGTCATTATTGCGATTAAACTCATAAAAATGTTTTTTTAAGTATGACAACTACAGTGATCACCTGAGGTGACTGTGACACTGTCTGGTGAACTGTGGTAAAGATTTTTTACAAAGTCAAACTCTCTAGCATGAAAACTAAGAAGCTCTAAGTTATAACAATTCCACCACTACAAACTGACACTTTGTGAAAGAGTCATCTGAAACAAACCAATTTGTGTCATCCTGGTTTAGGATTTTTTGCCAACACACTTTTTTTTCTATATACCTGCCGTATAAATGAGGAAAATAAAAAACAATCACAAGTAACATTAAATTTTTAGAATATTTATCCTGGTTGCTGAGCTAGCAGCAGGCCCCCAAGGGAAGGTCCTCAAAGTTATATTTGTCCATGATTCAGAGTAAGACATGGCAATGGCATCATATTGATGGGATCATACCAAATCTAAAAGTTAAACTTTACTTCAAAAAAAATAAAGATATGACAATCTCGCTTCATTGGCAACTGACCCCTTCTTTTAAAAAAAAAAAAAACTTAAAATCATTACTATTTTATAGTATCTACTGTTTATATAAAAAAAAACAATTTAAAACAATTCAATTTTTCAATCATTAAAGTTTACAAGTTGGCCCCCCTGTACTGGGAAAAAGATAATTTAACTTACCTTTCATAGGTAAAGAAAGCTGAATTTGGTCACCGTTAATTGTGCATTTGCAACTCTTAATGAGTTACCAAATATTATTAAATGGCTAGATTTGAACAAATCTAAAATTTGAAACAAATAATGTTGGAAAATCCGTTTTATGAAGTAGAAAAACATTTCAGTTTCTTTTAGAAAGTATAAAAAGCATCTATGTTATGCCCACTCTAGGTTGGGCAATTTGTTCTGAGTACAACTTTATCACTTAGTGATAATTTTAATTAATTTAAAATAAAAACTAGCATTTTTCTACTCAGTCTAACACTGTACTATTTTTATTTGCTCTATACAATGTAAATAAATAAAATAGTTTTTCATTTCTCATTTTCTCATTGTTGTCTCATTTTTAATTTTAATAATTTCAGGGTAGTATCGAGTCAAGATGGTTGACGGTGAAAAAGAACCTCTACTTACAAATAGGCGTACCAAAAAGCATTATGGATCAGGGCTTCCTGAGGTTCGTTAGTCAAATATTTAATTTGTTTATTAACTTTAATGTTATTTACTTAATCTTGCTCAAAATTTTATTTCAGATGAATGTGATTCTAAATCTAGATCGTAGATTACATTAAACTTTTATTGTATGTACACATACAGGATGTAGTTAAGCTGAAATGAAAATTTATGTATAACTTACCTTGCTTTCTCACAGTTTTTTAAAAATTTGTTGAAAGATAATTAACTTTGCTAAATAGTTACTAAAAACATTGGTTAAAACCTTGGGTACTCAAGAACTTTTCTTTGTCTGAATTCGATAGGTTGATCCTTACAACTTGACTCACTTTGTATCACCTGCAATTAACAAAAGTCACCTAAATCTATTGCAGATCAACTTGTTCCCTAATATTACAAAAGTCACAATTTCTATTGCAAGGGATACACTTGTTCACCTCAACGTTAAATAAAAGTCACCTAGATTCTATTGCAGGGATAACTTTGTTCACCTGGATATTACAAAGTACACCTAATTCTATGGCAGGAAATCACTTTGTTCACCTCACATTATAAAAGTAACCTAATTTCTATTACAGGATCACTTTGCTTTGCTTGAGCTCAAAGAGTAAAAATAAAATTAGTATTGTTCTCCTAGGTCCACCCATCCAAGCACTGATTTTTTAGAAAATGTATTTATTACATTTGATAAAAATTAAACTAATGCTAATAATTTGATGCAACTTGGCACATTTGCTGATCTTATATAGACTAAATGTTTACCATCTTTAAGCACAGTGCGATATTTTTTTCTAAATTTTATGAATTTTTGAGTACAACATTTAATGTACAAAACCAAAGTTTTTTTTTTCTGCCTAGTTTCAATTCTTTATTTATAAAAAAGAATAATGTGAGAGCTACATTATAGCATAAACACATGAAGGTACTTCAGGTGAAATTTTGGTTACAGATATTTAGTGCTAACTCATCACTTTACCTATAAAGTGATTTTAAACTTTACCTACAAACTCATCATTTTAGAACTTAAAATAATACTATATATAGTAGGAGCACTACTGATAACATGAAAGGTGGTTCACTGGTGGACTTAAGTAATGCTGCCACCCTAGCAATTTTCTTATAAAAATGGCAATACTTCCAGTTGTTGAATTATTATGTTATTATTATAATTAATGATTGATATTCAATAAAATACTAAATAAATATCGGTGCATTACAATATTTTAGCATTTTAAATTGTAGTTTAAATTTTAAATTGTAGTTTTAAATTAACGTTTTTAATTAAAATTATATTAAAAGTAGTCCTTGTTAACTAAATGTAGATTATTGTATTCTGCTATCCTTGCATCTAAGACTGGTTTTATTAAATACTCAGCAGGTATATATTGTTCTTTACGACTTTCTTCATAATGGATATTTATGACACATATTTAAAATAATGTTTTGTTGTTAGGGTGGTACCCCTACTTAGTACCCCTAATAGTAGAATTACATTGTGTTTACGGTCCTGTGCTCCTTCTATATTAGTATTATTTTTATTTTTGAACTAATGAAATTTTTTGTAAATAATAAGAACTTTTTTAATAATGTTATAACACATAAATTTAATACTAGGAAGATTAATATTTATAAGTTAGATCATCACAGGACATCTTTCTATAAGCACAGTGTTCATTATAAAGCTATTCAAGTATTTAATGCTCTTCCTGATGATATTAAATTATTATTTACTAATGGAGAGTCAGAAGCTTTAATTTAAAAGCTTGAGTCTTTCTTTTAGAACGAGGTTATTATGAGCTAAAAGATTTTTTAGTCTAATAATGGACATATTTTTTTTTATTATTTACTTTTTAGTTTTAAGTTTTGACTTATCCTATTTCCTGAAAGGGACCTCGGGAACTAATAATAATTCTAATTCTATATATCCACATTATAAACGAGGAAACATACTCTGTTGTTAAAAATAAAGTAACAACAGTAATAATTTTAGTTTTAAATATTTATTAAAGTATTTATATTTTGAATTTTACATGAGATTAAATATTTTACTGATTATTTGAATAGACTGTTTCGGGATTCCTCAAATTGAGTAATATTGCCAATTTGTGCCAGATATAATAGTTTATTAATAAGACGCTCTGTTAACAAGTATGTGGTTGGATCCAGGGTTTTCATTTTAATTGAAACTCTTTGCCCGAACAGTGATACTTCTTTGTGATCAATGTAAAATTGATTTAGCATATCTTTAATTGTTCGGGGGTTTTCAGTGGTTTTTGGTATTATTGGCAATGCTGTTTTATATGTGGTATTATCTATTTCTATACTATTACTTTCATCAGAACAGAGTTCATCTGAATCATCTCTGCAATCGCTGTGTCCATCGCATTCCCATTCTTTATCAATACACTCACTTCCATCTTGACATTGTAATTCGTCTTCCTTGCAGGCTCCTCTCTCCAAACCACTAACAAATGAACTTGTGATTGTTAAAACAAAAATTATTTTAACATTTAACATGATTACTCACTTTATCAGCTTCCTTATAAGACTGTTTTCTTTTTTCCCATTTCACCAATATTTATAATTTATTTAAACTTATTTTGAAATCAAACGGATGTATATTTAGTGTGATAAGATAACTAAATCTTTGAAATGTTTTCCTAGGTTAGTTTATAGGAGATTTGCATTGGCTGTACTTTACTATATCACTTGAAGCTGTGTAAATACTTAACTTCTGAAATCAACTTTTAAATAAATATTTACAAAACTGTTAAAAGAAAATTGTAAATCATATCGATTGTGAAATCAATGATTTGCTGATGTCCGAAATTTTGCTGTTTACCTTTTTTTTAATAGTTAGTTGAATAAATAATAAGACATTTTAGAGTAAACGGATTATAAACTCCATAGGAGTTTTAAAGATTAGACTTTATATTTTTTTTATACTACCCCTTTACACCCTAGGGGTCTGGTTGTAATGGTGAGCTCTCAAGCTTGCCTCCCTACTCAATCCCAGCTGGAGCCTCTACAATTTTTATGTAAGTGGTGGAAATCCTTACATGTGTTGTTTTTGAAATAAAATAAATAAATTGTTTATTTCTATAAGTAACAAATTAGAACAAGGAAAAAGTAAACAATTGTATATTCAGAAAAAGTAAATATGTAAAAAAACAACTTTTGATATGTTTAAGATATTCTTTAAATGCTGTAACAAGATTGTTTACTTAATAAAGACTTTTTTACTAAGGATTTTTTGAAATCTGCAGTATGCAAATTTGATATATTTCGAGGTAGAGCATTAAACAGTTTGATGCCCAATACACTATGTCCTACTTTGGACTTTTCTAGTCTATGAATAGGAATTGGTATCAGGCAGTCGTGGTCGATGTTTTTTTGACTACTTTTGTTTAATTTAATGTAGCATAAACTTTGGTATATAAATAGGTAGTGGACTGTCATTATTTATTGTTTTCAAATACTTCCGTAGGATTTGTTGAACATAATTCCTAGTATATTTTCTTTGGTTTTTACAAAATTGGCTTAAATGGATGTTAAGCCAATGTTTCTGAGCCTGCGGGATGTCCATAAAAAACCGTAATCCTAAATTGACTCAGATTAAAGCAAAACTAATAACCCCCAGTTGTAGCTTACAAAATATATGTTTTTGCTAATCTGAACTCTAGAAACTTGTAGTTAATGGCTCTTCTGTGCATCAGGGATCAAATGCCTTCACTTGCTATCTTCTATCCAAGGTAATGTAGTTAGTAAAAAGGACCCAAAGGTCCTTATAGCTGGGGGATCTATGTACTATCCTTAATTACTATCTATCCTTCTTGTCCTTAAATATAATTCTTTTAATAAATCAAAAATAGACTTATCTACATTTTTAAGCAAATTTTCAAAAATCATGCTTTTGTTATAAAGTTCAAAGGTTTATACATATATTATAATACATTCTTGTATGTTAGTTTACTCACTTTTAGCTCAAATTTATCTAATTAAATGAAAAAGATGTATTTAACTTAACTATTTTTTTACTCTCCCTTATTTGTACCGTAGGTATATAGAAACAAATTGGATATAGGGTACCTCGGAACTTATCCTCATCACATCAAATTCCCTACACTCATCCTCCCTATTTCAGATTTAGACATTATTGTGGGTTAATGACATCATAAAATAATTATTTTCCAAATAGCATAACTACAGCTATAGACTGATTGTTGTACAAAGTTTCAACTCTCTAGCATAAATACACTAGGAGCCATGATGTTAACAGACACACACACAGAAAACTTTGTGAAACCCACTTAGGAAGCCTTAAAAATGCCTGAATAGGAAAATTCCGGTGATATCCGTGTTTTGGATTTGTTTGCAAACACAATACTTTTCCTATATACCTATGGTATAAATGAGGAAATGTAATTATTGTGTTAGCACTAAAAATCCAAAGCTGGTATTTCATCTGAATTGTCCGTTTCAAGTGCTCTTAAGTCCTCCATTCAATGTTAGACCAAATTCATTAATGAAATGTGCAGTAGATTTCTTGCAAAATAATTTGTAACAAAAAATTCTCTTTAATTTATTAAAATTAATAAATTTTACTTTATTTTAAGTACTGGCCTAATTGAAGAAACAATTACTACTTATTAAGTTACATGGATAATTGATAGATTTTTAAATTATTCAACAATTTTTTTATCATAAAAAAACTATTTATTTTAAATTTTTATTTGACAAAAGCGTATTCTTTATTATATATGTACTGTTACATTTGTTTTAAATTAATGGCGTCTTAAATTTTTTTAAATTATTTATAAATTAATAAATAAATAGTATAATAAGAAAAATTTATAATAGTTTTTATTGTTAACAATTTTTGTTATAAAGCAAATTTGATTTTAATTGTATTCAATATCATTACTTTTGCATTTTAGTGGTTAACTAATACTGATAAAAAAGGCTTCGTTAACTATTATGAACCCTTTTCTGTTACTAAACAGTAATTACTCCTAAAATAAAGGGTTTTCTTTTTGAATTTATGTATTGACATTGAGGTTACTAATCTCTTCTGATTACCTTCAGAGATTATTGGTAGATGTAGTAGTTGTTGTTGTTGTAGATGTTGTTGTTGTTGGAATAGGCTGTGTTGTTGTAGTATGATGATGATGATGATTGGCTAAATTTTGACAAACTTTGTGCAATTCTATTAAGCTTGAATAATTTTCCATATCTGCTTCCATCAATATTTCATTTATAAGATTCTCAATAACTTTGGCTGTTCTTTTATCCAATCTGCTCAATCTTAAATGAGCTTTTCTTACTAAATTTATCATCCTTCTGTAATTTTTGCAATGATCTGCGTCATCGGGCAAATTAAAGTTGTGATTCCTTTCTGACGACTGATCTTTTTCTTCAGATTCCGTACCTGCTAATTCAAGATGCATTTCTTTGTCGAACAAATCTTTGTTAAGGGATGTTGTCGTTTCTATGAGCTCTGTAGCATTCTTGTCACAGTATTTTTCATCAGAATTGTCTTGACATGTTAGAACTCCATCACATACTTGGTTTTCCAACACACAACCTTTTCCATTTTCACACTGTTTAAACCCTTCAATACATTTACCTTGATCTAAGTTCCCACTAACAAATGAGATAATCCCAACCAAAAGATTGAACACTAACACTTTAAAATACATTTTCTGAAACAAAATCTTTACTAGTTATAAACTGCAACTGATTATCTCTACATTTTTTTTATTCCTTTATAGTTATTTTTTAAAATATTTTTTCCATAGCTAATGATAAGATTACATTTCATTTAAGATTTATGGTTATTATTTAACTAGAAACTAGCGGCAGAGCTAAAATCCTTTGAATTATAACATACTGTGTTCTATTGCTTATAGTTTTGTTTTTAATCTTTTGATAATATTATTAGTCATAAGTTATCATTATCTCTTCCTTGAATTTTTAAATAAGATAATACCTTTTTTGTGCCCTGATAATAATTTATATTTTTTTTGTCTCAATTTTTTTCTGTTAAATATAAAAGTTACTTTTTCTATTTTGGGTAAATTTTAATTTTCTATGTATTAATGATTTATACAAACTTGATAAAGTTGAAACTGTGATTATTGATTGTTTTTTACCAGATGTTTATGTTTATTCATCTTGTATCTAATTGTTATTACAAAAGTTATTACTGATATTATTACTAGAGATGGTGTATGGGTTGAATCTTATGTGGCACTGCCTTAAGCTTTAAAAGCACTTATGCAAGCGCACCATATCCCCCATATTGTAATATAAACATATAGATAAAGAACCCGACGTTTTGCTTCCACTGTGTGTCATCTTCAGGGATGTTGGACATCATGGATTACACAATGCTCTACAAAACTGAACTGCTGCTGTTCAGTTTTGCATAGCATTGTATTCGTATCCATGATGTCCTACATCCCTGAAGATGCCTCCCACAGAGGAAGCAAAACGTTGGATTCTTCATTTACGTTGATTCGGTCACCACCTGAAGACCTAAATCTTCATGACAATAACCACGGAAGCCTTTGCAGTTTATTAATAATAATATATCAAAGAGAACATAATAAAGTTTAGGTTTATTATCTCGTAGCAATTATTATTGAGTAATACATATAGATTAGTTTAAACCAAACAACATTTTAAATAAACAATAGCTTGTTTAGAATCTTACAAAATCTCAAAGGAGGTTATTGTTAAATATAAAGGCTTAGGTGCAAACATAATTTCTGAGATATGATATGTAGGGCTTAGTAATAATACATTCGGCTTCTAATTCAAATACTGTGGCTGGCACAAGCTTGTGCCAATATCTCAATGCCCTGCCACAATGCTTAAAATTGATGCTTTTCCACTTTATAAAAGGCATGTATGTGTGTGTTATATATATATAATATTTATGTATATGTATATATCTTTTATCCTTCCCTTGTTTGTATTTTTTTCATCAAAATATAAACAAAAAAAATATTACTAAATCAAAATAGAGGTGTTAGTGACAGGTGTAAGTTCTTGACCTTTAGTTAATGTAATTAAGTGATGTTTATTGCTATCTACTAAGTGCGCCTTCCTTTGTCACTAATATCTCTGTTAAACCTCAATGTACTGTCTTATTAATTTACTTTCCATTCAATAAAACAAGTTTAAATTATCATTTTAATTATCTATCTAGGTTACACATAAATGAAATATCATTTCCCCCTTCTTTATACCTGAGCTTATTAGTTTTTTTGTAATACTATCTCAAATTCATAGCAATTAGTGCTAATGACTTTATAGGACTTATCATATTTTCTTTTTACAGTTTAATATTTCCTGCATTTATATGCTATTTTTCTTCCTGTCAAGTGTTATTTTTTAGTAATCATTATGTTTTTAGTCGGTGGTGATATTTAATTTAATTAATTTCTTTATTTTATTTAACACCAGCCCTTAATTTTTTTTTGATTTATTTATTATTCTTTATGGTCAAGGCCATTATTTATTAATGAAAAATTAGATTAAGTCCTGACTTTATTATTTTTCTTAAAGTAAACTCATGTAAGTTTAATTAAATTCAAGTATGAAAATTCAAAATTTGGTTGTCAACATTTGCCACAAAATTAGTCAAGTAAGTTTTTAAATCTGCCAAACCAATTCTGTTTTACTTTTTAAATAAGAGAAGAAAGCTTAAGTAAAACTAGTTGAATGATATCTATGGTCATTGCTTACAATTGCTAATGCTTATTAACAGCTTTTCAGGAGTAGGTATTTCTTGCATCGACTGGTTCATCTATAAAAAGATAGAGTGTGTTATGTGTAGGGTGTCAGGATTTTATCTCCATAAGGAATCCTAGTCCCTATATAGACTGGGGAAGGTTTCAAGTACTGAAGGGGTATGATTGCATATTTTAAATGAAATATATCTTTGTAGGTACCAAATTAATTGAACGTGGTGTGGCTGCCTCAAATATTTTTACAGACATCTAAAACTTAAAATTTTAATTGAAAATTAATAAAAATTATAAAAACCAAAATTAAACAACATAAGTTAAAAAAATAATGTTAATGTTATGTCCTGTCTGGTTGGCGATATTAAATAAAAGGGCCAAATATGTATTTCTACATCCCATTCATTCATAGTTGGTTTGGTATTTTGTTATAATTGAAAATTTTTCCTAAATAATTTATTAGATAAGTTAAAATTAATAATCTTAGATGTGTTAGCTTTAAAAAAACATTGATATGTAATAACATATTTGTGTATAAATACATTGACCATTTAATACATCTACCAATTAATTGGTAGATATATTAAAGTAGATAGAATTTAATGAATTTACTAAATTAGATGTCATTTAGGGTAATTGAAACATCATATTTTTCTCACAGAGTTATATTGTACCATATTTTTTTTTTTTTTTTATTTTACCAGGTTCATTATATAATAAAAAATAGCCATAGGTCTTTCAGCTTTTCTCATATTTCCAGTTGTATCATCAAGTTAAATGCAAAAAAATAGTTTTTAACTGTAAAGCACAGTGTGGTCAATGAAATTACCAAAATTTGTGTAAACTTAAAAAAAACTAAAAATTTCTGATCATATTATTAGAATCAAGTGAATGATATTTATGAATTTTTCACAAATGTATAATACAAAAGAAGTGCTTAATCTGCCCTTTAAACATTGAAATACTTGAGAAGTCCCTTTTTATTGTGAGAGAACTTTGGGTTCCTTGAAAACATTTGGTAATTATAAAGTTGGCAAACATGAAAAATAAGAGTTACATGCCCTGATAATAATTGATATATACAAGCCCTATCCAGTTTTTACAGTTTTATTATGTAAAACACTTATTTAAAAAAAAATACAGCAACAATCTCTTTTAACAGGTATAAAAAGTATATTTATAATGAGTGATTACTATTTATAATGTATCTATAATGAGTGATTACTTAATGGTTAGTAAACTATTTTAGTTTTCTGCAAAAGCTCTTATGCCAAGTTAAAATTATATTATTTATATTACTATTCTATTACAATATTGCAATGAAAACTAAAATCAGTACCATGGTGTCCCCTACGTAAGCTGCTCTGGTTATAAATCAGGGCCATATTTTGAAGGCTGTACTGATAACAATGTCATATTTTTCAATATTGAACGTAAGCAAGTCTGCTTGTAGACAATTTTATCTTTCTTATGACATCAGACTTTATCTTTTCCTTAACAATAATGAAACGACCTTTTATTAAAATTTTGACAAGTTCAAATAAATCTATTTTTCCAAGTTTAGATTGTAAATTACGATGTCAAATAAAATTAAATGGGTTAAAAATATGTTAGGTGTTTCCAAAGAAAATAGTACGTTACATTCTTTGGTTGTTTAATTATATCTGCTTCTATTTATATGTTCTTGTGTGAAAATAATAGTAGATAAATATTTCCTGCTATGGTTGCTGCAGGAAAATATTTTAAGGTTGGTTTAGTTTTATAAAAAAATGTTATGCATCATTTTTTATTAACTGATTATATACTGAGTGGACCAAATGTCTCTCACTCTAATTTTTGAACCGTGAAAGATAATATTTTTTTCTTTATAATTTTTTTAGGGGATCTACATACTGTATAGTGAATGATGTTGTATGACATCTAACTTTGAAGTTTCAAATTAGACCCTATATTTTGCATTGCATATTTTGATTCTTTAACCAATAAAATTATTATTGTGGTCTTTAAATTGTTTTATATCCCTAATAGTTTGCCCTCTAGGAGGGGTTAAATTAAAGGACACAGAAGAAAATAGGTAAAAATTACATTATTGGTGATTCGTGTTCTTTAAGTAAAGTAAATTATGTTTTATACCTGAACAATTTTCTCTATCACTAATAATTTGTCTTATATGAAAGGACATCCAAAACATTAAAATGAAAGCTTAAATTTAGTTTTCCTGTTGTATACAAAATAAGTATCATTTCATACTTGGCTATTTGGCTCCGTAACTAATGGTTTCCACCCTATGAACTTTTTTGGTGCCTTTTTATAGTTTCGCTCCTTCTTAGAGGACAAAATATTATATTATATATGATAGAAAAACATTTTAAGACCAAAATAATTGTATTGGCCATAGAATCAAAATATGCAATAAAAAATATAGGGTCCAATTTGAAATTATATAGTTAGGAGAGCACATAATGGTAAATGCAAAAAACTTCATAATTCAATGGAGATCTCCCAAGTTTTAAAAATCTATCTTGTGAGGTTGAAAAAGTAAGAGGGGGAGGGGAGACTATTGGCCACCTTGTATAAGAAATGAATGTGGTGAACATAATCTATAGTTTTTGGTTTTATCACTAGAATTCCTATTATCATAATAAATAAATTTTGGGACTTTGAAAGTCATAAAATCCTTAATAGTATCCCAAAAATTTATGTTTCACATTTAAAGTACAAATTTAGTTTAATTAAAGTACGACACACGGCTAAAATCAGTTGACAGCGTGGGAAAATAGTGTGAGGAACCAATAAGGTTGGCCTGATTTGAAATTAAGGGCGTGGTTTAACATCCAAGACTAACCTCATTGGTTCCTTTGCATTATTTTCCCACGCTGTCAACTGATTTTAGCCATGTGTCGTATTATAATAGAACACAGTGGTTTGTTTAGGTTTTGTCTTGTGGAGTGTGATATATTTTTTAATATATAATTACAATTAATTACAACTAGTACTTTGTTTAAATGACTGCAGAAGATACAGTATGGGTTAGGTTTTATACTTTCTCTCACAATGAAATAAATACTTTGGGTTTTTGAAAATGATGTAAAAACTGATTCTTATACTAATTAATGATTTTTGCTGTAAGTCAACTTTTAGTTACTTCTATTTTATTGATTTAGACTGTATTCAATTTAATATTTTAAATGTGCAACAGGTTTAATCTAGTTGTGGACCAAGGAAAAGAATGAAAGTTAATAAAATAGTTAAAACGTAAAGGAACAGAGGAACCGAAATTATGTAAGTTCCACAGGGAAGTCTTGCTCGGGAACCAAAAGCCAGGTTATAATAAGCTGAAAAAATAAATGTAGAACAATTACCAAAATGAGGGAAGAAAAAAGTGATTAAACGCTTTATTCATGGTAGATTAAGAGATATATGAGAGATACCTAGATAAAAAAGAAAATATGTACAAGAACAAACATGAAGGACCACTGCCAAAGAAGAACTAAGGAAACGAGGGAACACAAAGGTGAAAATTAGGTTTTAGCCAGTTTAGCCAACATAACATGTAGAACCACCCTAGGGATACAGAAGGTAGAGAATACTTTCGAGGCCTCAGGGCCTCCTCAGTCCCTTAAATACCAAGGGCAAAACTTATATGAGGCCAGGAAAAGGAAAGGGATTTTGGGAAAATAAATTATAATGAAAAGGAAAAGAGAGTGTAGAAGCAACAACGTTGCAAATGATCATAAGATTTTTACTTTTCCTCATTTATACTATAGGTATATGAGAAAATTAAGGTGTTCGCAAAAAATCTGAAATAGAGATGTCACCAGAATTATCTATTTAGTTTCTGTTCTTTTTAGGTGTTTTTAAGACCTGCTAAGTGGTTTTTACAAAGTTTTCTGTCTGTATGTGTGTGTGTCCGTGTCTGTTATCATCATATTCTCCATGTGTATTTATGCTAGATTGTTGAAACTTGGTACAAAAGTCAATCTTTAGGTCTGGTTGAGCTATCCCTTATGGTACAAGTGTATCCCTTTACATAATATTTAAGTATACTAAGTTTAGTTTCAATACAGCAAGTATATCTATGGTTTTTGTTGAATCATAAAAATCAAGCAGCACCCAATTTGTTCCCAATTTTCACTTTTCCTCATTTATACTATAGGTTTATAGGACAAGTATTGTGTTTAAATAAAACTAAAACGGTTAAAAACTATACATAACAAGAAATATTCACACGTAGAAAATATTTATAGAAAATATTAGGTTAGCCAATTTACCGGCAAATATTTTTTTAGTTTAGAAATTTCCAGAAATCTCAGCACTTTTTACTTTTCCTCATTTATACCGAAAGTATTTAGGAAAAGTATTGTGTTTGCAAAAAAAAAATCTTTACGTACTAAATAAGTTCACGAAGTATATCTATGATATGAACAAGTATATCTATGATTTTTGTTGGATCATAAATGTGAAGCAGGATTAAGCTGGTCAGTGCCTGGATAGGCGACCTCTGAGAATGAAATTGATGTATTTACTTACTATCTGAGGGCGACTCAAGGGAGTCCGAAGACTTGTTGCAGTATCTATTTGGCATATTGTATATTCTGAGGATGAGCAAAACGAGTCTGAAGTAGGGAGGACGAGGGTAGCGAATTTGATGTGATGAGGATAATTTCTGAGGTATCCTGTACCCAATTTTTTATTTTCTTACTGAATTCGCTTTTATAGTAATATAAGTGTATTCAATTTAATGTATTGCTTAGTATTTATTTATTAATTATTTTTTAATTTAACTTTCACTACTTTAGATTAAAGCTACTTTTGACTATAAATTAACTTTAGATAACAACCAACATGATAAAAGTAATTGAGTGATAATTATAATTAATTCCCAAGCTTATTAGATATGTTTTTATTATGTAAAAAAAAATATGAATAAATGTATAAATTTCATGTTGCAAGCAATAGTATGTTGCAATATTATTTTTAGATGATGTTTCCTGAGATTTTAAAAAATAAACCAAAAAATAATGTATATTTTACTGTTTTATGCAGAGATATTAGAAGTCTAATATAATTATAATGTTTGGTAATTAATTGTATTTGCTTACACCTACTACTGTAGATACAAGGAAAAGTATGGTGTTCACCCTAAAAATTCAAACCTGAGGGGTTTATCATAATCATCCGTTTCAGGCATTATCATGATAAGCTGAGTGGTTTTTGTCATGCTTTCGGTGTGTGTCTGTCTGTCTGTGTCACCTTTAACTCTCACTGTGTTTATGGTAGATAGTTGATACTTGGCTCATAAATCTAACTTAAGGACTAGTTGTGTGGCTCTAAAGATGATATAAACTAACAAAACAAACCAAACGCATTCAGAGGTTATAACCTTCCTTTTTTATGAATGACATGTGACATCATTGCAGGAATCGGGAAAGGTGGTCTAAATTGAAATTTCCTTCTTATTCCTGCAATGACGTCAATTTCGGACTATCCTAACATGTCAAAACATTTTTGATTTCATTCATTCATTCTCTTGCTGTCCTTTTAGTACGTCACTGCAATTCAAATACATGTACTGGACTCATGCCAGCAAGTACTACCACTAGGTAGCTTCTTGCAACAGTCATATCAAAGCCATATCTTATTATTGTTATCATTTTTGCTAATAAAATATGTTTTATGTAGTTGCAATATTCAATAAAAAACTTTAAAAAATATTTCATTCATAAAAACTCTCTAATTGAAACACCTTATAAATTCTTTCAGCTTAAATCAATCCACCAATTTTGACATTTTAACAGCCTTTTTGAAATTTTAATTTTCTTACTCCTTTTCAATGTTTGACATATCATCAGATAGCAAAGCATAATACATAAGTAGGGAAAACCCAGAGCTATTTAACTTTCAGTTAGTAATTTATTGACAAACATATATATTATTTGTGCGACACTTCATGATATGAAAAAAATTGTTTACATTTGTCAAAATCATGATGTTTTACTGCATAAAATTTAAATTACAAATAATATGATACATTCATAAAATATAGTGCTAATATTCTTATAAAGAATTACTGTACTAATAAAAAACTAGGCTGTCAAGTATGATCACAAGTGTAAATGCAGTATAACCCTTTTTACTCAATGGAATTCCTGTCTAACATATTACTTCTCTAAGATTTAATTAACCCAACACTATAACACCACAATTTTGAGGTAGAGCGTAGTGAGACTGAAGTAATACAACCTTAGACCTTGGATAATCATGGCATTCTGAGGATGAGCATTGCGAGTCAGAAGTTGTGAGGTAATGTACCAAGGTACCGTGTACTTGATTAATTTGTTTAGGGTCTCCAAATTTTATACAGGTGGTCAAATTTAATACATTCTTTCATTCTCATGCAATTTTTAAGGGGTTTTTCAAGTTAACCTTCCCCTGATGAGAATTAAACCTTTGGTCAAAGGTCAACAAACTTTTTTAACTCTGAATTTCTTATTTTACCAATTTTAAATCTGTCTTTATTTAATTTAGTCCACTTTTTAAGAGTAAAGGAGTGAACATTATTAGTCCTTTTTAACTACAGTCTTACAATTCTGTTAATTTCAGTCCCATTTATTGATAACATGTATTTTGTAGGGAATATTCTTTTCCAATTTACAAGAATACAACACTACCTTTTAATCAAAGCAGCTTTATTCTTTCTTTCTGATTAGCATTTGTTACTTACTTTTTATTGTTATTTTTAATAGAGGAAATATAGTTTTTAGGTGATATTACAAACTCAATACTATTTTAATGAGTTAATTTTTTGAAAAGCCATTTTATAATTTTGAATTATCTGCATTTTAACGTGATAATAATATTGTGTGGATTTTCTAATAAAAAAATGTTTTTCCCTCTTATAATATACTTTGTCATAAACAGTATTATACTTCAAGCTTTAATATTTATAGCTAATTATCTTAAGCTATTTCCCCCATTTTGATTCATTTCAAATGTTATTATATGCATAATGATGACTGCTGATTTTTACATGGTTATTGTTCCTTCTTTAAAACAGGGTTAAAAACAAGTTTTAAAAAATGCCTTGAGCTGACTCTTGATTTTTAGCTATTATATTATCGCATTTATTTTTAGCTACTTTTCAAAGAAATTAATCATTGCTTATTTTAAAATTCATATTAAAAGGTTTTTTTAAATTTATTTTCAAATTGCTATAGCTTTATCGTTACTTGTTCTGTAGAAACTTTTATCATTGTATGGATTTTATGTAGTGCACTTTGTTTTTTTTACTTGTTGTGTTTAATTTAAATGCTATATTTAGTCAGTATGTACTGGATTTTTAGTTAGTTTTGTCATTTCTTTGATTCATGTTTTTTCTTTATATTGTTTGTGGACTATTTTCCTATTATGGCTCCTCAGCCAAGTGTTGGAATTACTAAATATCTTATTAATATTAAAGAGGTAATTAAATTGAACTTTAATTATATTTCTTTCACCTAATTTAGTTGAATGTCACAAGCAAATAACAGACAACCCCTTCCATAAATGTAAAGACACTAACTTTTTTGTGGAAATTCGAAATGTGGACATTAAAGTAATATAGAGGCTGTAAATTAGTTCTCAATTTTATAACTTTTTACCAGTATATATAATAATATTAATGCCCGTTTAGAGCCTTGGTGCTCATCAGGGATAAACCCTAAACCACCTCAGGTGGTATTGGCAACCGTTACGCTCAAAGTGCAATCTAAAGTTGGCTATAATTGATTTGAATAGCAATTTTATAAAAACTGAGAGGGTAACATGGCATTCGAACCCCTGACCTCTGTGGTGTCAAAGGTAAGTATAATAACTGACGCTTTAACAACCTCAACCACAGTGGTGTTCACATATTACCAGTGCTACTGGTAAATGTTTCTGTATTGACCCTGACCTGTTCAACACAATTTTAGTAGTTCCCTCTATTTGTCCCAATTATTGAAAACTTCTCAAAATTGTTATTTATTGTTTATAAGATAAATTAATTTTAATGTACTGTTTTTCATCTAATGTTTAAAATCAATTGTCTGGTATTTTTCCTAAAACTTCTGTTTATAGTATAAGTGTTTCGTTAAACAGGGATTAATAAATATTGTGTAATTAATTTCATTATCTGTAACTCTATATGGTACTTAAAACTGATAAATTATAATCAATTAATGTATTACATTCTTAGTTCTTTTTTTATCTTATTATATATTTTATTCTAATGATGAATGACTCATTATTACTTTTTGATATTTGTTAGGTCCACATTTTATCTCTTACCCTTGCATCTTTTTCAATATCAAATATTGCTATTTTATATTTCCTTTTTATAAACAAAATAATTTAAAAAAGATCGATTTTTTTAATAATGATTTATGTTATTTATTCTCTAAATAATAGACCAAGAGCCCAGGGGTGTTTTGTTAATAAAAAGTGTAATGGCTGGAACCGGTCTCAATTTTTCGTAAATACCTTCCTGAACAAGGATCTGCTATTCTGCCGACTCGTATCGGATGGGTGTCCCAGGCAGAACGCACTTTAGGGGTCAAAGGTTCTGCCTGGGAGACCCATCCGATACCAGTCGGCAGAATTGCAGATCCTGGTTCAGGAAGGTATTTACGATATATTGAGACCGGTTCCGGCCAATACACTTTTTATTAACAAAACACCCCTGGGCTCTTGGTCTATAATATCATTGTACTTGCCACCTGTGGCTAATACATAAATGTATAAATAAGTATAGTTATTATAATTTAATTCATGAGGGTTAAAATAAAATAACATGAGTAGTTTACTGGGACCTGCAACTCAAATTTTTGAGTTGAATGAAAAAACACTTAATTAGTAGCATTCTCTTTAATATATTATATTTAACGAGTTTTTACTTTTCCTCATTAACACCCGAGGGATGGACAAAAGTATTGTGGTTGCACTAAAAATCCTTGGATAAATTAATTGGATGATTAATTTATCCAAATTGTATTCATACAATTTTCTAATAATATGAGGAATAGTTCCGAGGTACCCTGTCCCTCATTTTTTATTTCTATGAATGCTTGAAGTACATTGTAATTATAATAAATGTATGAAAATATGTAAAATACAAATGAAGTATACCTTTCAACCCATTATATTTTCTAGTGAATACTAGTTAAAATGTTAGTTATATCTATATTCTCTGATAGTGTCAGTTCTTATTTTATTTATATATTATAGTAGTTTCTAGATATTTTTTTTATTACTTCATTAACTATAATATATTGTGGATATTACGTGTTTTTGATAAAAATTCTATGAGCACTATCCAGGTGTCTCAATGTTATCTATGTTGATAGATAATACGTGTGTGTAGTGGGCAAACAAAATATAAAATTAGGACAGAGTTGTATTATTATTTTACGTCTTGAATTCTTTGTTTGACCTATTGATTTAAATTTAATTGAGTCTTAATGCTCTCAGTATTCTAGAATGGGAGTTTATTACTACCAATAAAAGTTGTTCCTCACAGAGAGTGTAAGAATAACTATTTGTGTGTATGTTTTGTATTTTATGATTTATAATTTGATACTGTTGAACCTTGCATAATATTATTAGTATTTTTTTTTATTAAAAAAAAAACAAAAATAAAAAAACAAAACGGGTACAGAGTACCTTGGAACTTTTCCAAGGTACCTTGGAAAAAGAAACCCTTGGTTTTGCTTCACTCATTCTCCATTTTTGGACTCGCTTTGCTCGTTCTCAGAATATACAAAGAAATATACGTTTGGTTTATTCTGCAATACTTTTATGTTTTAACAAAAATGATAGATATACTTGTCGTATTAAATCAAAACTTACTGTACTTATAATGTAAAGGTTTAGAGTTGTGCCGAATGTCAACTTAATTAGATAATTTTCTCATATTTTTACAATGTTTAAAACATACACAAGTCATTCAATAAAAATTGAATTAATGCTGGCAATAAGACGAAACTTGGCCTATTTGTTGGTCCTTTATTTAATTAACATTTTTCTGCATTTTTAGAATTTTCAAAATTTTGCTGTTTCATAATTGTGGGTTAATGAGGTCTTAAACATTTTTTTCTGGGATGGCAAAACTTGATGTAAAGATTGATTTTTCTTTTAAGTTTCAACTCTCTAGCATAAGTACACTGGGCTCTACAATGATAGCTGACACACACACACACACAGACATCTTTGTAAAAACCATTCAGTAGGTCTAAAACGGAAAAATTCAGACAGTAAAACATCTGAAATAGATAATTCAGATAAAATATAGATTTAGGATTTTTTGTGCAAAAACAATACTTCTCCTATATACCCACAGTATATAGGAATCAATGATGTGTTACATTCTTGAGAACCCATGCAGAGTAAAAAGGAAACCAAATTGACACAGTGGCCACCAGAAGACGGAAATTTTTCATTTTTATTATTTTTAATATATGTTATTGGTTCAATTTTATTATTACTATGCATGCTTGAAATTTGTTATTTAAATAGAAGTTTCTTGTTTGGCATATTATAATACCGTCTACTGAAGGTCAATAATTATTTATTAGAATCATATTTTGTGGTTCAAAGAGCTGCTTGATAATCAATTATATAACACATTCCTATTAAAAATGATGCAATTATTTTTTGTCCACTTTTATTTGTTTTTTTTTATATTGTTGTTGTTGTTTTATACCAAATTATGCATTCAATTAGTTTAATCAAAGTTAAATATATTTTTGAATTATGTTTATTAAGTGGCTGAATGGGTAATAATTGTTTGTTCGGACTCTAAATTCCCAAATCAGTATTGTACAGTTTTATTGATAAGAATTATAATTAAATATAAAAGCTGACTGATGCCTTATTCAAGGTTCAATAATGCACAACTAAGTAATCATTGTTAATAATTCATGGGTCATGAAAAGAGAAATTTGCACATCATTACATACACATCTATTATTATCACATTATTATTATACATAATTTTTTCTGTTATCTCTTTTTCTTTACTCCACTTTTTTCTCATAATTCAGAGGGCTTAAGCTGTGTCCACCTTTCCAGTTCTAAGAGACTGAACTAAAAATGTTATTAATAGACTGACCTGGACTGACTGACTTTGAGGCATTAAAAACATTGACTGACTTAAAAGAATTGAAATACTTACTTTAATGGTTTAACTTTTAATTAAAAATTAACTAATATTTTTCCCTGGACTCCTCAATCGCATCTGAATAAAAATGTTGACTCTCTGACTCATGAAAATGTGTGAATTACTGGTAGACAACTAAGTTGCTGGCTTGTCTGCTGTCATCTCAGCTGTCAACCTGTTCATTTACAAATTGTCGTGCGTCTTACTTTCCAACAAATGTGTTCTTCTAGCTCTCTTATCTGGGTGTTAAAATGAGTTGGTCCTACTGTATTTTAGTCTCTTAATAGTGTAATTGTAGACACGTAAACTAATGATGAAATAATTTATTTGCTAACTCTTATGCCTTTAATCTCATGATCTCTTGATTCTCTCACTTGATTGATTTTTTGATCTTCATGATATACGATTAATCTTTTCAACAAACAAAGAGGATGTATCTTGGAACATAACATTTTATTGTTTTATCAATCAATCAATTTATTTTAGTGTCATAAATGACGTTACAAAGTTATAATTACTTCATAGCGTTAGTTCCCTCTCCAATGCTCTTCAGTGCTGTTTATAACTCAATTCTGGAACATAAAATCTATCATTTAAAGAGCATCTTATTCATATATTCATCAAAATTTCAAAGATAACAACCTCTTAATTTAAATATTGTGATTTTTACAGAAGTCAATTTCAATTAGTTTAATTATCTTACACATAGTTTTGAACTTTTGTAGTCTTCACACCTGACCTTGTCTGTGTTAATTTTTATATTGTTAAGTTTTATCAGCATTTAAATCATATTTTGAATAATTAAGTTTTCCAAATCATTAATTGCTATCTAATCTAACTAGAGTTTTTATAAAAAGTTTTAAGTTAAAATATTTTTTTTCTTGATTCAATGTAAAATACTGGAGAGTACCAACATGAGTGATTTGAGCCGTAGAAGCACAGAATTAAATCGTAAAAACTTAGCTTTAAATCGTAGAATAGAGTTTGGCCGGAGTAATTCAGAGTTTCATCCTAGAAATGGGTTTAATCGCAGCATATCTGAAATCAAACCTAAAACGGCTGTTAAGAAAATAGTTCATTATTTAAAAAGAGTAAGTTTATAAAATAATTTGGTTGTTTTCTATTTATGAGGGATTTATATATTTTGGTTGACATTCAATGGTTTAATACGTTTAAGTAAGATGATATATGTGCTACCTTATTTAAATGGAAGATCTATTATTTCTATAATGGAAAGTATGAGTTGTTAATGAAACTACTTGATACTTTTCGTCATCTACTACTGGTCTGGAGGAAATGTATTGTGTTCTCCCTATAAATTAGAAAGCAATATTTCATCATAATCACTTGTTTGAGGAATTTTCATGTTGTTCTGAGTGGCTTTCATCATGCTGACTGTCTCTCTGTGTCTTGTGTCACGCATTACTCCTGTTGTGTTCACACTGGAAGTCAGAGATGAAAATAAAATCAGACATGGTCTACAATATGAAATATATTGCTAACATTGGTTTGAAGCGTTGAAATTAATATAAACTGAGCTGCCTTGTATTACCACAAGTATTTTTTGATACCTTTCTGAACATAGAGTTTTTACTTTTCCTCATTTGTACCCTAGGTATATAGGAAAAGTATTTTGTCTGCAAAAAAGTCTGAAACCGGTATAAAACCCGAAATATTCGTTTAAGGTGTTTTTAAGGTCTTCTGAGTGGTTTTCTCAATGTTTTCTGTCTGTATGTGTGTGTGTCTGTTATCATCATAGCACCCAGTTTATTTATGCTAGAGAGTTAAAATTTTGTGCTAAATCAGTCTACTGCTGGAGTTGTGCTATTCGGGAAAATTATTTTTTAATGACGTCATTAATCCGCAATGATGACTCAGCAATAATTTAAAAAAAATATCGATCTGATTGAAATTAGGCACCTATGTAGCCATATATAAGACTAACAAATGTGCTAAGTTTCATCTCATTATCAGCATTAGTTCAATTTGATCGAATGATTTGTATAAAAATTGGAAAATATTCTAATTGAGTTGAAATTTTGTACAAATGTACCCCTTGACGTAATAAAAAAGAGTAGTAAGTTTCCTTATAATACAACAAGTATATTTTTTGGTGGATCATAAAAGTTAAGGAGCATGGAGGGTGTTCAGTGTCTGGATAAATGACTACTGGGAATGAAACGAATGTATTTACTATCTGTGGATGAGCATAGCCAATCCGATGTGTGTGATTTTTGAAGGTGTCAAACCAAAGTTCACCCTAGACTTCTGTTTCCTATTTTATTTAGGGGTTGAGGGTAGTGATGCCAAAGTGATACCAATATTAGGATATTGAGGATGAGTGAAATGAGTCCAATGTTGTGATGGGAAGCCCCAATGTACCGAGTACCTGATTTATTTAATGTTAAAGAATGAAGTGAGCTTTAGCCTTTATTTATTTATCATATAAATCTTTAAAACTTTTCTTACAGTCAACAGACTATCATGTATCTAACTATGTTATTGTCTAAATAATTGTTTTATAGTCTCCAATTGGGCTTCAGGGGTGCTGCACATCATATATCAATCAAAGAATCGCCTTCTACATTTGTATTTAATATTATCCCTTGACCAGTTTTGGGTTTACACCGTTATTAGAATGTTAGAAAATACTTGTCGAGCATTTTACTGGGCCTGATGCTGATAATTGCAGTAAACCTAACCCTGTTATGGGATTCTTATGTATCTTATTCTTCATTGTTATACTTGTATTAAATATAACGTCTTAAATATTGTTAGGAATATTTATTACCCAACAAATTTTCTATAAATTACAAGACTTGGTATTGATGGTTCCAGAAGTGTTTGACTGTTCTTACTTTTACTTATTTATACCATTGTTATATAGGAAAATTATTGTGTTTGTATTAAAAATTTTACACAGAGAATCTGAATTATTCGTTACAGGCATTTTTAATACCTTCTACATGGTTTTTACTAAGTTGTATGTTTGTGTATGTATATCTGTTATCATTATAGCTCCCAGTGTGTTTCTGCTAGAGAGTTGAAACCTAATACGAAAATAAGTCTTTAGGTTTAGTTGTATTTTTCAGGAAAATTACTTTGCCAAAATTATGCGGTACCCAATGTTTTTTTTGTTTTATTACATTTTTTTAAGGCTTTCATTATATGTATGTATATAGGTATCTATTAATCTTATTTTTAAATACTCGTTCATTTATGGATTTTATTTATAGTGTTTGTTTTGTTTTCTATTATATACATTAATATTATTTGATTCTCCATCTTCTAAAACTTTGAACTTAGGTAAAAGAAAAATGTCAAGTGTTTGATGAAGGAAATCATCAAATTATTTATTTGATAGTAGTAGATCAAGTTTTATTATGACATTGTTTCTTGAATTGCATAAATTTAGCTGTGGATGCCCTGAAAATTGTATTTCATTTACAGAATCATATTTATAATATAATCAAATAAGATGTATTTAATCATTTCCCTGCATTAGCATCTCAAAGCACTAACCTAACTTTAGAATGATAAGTTTACTACATGTTTCAACATTTTTATTATATTAAATTAATTAACTGAATTTAATATTTTGTTCTAATTAAAGACTTTTAAATTAGAATATGCATAACTGTTCTGGTTATGTTCAAGGCCAAATTTATGTAATTTTTTTATTTCAGATTATTCACTATTATTATCTGAGAGGTCATTACCAACCCTGTGTTACATATATCATTATTCTTGAAGTTTAAAAATGTTTGAACTAAATAAAACTAATAATTACATTGAATTGTATGTAATTAGATAATTATTTAACATCACATTATATTCAGGCTTGTAACAAAAGGGCATGTTTTCCTTTTATTTTCACATACCTTTATATTATTGATGAACATATATGAATTTTTGTAATTTGTTTTAATTTTGTTAGATTTTAAATTATAACTAATGCTACATTTTTTTAATTTTAATATTTAACCTTATAATTTTGATAATAATAAGTTTTATACAATTCTAATAGTACTTAAATATATTATTAAGTATGTTGCGAAGTTCCAAGAGGGGTAAAGTGTTGTCTCCTTCATGGCTCTCGATATCTTTGGTATTAAGTAATGACGGAAATAAATTTTTATATTCAGGATCCTGTCCTACTAATGTTCAGTTGTCACCAAAAATAAATGTAAAATATTTAAATATTATTGCACAAGTCACTTAAAAATATGTTTATGCAAAAATAGTAACAAGTTAAATTTGGCTATAAGGAAATTAATACTTATGTTTTAC
>JACMZG010000008.1:36530505-36647733 GCA_018340805.1 Microvelia longipes | reverse complement strand
AAGACTAGTTTCAACTTCAATGTCATATTCCAACTTTTGTATGTTAAGCAATCATTATAGAGTTCAGAAGTTTATTGTTTTTTTAAATAGTTAGAATATTATTATGATTGGAGACATGTTTGGAATGATTTTGTGGACATTTTTGTATACTATGTTTTGACATGTTTATCCCAAATAAATTTTTTGCCGGACATATTATTTCAACCAAACTCCCAATCATTATGAGTTTTTACAGTTTTTATGAAACTCAAACAAGTATAATGAAACAGAAAGGTTTATGCCATAATCCATTGTCATAAATTATAATCTGTTGTATCTCACACAACAATGTGTGATACTTTTTTTATTAATAAATCATATTTGCAAAACAGAGTGTGAAAGCTAAAGTTATTCCAAAGTTTTAGGGTTAAAATTTTCTGCGTACAGAATAATTACCAAATTTTTTTGCTTTTTCTTTTCATCTCTTACCTTACCCTGACTATAGTATTGATTAATGTATTTATTTGATATTTTATGTTTTATTTTGCAGCCTGTTGCTGGAGGTAGTGGGATACCTCAAGTTAAATGTTATTTAAATGGAATTAAAATTCCTAACATAGTAAGAGTCAAGACACTCATAGTTAAAGTAATTGGTGTCATATCTACTGTAGTGGGTGGCCTTGCTGGCGGAAAGGTAACATTCCTCTATTTGCTTGTATTTAGTAGCTTTTATTTTTTGTTATGCTTTATTAGACCACTGATAGATTGCATAATGAATTTTATAACAAGGAACAATTATGTTTGATTTGTTGATTATTTATTATACAACCTAATGTTTTTAAAAACAACAATTGTAACTTTCTTTATAATGTTAATTGTCACTAATTGTTTTATCATTTAATTTCTATTGTTGCTATTTGTCGGTTACAAGTATAATGAATTTGAGGAAAGAAATGTATTAAATGAAGTTAAAAAAATTGAACTACAATGTAAAACTTATGTTTACTTATTTGACTGTGTCATTTCTTCTGTAAAAATTCTCACTAATAGTTTTTCTAGTCTTGTAAAAAAGTCTTAATATTTAGGTAGCTTAATTTGTAACTACAATTTTATTGTACCTAGTTTATAGGCTTTGAAAAAACGTTAACATTATTTAGGTTAATGCAATTATAATAATAATAACATTATTATAATTATAAGTATAACATTATTATAATAATAAAAATAAGTGTAACATAATTAAATATAAGTGTTAATAATCAATAATGTCTAATCTTAGGGGAAAACCCATTGCATTTTTAAACCTATTGTTATAAATCTAATGTTATTCTCAATACAGCAACTTAAATCTTTTATCTTATTCATAATTTTTTACCTATATACAGCATATAGTCTAATTGAAAAATTTATTCAATAAAATTTCTCTATGACCTATAAAACTTGTATTAAAATTTAAACTAAATATTAATTTTAAGTGTAGTAGAAGTCATAATAGCTATGTTTTATTACTTTAGGTATTTCATATTAATCTTTAGTACAGGTAGTTCCGGTGGCATTCCCGTTTTCTTAGTCCCCTAGATCTAGGGTGTCTCCCGCTCTTTTAACCTTACCTCCTGTCAAGAAGACTAATACTTAGAGGGAGTACTTAGGTAGAATAACACAGTGATAAGGGGTCTAGAAGTGAAACAGTTTCGAGTGGGTATCATAACGGTTCTTACTTCTTGTAGAGGGATACTAGAGACTCCCCACCCCTTTTTAACCCCTATCGGATCACATATTTCAAATGCACCCTACAAACGAAGGGTATTTTTCAGTGACGTCTTATTAAATCACTTTATACAACACAAGTAATTAAAGAACATATACAATAGATAATAATTACTACTTAATTTAAGGCACTATTGTCAAAACTAATACAATATTTACATTAAATTGTAATTATTATGAAAAATAAAAAACAACGTCACCAATGTGCAGTTATGGTACCAAGGTACCCAGGGAATGATTAGAATTGTTGTATCCTCTCTCTTAGTATTAAGTCTCTTTGGCTCCCACTAATATCCACATAGCATTAATACATTAAAGTTTTGTTTATTTATACACTAATGATGGAATACTTCTTGAAGCAAGTCTGATTATTTTTATTTTTTATTGCGATACTAGACAAAGTTTTTTATTATGTAAAATTTTAAAAAGTTACATTTTGCCACCAAGTTTTGTTTAGTTATTTTTTTATTCATTTTTCGATCTACTAGGAAGGACCAATGATTCATGCGGGTGCTTTTGTAGCAGCTGGAATATCTCAGGGCAAAAGTTCATCAATACAAACAGACTTTGGAATTTTTAAATATTTTAGAGAAGATCATGAGAAAAGAGACTTTGTATCAGGAGGGGCTGCTGCTGGCGTTGCTGCTGCCTTCGGAGCTCCTGTTGGTTAGTTGATTTTCTATTCTTTTAATAAAATTTAGCAAAATAATTAATCCCCCTTTGTAGGAGGTAGAATGGGCAACTCTATTGATTATTATTCATTTTGGCGTACAAAGAAATCAAGTGAAATTGTGTAAATTCAGTCTATTGGTAAAATATGTAATTTTTTTGCTTATAATATGATTATTTTTTCAGGTGGAGTTTTATTCAGTCTTGAGGAAGGTGCAAGTTTTTGGAATCAAAGTCTTACCTGGAGAATATTCTTTGCTTCTTCTGTTTCTACTTTTACTCTTAATATTATTCTTAGTGCATATCATGGAGTTCCAGGTAACTTCACTATCCTAGCATAATTTTTATAATATTTGTCATTTATATAGAACTTATATAAGTTCTCATTCTTGTCTAAATTTAATATGGCAACTATACTTATTTAGAAAATTCCCTTCAACTTATTATTTTTTGTTTAGCTTTGGAAAATATTCTCTTAAATTCTACTAATTAAAAATTGTAAAATCAAATTTTAAAGCTCACTCAAATTAAACTATTTTGTGTTGTTGGTAATAATTTATCTTTTATTAAAACTACTAATACCCAAGATATATGTTTCCTTTTTTTCCCATTAAAAATATTCATGCCTTGAAATCAAAATTAAATGCCTTTCTTATTATTAATCCACTTTTTTAAGGTAAAGGTGTAAATTATTTATTGTAGTATTATTTGTTTGAGAGTAATATTTGTTTTTAGGTCAAATGAATTATAATGGTCTTCTCAATTTTGGTCATTTTGATAATTTGACGTATGAGGCACCTGAATTACTTTTATACATGGTCATGGGGGCCATTGGAGGAATCTTTGGATCTATTTACAATTATATCAACTATAGGTTAACTGTTTTTAGGCTGAGGTTAGTTTTCATGAATTTTATTAGATATTATAAAAAAAATGAAGCAATAATGGTCTTCTCAATGTTGATTATTTTGATAGTTTGACATAAGTGACACTAAGTCAAATAGTTGTATTAAATTATTCATTAGTTTAATTGTATTTTTTACCTCTATTATTTCATTTAAAGCTAAAGAAATGAAATAAATTTATTTATTTATTCCAGTGATTTATTCATTCATGGTGTATTCTAGTCACTTGTTACCTTAGTTTTTATGCCACATAGGTTTGTTACCTATAGTAACAAACTTCATAACTTTTTTCATTTTATTATTAATTTATTTACAAAATTTGGTTTTATTCAAAGCATATTATTGCTTGTAGAACTTGATATTTTATTTCTCTAGAAAATTATACGATTAAATAACAATAAAAAGTAATTCTTAATATTTCATTTTGGGCAGCTTCCTACTGTAAATGCTTATTAATTCTTCATATTTAGTTATATTTCATATTGTTGTTATTTTATTAAATTTACAGAAAAAGTGTGAAATAATAATGTTTCAGGTACATAAGACAAAGATGGTTAAAAGTTGTTGAAGCCTGCATGGTTGCTCTTATTAGTTGCTCCATTGGTATGTTTATGATATTTATGATGAGTGATTGCAAACCTCTTGGACAAGATCCCACAAAATATCCGATCCAGGTTGGTTAACTAAATATTTTCAATGTTGTAGCTATAAGATTTTTATCGATGTAATTATTATTTTGAATGGATGACATTTTAATTTAACACTTTTATACTGGGCTTTCAAATTTGAACTATAATTATAAAACTAAGTATATAATGAACTATATTATATAAAGTATATAACTAATTTATTAATGAAGTTTTTAGCCTATTTTTCAAAAAAAATGTTTTAATTAGATCATTCAATGCTGGATCTTATCTCTACCTGACAAAATAATTTCTTGACTGATAGATTAATACATTGTAATTATTCTAAAAAGATAAAGACACAAGTATGAAAATTAGCCGTCATGGTAAAACTTTAATTTGGTGAAATTGTAATAATTTTTCAGATGTATTGTGCTGATGGTGAATATAATTCAATGGCAGCGATATGGCTCCAAGTTCCTGAAGCTAGTGTTAGATCTTTATTTCATGATCCCCCAGGTAATCATTAGTTAATCATGAATTTCAAAATAATTAAAATAATTTATTTATTTTAAACAAGTTTAATACTATTTTAAAATACTTTTTTTACCATTCAAATAAAGGTGCTCCAAGAATTTGAATGGTAAATCATGTTCACATAATATTTTTGGTTGTATATTTTATTTGTTTATATCATAGTGCTTGAAATTAATTTGAATTCTAATGCATTTCTGAATTGTTTGTTCTGCATTATAACTGGGGATGATATTTTTAAGTTGCACTTATAGACGAATGATGAAGAGCTATTTTGTAATAAGTTCCATAACCCAAAAAGAGTCCATTACCAAACAAGGACATGATGTCTCATTTCAATGAGATCTGGACCACTAAATTTATAAGGAGCACTAAAGGAGATCATATGTGGGAGGAAAGGCACCTTCATTCAAGTTAAGGGGACTTTGGTCCCCTATCTAACCAATAATCTAAACTTTGAACTTTGGTCCCCTAATCTAAACAATACTTTGGTATTGTTTAGATTCTGTTAATAATTAAAGATTGAGAAATACTGTTTTAAAGATGGTTATAATTAGTTGGCAGTTTGTGAAGATAATGAGAGGGAGCCAATAAGGTTAGTCCTTGATGTTCAACCACAACCACAATTTCATATTTGGCCTCTTGAAGATTCCTCAATACTATTTTGCCACACTTTAGCTGATTATAACCATGTTCTATATTACTATAGGTGTCTTAACTAATCTAACCATCTTTGAAAAATTTGTAACTTATTTTTTAACTTAATTTTATATTTATTTTCCAGCATCTCATCAGGTGTGGACTCTAGTGTTTTTTGTATTAGTATATTTATGTTTATCTATATGGACCTATGGTTTGAGTGTGTCAGCTGGTATATTCATTCCCTGTTTACTAACTGGAGCTGCCTGGGGAAGATTGGTCGGTATATTTCTCGGTGCATTGCTTCCCAATGCTGTAAGTATCCTGTAAATATGTGTGCAATAATTTAAGTGTATTAAACATAGAGTTTTTATTAATTAATTTTTCAAATATAGTGAGATTAATTAATTTAAAAAAACACTCTTGAAATTACTGACATTTTAAGCTGAGAGTGTAGAGATTAATATCCTGGTGTGGCTAATAAATGCGATGAATTAACATATGTTTACTTCCGTAATCGCAACAAACTCATTCACGAGCAATGTATTGATCTTATTAAAAATGCAATTACTTGGTAAAATGAGAAATAGAGAAATTATAAATTAGCTGTTGAACTACAGTCAATCGTTTAGTTTAAAAATCCCAAGGTCATAAGTATTTTGGAGATTGACCAATCAGAGAAGCCGCTGCAACCTCTTACTTAAAAAGAGAAAAAAATCCCTTCCACAATAACCGCTGTAGGAAAAAAATCTTCTTCCCGCAATCGTTCACTTTGTTTGAGGTTCTTTTAAAAATGATATTTTAAAATAAAACTACAAAAAAGAAATTTTAAAAAAAAACATCGCCAAGAAAATACGGGTAAAATAACCTGATTTGTTAACATAGTTTTTTCCCGCTCCCTTCTTGCAGGGATTTTTTTTTCTTAAGAATCACTGGTGTCTAAACTGATCTGTCAAGATTTTTAAACTAAACGATAGACTGTAATTCTAAATTCATTATGTATAATAATTAAAGATGAACTATTCAGTTGGATTAATTTCATTGAGTAAAATTATTTTAATAAAGCTGAGAGAGAGAGAGTGCTCTTGGTTGTTCATGCCCAAACTACATCAGATTGTATTTTTGAAAAAATCAGCCGAAGTATTAAAGCTTATAAGTATTAAGTTATTTCTTGCAAAATTTTATTTGCAAATTAAATTGTCTGAGAGAATGAAATAAACTTTTTAATTATTTAAAGATGCATATCATATGTAAAAATGTTAATTAAATTTTGGAATGTTTGATACCAGAGTTGGGTGGACCCAGGTAAATATGCTTTAGTTGGAGCAGCAGCCCAGCTAGGAGGTGTTGTAAGGATGACTATTAGTTTGACTGTCATCCTTATTGAGGCAACTGGTAATATTAACTTTGGTCTTCCTCTCATGATTACTCTTATTACTGCTAAATGGGTTGGAGATTATTTCTGTGAGGTAAGACTTCAGAATACTTGAAATATTTTTATCATTTAAGATTACTATAAAATGGTCACAAAGGATATACTTAAGATGACAGGGTATAAATTACCTGTAGAAAATTTATGAACTAGAATGGTATTATATCTAATATAATTATATTTTTTACTATTATAAAATAGGGTGGCTGTTTTATAAAATATATTTATTATACAGGACGGCTGTAAAGTATGTACTTTACATCCTCAAAAAAGTAGGTGAAATGCATTTTTATCATCTGTGACAGTTGTAGTTCTTTTTACTGTCAGAGACAGTAAAATAGTTTTTTACTTAGCTAGTGAAGTCCCTCAAATGTCCTAGGGGTGGACGCTAGTAGTTTACTACAAGGTTATAATATTACTTTCATTGTTCTTCTTCTTTATTTTGTTTATCAAATAAATAATTGAATGCTTTTGTTAATGAAGTTTTGTTATTTTTGGAGAGTGATTATTAATTATTTATTATCAAAGTTTTAATAATCACCAAGAGTGATTCAGACATTGAAAATACACTGCCAGAATTGAAACTTTTGGCCAAAGTGGCAATTAAAAGAAGTGTAGAGGCAAATTTTTATACATTATACTGTTTTTCTTTTAAATAGTTGGTTACTATTACTACACCCAGAAAAAATAGCATATGCTACACGACTGAGAATGGTTTTTTTACCTTGCTCCTTTTACTGTTTCACTTGCTTTGCTCAGCAGTAAATATAGTCACAACAGTAGAAAAAGGCCTTCTTCTCATTCTTGTAACATAATATGCTATTATGGTTTTATTATGATCTAATAAATTATTTTATCTATCATTTGATACTGTGTTTACAAAAAAAATGAATTGATGATATCTAATACAATTATATTGTATTGTATAATTATATTTCTTTATTATTATTTATATTTCATTACTTTGTATACTAAGGGATCAGATTTCAAATTCATTTGTTGTTACATGTTTACAAGGAAAATAGATATTTAATAGACCTCAATACAAGACCTCTCTACTTGTTGCGGCTCACTATGATAGCCATACCATTGTAATGTAGAAAACTCATTTTCCCATTACATTTTCTCCATTCGTTAGTTTATATTGGGTTAAAAAAAAGCAAGTAAAATTCAAAATACAGAATTTGTCTCTGTTCTATTTGTAAAAATGCTAAACTAGTATAGAAAAACAATCTAAGATCATTCCTGGTTTTGAGTTTTTTTGGCTTATCTTTTCCATTAATAATTTAATCTGTTTTTTATAGGGATTCTATGATATTCATATTCAGTTATCAGGTGTTCCTCTCCTTGGCTGGGAACCCCCACCACTATCATCTACTATTTATGCTAACAATATTATGCACCACCCTGTCAAAGTGTTCTCTCCAGTAGAAAAGGTTGGCAATATTGTCGATGCTCTTATGAAGAAATCATATAACGGCTTCCCTGTCGTTGATGATTATGAGTACAGATGTCCTAGGGTAAGTCCTGTCATAATTTTATATAATAAAATAAAAATATTTTTATTTGCCAATAATCATACAAAAATATACAATTGATTGATGTAAATTATATTTCAATAAAATACATCAAATCATTCAAAACTTATGATTTAGTTTTTGTAAATAAACTCAACAGATTATAAGTAGACCAGAAGGAAGAAATGTAAGCCTATTGCTGCGAATGCTTTTAGTAGAGGCAAGGGTATTTTCATAATTAAATTCTTACTTTCTACTTCCTCAATAGAATGATTGCTTTGTTCCTGTCTCCCTATTTCCTCTATTTTTATGTTTCCTAATTTATACTTATACAGGTAAAGTAGTGTGTTCATCCTAAAAATCCACTGAGAGCTCATCATAGTCATGTTCCAGGCAATAATTTAAGTATGATGTCATTAACTGTCATTAAAGACTAAACAACAGAAATATTAGATCATCTTAGAATCAGCATGAATGGAGTCCATCGTATTAGAACGAAAAAATAAAAAGTCTCTCCACAGTTTAAGAATTTATTGAAAGTAAAGCACAGCGCTTTCGACCTAACAAGAGGTCATTATCAGCATTTGTAATTTTATGTATATGTTTTGTTTTGGCCTTTTTTGTCTTATTTGTTTGATAGGGACTGACCTTAGGTCATCATTTTCAACTTGGCGAATATAAAAAATGTACCTTCTTTCTTTAACATTACAATTATTACTCAAAAATGTTAATATTTATTTATTTTTTAATCTGGCCAGGTTTAAGAAAAACTATACATAGAATAACAAAATATCTTAATTATTTTATTTTAAGCCAATGTTCAATTCAATGAAGTCTTGCAACGTTTAATTTCATCCCTCAATTTATCTATTTTGTTTTTGATATTTAAAACTTCCACTTTTTTATTCAACATATGATTTGTTTTTACAGGATGGATATCAAACATACGGAAAACTTTCAGGTTTAATTCTCAGATCTCAACTTATTGCTCTGATGCTCAATAAGGTTTATATTGAAAGACCTGAAAATTTCCATTCAAATAAATGCTCAATGGCTATGTTTAGAGATGGATATCCTAGACATCCTAGAATTCAGGTAAGCATTTTATTTTTACCCTTTCTTTATTTAGTTTCCCTTCAATAGTCGTTAAAATCAGTGAGTCATTATATATTGTGTCTCAGTGACAATATATGTACATTCTTAATTAGATAAGGTGTAGTATGCATGTAAAATATTTTCTTACATGAAATTAGATCGAAATAATCAAGAAAAAATCCTGGAACTATGGGTTAATAAATCACGTAAAAAATCTATTGAAATACAACTTTTACTTGAGTTTATTACTTTTTTTAATTTAATGATCTATATTAACTGTTAAATCTAATTTTTTCAGGATATAACGATTACAGAGGAAGAAAGAGAGTGTTCTATAGATCTCAGACCATTCATGAACCCCTCTCCTTATACTGTTCAATATGTAGGTTCAATATGTAATATTTTGTTAGTATGTAACCTTAAATCTGTATTGTCTATCTAGCTGCATTATTAGGACTAATTTTACTTGCTGAAAAAAACCTCTTCCAGGATAAATTATAATAAATAGTCAAGGGAATATAAATGTAGTGTGATAAAAATATTACATAGTATATTAGTGTAAATCACTAAGTTTGTGACAAAAACCCTGATATACCTTATTGATATTAAGCACACGCTCCATCCTTTTATGTTTTTATTTCTTACCTTTATCTGACGTTTCAGTTTTTCAGTACTTTTTTGCTTTAAAAATGTTTAATACATTAGTTCAGGAAACCTAATTCCATATACCTTTGCATGTTTCTAATACACAGCATAACAAGACAAACTTGTTACACATCTTAAGAGGAAGGTTTAAGACTTTATTTCTGTTGAAATCCATATAAGAACTTAATAAACGGCTTAATAATAAAAATATATGTAAAAGAATTTTTTTTGTCAAAAAATCAACATATCTAAAGGTTTTAATTCTACTTTTATAAATTTTAATAATAATTTTACTAACGTAATAAATAAAAACTATTATTATTAATGAGAACTAAGAATTTGTTTGAAAAATGAAGGGTATAACTAGACTTATTATGAGTCTGGCTTTCAGAAAATCCATTCCACCAACTTCAAGAAATTAGTACTGCTACTTGTGTAATGTGTATTTTTTTTGCTTTCTAGGTTGCTTCCCTGCCTCGAGTCTTCAGGTTATTTAGAGCTCTAGGTTTGAGGCATCTTGTTGTTGTGAATGATTTCAATGAAGTAAGAATAACATTTTTACATTGTAACTTTTCCATTTAAAAATAAAACTGAATACTATCAAAGTTCCTTTAAACTTTAATTTAATTATGTATAAATAAATAAATAATAAAAAACGAAGCCCAACCTTAATACCGTAGGATAATATTTTCTTTTTACCTACTTATATTAAAACAACCTAACTTGTATTATATTTTTTTCTTATTTATTTAAAAACTCGCATATAGTAAACAGGCCTTGTTTTTATGCATACATAGATGCAAACTATAGTTTTATGCAAACATATTTCTCATGTCTCATGCAGTATACAACAAGGGAAGTAATCAAGAATTACTTTTTCCCCAAAACAACTTCTTTTTAACTGACACTGATTCTCAATGTAAATTGTTCTTTTAATTCAGTAAATTGTTCTTTTGGGGATCAAATTTGTCAAAAAGAGGAACTTGCTCTTTTACCCTCCCAATAATTATTTTATCTTGGCTAAGTCTCTAGAACAAATCAATATTATTTCCCCTGGTTTTCTTCTGGGATTAGATCCGGTATGTTATCTTTTTATTTATCTTCATTTGTTGTCTTAGGTTGTTGGAATCGTTACTAGAAAAGATTTAGCGAAATTTAGATGGAATCATCACGGAACTGGAATTGAAGTTTTGAAAATTTCTGAAAGAATATAAATGATATTTTTTATTCAACGATCAAGAATATTTCCTCTAATTTATGGACAATAATTTAATATGAGAGTTATATGAAGAAGATTCGGTGGTTTAGAAATTAAATTCCAGAAATTAGGAGGTACTACTCATGAATTAATGTTTAGAGCAATTTCAGGATGTCCATGATTAATAGATACTCTGGAACTTTGGAAAGGCCTGGAAAAGGGGGCATTGTCAGCTATTTTAATAAATATTTCAGTAGGAAGTCTTGAAATTCCTGTGTGCGTTTTACTTTCTTGGCTGAAAGTGCTCTATTTCTAGTTAGTGCTCTAGTTCCTCATTTTACCCAAACATTATAATGAGTATTTAATAACCGTATGATAAATTTATAATTTTTGAGGTTTTAATAAATATATTTTAAAATAAGTTATTTTATAGATTTTCATATATGGGTAAATTCTGGTAATTTTGAGGTGTATTATTAGTGGGCATCCTGGATTTGTTGTTTTAAAAATCACTGTTTTCAACATTTAATCAAATTTAAAATCTTTAAAACATCTGATAAAAAACTTGCCTCTTTCTGTCTTTCTAATATATTCTAATGTTAAAACTACTATTATTAATTTATTTTAAACTTTTTGTATACTAAAGAATATTGATTTTTATAATTAATATGAGAATTTTTTTTAGTAATCAATATTGAGTTTAGAAAATTTCTAATGACAAATTTGTTTTTAAAATGTGTTTTTAATTTTATCATTTATGTTTTCACATTTTATTTAATTATTTATTTAAATGGAATGTAGCTTTTAAATAATTGACTTTAATGAAGTAATTTTATCTTCCTAATTAATGATACAGAATACATTTCAACCAAAAGGAGTCATAAATCATATGCTGTAGTGATAAAGAGAGATATACAAAACATGAAGTTAAATTGAAATTTGTCAGCTTAATTTACACTCTTGGTAAATCATCTGCTGAAACTTAAATTTTTGAAAGTCCTAGAAATTTTTGATCATATTTTTTTTTTGTAATGCAAAATAAGAGATTTTAAATTATATAATAAATGAAATATAAGAACCACTAAGTCCTCAATATCAGGAGACACATTACCTAGAACTAACTTAAAATCAGCTTATTTTCTGAGGAGAGGGGGTTTTTCCCCTTTTCTGGGCAGAGCTGAGAGAAGAAATGTATGTATAATTTTCAAATTTATTTTATTTACAGTAATAATTTTAAATGAAAATTAACTATTTTGTTCAAACCTGTCACCAGGTTGTGTCATTTATTATTTTCTATATAAGATTTTTATAATTTGAAAGTTAGTTAGTTGAAAAAATCCAGAAATAAGAAGAGAAGTCCTTTATTTTTTATATATAACAAATAAAGGACTTCTGTGTAATTAATCTGTTTTTATTTATAAGATTTTATTTTATTTTTGAGGAAGAATTTTCCTTTTTATATCACTATTACTATTATAGTATAATTTTCAATTAAGATCTGTTTAATTTTTTCACGTATGAATAATATTAGGAGATGATATTAGTTGTTATATGTACTTTATTATATTTATAATTTACGACTTGATTCATTGTTTAGAATAGTTGTTTCATCTTTTTATTTTGTAGCATTAATTTAAAACCTCTCCTACTTGTTTTAATTTATAAGAACTGAAGTTCAGAACTAATAAAACATGCTAAAGCAAAAAGGATGATTAAAGTGTGTTTTACGTTTCACTGTAAGGCTGTTTCATAATCCTACTATCTTAAATGACCAAGTTATGTTTTTTTAGTGGTGGTTGATGATTAGAACCCTTCTGTTATGCCATCAAATCTGAAGTATTTAACCCTTTGACTGCCTTCATTTTCGAAAAGGTGGTTGATCTCATATGGTGAGACCTCAGCCAAGGTCTCACCATTGGCTGAGGTCTCACCCTTGTCAACCAAAGACAAGGGGAGGAGAACTACCCGCTTTGTCTGAATGATTGAGTGAGTGATAGGGTCCATTGTTGGAGGAGTGAGTGATAGGGTCCACTGTTGGAGGAGTGAGTGATAGGGTGCACTGTTGGAGGAGTGAGAGATAGGGTGCACTGTTGTGTCTTGATACCTTAACTCTCTTCACAACCTTGGGTCCTAATTATATATGAAAAATAAGTGTTCAAATTTTAAAATTTGGATTACTTTTAAATCTTGATTAATTGATGGGTTTTATTTCATTTTAATGAATAAATAACTATTAAATAAAATTAAAACAATGTTTAGAGACTTTGTTATTACTAACAATTACTAACAGTAAAAATTGTTTTATGTAAATTTAAATTGTTTATTTTAATTAAAAAGCTTGTTATTAGGTATACTGAAGCGAATAACAGTTGGTTAAATTATGAACTCGGGTTCCTTTTATTATATATTTAGTAAAAACTTTTTAATTGTTTAAATTAGTGCTTAAATCAATTTTTACTTGTAAAATTTTTTTTAATTTTATTTTTGTGTCAGTGAAATGGGAGGTCTCATGCTAAGGTTTCCATTCTCATATGGAAAATGTTTATGATTAATAATGACAATATTAAGTGAAAAAAAAGTTCAATGCATAGCAAATCCTTCTAAAATTTGTACCGCAGTAAAAGGGTTAATGTTGAATCACAAAGATTTCTTTATTTCAAAAATGAATGTAATTTATTATGTATGATTACCAATAATTAAATATTTTTTGACACACTAAAAATACATTTCATGGTAAAATCAAGTCTTAGATCATTTCTCACACCAATAATTATCTATAAAACCTTACATTATGGTTACCAAAATGTTGTGAAAATACTTAAAAATTATAAAAAGCATTACTTTACTTTATAAACTTAATTTTACATTGTATTAGTCATTTTACTTATATTTATGAGATTGTGATTTTAGTTTTAATCCATTTTATTTATCTTTTACCAAAATTTTGTTAATTCTTTTTGGAGCATATATTTACTTATTTTACAGAAATTATTATATTTATATAAGGATGTATTGTCAATAAAATATAGACTGTATATAAAAATAATCAAATTCTAAAATAGAACCAACAATTTACTAATGTATTTATTAAAATTTGTAGATAGATATTATATTTTAATAAACTTGTGATAAATTCAATTATTTTTTATTTATTTTAAGTCTTTCCCTCTAAGCAGTATGGACCATTGTCTTTAAAGTTTAAATATATCCACTTCTCAAATGATAATGTCTCACACTTCAAATACAAAATTTTAATGAATAAATAGTGCATAACAGTTATTATTACTTTTCCTCATTTATACCATAGGTATAAAGTAGGAAATAAGAAAGGTAATTGTGTTAACGAAAAATTTGAAACCAGGATGTCACTGGAATTATTTGTTTCAGGCGTTTAAAAGGCCTCCCAAGTGGCTTTAACAAAGTTGTCTTTCTGTATGTGTGTGTGTGTGTGCGTGTGAGCATATATATGAATGAGATTTATGCTCCTAACTTTTTTATGGGACACAGTAACTTTCAAACACTTTTTCAGATCAAAATGAAACATGGTTCAAAAATCAACCTTGTTTATGTTCCGAACCCTGTTGTTTATAAAATATGTGTGACGTTATTAACCCACAATAATGATCATACAAACATTTCGAAAAATCACAAATCTTCAAAAGGTGTTTGGCTCGGGCTGAAATTTTTCACACATGTACTACCATGTATGGTTAACAAAAATAACCATTTTCTAATATTTTAAATCTTCAGATGAATTGTTTTCTGTGACTGAATCTATAAAATTATAGAATCTATTTGCCATCCTTAGATAGAAGATATGAACAACTGAAACATAATACATTTTTTTTTAAATATACGAAGTTGAATTAAATTTTCACAGTTTTATTAAGTGGTGTCAAATAAATAAAATATATTTTTCTGTTCGTGATATTACAAAATGAAAATTAAAAATATGAATTTATTGGAGAGTTGATTAAAATAAAAACTACTCACTTAATCCAAGGAAAGTCTCCCAGCAGTCACCGTTGTCACGCATGCTGTTTAAGAACCTTTCTATATTGAATACTAGGCACACACAGCCGAACATGAACCATGCAAATATTAATGATGCTCTGTACTGAAAAAATTAGACAAATTAATTATAATTTTACTGATTTTTTTAATAGTCCTGCATGCAGAGGTACTCTATAACAGGTTGTACTTGCCCAAGCAAATAGTCTTATATACTTCTAATTCCCTCAGTGTTATAAGAACTGTAACAAACTAATTCATAAGAGTATATGGTGATTAAAGAAATTATTTTTGCTTTACCTCTCCTACTATTGTAGGTATAAGGAATAGCATTATGTTGTGTAATCTGAAATTGAGGTTTAATTATAATTATCCGTTACAGGATGAACATCTGAATGATGTTCAGAGTGGTTTTTGATGCTGTTTGTATGTGTCACTCATAACTCCTGCTTTGTTTATGGTAGAATGTTGAAAATTTGCACAAAAATCAATGAGATAGATCTTTCTGGGGTTGGCAGAGAGCCCAAATTTCTTGCACCAACTTTTTAACAAATTTCATCAGCTCGAACAACGTGTTGAGAACTTTCCCAATTATAAGGTTATTTACTGAAGATGCTGGAGAAGTTGGTAGATTAAAAATAAATAAATAAAATAAATAAATAAATAAGCATCAGATCAGTTCAGCGTAAGCTTGATAATAGAAACCCGCTTTGTAAAGCTCAGACAGCAACGCGTCCATTACAAGACACCAGAGCTTGGGCTCAGGCATCCTCCTTGGGGACAACAGACTGAAATAAACTCAGACAAGTTGCTCTCATTGTGTAAGAAACCGTATTACGATTATGTAGTATGCCTACTATTCAATTGATGACATTTGTGTGGGCATCTCTTTGCTCCAATGCTGCACTAATGAAACCTGATGGTAGTTTTGTCAAAGGCTCCTTCCAAATTAACGCTTAAACATAGCACAGATTCTTTGAGATGAAGGGCCTTCTCAACTCTGCTTACTTAAGCGTAAAAAGCTATATCAGTAGAGCGCTTTTTTAAGTAAGCATGTTGGGTAGGATTTAATGGTTTCTTCATAACAATTTCTAGATTTAAGTATTCATCAACCAACTTCTCCAGCATCTTCAGTAAATAACTTTATTTACTGAAGATGCTATATGTCCTACACCTGTAGGCAATATTGGCCTGAATGATTTAGGGTCAGTGTGATCCTTTTTTCCAGGTTTCGGAATGAATATCATTCGGACTGACTTCCATGGGTAAGGCACCCGTCCTAAAGCAATGCTGGGTTGAAAAATAGATATTAGATAATAGAGCTGGAAAGATCTCAACTAAACCAGCAGTTTTATAGGAACTCAATGAACCTACAGCTCAACGGAGTCGTTCTGCAGTGACAATCCTATGACCTAGTTCACGATCGAACTCACAGGTATGATCTGTGTCAATAGAGGATTAAGGCTGTTTCTAAGGAAAGTGCGCTTTGAGCAACAGTTCCAAAAAGTCTTGGATATTTGTGCTATAATTAACACCATCTGATTTAAAAGCATGTTTATCTTCTGGACTGAGAACTTTAACAAGCCTGGTTGATTCCTGATGTCAGCATTGTTATAGCTGGAAAAAATTCCAGCAATTTCTTTATGTATTCTTAAAATTGCGTCAAGCACATTTGAAAGCTATTTTATTACATCGCTTTGTTTTTTATGTGCTTTCCTCCATTTTTGTTTGGCTTTACGCTGAAGTTTAGCTAAACCCTTATCCCATCTCTTTATTCTTCTTAGTGAGATTAGGCGTAATAAACAAGCTTGGTGGTAAGAATTTAAGATGAAATTGTTAAGCTCAAGTGCTGCGTTATTTAAATCATCTGTATTATTTATGATTAAGGGGTTGTCATGTAAAATAGATGTATACATGTCCCATGTACCAATCAGTGGATCTGGATAATCTTTTTACAGGTCTTACTATGGGATCTGGATTGATGAGGAGTCTTATCATATGGTGGTCAGACATACTAATGTCAGCAGAAACTCTCCACCCTTTTATTTTGTCTGCGAAGTGAACTGAAGTTAGAGTAATATGGATTATAATCTGGCTTGTAGTATTAACAAAAGTAGGTTAGTATTTCATAGAAATCTTACAAAACGCTTTACTTAGAGTAATGTTATATAAGGAGAGAGAAGAGAGATCAGGTCCTCTTTATAAAAAATTAAATATTCTTAATATTGAGTTTATGTGGCAAATGACATCTCTTATCTTTCTTTATAAACATAATAAATCTGTTAAAAGAGTTTCTGGTGTAACCAGGGCAGCAAAAAAGAATACTCTATTAGAACCTTCAATGAAAACAACCTTGGGGCAAAGACATTGGAAGTACACATCCACAAAACTGTACAATGAACTACCAGATAACATAAATTTTAATATAACGAAAGAAAATTACAAAAACAAATTAAAACTATTCTTATTGATAGACAATGACAATATAACACATATTTAAAATCCTTATAAGTCGAAATTTAACAAAAAAATATTTTAGTGGGAAATAGAAATATTTCTTATGTAGATATATATATTTAAAAGAACATAGTACTGAAAGATAGATGACTAGATGTTTCTTTAAATTAGTATAATAAAACAACATCCTCTTTGCAGCACGAGACTAATGTCTTACAGCAGAGAGTATTTTCCTATATGCTGATTGTAACTGATCTGCAATATTGATGTAATAAGTGAATAAATTTGCATGTTTCATAAGAATGTTAAATTGTCATTACTTTTAATCATAGAGTCAGTTATTTTGTACTTAAATTTATTTAAAAAAGGAATATTAAAAAAAAAGAAAATCAAAATTATTATAAGCTAGAAATTAAACCAAAGCCTGTCCCCTTTGCGTTATTAAGCCGGCTGCCCCACATAATGTGGTGAGCATTGGCATCACAGCCAATAAGTACCTAATAATTTCTTCTTTGACAGAAGTTAACCAACTTCAACAAATACAAAGAAGGAGGTATTTCACCGGGAAGGTATAGTGTTAATGACGTCATAAAAAATATTATTTGGATAGCATAACAAGACATAAAGATTGATTTTTGTACCAAGTTTCAACTCTCTAGCATAAATACGAGGATAACAGGGAAATACCATGATAACAGACTCTCACACACATACTGACAGTCAATTTTGTGAAAAGCTATCAGGTGGTATTAAAAACACCTGAAACAGATATTAAGGTGAAATCTAGGTTTTGGATTATTAATGCAAACACCATCCTTTTCTTTTATACCAACTGTATAAAAGAGGAAAGGAAAAAAGAGCTCTTGAGTGTCTAAATATATGTTGTTTATACCCCAGTTCATGTACCCAAATCTATACTATGACGTAATAATGTTTTCATAGATTAAAAAAATAATTTAGAAACTCACTTTATAAACTCCTACAAGTAGTGTAATGGCATGAATTATTGTAAGGATTTGCACTACTAGCATTCTAATCAAGATTGAGGCACCTGAAACAGTGACATAACTAGTAGAGGAACGCATGAGAATAAGTTATGTTGTTTTAGTCATTTATTTTGAATATAAAATAACTTCAGGATACAATTTTTTTTTAATTTAAATTCCTTTATTTAAAATTCTTACAAAAAGTGTTACATAAAGGTGATACAATAAAGTACCCCCTGCTTTAGTTCTTGAAAAAGAACTTCGCTGCAGAGGAGAAAATTTAAATCAAATCAATTGAAAGCATTTATTCTTTTTCTAATTTTTGCCAATATGCTTTTTACACTATAGTATAGCACACGGTTATCATCAGTTGACAGCGTGGGAAAATGGTTATAAAGAACCAACGAGGTTGGCCTGATATGAAATTGTGGGCGTGGTTTAACATCCAGGACTAAACTCTTTGGCTCCTTCCCATTACTTTCCTACGCTATCAACTAATTGTTACATACTGATAACAGTGTGTTACACTATATTCATAGGCGATTCTAGGTTAAATCTTAGCGGAGGCTGCACACATACATACACACACATACACACACACACACACACACACATATATATATATATATATATATATATATATATATATATATATATATATATATATATATATATATATATATATATATATATATATATATATATATATATATATATATATATATATATATATTTATATAGTATTTTTGCTTGATACATTTCCTGTATCTCGCACGATTATATTGTGTCAACTATTCATGTTTTGCAAAGTCGGTAGTATAGGGACATGACGTAATGTCGAGCCATCAATTAAGACGAATGTCGAATGATGGAACAGTTCCTAGATGTCAACATTGCATATTGCTTGTTACCTTTCTTAGGTGTCTCTCTCATAATTATATTGTGTCAACTATTCATGTTTTGCAAAACTCGCTAGTATCATAAATATATTATGAATAAATTATTTAAAAACTTTAATAACTTAAAAAATAATCTTCTTATCTGCATGAGGGCAATATGATTCTTTTGGAGGGGAGCTTATGATACTAATTGTAATTTCATAAATATAAGCGGTATGTTATCATTAACAATTCTTTTAATTGTTCAATAGTTCGCAGCTTCTGCAAGGATAAGTCATGAAGATAAGAAATGTATCTTATAGTATGATAAGCGTTACGTTCCTTTTTCCTAAATTTGGTGTAGTAAAATTATTATTTTCACACCAAATGTTATTATGGAGTTCAGTATTTCTTTAATAAAACAAAAAAATCATTAACCAAATGAGCAACATTGATTACAAGTTGTTTGGTGTCAAAATTAGTGTTCCAGTAAACTTTTTTGACTGCTTCGAGTAAACTGTTTTATTTCACTATGTCCTAATGGTATTTCGTTCTTTACAGGATTTAACGTCAAAGTATGCAGATAGAATAAGACTTAGATGTTTCTTACTTCTGATTTGTAAACCCTTCTCGATATACTCGGTCCTAATACCATGAAGTGTTATTATACTGATACTGATTCTCGTCATCAAAAAGTAGTAGTAATCTTCGTTATAAAACATTACATTTAGTATCGACATAAAACTGAAAATCCCACTGGCCTGAAATAAAAAATAGTTATTTATGCACCTAGAGAGTAAAGAATGCTATTATTTCTCTAAGCAGTTAGTTGGTTCCTAAGGCGTAAGCCGAAGGAACAAAAATATTTAATTCCCGAGGCAAAGCCGAGAGAGGTAATTGCGAGGGGAAATATAGCATTTTACTCCCAAGGTGCATACAATATTTTATCTCCAGACGTTGATTTTATTTAATTACGTTTTGTTGTATTTTATTCTTTTTTTTAGTCGGATCCCCTTATAAATTAGGGTGCTGCCCCAAAAAAGAAATATTCTCTAAACAACTTTCTTTTTCCTGAAACGGATTTTGAGCCAATTAAAAGACATTTTTTTTGGTCGCGTCCCCCTTATAAATTTTGGAGGTGCCAACCCCGAAAAATTAAAAAAAAATCTTTCACCTGTATAAATTTTGAGAATACCACTCCCCTAAAAAAATAATATAATTGGCTCTAATAACCCAATAATAGGAAGCACTTTTTGTTCCCAAGGGAGAAAATTGCTTCTTTATTCCCTAAAAACAAGTCAATAAACTTTACATTATATACCGTCTGGAGATAAAAATGTTCTAAATACTTAAAGTTACATAGATATTTTACACACATGTTTACATATAGATACAGATAGATGTTTACATGTTTACAGAGATAGATAGTTTAATATAGATTTTTATTTACTACAGTAACACTATTACTCTACTAGTAAGTTTTCATCTGAATATGAACCAATGTCACCAGACACAAGAGCATATATTAAAAACATGTTTTAAGAGTGTGCTCTAGAGCCTAAGTTGTATAATGTCTACTCTAATGCTTATCATCAAATATACTTGTTATTTTATATTGTTCGTTACTTTTTTCATTTTCAAATGTTTATTGTTCAAAAAAGTCCTCATATTTTTGAAATTTTCTTTATTAAATTAACACACCCAAAGTTGTGCAAAAAATTTCTCTACTATTGATAGAACGGAAACTGTGACTTTTCTTTAGCTTAATACTTACTTCCATAATATAAATAAAAACCTATATTATGCTCTTGATCAGTGAGTACCCCAATCAAAACACTTCATTATTCCTCCCTAAATTATTTTTATTTTGGGAATTAGCTAAAACTAAGAAATAAGTGGATTATTAAACATGTTTAAAGTGTTTTGACTGTTGACAGACTCTGCTTTTTGCCTATAATTTATGGTAAAGAAATATTTAAGGCGACACCCTAGAGCGGTTTTGTAGCTTATCTCAGTACATTAAAAGGTCTGAAACACTATTTTGGAGCTCTGAGGGGCTCTGTGTAACCTCATTGAAACCTCCTTCAACAAGTGAGTTAAGGTTAAAATAAATTAATTGATTTCGGCTTCCCGCACATTGTTTGTGTTTTTAACGTTCTTCTATATGAGTTATTGTAATTTGGTATTAGTTGAGACTGAGATGTTGAGTCTTGTCAGATTATTGTATAAATTGATGGCGTTATTGCCGAAATCCGGCTGTGCTCAGTAAAGTTTTTAATTAGTCGTTTTTAAAAACGTTTTTAAATTAGTAAAGTTTTTAAAAGACGTTGTTAGCCTGGCTATTTACAAAAAATAAATCATACGTTTTGAAAAAGAGTATAATAGATTATAAGGGATTTATAAAATTACAAATTAAGTAGGTGGTATACTTTGGAAAACGCATAATGTGGAACAATATTGATGTATCTTGCTAATTACAAAATAATGAGTTTTTGGACATACGTTTAAACAGAAGTGCTTGCAAGGTTTATTTTCAGAGAGTACCGAGTTCTGTTAATTCTGCTGTGCAATGCGGGTAAAGTATAAGGACCTCAAGGCCTCGGGTATGTGTATATGACTATTTAATTGACAATAAAAAAATGCATTTTGAACTTACTAACTGTAGCCATGCTACTATTAATATTGCTATCTTTAATAGTCTTGAGCGGGGGCAACATTTAATTGTGATGTAGCTGTGGTTATCCATTAAATAAAATCTGTAAAAACAAATAAAATTATCTACTAATTATTAATAACTATATATTGCTTTCGTTTCAAACCAACTAGATAACTAACTAGGTAGGAGGTGCGCTGACCTACAGTCACGTTGTTATTTAGTTTTTTTTAAATTCTGCTAAAAAAAACTAGATAACTGCGTTAGGGTTGAGCCAAAAACAACATGACAGTAGGCACACGAATATCTTAACAGATGACAGTTTCTATCTCATATTATTGTGCGATCTGAAGCAGTTAGTATAAAGATTAGTAGGGTTTCTAGCAGAATAGTTTTTTGTCAAATTCTTAATTTTGTCTCGCTGCCATTTCCAACAACAGTCCGTATCAATGAACCATAGCTTATTGTACTGTCTAATACCAATAAGCGAGTCAGTCTTTTTCGGTGCAAATATAAGCGATTGATAAGGTAATAATTTAATACGGTTAATTAATTTGATGTTAATATGTGAAATAAATACTTACATACGATGCCCGCCAAGTCGAAAATGGTTTGTCAAGATAAAATTTGGTATTTGAATTCATAAAAATTAATTATAGCTTATCAATTTAATAAATTTCTATAAAGTTCGATTTCATAAACAAGTTTCCTTTATCTTAAAGTTAAGATGTTAACGCCTTAACTGTTGATATGGAATCAAAGCAGTTTACAAGATTTACTTTAAAAATAGTTCCCGGTGTCTGTTGTATGTTGGCACACCTTCTATCCGAGAACACAAGCACATTTTACTTCTTTTTCCTGTAAATATTTACGAGAAAACCTCTCTTAGAAATCAAGACAAAATTTTTGATTGATTTATTTTTTCAAAAGACAGGTTTTTTTAAAAAAATCTTTGCTCTCTATTTAGTACTATATATCTATATATTCATTTTCCTCGTTATTACTACTACTAGTACTGCTACTAACACCAAGGTTAAAACCATAGAAAATAATACTATAATACGTAAAACAATATTAAAATACTTAGTTAATTTTTACATTTCCTCACCTTTACTACTTCCACTACTTCCTGTAGAAAGTAATAGGTGAAACGTATCGTAGTGTAAAATATTTTGTTCACCCTAAAAATCTAAAACAGAGAATGAACCGTCTTCTAAGACTCTTTATTAAACATTTTGATGAGCTTCAAGTCTGATTGAGTGTTACTACAAAAGTTTTTTTTTTAAATTTAAAACGTTTGAAATTTAACGTATTAAAACGTTGTGTTTCAACGGAATTTAACGTAAAACGTGTAAACGGAATTTAAATCCATTTATTAGCGAATTTGGGCAGAAAAATAATGTGAGGTTGGGGAAGGGTTAAGGGTGGGGACTCACTGATCAAGAATACACACACACGCATATATATAATATATATATATATATATATATATATATATATATATATATATATATATATATATATATATATATATATAATATATATATATATATATATATATATATATATATATATATATATATATATATATATATATAGAGCACGAACGCTTTTTCGGATCGAAATGAGACTTGATACCAAAATCTATATTTTTAATAATCCAAAACTTATTGCCTTATTGTTTATTAAATGTGTGTGACGTCATGAACCCACAATAATGACTCAGAAAAAAATATAAAAAACCACAAAACCACGAAAGTTTTGATGGGACTAAAATTTAATAAACATATATCACTATAGTTGACACAATATAATTGTGCGAGAGACAATTCATGTTTTGCAAAACTCGGTAGTATCAAATGATATATATATCACTATGACTAACAAATATATGAAGTTTAATTTTATTATTAGCAATATAGCAATATCATAGCAATATGCCACGATGACAGATTGATACATGACATCAACCATTTGGCCGCGATGTGGCCTCTAGCGCCGACGCTGTGGAACCGCCAAGAGGTAGAATGCCTATTGTTTTTTCTTTCGAAGTTAGTTTAGACCGGTTGTGGATATGAAATTTTACTGCTCAAATCAATAGCTATTAACTTTTACTGTATGGGAGAAATGCAACTTGACTAGGCACTAAAGTTAGTTGCACTGTAATTGACTGCATTGTTAGTTGAAGCATAATATTTAAATCCCGAGGCTTGCCGAGGAAGTTATTAACTAATGAGCCAATTCCGAGGAAGTTAACTACACGGGAGCAAGGACTTGTTTTTCCCGTGGTAAATTTAAGAATTTACTACTTTAAGGTAAAAAATAATACAAAACAAACTCTAAGTTTTAAAATTCCGGTGAGCTTTATTTGACGTATCTTTTAATTAACTGGACCATAAATTATTTCTTACACAGTATAAAACTTATTAATAATATGTATTAATAAAAGCATATAAATAAACACATTTCCTAAAGGACTGCATTAGGCTGCAAGATTTACTTCAAATTCACCAAATACCGACAACAATGGCAGAAATTTTAGGCGACAATGAACAAACCATTCAAAATTTTATTAAATTTTTTAACAGATAACGAGTTTTATCCAGACATGTAACCAGATACTATCTAAATTATCTATCTAAACGTATAGAGAATAAAATATAGTCTTATTTTAAATCTTACAATATCTAATTTGAACTTATACTTAATATTAGCTATATTATACCTCATATATCAAGTAATAAATCATCTAGCTTATCTTGACCATTTAAATAATCATAATCCTCTACATCATAAATAATTATAACCTATCTAGTATCATCTAAATAATCCAGCTCATATTAATCATCTAATTGTTAATATTTAATATGTTAATATGTATTATTATAGACTATTGTAGAGGTGCTAATGACCAACGAGTAGAGCTCCTCAAAAATAAATAAATAAACACATTTTGATTTTTAAAATACAAAAAAGCTTTTGCTCGGTAACGCTACAAAGAGTTCCGATGTTTAATCACAGATATTTTCATAAAGTAGGTAATGCTCATTTTATGAGGTTATATGACATTGTTTATTTCATTCAATGCATAGAGTAGTAGTTTAATAGTAATTTTGTAAAGTATAAATATAGTATATTGAACGATATATATAAGAGAGTATGTTCCAAAATTAAATAGAAAATAAGGTACGGAATAACAAAATAAATTAATCAAAATTATTTATTGTCACAATTATTTTAACATCAACTATTTAAGACTAAAAAATGCGTCCTATCGTTAAAGGCGGTAATTTTTTGTGAACAATTTCACAAAATGTCTTTCCTAATCTTTTATATGGCCCATTAACAGTTGATTCTTAAGATCCAGAGGAGTTCATCCAAGGGAATCGACTGTATTTTTCCTGATTTATATATATATATATATATATATATATATATATATATATATATATATTATATATATATATATATTATATTATATTTATATGTGAATGTGTATGTATGTATATACATTTTAAATAAAGTTGTTTTTGTACTTTTTCATATTTACGTTGCATTAAAAAAGTATTGAGTTTCCTTTAATCATCCGAAACCGCGATTTCATCTAAATTACCTATTTTAGTTGTTCTCAAGACTTCATGAGTGTATTTATCAAGAATCTTGAATAAAGGGGATGACGTATTAAGGAACTTGTCTGACCATGAAAGTTGTTTGAGATAGAGAAATAGGAGCAAACTTACCTTCCCCTTAGTTATAATGAATAAAGGCTCTAAACGCAGGTTATGTAGCAAGGTTGTCGAGTTTGCTTCTCAACTTTTTTCTGAGCTTCTCATGTTCGTTACATTTACGGTGCTAGTTAAGTCATTTGTGCTTACCTAATTTTAAATTTTAGCATATACTTAGCCACTTTTAGCGTGTTTATAACTTTCTCAAGCAATAAACAATGGGAAACCATTTAAGAGGTAAGTTTGCATCTAAAATTTAAGACCTGTGCTATTTTAAGAATTGTAAGCATGCGCAGTTTGTACCAAGCATGTGCAGTTGGTTTTTGACGTGTGTTTCGTGTTGAATTCTCTCTATTTTTTTAGTTTTCGACGGGGTAACTTTTTGGTATGGCAAATCGACTTAGTGCGTCATCCCCTTTATTCAGAATCCTTGGTTTTTATTAAGATTTATTTATGTTTTTATAAGATATATCTCTTATCGCCGAAGCTCCCTTTGTTTTTGTGCTACAGAGTTGAATCTTAGTTCAATTTAATGGTTTAGCTTTCTTTCCAGAAAATAATTTTTATACATCGATATTAATAGTTAAATTTTGACTAAAAAAAGTTGAGTAAGTCATAAAATGCAGAGAATGTTTGGATCGACTTGAAATTTAGAAAGCAGCATTGAGCGTAGTAAGAGCATGGATAGTTGCCTCTGGAATTATTTTTTTATCTTTCCTGTTTGAGGACGATCGAAGCGAGTGTTGGGGATAAGCTTAGCGAATCCGATAAGGTGAGAGGAAGTTCCGGGGTACCCTGTACTTCATTTTGTTAGGAGCCGGAACCTAAGGTGAATCTATCATCACCGCTTCCCATTTGGCTTCAAAAATTCGGAACACCTGACTTTAAACGTAAGTAGGCTGTAGAAGTTGAGGAGATATAGTTGTTGGAGCTATGAGTGTCATCTCGTAGTGTTGTCTGTGATTATCTGGTAGAGCACTGGCTGCTTCATTCAATTCCTTGAGAGTTACGTAATAACTGTACACAACTGCTTGACAGTAGATATCAATTGCTACAAACATAATGCACATAATTATTATGGAGATTAGAATTCCTTATAACATTTACCTAAAATTTTCAGATATAGCTGAGATCATACTCGATGTGAGTCTCGTGAGGAAACTTTCTAAAGTACAACATTCGACCCTTGCCTCTTTTTAAAAAGATATATTGAGAAATCAAAAGTGTCTTGTATCAAATCAAAACTGTAATTAGTTTTAACTAATTAATCTGTACCTTTGACTGTTCCTTTATTCGAATTGCTATATAAGCTACATGGAAAAAATTTAAATACTGAAAAGTAATATATTTAATCCCCGAAATAGACTAAATTTATTATAGGCTAAAAATACATTATCCAGACAATTATACAGAGGTTAACCTCTGGCAGTTCATTGACTGTTTGACTCCTGAGAAGTATTCTCGGTACTTACTTACGTACTTACGTTTTCCACGTAAGTATATATTGCCATACATATGCACTGAATGCTTTTATGTACTTGTTGAAGGTATTTTATGTATATATTGAAAGGCAGTTTTGACCATAGCGAGGATTTGGGTATTCCCCTCTTTTCATAATACGAAAACTACAGGGTTAATAAAATATAATGACGGGGTGGGTACATAAATAAGATAATTATTATGAGGAAATTAATAATAAATTATAAGGGGTATAAATGGGAATTAATAGAAGAGTTACGTAGGTGACGTAACTTGGGTTTCTAAACTAAATTACACCCGAAGGACTACAACCCTAATCATCTACTACTTAATTCTTAACAACCTAAATATAATAAGCTTGTTTTTAATTATGATTTAACAAAAAAGAGCAAGTATAGATATGTTATGTTATTATAATTATTATTACAAAGAGAAAGAAGAGAGAGGTACTCACGATATGTGATGAACTCAGCAACCAGATCGAATACTCCTGTTTTATCTCTGATTACACCCGCAGTTACATAAACTAGTTGTAGTATTAAATACACTACGCTGATGATAACCCATATTTTTATAAATGAAGTTTTTCTCTGCAAATTAATGAAAAAATCAATGTAATCTGTAAAAATACTTTACAAATTTAAATATTAAGTTATCAGCAAATTTCCAAAAAAAAAAAATGAAATTACGGACGTGTTTTTAGAAAGCGTATGCATACGCATGAATGTCTTACTAGTGAAGTGTTTTAGAGAGAGAAGTAGTAAGAGAAAGTAATTTTGATCTTATATCACACTTATCTCTTTATAAATAATAAATTTAATTAATAAGCTTAAGAAATACATAGGGTATATTATGCTATTTAACACTCTGGTTTAGGGAATGAAAAAATAGAAATTCTGGCACAGTGGTCTCGAAGCCAAGCGAATTATCTTTTGAAAGGTTGCTTTTTGCGCACCAATCTGTTTCTCTCTCAGATTTTCGGTTTATGCTTTATTTTTTGAAGGAAATGCGCATTTGTATACCATAGTTAGTTCTAAACTATGCTGAGCCTTGCTTGATCGTTTGTGATCAACATTTAGGGCTGTCATACAAAGCTCAGTTTATGCTAAGCTTCAAAATGTTTTACCACTTATACCCAAAAGAATAGGCTTATACCCATGCCCATGTTCGAATGCTGGTAGGGACGATAATTTTTTTATCGTTTTTTACATCACATAAGTTTAGAATTGCAAAAAAAACCAATTCCGCATGTCGGGTAAATTCCCTTTGGAATGCTTGTTAATAACCTAAGTGGCCAGAAAAGAAAATTAAATAAAAGAATGGTCAGTATCTCACCAGATAAACTCCGAAGAGTAGAAGCAGTGAATGCAAAGTGAATAATATCCCAACTGATACGACAAATAGTGTTACCAATATCATATTAGAAATCGATTTCTTGGTATGATCTGCAACCCAAATCAAAGGTATTAAACCAAGTGAGAACTAGAATAGGTATGAGTTAAGATTTATGTATAACTGAATTCTCATAATAATCTTCATGTTATATTTACTACCTTCAACATAATTTAGTTATAGTATTGTTGGACATAGATTTCTTCGAACTATGGTATTTCTGGGTATTAAAAGCTGACCTCATAGAGATTTATTACTATATATATATATATTATATATATATATATATATATATATATATATATATATATATATATATATATATATATTATATATATATATATATATATATATATATATATATATATATATATATATATATATATATATATATATATATATAGAGAGAGAGAGAGAGAGAGAGAGAGAGAGAGAGAGAGATTTTAACCAAAGTTTAAACTTTGGTCTAGATATTTTAAGTAGTTTTCAGTTATAAGCATCCAAATTTTAAAAGTAAGTTTTTCTTAAGCTCGCTTCGCTCGTATATGGTTAGTTATTAATTAATTTAAAGAAAAAATCTGCTATTTTGTATAATTTGGACTGAAAATATTTAAAGAATTAACTCCTACCGCAATGGGGCAACTTAGAAAAGAAATGTTATATTCACAACGTTATATACACTCGTGTTACATGGTACGCAAAAATTTAGCTCGATGGTAGATTTTTCCTTCCTTTAGCTGGAGTTTTGGGAACACCTGACGTAAATTATTTTGACATGATGTCATTTAAGTAATTTAACTTTAGTATTTAGTAGGGCTAAGGGGTTGATCGACTCTGCGAGGAGTTTCACATCTTGCTATCCATGTCTAAAAAAAGTAGACCCGTAGCCGCTACGCGGCCGTGCCTCCTGAGGGATGCTTCAGGCATAGGGCCTCCTTGTGGCCGCTTCGTGGCCATGTTGTTTTGCATTATTTTTTTAATGTTTTTTTGCCATGTATTTAGCGAATAATTGCCGCCTTGCTAAGGCCTTTTTAAGTCCACACAATCGTTGTTTTAGTATTAATTTGTACATGACATTTTGCCACGTATTAGAGAATTCCAATCTCTGGATATGGCCCTTTTGGGGCCATATATGAGATGTATGTAGTGTTGAAAAATTATCCTTTACCCACTGTATACAAAAGGAAAACTTTAATTTTAATAGCTGATGACGTCATAATTAAGTTATTTGCCAATAACGCTACTTAGAATAGTCAAATTGAGCAGAAACCGGTTCCAACTATAAGAAGACCTTCCAGGCGCTTTGCGAACCTGCTTAGCTCGCCGTTGTTCAGTGGGGGCCATTTTTGTCCTGAGGGCGGAACTAGAGATAGGGGTCTTTCTTTCATACTACCTTCTCACGATCTAGCAATACTAAACCTAACAGATATCGCATTCATTGACCTGGACGTATACATACATACAACATTATATAATATATTTTATCTAACGTTTGTGTCACTAGGGATGGTCTAATTCTGCTGAAACTGGTCTCAATCTATTTAGCTTGCCGTCAACTTGAATATGTAATATTGCTTAAAAGCCAATATTTTTAATGGCATCATATCTAGGGTTGATGACGTAGTTTTTTCCAAACAATAGGCCTCGGAACCTTCTTAACATCTCGCCATATGCCAAGTTTCGTTTCTACACAGGTAGATCTTTTACATACACACACACACACACACACACACACACACACACACAAACACACACACACACACACACACACACAACACACACACACACACATATATTATATATATATATATATATATATATATTATATATATATATATATATATATATATATATATATATATATATATATATATATATATATATATATATATATATATATTATATATATTATATATATATATATATATATATATATATATATATATATATATATATATATATATATATATATATATATATATATATATATATCTAGACCAAAGTTTAAACTTAGTCAAATCATATATCAGAAGAAGTCATAAACTATATCAGATGATTAGTGCTAAAAAAACAGTAGGAGATTAGTGTAAAAATTCATTTTTTTTTAGTGCTTACAGCCCAGAATATAATTGATAAATCTTGATAAATTGATAAATCTAAACTTTAAACTTTATAGATTAGAATGCTTATAGATGAGAGTAGTCATCTTTTTAGTCTTATCGGTGCCCCTTGGAAAATAATATGGGTTTAGTGCAACACTAAAGTTAAGTCCTTACAGATTGGTATTGGAATCTAATTGATGGATCTCGACTAAACTCAATAAATAAACGACCCATAGGTCATATTGACCTCATTATATGTCTCAACGAAATTCCTTCACAAATAACAATAGGATACAATAACAATTGAATCGTTCAATTTATGGTCTAATTTGTTATGAATATTATTGTATTCTCATTAAAAGTCAAAAAACACGATTTAAGAATTTTATTTTTTGAACTTATCGAAACAAGCAACTTACCAAGCAATTATAAAGTACGGCTTGAGAACCACCGGTTGGACAAAAACGTCTTAAACAAGGAATTTTCTTGCTTACATGAGAAATAGTTGTTACAGCTGTTAGCAACTTTTATTTTTTGTAGTTCTCAAAGAAATAATTAATAATTTGTTGTTTGATAAATAAAATATTTGCCGACCTCGGGTATCACTAATAGTGATTTAATAAATAACGAACTATAACTTTAATATTTCATAACTAATAACGAAAAAACAAATTATCGGGCATACCTACACCGATAAAGAGTGTTGAAGCAACCCGGGTGCAAAAGGTCCTCCCTTTTACACAATTTAGTAAATAATATGATTACCTAAATCCTTTTGAACTGACAATTCACCATTGCTGCTAAATAATTGAACATCTAGAGCTAATTGTTCTTCATTTTCTTTCTTAACTTCTCTTAAATAAATTTGTGCTTTTTTAAACCAATAAATAACACCTACCTAAAAAAAATTATTAACAAATAAATCAAATGCACAATTCATAGAAAATTAGTTTATTAAAAAAGCCAGTAAGTAACAAAAATAATGCTCGAGACAGAGCCTTAGATGGTGATGTTTTGGCAAATGTTAAGCTGCTCTACGCTTAACTAAAGTTTTTAATATTTTTTTAGAACGATAAACTATAATATTTTAGAGCGATATGATCTATTTAACCCAAGATGGGAATCAAAACTAGCGTCAAATAAAAGTTCAGCATGGCATAGAAATGCAGTCACGCTTTACGACCTTGGCCAATGAGGCGGCAATAAATAAATCAATCAATAATTATGAATAAATAAAACAAATATAAAAAATGTAGCTAATTAGACCCTTTAATAGTTCCTTTAAGTATTCTAAGGAAAATGAAACCGGTACGGGGTACCTCGGTACCTCGTATCTTTTCCTCATCGCGTCGGATTCGCTACGCTCCTCCTCCATGCTTCGGACTCGCTTCGCTCGTCTTTAAATAGTAAATACATTCGTAAATTCCCATAGGTCACCCATCCAGGCACTGACAACGCTCGATGCTGCTTAACTTTTATGGTCCAACAATAACCATATAGATTAAAACGAAACTTTGTACACTTATTTATTACGTTAAGGAGTATATTTATTAATTACAACTCAATTAAATTATTTTATGATTTTTTACAATTTTTTAAAAATCGTACACAAGTCATAAGGTAAAAATTGAACTAATGCAGATAATTTCTTATACATGGATACATGCGTGCTAACTTTCAATCGGATCACATTATTTTTCCGCATTTTATGGTTTTTCGAAATATTTGCTGATTCATTATTGCAGATTAATGATGTCTTAAACAAATTGTTTTCCAAATAGCACAACTACAGCAGTAGACTGATATTTGTACAAAGTTTCAACACTCAAGCATAAATACAATGGGAGCTACGATGATAACAGACACACAGACATACAAATACACTCATACACACACACACACACATACAGATACAGACAAACAACTTTGCAAAAACCTCTCAGGAGGCCTTAAAACGCTTAAAACGGATAATTTCGGTGACATCCCGGATTCTGACTTTTTTGAAAACACAATACTTTTTCTATATACCAAATAGTATAAATGAGGAAAAGTAATAATATTAGAAGAACTGATACAGTAAAATCATAAATACTCATTGACTAACAAACTTCTACTTTTAACTTTAATTATTAATTCTAGTGCTAATAACAGATACAATCAATATTAACTAAGAATATAGGATTATATTCAGTTGTATATAATTATTGTATATTATAATTATTATAATTGTATATAATAAGCATGATTCTATTAATATATAGTATTAGTTAAACTATTAATAAATTAATATAATATTGTATTATTTATAATATAATATAATTTATAATGTTATAAATAAAAATATTATTTATAAAAATAGTAGTATTAGTATTTGGTATATAATAGAATTCAGTAGTTTTAAAGTAGAATTCATGGTTTTATTATTTACGGTAGAATATAGTATTATAAGTATTATATATACCCCTGGCCTATTATTATTATATTGGATATAGTATTAACTAAATAATATCTAACACATTTATTTTCAATCATCAACTAGTAACCATAATTATCAACTCGTTGCCATTAAAGCAATGAAACGTATTTGATATTGTAAACATATGATAAAAAGGAATTTCTGCAGTTTACTGCTTGATTTGTGATAGCTATTTTCAGTTAAATGATGACTGAAGATTTTTGAGTAATACGTGATAGTGGTCACAAAGAATCTTACCAAGTCCAGCCATGCTATTACTTTAGAGCCAGTAGCCAATGGGATGCAGCAACAGCATGTATTGAGAAGAGGCGCCATTTACGGAAGTCTTTCATTTAATACCATATATGTTTCTAAAAAAGATAAAATATTATAATATAATATTCGTTCAGAGCCTTTATCAGAATTATCCTCGCTGAAACAATGCCAACTTGTATCTTCTGTTAGACTGTTCTGTTCAGGTCACGTTGTTTACAACCTTACAGCCATCTTTTGTCAAAATTGGCTTACGTTTGATAGCACAATAATCTATCGTAACTGGGAGTCAATCAACTAGGGAGGCAAACATCAGACCTCTGTGAAGTCAAAGTATGACGCATGGTCCTTGTTTTTATTAGACTTTGAAGATTCGCCATGCTAATCTTATCTATACCGTTACAATGTTCAAATACATATCGCCAATCTGAATACATAAATAAAGTGCGCTAACCCTAAGAGAACGCAATCTTTAAAAAAGATGCGTCCTAATGCATGATACCAACAAAGTGTAAATAGGTTTGTTGGAAACAAGAATGAAGACGTACTTTACTAAGTACTTTACAGTCTATCCCTTAGTTTAAAAATCCCCAAGGTCATAAGCATTTTGGGGATTGACCAATCAGAGAAGCCCCTGCCAACCCCTCACTTAAGAAGAGAAAAAAATTCCTTACCACCATAGAGATATACATATACTAAAGGGATATATATCTTAATACATTAGAAGGCCTGAAACATCTGATTGGGGCTCTCAGGGGCTCTGTGTAACCTCATTGAAAGCACCTCTATTAGAGAAAGTTAAGGTTATAACAAATCAATCGTTGTCGGATTTTCCACATTGTTTGGGGTTTGTTTCCTATTATAAACGAAGTATTATATATGTTACTGAATTTTTAAATGTTTATTTCATCATATTAATATTCAAGGGTGTCTAGGTTACTTTTTGATGTTTCAAAATTCAACTGATTGGGCCCCTCTAGTAATAATATCTCTATGCCTATCACTATAACCGCTGTAGGGAAATAACCTTCTTCCCGGCATTCGTCTACTTTGTTTGTGCTTCTTCTTGTGTTTACATCGTTTTGAAAAGTACTTTCAAATTAATCATAAAAATGATATTATAAAATAAAACTACACAAATTAAATGTAAAAAAACGTCGCCAAGAAAAGACGGGTAAAATGACCTGATTTGTTTACACAGTTTTTCCCGCTCCTTCCTTTCAGGGATTTTTTTTCTTTAGAATCGGCGGTGCCTAAACTAAAATGTCAAGATTTTTAAAGTAGTCGATAGACTGTAGAAGTAATTTACTTTGGGGGGGGGGGAGGAGAAGAAAACGTTCTATAGGGGTCAGCGCAGTAAGACAACAAGTCTAATTTTGAAGTTTCCGATGTTACGTGATCGTTTAATATTCCAACGGGGTTAACCTGCTTAAAATTAAAATTACATCAGTTCCATTATAGGGCTACTGCTAGCAGTGATTCTATTAATGCAGGTCTAGTGTCATTCCACTAGAACTGCCGTCTAACAGGTCGCAACTGGTGGCATTGCAGCATGCAGTCAAAATTAAAATGATCATAATTGGAACAGATTTAAGCCCTAGTTAGGAATGTCTAGCCATTTTTCGAGTCATTAGCAGTAGAATGAATTTCGCAAGGGAGTGGGTAATTTTGAACAGGCTGAATAAAAATAAAGAATGAAGAAAAAAATTAATGTGGCTTAAATATAATAACTATTTCTGTGAATTATAAAGCAAACTTTTTTGTGAGATATATTTGTTCAAGTGGCGTGGTAGAACCATAGTCAGTAAATTTTTAATTACTATCTCTTCAGTTCTAATGATAAATTCAATATTCTTAAATTTAGATACTACATTTCTTAATAACTCAGAAGTTTTAATCAATTAAATAAAGAAGAAAGTGTTCCCCCATTTAATTTTAACCCCTTATAAATAACTCTAGTAAACAAATATTAATTGTTATTTTAGATTTATTAATCGTAGCTAACATTTGTTTGTTCTTCACAACCTTAAAAACTCACTTGCACCTATATGGTTTTATTTATTTAAAACATAGATAGACAATATTAACATTGTTAGTACTGACTGATATTCTATAATATTATAAACTATATGCATTTCAATTCATATTTTAAACTTTTACTTTATAAAAATATATTAAAATTTGCAGCTTGAGCTTACATTATTTTATACCAATTTTTATTTTAAAGGATTGTATATTTAGCCCTTATCTAAAAAACATAATTCAAACTTACCTTAGTTTTAAATCATGTGGAGAGATCGTGCGGAGATATTAAGTGTGAAAAATGTAACTTTAAACATAATAGTAATAATATTAGTATTGTTGAATCAAACTATAATATTATTCTCTACGTAGTATAGTAAATATCAACTTAAATATAAACTAGAAGTTGCTATTATTTAAATGTTTTACGTATTGATTCGTCCAGAGATACTAGAGGAAGCAGGGATGAAGCTCGGACTTGACGACGCCAGCTAAGTCTCCCTGTAACCCCTCCACAGCTTCGGTACTTTACAGTATAATAGAAAGGAGCAGTACACCAAAAATATAAAATGAGTTTTTCAAAACAGATAAAAATGCATTTATTAAAAATAAAGTAATCTAGATGCAAAATGCGCATAATATGACTTGAACATTAATTTATATTTTTGTTTCATAATTAGTTAATTTATATTAATATGACATTTAAATATTTTTAAAAATTAGGTTTTTAATAGAATACTAATATAAAAAAGTAGTTTCGCATGCTTTATGAATAATGAAGTTTTTATTATTTTTTATCGTGTCGCGCACAAGCCTTGAGCTTATGCAACAATGGTCAATATATATTATTTTATTTATTTACAATTTGTAATTTAATCATTGTAAACAGATACTTAGATATAAATAAACGATTTATTTATTTATTTATTACAATTAACGAAATGTTTTTAGCCCAGTATTCATTAATTCTGAGCACACAGTTCTGTAAACCAGTGCTTCAAACACTTACTATTCTTAACTGAATAATGTAAAAATATTTTATTTTACCAAAATATTACTGACACATATATTCTTGTACTGAATACAGGGCGGTACATAAAATACATCATCCTAAATATTTAACTTATAATGGAGCTATCGACATAAAATTGGTGTCTACCTCCATCAAGTCGCCCACCATAAACTCAAATAAGCAATTATATTTTTGGTACGCGTTTCATAAGTATGGTAATCTTAATTCCGAAATATGTTTTTCTTTTTTAATGACTCAAAATGTCGAATTAAAGCATACTATAATAAGCATCATTTATATAATAACGTCATATCCTGGACAATTTGATACGAATATTATTAAATCCCGGCAATTTTTCTCGGACCTGTATTTTTCCTATATGATTTATGAGAAGTAATGTATGTTAATGTACCAGTAATAACATTTTAATAAAAACTGGCTATGTATGTCCTGTGATGTCTCAAATAAATATTATCACAATTTATATTTGTGTCAAATTTCCCAGGACATGAGACCAGTTTCAGAAATGCTTCACAATATGGTATGTTCTGATTTAATTTTTTAAATATGTACTAGGAAAACATTTTTTTAATCAACTTGCCTTACTTTTCAGACGATTACCAAAAAATTAATTGGTTATTGAAACTTTCAGTACCCAACGTAATGGGTTTAGATACCAATTTTATCATGAGAGTTCTACATGATAATTAGGGTGGGGTATTTAAAAATGTATCCCCCTGTATTGTTGGATACTAAATATTATTGCAATACAGTAGATGAATTAATTATGTAATTTGTTAATTAATATAATAAATGTAATTAAACTTGTTGAGACTCTAAGACATAATTAGTAGGAAACTTAATAGTTCGAATTAACACTATAGTTTAAAATTATATTTTATTTATATGAGTATAAATAAAATATAATTTTAAACTATAGTGTTAATTCGAACTATTAAGTTTCCTACTAATTATGTCTTGGAGTCTCAACAAGTTTAATTAGGAAATGAAGAAAAGAGTCTCTCCACAAAAATAATAGTTTATTGGCAAAGCGCTTTCAACCTAACATGAGGTCATCACAGTGCCATGAAGATAAAGATGAAAGTTATAAATACATAGAACTATTTTCTTTTCCGAGATGGTAACAGCTCGGTGAGTCTTACAAGACTCACCGAGTTATGTATTTATAACTTTTATCTTGATGACTGATGATGACCTCATGTTAGGTTGAAAGCGCTTTGCCAATAAACTATTATTTTTGTGGAGAGACTTTTTCTTCATTTCCTAGTATAAATAACTCCACTTGTGCTCAATCTCATTCAAAAGTTTAATTACATTTATTATATTAATTAACAAATTACATAATTAATTCATCTACTGTATTGCAATAATGATAATGATGTATTTTTCTATGAGTAGAACAATACAAGGATATGGTAATTACATTTTTCCAATGTCAGAATGTGCAGTTGCACACCTGTGAACTAGATGTGAAAAATGCATAATATTATGTATTAATAATACATAATATTATGCATGTTGATTCATTTGCTTGAATTTAAATTGACGTCTACTACATTTTAGTTACTGTACTAATTTATTTTTATTGTTATATTAATGAATAATGAATGATACAAAGACTAGTAATGCCACAGCCAAACACAAAAGAACAACAGTGTTGCCACCATAGTTCACGAGGCTCAAGGCCTCTTGCCAGAGAATTTCCTTTGGAAAAAATCGCTCGCCATACGAACCGCCGCGCCTGATTCTTTATATATATATACATATATATATATATATATATATATATATATATATATATATATATATATATATATATATATATATATTATATATATATATATATATATATATATATATATATATATATATATATATATATATATATATATATATATTATATATATAGCTAATGAAAATTTATTTAATAGAACTAAAAAAAAAGAAATATTCGTCTTTGATGAATCATCTCCCTTGATACAACAATTAAATCGCTATTTTTAAGTACATTTAAAAAAGTACCATAATAAATTATAATGTCGTATCATAAATTTAAAAGTACCATAATACATCTTAAAGTCAAATTATTAAACTAAGAATTAATTACACAGAATATTGAAAGCACATCAATTAAACATTTAAAGCTGAGTAATAATTATCTGTCATTATTAGACTGCTTGTCTTTTTCAGTGCATATCGTCAAAACGAGGTTTTTCATTCATGATTTGTGAATATGATGGTGGAGGAGCGAGACAAGGTGTTGAAAATTCAGCATTACAAAGTCCATGATGGGGCGTTGCAGACCTCCTAGATTCTTTTATAGTGATGTAAAAACTATAAACCACTATTATAAAGTATGTATGAATGCCTAAACAAAAAAATTTTTAGAAATTAGCATGAATCTATAATAACTAGGATGTTCAATACAAGGTGGAACATTTCAAATGTTCCAACACTATAAAACCCTTGAACAAGTAGTAAAAACGTGATCCAAGACCCTTATAAATTCCTTAAGTGATAAAAATAAAGTGAATTAAATTTTATGTAAAATTAGTTTTTCAGAGAATATTGAATATTAGTGATACAGGTCTGTAATTGATAACTGAGGTATTTCCCCAAATTTAAAATCAGGTTCAAGGTACTTCGGAACTTTTCCTCATCACATCGGATTCGATACGCTAATCCTACCTGCTTCGGATCACTTCGCTCGTCCTCTGAATGTACAATGCGACAAATTTATACTGCAACATGTCTTCTGACTTGATTCGCTCGTTCTCAGATAGTTAATACATTCGTTTCATTTTCAGCGGTCACCCATACAGCACTGACCACGCTCAATGCTACTTAACTTTTTTGATCTAACAAAAAGTATGGATGTACTTGTCGTATTAAATCATTTTCTGATTTTTAACAATTTTTTAAAAAACGTACACAAGTCATTCGATAAAAATTGAACTAAAGCTGATAATGAGATGAAACTTAGCGCATATGTTTGTATTATACTAGGCTACATGCGTCCCAAATATCAATTAGATCGCACAATTTTTCCGCGTTTTATGATGTTTCCAAATTTTCGTAAAATCGAGTTATTGTTGCGGGTTAATGACGTCCACTCAGGAGGCCTTAAAACACCTGAAACGGATAATTTCGGTTTCATCCCGGTTTTGGATTTTTTGTGAACACAATACTTTTTTATATACCTACGGTATAAATGAGGATAAGTAAACATCCGAATAACCATAGAATATTATAGGTAAGATACATTGGAGAATGAAGAGAATAACTAAGGACTTTTACTTTTCCTCATTTATACCGTAGGTTTATAGAAAAGTATTGTTTTTACAAAAAAATCTGAATCCGGAATGTCACTAGAATTATCCGTTTTAGGTGTTGTCTACATCCGAGGGATCTTTTAACAATACACTTGTGTTGTCATCATTTGTCTTATAGTATGACACACGGTTAAAATCAGATGACAGCATGGGGAAATAGTGTTGAGGAACCACATCCATCAATTGTGGATGTGGTTTTAACATCAAGGACTAATCTCATTGGCTCCTTTACATTATTTTCCTACGCTGTCAAATGAATTTAATCGTGTGTCATATATAGTAGGAGCCACGTCAGTTGTGATTTTCTGTTTATTTACTTAAACATTTTTTTAAGTGGTAAATTTCCAAGCAGTCTTGGTTTTACTATCTGAGTCTTTAATTTTAAGTTAACATTAACATAATTTGATGTTGACTGTTGGATGATCTAAAATGTTCCACTCGGAATAGAGTACCAATAATATTAGCAAACAATTAAACAATTTTTGAGCAAAGGAGGTCAAAGTAGTGTGTTTTTTTCTAAATTTCGCAGGAAGAAGATTTTATTCTTTAATGTTTAGCAAAACAAACTTAAACTTTAATCTGAATAATGTCTAGATTATAATGTAGAGAAATTTTCAATTTTAGATCATTATTAATTATGCGTTACCGATTGATTGTAATAAAAGTAAAAAATAGTGATCCAAATGAAACTTCTTTGCTTCATTTAAACACTGAATTTTGATATTTTGTAATAGGATTAGGCAAATACTACGCCATTTGTATGAACTGCAGGGGAAGACACCCAGTAGTGGAACTCGTTACCTTGTTATATTATAATTGCGTTAGACTAGCGATAGAGTATTTGCATTTAAAAAAACAAATTTTTGCTCATAAAATGGATAAATGTGTTTAAAAAATATATTAAGCAGTAAAAAAAAAATAATTTACTTTTACATAGTCGAAATAAGCATTTAAAGAAGAGGAGAAGGGGAAAGGGTGAGAGAGTGGGGTAAAAACGGAACGTTCTAAAGGTTGGATCGTTTAACGTACAGATGGGAGTTTTAGTTTAAAATATCGTAAGGTCAACAGTTGGTTACAGTTCAATAGAATGTAAAGAAGACTGATACAAAACAGTTATGTGTTCCAGGTTATACATGCCTAAGGAACGTGATGACCACACACCACCCTGTCAGTATCATCTTCTTCACAGTATAGAATAAACTCTTAAGAGTGTTGGTCTAGTCAATATTGTAATACACGGCAGTATTCTTACTTCTGACGTCACATAAGCAGTCGAGGCCGTTTTCCCGCTAAAAGAACATGCATAAATATATTTTTCGTTTTTTTACCAAAAGTATAAGTTTTTTCATTTTAATATTTTACAGTGTGTTCTTTTAAATGACGTACTTGAAGAAAATGAAATAAAAAAAATTTGTATTTACAAATTTTCTCAACTCTTGGGTCGCAACTTAAAATTGGGTCGCAGAAAATTATTATTGGGTCACGAGAAAATAATTAATAAAAGTACATTACTTTTAAATAAAATTTAAAAAAAAATGAGGGTGTATTCATAAAGTGTAGGCATAAAAATATTTGATTAACCTAAGTTTGATCATGTGTTTTTGTGTGTTTGTTTAGTATAAACTTGTATAACTATCGATAAGAACTTAGCTCGGTAATCCCCCTTAAATTTGACAGTTGACAGTTTCCTTCCGCTCTTTATTAGATACAAAGCTTTAATATAGATTTATTGCTGTGTGCAAAAGTATGTTTGTCTACTAAATTGTTCATATTCAAAGGACTACCTACTTTAAGGTAGTCCCCTTAATAGATTAAATAAAGCTCTCTGCTTTTATATTTTGTCAAATATATATTTATAATATATTTATATTTTGTCAAATTCTCAAAACAAAAAAAGGAACTATAGATAATTACCTTAAATGATATAAGAAAATAATAATTTACAATAATAACAACACCAACAACGTCTTTCCACTAAATTTAAACTTTATTGTGCAGAGCCGGCTTTCGGCAATAATGCCATCTACAGTGCCGTGGTGGGATGTTGAGTCTTTCAGTTCATGGAATCTGACAATGGATGGAACTGAAAGACTCAACATCCCACCACGGCACTGTAGATGGCATTATTGCCGAAAGCCGGCTCTGCACAGTAAAGTTTAAATTTAGTGGAAAGACGTTGTTGGTGTTGTTATTATTGAAGAACATTCCACTGCGCTTACTGAAGTTATAATAATTTACAATTCTAGTAATACAGTACTCTAGAAGTACCTGTTTTTTCAATTTTTTTGGCCATAATTTAAAATCGAACAAAATACTAAGCCCGCAAAACGCTAAATTGATCGCAGGGTGGTTATCATGTTTTAAAAGTTGAAAAACGTTGCTCTAGATAGCTTCCGCAACCTTAACTAACCACCTCTTCATTACGTTTTCTAATGGAGTCAGCCTACGAGAGGAACCAACACGTTACTGTTTGTTTTTAAAAATTGACAATGAAATTAGGTAACACGGTGCCACGAATTAGTATTATAATTCTACATGTTTCCGATGTCGCATTAAATAAATTATAATACGTTATTTGTCCTATTGGAGAAATAAATTATAATATTTGAATCAATTAATAAGACGAAATATTCTCTGATTTTGCTTATACGTGGGGTAGCATTATTACCCAAATTGTTTAAATACATCCGTTTCAATCTCATCGATCACTCATGCAGCACTGACCACGCTCAATGCTGCTTCACTTTTATGATCTAACAAAAATCATAGATATACTTGTTATACTAAAACGAAACTTAGTGTACTTATTTATTACGTAAAGGTGTATACTTGTACCAAATTACAACTCAATAAATTATTTTTTGATTTTACAATTTTATTAAAAACGTACACAAGTCATTTGATAAAAATTAAACTAATGCTGATAATGAGATGAAACAGGGCACATATGTTAATCTTATACATGGCTACATGCGTGCCAAATCTCAATCTGATCGCATCATTTTTCCGCGTTTTATAATTTTCCGCTGAGTTGTTATTGTGTTATTTGTTTTATGTCGTTAATGACGTCATAAAAAATATTTTCTAAATTGCACAACTACAGCGGTGGAATGATTTTTTTTACAAAGTTTCAACTCTCTAGCATACATACACTAGGAGGTACGATGATAAGATGCACTAACACGCACACACACATACACACTCACATATACACACAAATACACACGCACACACACACACACACACATACAGACGGACAACTTTGTGAAAACCACTTAGGATGTCTTAAAAACACCTCAAACGGATAATTCCGATGATATCCCGGTCCCGAATTTTTTGCGAACACAATATTTTTTCCTATACACCTACGGTATGAATGAGGAAAAGTAAAAATCAGTTACATTTTCTCACCTATCTGATTTTATACGCTTATCCTCCCTACTTCGAACTCACACACTCGTCATCAGCATATTGTATATGCTGATGACGAGTGCGAGAGTTCGCTATATTTACACAGCAGTACGTCCTTGGACTTGATTCGCTCGTCTTTAGATATTAATTACATTAGGTTTTTATCCAGCGGTCACCTATCCAGGCACTGACTCAATGGTTCAAATAAAAGTATAGATATACTTGACGTATTAATCAATACTTAATATACTTATTTATAACGTAAGGAAATACACTTGTACCGAATTTTAACTCGATTGGATTATTTTTTGATTTTTTGTGTTTTTTTGTAAACGATTACAAGACAGTTGATAATAACGAAACTAATCGTCATAATGAGATGAAACTTAGTAGGTATGTTGTTCTTGCATATGGCTACATGCGTATTGAATCTCAGACTGATCCACACATTTTTTTACGTTTTATGACTCTCTAAAGTTTTGTGATGAGGTATTGTGACGGGTTACTGACATCATAAGAAATTATTTTCTGGATAGCACGACTAGACGAAAAAAATCGGTAGAAAAATGATGGATTTTTCTACCAAGTTAGTACTTAGTTTTATACTAGTGTATTTATACTAATAAATACACTGGGAAATATGATTATAAAAGATACACACACAGACACAATTAAACACAAACACATACATATACAGACAGAAAACTTTGTGAAAACCACTTAGGAGGTCCTAAAACACCTGAAACAGATATTCCGGTGTCATCCAGGTTCCATATTTTTTGCAGACACAATACTTTTCCTAAATAAGGGAAAGTAAAGTAAATTACAAAAAGTAAAAAGGTTTAATTGATGTAGGTAGTACATGTTTTGTTTAGTATATTAAATAGCGGAAAATAGTTATTTATGCAACAAGGGATGAAAGTAAGTTTTACAGCTCAAGTTAAAGTTTCGTCCTAAGACAGCGCCGAAGGAGGAAACTTCATTAGCTCACGAGGCCGGTAGGCCGAGGGAGATAAACTAGTTAGCTCCCGAGGCTTGCCGAGGAAGTTAACTAACAATTTGGCTCTCGAGGCTTGACGAGGGAGATAATACGAAAGCTGAAAACTTTCATCCCTTGTTGCATATTAAATTTTATCTACGACTAGAAAACTAATACTAACAACTATTAATAAATTCTTCAGCTCCTTAATTGTTATTGTGTTAGTTTAGTTTATTCTTACCATGTCAATTACTCAAATGAAGAGAGAATAAAGCCACTATCTTCACATTATTTTATTGTAAGCTGTCAATAGAATAATGTGTAATACTATATTTGTAATTTAAACATTAGCGTGTGTGTATTGTATATTCTACCCGTAGTACCAACATAACACCGAAAAAAATCCTAAAAATTTCCTAAAATTCCTAAAAATTTTACTAAAAAATTCTGTCAAGTTGGCAACACTTTCACTTTTCCTCCCTAGGGAGTAAAAGTACATTTACAGTGTGAGATAACAAGACTGTATGTAGAAATTACAAAACAAGGAGTAGATAAAAGACATTTTTATACAATTTCTATGGTCCACATTTTTGTAGCAATTTAAGTCAAATAATCCAATTTTTAAATGCCAAAGAAATGGGAAAACATATTTTTGATATAAATAAAACATAAAATAGTGGTATCAAACAAGCAAATAATTTTGCAAGATGGCATAATTTTAGGACCACTATGTAAAAAAAAGATGTTAAAAAAGGTCTCAGTAGGTGCTCAGAAATACTTTCAAGTTAGCATCGGATAAGTTTGTACCAAGTGGCATTTGAATATTTTCCCTATTCTGCAGCTCAAAGGGCGAGGTTTAAAGCAGTCTTGATTAAATATTTTGTAAAATAATAATATGGATTTTACTATTTTATAGGATAATGAGAAATTTTGGAGCTTTTTTGGATCTGAAAAGGAACTGACCAGTCAGAAATATTATAAGTTTATCAATGCGGCTATTATATTTTTGTTAATTTTATAGAAGTACCAAAACAAACCAGTGAGAAACCATCACGGGAGCAAACCAGTAAATAATTCTGAGCACCCAGAAAAAAATACTCACAAGCACCGAAATATTTAGCGAGGATGGCGAGATCGTTGAGACAAATCAAAACAATAGTGTCAGACACGACTTGGAGAACGAGGATTGTTACGTTGATAATCACCCATGAAAATATAAATGAAGCTTTTTCCTAAAACATAATAATAATAATTAATTAAAGGATTTTAAATACTTAAAATTTAAATAAAATTATGAATAAATTGATTTCCTTTGCCTATAGAAGTGACTTATCTGATGTCAAAATATTAAGAAAAATCTTAATATAAAGAACGCACTGTGCATGCTTGGTATAACTGATGATGCTTACATACTAGTGCATCAATTGCGTATATGTCTTTCATTTTATAGCAAAAATTACCTTTCGACTGTTTTTCTTCTAAATTAGGTAATTTTTCTTTCATTCGAGCCAAATGCTCTAGCCATCCAGCTGATACACCAAATAACTTACTTTTAAAATCTGACGGATAAATCCGTGAATTTTGGTTGTTAATAATACTTGCATATTATGAATAATTTTAATATGATTCAATAAATTAAGAAATGTTTAAAGTTTTAAAAGGTAAAACTAAAATGAAAATGAAAATCCTGCTCCATGGGCGTCCGCATGATTTTTTCCAGGGGAGGGGGGGGGTCAAAGTTACCAAGTTCATTAATCAATCATGTACTGCGGGTTTAGTATTCCCGCAGCATAGATAGTCCAGCAAACCACAAAAGTGCCTCAATTAGTATACATTATTTTTAAATTCAACAAGCTAGCAAGCGAAGCATGCTTCTATTTACGTATCTTATAATATACTCAATCTTGTGAGACTCTTTTCCGATATTCACGTATATATTTGTAGCTATCTAACCTATATATCTAAGCTATCTAAGCTATATAGCCAATCGAGCCTCTTTTTTTGAAATTCACAGCAATCTAGCGTTGGTTATTTTTATGAAAAAATGCAGGATAATAACCATCAAACTTTTAATAATTTGCGGTGCGGATTAATCTAACTTATATGATTGTTCCAGGGAGGGTAAAGTGACCCGTTTGACCCCCCCTGCGGACGTCCTTGGGTAGATCAAAGATGCCACACAGATATTAATTTTAACTTGTGTGTTCGTTTATTCCTCATCAGGTATATGGAAACAGTATCGTCTTGGATGTTACCTGCGTTATACGTTTCAGGAGTTATCAAAACATGCCGAGTAGTTTTTACAAAGATGTCTGAGTTTTGTATTATAATCGCAGCCCCAGCGTGTTTATATAAGAGAGTTGAAAAGTCGAACAAAAATCTATCTTTAGGTTTAATTGTGCTTTCTATGACGTCATAAAAATGCCGGTTTAAAAAATGTCTGACGTCATTAACCATTATCAATTACTTAACAAGAAAAATGTTTAAAACACGGTAATGTGTTTTTGTCAAAATCTGACGAATCTTCAACTAAAGTTATGACATTTGACAAAAAAATGTTCAAAAAGTCGATATTTTTCCAAAGAAGTTCGCTGACTGCATAAATTAACACCATAACCAATAAACACCATTTTTGGTGTTTTTGAAAGAGCAATAACTTTAGTTGTAGTTATCCGTTTTTGATGATTGAACAATGGCTTTATTAGATATTTTATCATCTTTAAAAAATGTTTTATTCATGTTTTGCACACGACGCACAGGGAACCACTTATTTCAAGAAAACGGAAATTTGTGCGATTTTATAAAATGTTGAGTAAGCGCAATCATATGAAAGGCAGATTATGATTGTTTGATTATGTTGGCTCCACTCTGGATAAGCAGATTATGTTTTTTCTTCATAATTTAAGGTATATTTTTAGAAAAATTTGTTTTTTTTGAGGTAGTACGTAATTGAGCACTTTATTGGACCGTTTTTAGGATGAGAAACCAATCATAATTGTTATAGGAGGTTATTTAGTACTTTTCACCTCCGAGGACAATAATGAATTTAAAAAAAACTCCTAGGACGTAAAAGTAATTCATATATTGCCGTCATTACTGTAATTTAGCGTGTTCAATAAAACAATCTGTGTAAAACATACATGAGGTTTCTTTAAAAACGTTCATTTTGTTTCTGTTTTTGTTCGTAGAATAATTTTTTTCGTTTTCTAAAGGTGTTCTAATTGACAATTTTTGTGTGTTTATTTGTAAAGCTTAGGGTGGCCCTTAGCTATAGGGGTGAAAAAAAATGTTAGAAATGTTGTGCTCCCAACCCCTAATTTTGTTCGAATACATGAAAAAAAATTCCATAAAAATTTTAGCCCGATCGGAGGTGATTAACAGGTGCCGCCGGGCCTTTGAAGTTTTACAGGTGTCAAATTCGTCAAAATTGTGATTTTCGTGACAAATTTTTTTTCTGTGATTTTTTACAGTATTTTCTAAGTAAAAACAATGCTTAATCCACTAATTAGACACTATGAACTTATCATTATGACCTGAAATCATCTTAGTTTGTACCTAATCTGACATTTAATGGTGGACATGTATAATTTTTCTGAAAAAGTTTTTAAAAAACATTTTTTTTTCTCTACACTGCAAAGTATAACTCATATAATATGTTTTTTTGTTATAAATTCATTGACATATTATGTTCTTGTATACTGTTTTCTATAATTTAAGACCAATAATTGGTTATTTATACCAAAATTAGAAGATCTAATGTGAAACATACAAAACACTGTCATCCTATCTCGCAGTAGGTGAAAGCTAAGTAATGAGTATATAGTCCAATTCAGTTTCAGAATTTTTCAAACAAGCCATTATTGTGACATTTGAAACTTTGTGTGTTACCCCCCTTTGCTTGACCCCCCCCCCCTTCCTTACCAAATTTATTAACCTTTAACAAATGGTTAATATTTTTTTTAGTACAGCGTTGCAAATTTTTAAATCTATAGCCTCGTTATTGACTAATGATTGAATAAAGTGCAAGTCAGACATTGGGGCCTTACTCGCACTTGTGTCACCATACCACGCACTTAAATACACTCTAATAAGAAAAATGTTAAATTCTCTCATCGAAGATTTTTCTTTGGTAGACAACTTGAACTCACTTCTAAATAAATAAAATTTTAAACAATAGGTCGCCTTCGACTTCCATCTTGTATGGCTAATAGCACCTGGCTTTCTAAATGACACTCCTCGAGGCGGGGTCTCTCCTAGAAAAATCATTGCTAGCTCCATTAGCTCCCTGTAATCTTCTCCTAATTGTTTTTCTTTTAAACTTTTTATGAAGAAGTCAAGCATATCTCTTCTTAAACTTTTAGGATATTCCCCTTCAATACCAGAAGACTATTTTTTTGGGTCTATCTGACCCCATGAGTTTCTGAACCTAGAAAACAGTGGAACATCTGGCCCAAAATCGGTCCCACCAATTCATTGAATACACCCTTTAACACCACTTCAATATGTGGTGCCTACAAGGCAGGTATAGAAAATCCTTTTCTAAGAGGTTCTCAATATTTCTGCAAGCTCCATTGTTCTTACCGGTGTTCGATGCCGTGGTGTCAAAACAAATCGCTTGGACTGAATCAAGAAGTCCTCATTCTTCAAGACATTTATAGACTAATGCGGCTTATTCTGCTCCAGAGGCTACTGGAGCAGAATTGATAGGAGCTCCGAGCATACCAAGGCTTGTGTATGCTCGGAGCTCCTATCAACTTGTATTTTACGCCATATGAAATAAGAACTGCCAACCTCTCTATCTTATTGTCTTTTGTAATATTAGGATGAAGCTTCCCATCCCAATGCACAACAGCACACTGATTTCTATCAATACTAAAGGTTTTAACATTTCCTTGTATCTAAGAATCCTTAACTGGGATCGTTTACGGCTTATTGACTTTCTGTTAATTATCAAGTCCTTTGCATCATGGCCTAACGCTTCTGCTGTGGTAACTAATACATGAACAGCATCTCTGTCCCTAACTTTGCACCTAACTAACGTTGGTTCTAGGCGATCATTAAAAAAATCAACAGTTCCTCAAAAAACCCAACGACGAAGGAAAATTGCATCAGAGACAAGCTCATCTGAAACTCCCTCACTGTTTTCTGTGCTACTACTGCTTCTGGTGCTTGGTAGCAATTCCGCAAACAAACTAGATCGATCAATATCCTCCAAGCATCGAGTTCTTCAACGGACCTCTTCCTCCTTCCGCTCTGCTGTTCTCTATTCTGCCCTGTGTAAATTAATGTCAAATCCCAGCATACACCAGGTCGCCCTTCATTCTTTGCATCCGCAAAAACTCTATGTCCTCCTGGATTTTTATTTGATTTTCGGCGTCACTATGGGCAATATCAAATAAATCATCCAGCCTGTCTGTAAAAGCAAAACAACTACTGATAGCAAACTCTGTCGTTTTAGAAGAATTTTTCTGAAGACAACAACAATGGTTAGAACGAAGAACTCTTTCACTTGTCATTTTATAACTTAAACAAACAACTTAAACCAAACACTTGATTTAAAAAAGAAATTAAAATATTTCTTGGTAACAGTTTGTTGTTTGATCTAAGACTGGAACTTTTTTAAGTAAGTCAAAGGGATTAAAATGATTCATTCATAGTACCCTGCTTAGATCACTTCCATCTTGCATGTATTTTCCTGACTCATCTTTAATCCATAAGTGGACACTAGGTTTATTTACCCTAAAGTATTTTGGTAAACAAGTTTGTGTCAATTACTAATAACTCTATTCAAAGTTATAACCTATCTTGCCTTTCTTTATTCTATTCATTTTTTGTGAAAATTCTGTAAAATTTTATATCTCATAATAGGGAAGAGGGGAAGGTCAAGCAAAGGTGGGGGGGGGGGTAACACACAAAGTTTCAAATGTCACAATAATTGCTTGTTTGAAAATAAATTTAAACCAAAAAAAAATTGAAAATTCTTGAAACTGAATTGGACTATTATACTCATTACTTAGCTTTCACCTACTGCGAGATAGGATGACAGTGTTTTGTATGTTTCACATTAGATCTTCTAATTTTGGTATAAAATAAACCAATTATTGGTCTTAAAGTATAGAAACAGTATACAAGAACATAATATGTCAATGAATTTATAACAAAAAACATATTATATGAGTTATACTTTGCAGTGTAGAGAAAAAAAATGTTTTTTAAAAACTTTTTCAGAAAAATTATACATGTCCACCATTAAATGTCAGATTAGGTACAAACTAAGATGATTTCAGGTCATAATGATAAGTTCATAGTGTCTAATTAGTGGATTAAGCATTGTTTTTACTTAGTAAATACTGTAAAAAATCACAGAAAAAAATTTGTCACGAAAATCACAATTTTGACGAATTTTGACACCTGTAAAACTTCAAAGGCCCTGCGGCATTTTAGCCCGATCGGGCTAAAATTTTTATGGAATTTTTTTTTCATGTATTCGAACAAAATTAGGGGTTGGGAGCAAAGAAAAATGAAAGTTCATTTTTAAGGGCCACCCTAGAAAGCTATTACATTTTTGAGTATAAGTGTGAAGCTATGGATAAATTCAATGACGACGATAATATGGAGTTAATTGGACGTTTTTTTTTTTCAATTAAGTATATAGCGCAGTTTATTTAATGAGTGCTACCAAAAAAAAAAAAAAATAGTGTATGCCATCCGGCTGAGAATATCTTTATGTCTTGGCAATTTTTCCGACTCGCTTCGCTCGTCGGTAAAATCTAATTGCCGTGACATAAAGACACACTTCTCAGCCTTATGGCATAAATAACTATTAAAATTTGGTTTACAATTTTTTTAAAATTAGTACTATATAAGTCAAATTTTTTCAGGTCCGGCTCTTGGACTATAGTCAAAAAGCCAATATGCATATATGCAACAAAAAGCATACATGCTTTTTGTTGGATCACTAATGTTAAGCAGCATCGAGCGAAGTCAATGCCTGGATTGGTGACCGCTGGGAATAAAACGGATATTATTACTGTCTGAGGACATGTAAAGCAAGTCCGTAGATGAGCTGCATTATAAATTTGACGATTTTCGTAATCCAAGGCAAGCGAAGCGAGTCCGAAGTAGTGAGAATGAGCGTAAAGCGAATTTGATGTGAGGAAATGTTCTGAGAAACCCCGCACCCAATTGTGAAGTTCCATTTCACACCAATCATTCGCTGATAATAGTATTTCTACTTACTTTATAAATACCAATTAGAAGTAAAGATGCTAAGATTGAAGCTAATATTCCCACAGCCAGGATCATTACGACCAAAACGTTTAAAAGTGTCGATTGTAGTTCGTCCTTACTCTTAGTAGTTTGATCTGAAAAACAAACCAATATAAATACGAATCTCATCTTGTTCTGTTATCATTAAGATTGCGTTATGTTATCATTCAGATTCACTGAAAGCTTTAAATGGTTTTGCAGAAAAAAACTTTTGATATTTCAGGGGGTTTGAGTTGAATGAAACCGGCCGAAGTCATAATAACCTAGGCAGCATGATTATTATCTGTTCCTCAATATTCCCAAATTTTTTAAAGGAATCCGCAATATATTTTAAGTAATTAGCATAAACCTAGCTTCAAATTAAGGCGAGTATTGTGCAGTGGCGATTTTGGAAAGATAACTATAGTTTTGTTTAATCTTTAGAGTGAATAGGCACGTTTCCTTTGTAAAATCCTGAAACATTGAGTAACAAGTAGTATTGAAGCTGCTTAGGTTATGGACCATAAACCGAACATTTTTGAATAACAATTTCAAGATTTAGGTTGAACTTACAAAAAAAATCGATAACAGCGAAATATCCCCTCTCAAAGAAGAAGTCATTTTGTATTTTCAATAATTTGCAGAAATTAAAAAAATAATTAATGATCTCTGAGAAGAGTGGTCCTTTTTATTATGTTCTTTTATCAATAAATAAGACAGGTAGGCCAATTTTATTTGGCAGGGTTTTACTTTTTTTTCAAACTTCATTATGTAACTTCAACTTTAATAACTTTTTATCTTTTTGTGCTAACATTACCTCATTTTCTTCAAAAGGATTTAGTGCATTTTCCAAAAACAAGAAACCTCATAAGCTAATTTTTTCTTTTAAGACAAAAACTTTTATAGGGACCTCTATTTTAAATATTCAAGCTTTTGAGGAGGAATAGGTCCTAATTAATACAAAAAAAAAAAAACTGAGTTTCCAATAACTGTTTGGACAACAACTGAGTTGTTGTCCAAACATCTAGTGTAAACTACCATGTAACTGTTTTTGTTATTATTTAATATGTTAAGCCTTGAAAAAGATTAAATTATATCGAAAGCTCGGCAAAATTAGTTTTTTTTTTAATTTTTTCTTTGGAAATTCACTAGGATTCAAGGAAAATTGACTTTGTAGAGACGACAAAATGTCCATGAAAAAAGGCTTACCAATTAAACCCCAGTCCATTTCATCACCTACTTTTGATGCTAATCTTTCTTTATTAGAAACTAAAGCCAACACGTAAAATATTCCAGAGATCTGAAAAAACAAAGATTATTGTAAAACAAGAGGCCTTTAGCCTCATGAATGTATCATTAGTTGTTTCGACGGAGATTTTATGGTATAGACTCACCATAATGTTAATAAAAAACACATCAGAGCTGTTTACAGTCTGTAAAGCTCTAACGATGACGTAAAGTCGAGACTGGTCAGTTATAATTTTTTTATACTGTTGTGGTTGACAATATATAAATTGTGTTTAATTCTCGTGTTTTTTTATCAAACATTATGGTTCATGAATGTAAGTAACATGGGTGTACATTGTACATGAACAGTAATACTACATAAAATTGTAATGTGCATAACATTTCAGTATGTTCAACACATTTTCGCTTATTTTTTATTATTGTGGGTTTATGACGTCACAACTTCTTCATCTACAAGAGGGTTTGGTACATCAACAAGGACGATTTTTGTACCAAGTTTCATTTTGATCTGAGAAAGCGTTTGTAAGTTTGCGTGTCTCATAGAAACGTCTAGGGACAAATTCTCATACTCTATGTATATATTCATACATACATAGATACATATATATATATATATACACACACACACACATATATATATATATATATATATATATATATATATATATATATATATATATATATATATATATATATATATATATATAATATATACATTTATATATTTATATTATATTATATATATTTACATATATAAATATATACATAAACACATTGAAAATGAAACACGGGACGATGATCGGCTACCAAAGAGCACTTCTTGAAATCGGAAAGGGAATGGCTATGGTGCCTAGTTGAAGGTAGGTGTCATAATAATATAATTTAGTGATTAGGGGGACTTATTGATCAGTAAGTCCCCTAATCAGTAAATTTGCTTACTGCAACATGATTGTAAATAAACCAGGCACGGACTACGCTCGATGCTGCTTAATTTTTTATGATCCAACAAAAATAATAGATATACTGGTCGTGTTAAAACGAAAATTTGCATATCTTGATATATATATATATATATATATATATATATATATATATATATATATATATATATATATATATATATATTCGTGTGTGTGTGTGTGTTGGGTTGTAACTTACCTTGAGTTTAACTAGTTTTGACTTTAAACAGCTAATGCTCATAGATCTAAATGTATATAACTGAGTAAAAGGTAAGGAACGTGGTTGTTCCTATATATTCTAGTTAACTTACCAATTGTAACCATCCTATCCACAAAGCACCAGTTCTTAAAGAACAACCACAGCAACAAAAGTTAACTGGCGGAGACATTTTTATATTATATTTAGACAATAATTATTTCTTTTCATAAATCACCTAAAAGAATGTTAATAATTGATTAGATCGAAGGTAAAATGAATAATATGTATTTATTTCGATAAAATATAATTTTGCAAGACACCTTGGAATGTAGCAAGCAATTGCTATGCTAATGCTACTATATAGTATATAAATATTTTTACTCTTTTATTACGCCTAACTCATTAAGACAGAGCAGACAGAGCCCATTCGGCCCTTCTTATTAATTCTGAGGAATATAAATACATTACAAGAGATGAGCGATGCTCTCTTACCGCCATCATGCTTGGCATACAAAGCATATATCATGGCATGCAAAGCATATATCATGGAATGCTAAATATGATAACGGTAAGAGACCACGGCTCGTATCTGGTAAATAATTTATTTTATATTCTTTAGGATAACAGTAATGGGTAGAGTAAGTACAGGCTCTGTACTGACTCAATACGGCGCCATGATGAGTTAGACATGGACCAGATATTATGCCGAGCCACCAAGAATGACAAATGTTAAATCATTCATAACGGTAGCGCTAGAGGAGTTCATCGTATAATGATAAATAAAAGAGTCTCTCCACTAAATTACTTTATTGGTGTACAACAGACCCCAGATTTATAGCATAGCACACTGCTTTTTTCATTCATGATGTCTTTCGCAAAATTATATTGTGTCACCATTAATATTTTGTAAAACTCGATAGTATCAAATGATACATGTTTTTCATGCCACATAAATTACGCCGGTATGAGAGCACCTCTCGTCTCTTGTAAATAATTTACTTTAAATTTTTGGTATTTTAAGTGGAGGGCAGAGTAAGTATAAGTTCTGTCAGCCCCCTACAGATCCAAAATTTGTTTGGTTACGCCATCGATAGTTATGTCATCGATAGTTTGTGAGGGACAAATAATATGTTTTTGTATTTCGTCGTATTTTTTAATTTAGCTTACTTTATGATTACTGTTACTCGTTCCATGACCAAAATAATGTGTAAAAAAATAATTTAAAGATTTTATAGAGGTACTAACGTGTGTCGTTACTAACCATGAATTGTTGATTTACAAGTCAAGCAATGCAATTGAGCGAAGTGCTTGTTACATTCAGAGAAGTAAAATTATTTTATAAGTAAACAATATTCCATGGAAAAGTTGGGTGTGGCATTGAAATATAAATTATGCAAGCCTAGTCGCTTCACTGGGATAGCTTAACAACTAAAGGGATATCAAATATTCTATGGGGGCACCAAACACAAAGTTTAATAAATTAAACATGGTTTACGTCACTAGAAAATTAGTTTTTTTAACTATAAAAAATATTTTGATCCTGAGCGATCAGTCCAAAAAATAAAAATAAAATACACCTAAATGTTGAAATAAGTTCTATATTTCCGTTTCACAGATGAAATAATTCTATTATTTTGTTTGTATGGCACTGTCCCCTATAATAGTAATGATCTTGGTGTCCAACTGAGTACCCTTTTCTTTATTCCAAGATCCTTGCAAATAATAGGCTTCCTATATAGACAGGCTATAGCTAGGCCTGAAACACTCGGACTACTCTTGACTAGACAGGCTAAAGCTAGGCTTGAAACACTCAGAATACTCTTGCACTTCTTATACCCTCATTACTCCTTAATACTGCTCATCCTTGTGGAGTCCAAAACAAGCAAACTACTCATATAGAATTGATTAATAGGGTACGAGATCCCTCACAAATTTTTGTTAAACATACTTATACGTTCTCAAAAAGTTAAGTTAAACTGTAGTTAAAAATGTATACATACATAACGAAGAAAGTATACACTTTCTTCGTTCGTCCTTAGACTGGTAAAATAAACTAAGGACGAACTTCTATCATTCTTGATAGGTTTGTTTAAATAAACGTTATCTTCAAACCGTTTTATTAAACCGCCTACCTTCTTAAAGTAAAAGTTTAAAAGAGCAACAGATAAACTAAATTTAACATACGAATAAAACCTAGACACACTTATACAAATACATAGGCACGCACTCCCACATACACGCAAACCGCAATAAAAACAACTTTGTTTCAAAATATCTATAGGTAATACAATAAATAAACCTTTTTAATTAGGTGCCTTACATTAATTAGGTGACATATAGGTGATGCCTAATCTCAGGCAAGAAAATAGGAAAAAAATGTGCAAAATAATTATTGCAATTGAAAATTATTTGTCGATAAAAGATAGATAAACAACAACCAACATAGTCGCTCTACTAAAACACAATAAGGAAAAACAATTTGTTAATTTTAAATTTAGCCTTGCATATATTTACAAGACAATCAAACTAATTTGAATAAAATTCTATACAACATTCAGATTAATATATTTATCCTTACCCTATCAATATTTATACATTTTTTATTTAGATTAGAGTAATAAATAATTCTTAAGTAATAAGTAATACATTTTTATGAAGACGAAAAAGATATATTTAACAGACCCATCTATCAGAAAGAAACGGGAATTCACATGTTATCAATGCAATTACACAGCGCACTTTTCTTTCCTCTATGTATTGATTTTCATTGGATGTCAGAGAAAATACGCAGATTCCGGCTAAAATCGATCTTAAAATAACTCTACCAGAGTTATATGTTGACTGAGGACTAGCGCCAAGGCCAGTCTAGGAGTCTCGCCTACCCCTCCCCCCTCCCCCAACATCATAATAACACCACTAATATAATAAATTAAACATTTCTTTTTAAGTATTTAAGTCATTTATTTTAAAATGGGATTACTGTAGGGTTTGCGTATTTCAAATCCTACAACAATAAATCTTCAATATTGCAAAATTATAACTCTAGGCTATTGAAGCCTTTGATTTGTTTAACTTAAATACTTCAAGTATTATATATGATTAAAGTTAAGTCCTCTAGCGTGGAGATCCTCATAAAGGGCGATTTACTTTGAAATTCTAGTTTTCTTATTCATCAAGATTTATCTTATTCGTCGAGCTGGTTTGGACTAAGAATGGTTCCAGGGCACTGGCATTTTCAAAGACGGAGGGTTCATAATACTATTAAATACTACTATTAAATTATTAAGAACGAGGGCAGCAAGCCCCAGTATTCGCATTTCATCACTATATTAATCTCTTTAGGACAAGGGTACCGAGCCCAAGTATTTACATTTTCCTCGCTACTTAATTACTTAGGACGAGCGCAACAAGCACCAGAATTCACGTTTCATCACTAATAATCTTACGAGGGCCAGCCCGGTATTTACATTTTCGTAATTATTAATTTCTTTTATTAATTAAAAGAAATTAATATTCTTATTATTTTTTTATACATTTTTGTAATTATTAATTTCTTTTAGGCGAGCTCCGATATTTACATTTTCGTAATTATTAATTTCTTTTGGGCGAGCTTTAAACGAGCGTTAAAGGACCAGTTCAGCAAGTCCCAGTATTTATTACTATTAAACTCACAATTTATCACTATCATTCTCTTAAGAACGAGATCCAATATTTACATTTTTGTCATTATTAATCTCTTTTGGGGATGGTCCGGTATTTACATTTTTTCAGGACAAACGTTGCGAGCCCCGGTAGTCCTTTGCTGCTAATAATAACTTTCGGGTGAGCATAGCGAGAGCCGGTATTTAAATTTTTCTAACTTCTAACCTTTTTAGGACGAGCGTAGCGAGCCTTAGTATTCATATTACCTCGCTGATATTCTCTTTCCCTAACATATAAATATTCCTCACAATTAATTTATTTTGGGTGAGCCGAACGTGCCTTAGAATCTATATTTCATCACTATCAATCCCTTTAGAGCTATAGCGTAAGGACGCTATAGCATTTTAAGGACGAGTTTCTTGAGCCCCAGTATTCATATTTCTCACTATAAATATCGTCAGGGCGTGCGAAGCGAGCGCCAGTTAATCTCTATAGGGTGGACACATAGTCTTAACTACATCTAGATCGAGAGCGCATTTGCTAATACAGTGTGAGGGCATAAAGATATGAATACATTAACATTGAGGGCTTACTTCATATAAGAGTAAGGGATCAAGGGCTTGAATACATCAAGATCGAGAGCGCAAGGGCTTGAATACATTAACATTGATGGCCCACTTCTTACAACAGTGAGGGCGCAAAGGCTTGAATACATCAAGATCGAGAGCACAAAAGCTTAAATACATTAAAATCGAGGGCGCACTTCTAACAACAGCAAGGGCGCAATGTCTATATATATTTAGTTCAAGGTCGTACCAGTCTTTACAGTAAAGGAGTAATGTCTTAAATTTAAATATCTTTATAAAATATCAATGTAATGCACAAAATTACTTATAATTTACTCTTAACTTTATTTTCTTTCTTTCTTTCCCTTTTTACTTTTCCTCATTTATTCGTAGATATATAGGAAAAGTACTGTGTTTGAAAAAATAATCTGAAACCGGGATGTCACCGGATGTATCCGTGTCAGGTGTTTTTAAGGCCTCCTGAGTGGTTTTCGCAAAGTTGTCAAGTTGTCTGTCTGTATGTGTGTGTGTCTGTTATCATCGTAGCTCCCAGTGTATTTATGCCAGAGTTGAAATTTTGTAAAAAAATCAATCTACCGCTGTGATTGTGCTCTTCAAAATATTTTTTATGACATCAATAGCCCGCAATCATTATTGCGGGTTATTGACTCAGCTAAAATTCATAGGAAGGATGAACCTAACAAATCACATCGGATTTGTAAGGTTCATCCTAACAATTAATTTTTGTTAAATTAATTGAGGACCGGGGGTGCACCGGGTATTTGTCCGGTTGCCCGATAGGGCAGTCCTGTCTGTCGTCGAGCAAACACATTCTCGGATCCCAACCAACCTTTTTTGATATTTTATATTCACCGAACACTATTGTTTATGATATATGAGTGACGGTATTAACCCACTATAATGACCCCTAACAAATTTTAAAAGTCACAAATCTTCAAAAAGGGTTTAGATCAGGCTGAAATGTTTACCAAATGTAAAACATTTATAGTTAAGAAAAATACGAAGTTAAATTTTATTACCACTATTTTTATTGATTGACATAAACAAGATAATGTAAACTCTTGAAAATTCGCTTATATCGTAGCAGTATGCCATTTCTAATACTAGTAATATGACAAACTGGTTTATAGGATAACGACTATGTGGCCGCGAATAACTGAAAATTATAAAACACTAATAATATATAATAATAATATAATATTCTCTACTATATAATTAATTTATAATCATAATAATGATGAAGAAAAGAAATAAATTATTGTAAATAAAAGATAAAAATTAAAGTTCAGCCTTTTCATAAACTTGATCCCAATCAAGTTTATGATTTGAACTCCTTGATGATTTGAATCCAGTCAAATCCTTCTAAAAATTAAACTGTACCATCACAGAAACCAAAGCTATGCCAAAGTCTTTTAGCACGTTTCATAAATTATTTATATATGCTCAAAAATATTATTGATGGTATCACAGTTATTGAGGAATCTAATACTGTTCTATGAAACAATTGATTGATATTAAATAATTTAATATTTAAGTCAATAGAGCTACATTCTATGACAAAATCTACACCTTTTCTCTTCGTCCAATAGCGTTACAAGAATTTAATTTTCAATTATGTTTTTGTACTGAGCTTACTGAGGCTGATTTTCGTACACAGTTTGTTTCAAAAACATTATTTTATTCAAAAGATAACTCAACCACAAACACACACAAATTCGATTGGGTCCCACCTCGGCATGCCATTCAAATTCAAAATTTATTTTTTCCTCTTTTTTGTATGGTAATTTGTAATGAATATAAAAACAATTCAGTTAATAGAAATGTAATTATGTAATGTTTGTAATAATAATAAATGAATTTAAATGATTTAAAGGAATGTCATAATAATTAAACAAGTTTGTTCTTATTTCTGCTGTTTTGTCTATAAAAATTAACAAGCTGTTATTAATGAATATAATACTTTCCATTCAGAATTCCATGAAGATTGCGATTTCCTTGAAGCAAATCGCGATAAAAATTGTAGAGCTGTAAAAATCAACTAATAAACAGTTGTTTATTGAATTGTTAATAAATAAAATCGGGTACGGGGTACCTCGAAACTTTTCCTCATCACATCGGATTCGCTACGCTCATCCTCCCTGCTTCGGACTCACTTCGCTCGTCCTCAGATAGTAAATACATTCGTTTCATCCTCAGCGGTCACCCATTAAGGCAATGACCATGCACGATACTGCTTAACTTTTTTGATCCAACTAAAAATACTTCATTCATATTTTGAACATATTTTAACTTCATATTTTAAACTTGTTTGATTTTTTCGAAACTTTAAGAAGCGAAATATAAAAACTAATTTTTATGGATAGTGAATGCATCCGTTTCGTTGTTTGCGGTCGCCTACAGCACTGACCACTGACCACGCTCAATGCTGCTTAAGTTTTATGATCCAACTAAATCTATGATAATGATAAAAATGTAACTAAGGCTGAAATGAGATGAAACTTGTCACATATGTTATTCTTAACATGACTACACACTACACGTGCTAAATCTCAACATGTCACATAATTTTTCCGCGTTTTAAATTTGTTTGAAATTTCCGCTGAGTTATTATTGCGGGTTAATGACGTCATAAAAATTATTTTCCGAATAGCACAACTACAGCGATAGACTGGATTTGTACGAAGTTTCAACTCTCCATCATTAATACACTGCGCACTACGATGATAACAGATATCCACACATTCAGACAGACAGCTTTGTGAAAACCACTCAGGATGTTAATTCGCTGAGGTTAATGGCGTCCACTCAGGAGGCCTTAAAAACACATAAAACAGATAATTCCGGTTTCATCCCGATTTTGGGTTTTTTTGCAAACACAATAATTAATTAAGCCCAACTCAGTTGGTAGTAGGGGTGGGCGAACTACCAAGTCTCTTTCAAGACTTATCCTAACTTACCATAAATATTAAGCCTTCTTTAAAATCAAGAATAGCTCATTCAAATTCATATAGGATTCGGTTAAAAAAATAAGGCGCCAGGTTCTTTTGCCTACTTCGTAGGGTGGGGAGAAGAACCAACCCCAGGCTCCAGTCCAAATTTCGATATAGGTTGATTTAAAACTTATATGACACAATAAAACACTATTTTAAACATTGGTTTCATAATTTAAAACCAATAAAAATGAAATAAACTGTATTTAAATTAAAATAAACAAAAATATTAAATTCGATAAGGTTTCTAACCTCCATAAGGCCTTCATATTTTATAAAATTGACATTATACCTGACGAATAAGTACTTATAGATTAACCTAGAATTAAACCTAAAAGTAGGTAAAGTATTTATCCTGAGCTTGACTCTCCTTAAGCTTTATGATTGTGAGCCATATAACCAATATCTAATAAACTATGGTAACTCCATCAATAAAATGCCACATCAAATCCTCCGGTGCCAAAAACCCTAAAACCAAGAGCAACGAGAATTAGAATTTAAGAATTCTACAATTTTACATAAACCAAGAAAACTCTAGTTGAAAATGAAGCATTAATCTAAAATGGAAACGGCCTTACCTTCAGAGAAGGGTTCCAAAACCAAACAAACTAATCCATAAATTTGGTAAAAAAATAACTATGTTCCTCGATAAATCAGATGAAATAACTACTCAATTTCCATTGAACAAACAAACTTATAAAATAGAACTAATAAATTGGCCCGGGGGTCGAAGCCACCCGGGGCCTAACCAAAAAAGAAGGTCCTTTTTTTCGACCACGTCTCCACTTCGGAGGCGTCACCATGGTTACCAACTGAAACTCAATTCCATAATACCCAAAATAAAATAAATCTAATAATAGAAGTAGGACTACCCCTAAATATAAACTAGACGTTACAGCGAGCCATTTGGTTAACACTTCTAGTATGTATACTTACTTTATAGGTAGGTATTTGAGTATAGCTAGTGAGATAGGTGGGGAGTATTATTCTCGAGTCTTCAGCAACCAATTATCGAGAGGGGCTCGTCTCTATACGATATTTCATATCATAATAATATCAATATCACCGTCAATCAAACATCAAATTAGTGTTTTGAAAATACTTAACAACCTACACTTACTTTTTCAAAATATTTTGATTTTGCTATTATTCATTAATTATGTAGTTTTATAATTGCCGCAAAAAAGAAGATTTTTTCGTTTAAAACAATTAAAAAAAGAAATAACACAATTTAAAAGCCTATAACCAAGGAGAAAAAATAAATTTGCGTTTAAACTTTCTTATGCAGATAATAACTGAGAAACTCATACACAACAACAAAAATGAAGATACAACAACAAGACATTTCTTTTACTGAATCAAAGTAAAATAATAGGGATAGAAGTCATCAGACATCAAGTTGTCTCTTCATTCATTGATTCAAAGTGAAATAATTGAAATAGAAGATAAAAGTCATTAGAAATCGAACCAAAATGTAATATGAAGCAATGTATAATTTAAAATAAAATAGAATTATATACAGAGAGAAGAAAACAATTGATTTCAGTTCTATACAATTAAATTACTTTAAATTTATTAACTATATACATAAAGATACAAAAAATACATTAACACGCATACATCGGAGAACTAGACAAACACGATGATCAATTGATTAATATCAGTATATTAATCAATTAAGATGATAATTAGACAAAGACAAGTCGCTTTGCGATGTAGAATAAGGGAAGAACTGTAAAATGTGAAGGGGTAGAATAGAAAGACCTTGTGGTTGACGAGGTGGGGGGGACTTGAATCTTATAACTATATCCCTATCCCTGCGAGCTGAAACAACTAATATAATATAAGTGTTAACCAAATGGCTCGCTACAACGTCTAGTTAAATATAAACGAAACCTCAAAAAAAAAATGAATTTAGCAAAATGAACTTAAAATTAAATACTTAAATATTTCGAAAATTTCGGAACAAAACCATAACTTTTGGAATCACCGGAATCAATACAAAATATTACGTTACATACTTTTCCTATATACCTACGGTATAAATGAGGAAAAGTAAAAATATGGGTTGCACGGTGAAAGTCAAATCTAAAAGTATGTCTAAAATCCGTTTCAGAACTCTCTATACATTTAACTAAAATATATTTCGAGATTTAAGTATTTATGCAATATGGAATAAGAGACTCGCTTCGCTCGCTATATTGCTATATGTATGCATGTCAATACATGTAAAAAGGATCGCTTCGCTCGCAATAAGCAAAAAATTCTCCCTTGGCTCACAAAATTGCTAAAATATCATATTAGGTGCAATGAAAAGGGCTTGCTTCGCTCGCTAGATTGCTATAATTATATACGTGGTTATAGAATAAGAGATTCGCATCGCTAGATTGCTGTAAGAATGTGTTCAAATACGTGATTTGTTTTGACATTGGGCAGTTATATTTTTTGAATATGTCAAATCGATCAGGGAAATTTAAATTGTTCTCTTAAATTTGTTATGAGATTTTATCAGGTTTTTGTTTCCAATTTAGCCATACAATAGAACCCTTGTTCCTTGTTTTAACAGAATGTATGTCAATATAGCTACAACATGGATAACTGTGTAAGTAGCGTACGAGACAGAATTAAAAGTATTCATAGATCAATCTAATAGGGTTATGATGGACGGTAAGTTTGAGCTAAGTATAGCTGTTAAAAAGAACCGGATAGTTCAACAGAATCAAAAGTATTGGGTCTTGTGTGGAACAAAGAACAAGACACATTAAGAATTGTAGAATGCTATCAATTTAGAGATATAGAGAAAGTTACGAAGTATACTCTTAGCAGCACATAAACTATACGATCCAATTGGGTTTACTGCACCAGTGATTTTATACCCTAAACTTTTGCTTTAGAAAACTAGGGAAAACAAAAGTAAGTGGCACGATGAAGTCAAAGCAAATGCGGCAAAAGATTTTAAGAAATGGATAACTCAGTTAAAATGTTTGAATGAAGTTAGAATACATCGGTGGTTTGCAGCAGAGTCAGAAGAAATAGGAAACATAAGCTTTCACTGTTTTTGTGACACAAGTCAAGACTCGTATGCGTGTTTTATACACATTAGGACAGAAAACAAGGATAGAGTTAGTGTGCAGTTAGTGCAAGCTAGAGCTAGAGTAGCTCTGATTAAACGGGAAACCATACCAAGACTAGAGCTTTAGGCTGACGAGTACTATCGTTGAAACCATAGATTATAGAGACTTAGATTTATTTTGGTGGACTGATTTTACGACAGTTTTAGCGTGGATTCAGAGGGAACATCAGTGGGCAACGTTTGTTGAAAATAGAGTTAGAGAAATCAGAACACTCACTAACCCCAAGAAGTTGTTGTACGTACCAGGGATCTTAAACCCGGCAGACTTACCTTGCAGATGCTGTTCCCCTCAGCAGATAGTGAAATCTAGATGGTGGGAGGGACCGAAATGGCTCAGAAGTCCAGCAGAAAATTGGCCGCGACAACAGAACGTGGGATGAAGATGAGATTTTAGCTGAAAAGAAGAAAGGAGTAACATCTTCATTGCTAAGAACAGAAAGAAAAGATTATTCTTGGTACAATAAGAACGGATCAGATTTTAAAATTTTAAGAAAGGCTATTGCGAAAATATTACGACTATTTTACAACGTAAAACAACGGGAAGAACGTAGAGAGGGAACACTGAGTGTGGAAGAATTTTTAGTAGCTGAAAAACAAATTTGTAAGCAAGAAGAAACGAAAGAAGAAATTTTGAAGAAAGGGTTAGTTTTAATTACGGACGAAGAAGGTATTTTAAGAATTAAAACCAAGATCATTGATAGAGATGATGACGTAGGATTTAAATATCCTATAGTTCTTCCAGAGGAACATCCTTTAGTGGAAAGACTTATAAGATCAGTACACTTAAAACTTAAGATATAAATAAGATCAGAAAACTTACACGTAGGTGGGCAAGGTTTATTGAATTCACTAAGAGAAAATTTTTGGATAATAAGGTGCAAGAAAGCGATAAGATCAGTAACTAGCAAATTTATCAGGCGTAAAAGATATAGCGCTAAGAGCATAGAAACACCAAGCATAGCTTTACCTAAATTTCGAACACAAGATACTGAAGTTTTCGAAGTTACAGGAATTGATTTAGTAGGACCACCTAATCCACGAGATGGAAGTAAGGTGTGGGTATGTTTGTTCACATGCGCCGGGTATATAGAGCGGTTAATTTAGAACTTTAAAGAGCCTTTCATCTGAAGAGTTTATTCAAGGGTTGAAGAGATTTATAGCGAGACGTGGAAGACCTAGTATGATAGTGTCTGATAACGGGAATCAACTTCGTAGGGACTTCTAATGCTCTTCCGAAGGTGAAATGGAATGAAATTGAAGAATGGAGCAGTGACATGAGGGTCAAGTGGAAGTTTAACCCCCCTACCATGACGTAGTGGGGTGGTTGGTGGGAGACGTTGACCCGAACTAATAAAGATTCTTGCATTGATCTAGACTTGATGCAGACGAATTATACACCGCGCTCTGTGAGGTAGAGAGCATCATGAACAATAGGCCACTCAGTGGCACAGTGGAAACCAAAGAAGATTTAGCATGCCTCACGCCAGCCATGTAAAATACCTCGCATGGTTTGCGAGGTACTGGTGTTCCTGACTTAGAAATTTATTAAGGTAACATCAGCCTTACTAAAAGATGGAATTTACCCATTAGAATTTCATCAAGACCCAAATTTAAGTGGGACTTGAGGTGGGAGTGTGTTCAAATACTTGATTTGTTTTGACATTAGGCAGTTACATTTGTTGAATATGTCAAACTGTCAGGGAAATTTATATTATTCTTTTAAATTCGTTACGAGATTTTATCAGGTTTTTGTTTCTAATTTAGCCATACAATAGAACCCTTGTTCCTTATTTTAACAGAATGTATGTCAATATATGCAAATTGGAACTCTTTGCTCACAAAATTGCTAAGTATATTATAAGTTAGTTAAAGGAGCATTCTTTGCTTGCTGAATTGTTAAAATTTAAAATTGCTTTTGCTCGCAAGGTTAATAAAACCCTTATTTAATATGTTTAAAGGAACTCGCTTCGCTTGCTAAAGGTCTAAACGAAGAATAGTTATTTATGCTCCAAGGGAGTAAGAATGCTATTATTTCCCTGAGCAGTTAGTTGGTTCCTAAGGCGTAGCCCAGGGACCAAAGTATTTACTCCAAGGCGAAGTCGAGGGATTTATGTGTTAATTCGAGGCAAAGCCGAGGAAGGTAATTGCGAGGGAATAATAGCATTTTACTCCAAGGTGCATACAGATTTTATTACCAGACGTTGATTTATTTTAAAATGTTTTCTTGTATTTTATTCTTATTTTTTGGGTCGGCTGCCACCACAAATTTTTTTGTTGCTCCAAACAACTTTTTTTGACCTGAAACGGATTTTAGGCCAATAAAAAAAATTCGGTCGGGTCCCACTTATAAATTTTAGGGGTGCCACCCCCGGGAAAACCACAACAAATTGATTGGTCACCTGTATAAATTTAAAGAATACCACTCCCCTAAAAAATAGGTATAATTGGCTCTAATAACCCAATAATAGGAAACACTTTTCTCCCTTGGGAGTGAAAAGTACTTCTTTACTCCCTAAAAACTAGTTAATAAACTTAACATTACACACCGTCTGGAGATAAAAATTGTATTTTTTAAATGAAAACGAAACGGTATTACTTTAAGGTGTCTTTTTTATAGTGTTCATAACACACGCAACCACGGGTAATATAATTTGGTTGTTTACTACTGACACCGTTAATTGTCCCAAAACACTCATTACGTCTAGGCATCATGGTTTTATTTTGATAATGTTCAATGAGGAAATTTTAAATAATTCAAAATTTTATATTCCCATCTATTGTTTCACAGAGAAAAATAGATTCTCTAGAAACTTTCCTTATGCGCGTATAAAAACCAGTGTGATAGCAGGAGCCCCAATTAATTATAATTCTATCCTCGTACCGTGTCAGTTACCTACTTAAGTAAGATTAATAATTTTTAAGAGTTTTATAATATAATCAGTTTATTTTTTGGGTGAGAGTAATTTTTAAATGTAATAAAGTGCATTAAAACTATGTTTTAAGTTTGCACAAAATTTTATTAAGGTAAGTGATTTTATTAAGTTAAGTATTTACCAATTTATATAGGAATTTATTTAATTGAACTTGTTAGATAACAACAATATCATAATTAAATATTTAAAATTCCCGGGTGAATTTACTTTGGAATGCGGGTTTCTGCGCTTAACAATCTATTTTATGCTTAAGTTTCCGGTTTAGACTTTATGACTTGAGCAGTACTCTATTATCAAGTACCTCATTTTCTGTATTTTTGCGAATAATAATCCTGTTGGTTATTCAAAACTATGCCTCTGATAATGGCAGTGCACGCCATTATTTGCACTAGTTTAAAGCTCAGTTTGTGTTTATCTTTAGAGGATTCAGCGCATTCTTCTTTAAAAAAATACAGAAATAAATGAGGTATAAATCGTGCTTGATAATTAAGATACTGCTCAAGAAAAAGCCTTGACCGGAATCTTAAGCAATAAATAGTTTGTTAAGCACGTAAACACGCATCCTAAAAGAAATTGACCCAGCATGCGAACCACCGTTGCTGAATTATTTTGTAGTTATAAACCTATATAACGTCAATCTGAAACTTATATAACGTCTTTACCAGGATTTGAACCCAGGTATCAAGACTTCCCACCATTTTCATTCTACTCACAGGTTCAAAAAACATCTAAAACGACTCCTCACTTGATATGTTGTTTACCGGCCGTATATTAGGTTTTACGGAAATAGACCACCGTTTTGTTAAATTACTAGAAATTCGACTATTTGGTCACATCATGTAGTCGCATCGACTTCGGACCAATTTTATTCCAATCAGCGCCCCAAAAATCATTAAAATAAAGGTGTTTGACCACTGCATTGGTTTCGATATTTTGATTAAAATACAAAACAAGAGGCCTTCGGTCTCTTACCGCTCCGCGGGGTAGGCGCTGTTGGCGGCTTCGCGACCCCGCGCCTCATGGATATATTTGCGCACATGGATGTTGTACTTTAAGAGTTCCTCAAATTACTGGTTTATATAGGTGACATACTGCCACGATATAAGCGAATTTTTAAATGTATTTGTCAAAAACGTGATTTGTATTCATCAATGGCATAATGTTTTGTTTGACATATATGTCAATCAATAAAACCAGAAGTAATACCGGTGATGCAATAAAACTTCGAATGATTGTGAACCATATATAGTACTATATGAGTAAAACATTTCAGACAAATCTAAAAACTATATGAAGATTGTTTTAAGTAAATTCAATTTTACTTAACTTAAATAAATATTAAAGCAAATCTTGTACTTAGAGTCCTGAATTTCGCGGCTTATATTAACTTATCATACTTAATTTTAGCGTATTTCTTTTGGAACAATTTTTTATCCAAAACTATTTAAAAATTATTTTGTAGGTAAATTGTACATACTTACAGTAATGGCTCCAAAGCAACAAGATTACATCCCGGCCGACAGATTATCTTCTGAATCTAGCAACCATGTCAATGGGAGAGTTAAGCAATCTATTGTATGGAAGAATGTCATGGTATTTACCTACGTCCATTTAGCTGGAATATACGGAGCATACCTTATGTTTACATCTGCTAAAATATATACAATACTATGGGGTAAGAAAAATATCTTTAAATCTATATAATACTGGGTTAAGGCGAAGATACCTCCGTTCTTATAGAAGTACCTCTGAAGAAAGAAGAAATAGATGGAACTTTTTCTAAAACTAATGTTGGATTCATACAATAATACATTTTAAGACCGGTTTCTATTTTTATAAAGTCTAATATTAGGTTAACTAATCAAATTGCAACTCCATTTTACAAATGAATAAATCTTTATATCAGTGAAATAGTATTCATTCCAGAAAGATTTAAAAAAAAAAAAAAAATAACATACTAACTGAAAACAAAAGTATTTACCAATATCTTCCATTATGTTTCATCATAATCTTTCATTGGTTCTACATTTTATGTCCCGAAAGATTAAAACATGTCTTTTTAAATGATTAATTTTTTTTTAGAATAAAATTATGAATAAAATAAAATATTTATCTGTATGTGTAATTTATTAGTTAACTCATTCTCATGCCTGATTCACATACTTCACATTTTTTGGAGTACTTCTTAAAATATAGAATTTATCTTCTAATAAAAGACGGTCTAAATAATAAAAGAAATGCTGGCTCAAGTCACATTTCGGAAAATTGAATGCCTGGATTAAAGTTTTTCATTAGTTAAAAAAAATTGTGGGCTGCTGGCCCCCTCAAATGAGTCTAGCGTAGTAGCTGTTTTGCATTATTTGTTATTTTATTTTCTTTAAATTTTATAACTTAGAAATTTTTGCTGAGTCAATATTACAGGTTAATGATGTCATAAAAATATTTTCTGATTAGCACAACATTACCAGTTGACTGAATTTTGTACAAAGTTTCATCTCACAAGCTTAAATACACTAGGAGCTACGATGATAACACTAAGACACATACACACACGGACAAACACCTTTGTAAACACCACTCAGGAGGTCTTAAAAAAAAACACCTGCAACGGGTAATTCCGGTGACATCCCGGTTTCGGGTTTTTTTGCGGGCACAATACTTTTCCTGCTTACGCACGGTATAAATGAGGAAAAGTAAAAAGTACAAAATAAGTGGCAATAGGCCATGTAATTCGTCAGTTATCATCACATTAGCCTCTTCCTAAATAAGTTCAAAACTCTAAACGAGTTGAGTATAATATTTCAGAGGCACCATAATTCGACCCTGTACTAACCTTTCAGAAACATGTTTAAATACGATCCTAGACTTTATATAATGGGTTCAATGCCTAGTAATTTGACTTCTGTGGGTTTACATTTTTCAATATTTTGTTGCAATTATTACTAAAATGTAATTATTTAGCTACTAGTACTATATGCTCCTTTACTATTATGCTGTTTAAAACTAATATAAGTTAAAAGAAATTTGAAAGTAATATCAAATCGGTATTAGATGTGGGTGGCTTTTCTTATATGTTTTGTTTGGCATACACCAATTTCATGAACACCAAGAAATGTATTCTCAGAGATTACGAAAGGTTTGGCTATTAAACGTTTTTCCATAACCAGCAGAGGAAAGGCTCCTCTATTTGTGATATACCATCATTTGTTTTGTCCGAGATTTTGTAGTATAGATGATTATAATAAAATAATACTATAATAACACTATGTATAATATAATAACTATATATAATAACACTTGAGTTTTAAAACAAAAATTATAGACTGCGTACGCTTTCTCGGTTGTTGTCATGAAGATTTAGGTCTGCCGGTGGAGACGCGTCAATGTAGATGAAGAATCCAACGTTTAACTTCCACTGTGGGAAGCAGTTAGGACAACATGATGATAACACAATGCTATACAAAACTGTTTTGTATAGCATTGTGCATCTTATGTTTTGTATAGGTCGAATTCTTCATCTACCTTGACGCTGTCACTACTGGAAGACCTTAATCTTCAAATATTATATATTTCCAACATTTTAACGGTTTAGAAATTAAGAAACTAACCGCATTCGTGTCTACAGTCTTTATGAGAGTTGTTAATAAACATCCATTTACAATGGCGTCATCCATCCACTGGGTGACGAACTGACCTTGATTAATGCTGCTTAACATTAGTAATCCAACAATAACCGTAGACATACGGTACGGTTATTGCACTACACAGATATATTGGATATACGGTACGCTACTTGCTGTATTGGAACCAAACTTGGTAGAATTCTTAATTGCATTAAGGGGTACACTTGTAACACACTTTAATTGAATTGGATTGTTATTTGAATTTTGACAAAATTTGAAATAAACGTACCAAAAACATGAAATGGACAATGATATGCAGCTTTGTTGGTAGGCAACTTATCGGCAAATTTGTTAGTCTCATATTTGACTGAATGGATGCCAAATTACAAATCGATCAAAACATGATTCCTCGCTTTAAAAATTTCCGATATTTTGCCATCACTATTGCCAGTTAACGACATCATAAAATATTATTTTCCGGAATGCACAATTAGTCCACAATATTGATTTTTATACCAAGTTCCAAGTCTCTGGCATACACAAACTTTAAGCAAGGATGATAACAGACACACGCATATACATACGCGTGCGCGCGAGCACACACAGAAAAACATGATAAAAACGGATAATTCAGTTGATTCGGATTTTTAGAGCAAACATTACTTTTGCTATTTATCTAAGGTATATATGAGGAAAAGTACAATTGTATAATTAAATCGGCTATTTTAATTATTTAAATATTTATTCGGTTTCAGCATGGTTTTTGTACTACTGCGGAGGATTAGGAATAACTGCAGGAGTGCATAGGTTGTGGTCTCACAGATCTTATAAAGCCAAATGGCCTCTAAGATTACTACTTGCAGTGTTCAACACAATTGCTTTTCAGGTACTTTATATGTTTTATTAATATCTAATAATTTCACGTATAGAAATTTGTAAAATTTAAAAAAAATCTAACCATTTCACACCAAACGCTGGAACACATCGTTGAAAATAAAAAGTAAGAAGACATTATTTTTCCAGCAAAAATCATACAAAATATCAATCAGTTCTTTCATATCATTAATTATTAATGAATAAAAATAATTATCATATAATTTCATATAATTTTTTTCATATAATTATTTGAAAACAAAAGGTAATGATTTAATCAGCGATAAATAAATAATCCCGATTCCCGCCCTCCAACTCCACAAGTTGTTAAGTATCAAATTATTTTTAGGACAAGATGATTTTAAAAATTACTTTCTTCACCTTTGAAAACTATTAAAGCCATTTCTCCATGTTAATAGAGAAAAACGTTTTACTTATTCAAAATTATGGTAGATGTTTATTAATGTAGGATAAAATAGTTATTGACCAAGAGCCCAGGGGTGTTTTGTTAATAAAAAGTGTAATGGCTGGAACCGGTCTCAATTTTTTGTAAATACCTTCCTGAACAAGGAATCTGCAATTCTGCCTCGTATCGATGGGTGTCCCAGGCAGAACGCACTTTACAGGTCAAATTTACCACCCAATTAAAAACAGTGTAATGGCTGGAACCGGTCTCAATTTTTCGTAAATACCTTCCTAAACAAGGATGTGCAATTCTGCCGACTCGTATCGGATGGGTGTCCCAGGCAGAACCTTTGACCCCTAAAGTGCGTTCTGCCTGGGACACCCATCCGATACGAGTCGGCAGAATTGCAGATCCTTGTTCAGGAAGGTATTTACGAAAAATTGAGACCGGTTCCAGCCATTACACTTTTTATTAACAAAACACCCCTGGGCTCTTGGTCTATAATTTATGCCATAAAGCTGAGAAGTGTGTCTTTATGTCACGGCAATTAGATTTACCGATGAGCGAAGCGAGTCGGGAAAAATTGCCAAGACATAAAGACATTCTCAGCCGTATGGCATACACTATTTTTTTGAGGTAGCACTCATTAAATAAACTGCGCTATATACTTCATTGAGAAAAAAACAAACGTCCAATTAACTCTGTCCGTACATCCGTAGATCGTCGTCATTGAATTCATCCATAGCTTCACACTTTTACTCAAAAATGTAAAAGCTTTACAAATAAACACACGAAAATTGTCAATTAGAACACCTTTTAAAAACGAAAAAAAAATAGTCTACGAACAAAAACAGAAATAAATAAAATAAATAAATCTTACGTGAGACATATTAAAACTTTAGTATCCATACAGAAACTTAAAAAGCTATTTTAGTTTCTTAACTTGATTTGTTCACTAATTTTTAGAACGATATATTAGACTGGGCTAGAGACCACAGGGTCCACCATAAATACAGCGACACCGACGCAGATCCTCACAACTCCAAGAGAGGATTTTTCTATTCTCACATTGGTTGGTTACTTTGTAGAAAGCATCCACAGGTTATGGAAAAAGGAAAAGAAATCGACTTATCTGATTTGGAAAATGACGCCATAGTTATGTTTCAAAGAAAGTAAGATTACTCTATGATTTGTAATTTTTTTATTATTTGTAATTGATATGTGCCTGCTAAAGCGATGTACTTAAAGAAAGTAAAATTTTAAAGCATTGGTTCCTCTTGGGAATTTAATAGACATATTAAGTAAGCCTGAGTTAAATATTGTATGCTAAACAATAACTCACTTAAAAGTTGTTTTTTGCTCATTAATACCATTAAAAACATTGGAAAAGTATTGGTTTTTACTAAAATATGAAACCAAGATTTAATCTGAATTATCCGTTTCAGGAGTTTCTAAGGTCTCTTGAATGGGTTTTACAAAAATCTTTTTGTTTATGTGCATATGTGTGTATGTACGTGTGTCGTGAGGGTGTGTTTGTTATCATCGTAGCTCCCAGTAAATTTATGCTTTACACTTGAAACTCATTATTAAAATCAATCTTTACGTCTAATTATGCTTTTCGGGAAATATTATTTATGACGCCATTAACCAGCAATAATGATTAAAAAAATTACGGAAATTCATAAAACACAGAATAATTATGGGTCAATGTAATAAATGTAACAATGAATGTGGTAAATTTTTAATCATTATCAGCATCAGTAACTGTCACTATTCAAAAAATAATTCAACTGAGTTAAGATTTAGTACAAGAGTATCCCTTTAGACTCAGTTTTATTTCAATCCAGCCAGTAAGATTTTATCTTCGGCTTTGTTTTGTTTGATCATAAAAGGTAAAGAGCATCGACAGAGGCCAGTGCCTGGATGGTGGAGGAAAAATTCCGAGCTATCCTTTACCCGATTTTTTTTTATAATTTGGTTATAGATCATTTTTTTTTGTTTTAATTTAGTAGTTACAATGGCAAATAGTGTAATTTGTCTAATAACAAAAAATAAATAAATAAATATGATTGCAGACTCTTTTTTTAAGGCATTATCTTCTACTTATTCAGTTTATTATTTACATATTTTACCTTAAAATATTTAAATAATATTTTAAATAAATTTATTAGCATATTTTGGTGTTGAAATTTACAGGTACTACAGGATCCTCATGCCTCTTATTGCGTTTATAATTCCTACAATTATCCCAGTTTACTTATGGAACGAAACGTGGTCTAATTCTTGGCATGTCGCATCCATGTTTAGATATTTCTTTACTTTAAATATGACATGGTTTGTCAACAGTGCTGCTCACATGTGGGGAAATAAACCTTACGACACGTAAGTATCAGTTCTTTTCTTATTAAAAAGAGTTTAGACACTAGTTTTAGCGAATTTTTAATAAGAAATTAAGGTTTTAAACCTTTGTAAGAAAAATATACTTTAGTATTTTTAATTTTATATATATATACATATATATATATATATATATATATATATATATATATATATATATATATATATATATATATATATATATATATAATATATATATATATAATATATAAATATATATATATATATATTATATATATATATATATATATATATATATATATATATATATACATATTTGTTGAAATATAGCTCTTGAAAACTTTTTTAGATGAAAACGGGGCGGGGATACATGTTTTGTCGAGTTTTTGTTTTTATATTTATGGGTCTTCTGAATCTATACCAGTTTTAGCTGGTATCAGGCATACCTTTAGGTTCTTATTGATATTTGCATTAAAAAGAAAAAAATAATTAATAATTTCGTTCTGTTTCAGATCAATTTTACCGTGTGATAATATCTTTGTATTTTGCGGAACATTAGGAGAGGGATGGCATAATTATCATCATTCCTTTCCTTGGGACTACAAAACAGACGAACTTGCTAAATATGCTTGGGTATTTAATCCTTCTACAGCATTCATTCATTTTATGGTCAAGCTTGGATTAGCTTATGATTTAAAGACAGTTTCTAAAGACTTGATTGTCAGCAGAGCTAAGAAAATGGGTGATGGCACGCATCCGGAAATCCATTCAAATGTCTGGGGGTGGAACGATGCTGATTTATCCAATGAAGACAGAAAGAAAGCTGTTGTTGTTAATGGCAATAAAACAGAATGAAAGGGAAATGTGCCCTTTCTTTTGATCTATTTAGATCAATGGCATTTGTCCGGCAAAAATTTGAAAATACAACTATGCAGCATTAAATTAGCGCGTAACATGCTTGTGAACGGAAGTTAACGTGATATCAACGTAAATATATTAATATATCTAATGTAAATATATCAAATGTAATATATCAATATAATAATAATAATATATTTTTTGCTTTAATGACTTTCTATAAACAGGATTTATAAATGAAAAGCCTCCTCCTTTTTAAATTTTTAATCAATGGACATAAAATCACGAAACCTGAGGTATTTTCTTATGTAAATGAAACTTCTTTCTCGTAGAGTAGCTAACTTCGGGTGTCCCATGCAATATCGTATTTTGTGAAAAAATAGAAAAAGTAAATAGGAAGGTAAACTTTTATTGAGCATTTTGGATCTATAGAGGAATACAAGACATTTTGCCCCTGGTATATTTTTGTCAAACACGGCAATTTTGGCGGGAACAAGAACCCTAAGTGTTAAAATTAGACAAATTTCAAAATCGAAGCTTACACCAGAACGAATTTGCCTAGGAAAAAATATCTTATTTTTGCTTAAAAACAAAAATTATTAATTTTGTTTGAATTTTAAAAAATCAGACTATTTTTCCTAAATCTAGCAGTACTTGAGACTATAAATACCTTAAAATAAGGATAAGGACTACCTTAAAATAAGGATGAATGACTTGTGTTCTTAAGACAAAAGTGAGGCATTTTTACTTGTGGCAAATGTTTTTTAATGTCATTACTTAAGCTTCAATTTTTAAGTTAAAATGTCTAATTTTAACACTTTGGGCACTTATCCCCACCAAAATTGCGGTTGGGCAAAAATGTTCCAGGCGCAAAATGTCTTGTATTCATCCCTAGATCCCAACAAGCTCGATAAACGTATAAATTCCCACTTCCTTTTTCTTTTTTACCACAAAATTCGGTGTCGCTCGGAACATCCGAAGATAGCCAGCTACACCGCCAAAATGAAGTTACCTATACACAAAAATTACAAAAAAAGTACCTCAAGTTTTATTTAATTTATGTCTAAAGATTCAAAATTTTAGAGGGGGAGGGAGACATTTGGTGCACCCTGTATAAGTAAATATGTAACTATGTAATCACATTCTAAATTGGAATTAAGTATTAAGATTAGTAAATTACTATTAGAATCCACATATATAGTTAAAATAATCTGGAGAAATTATATGAATAATCTAAATGAAAAATATAAAATTATATTTTTTATTCTGATAAACTAACCTGTTGCTTGTCAATATCAGAATTCTCGTACCAATTCTTGTACTAGATAGTTTGACAGACAAGATATGTTTGACTTTACTATGATATCAGCTTAACAAATCAGTGGAATCTCATTTTATTTATTGTTTGTTCTGTATATTTTTCAGTAGCATAGAATGAAGTATAAGGGAATAAATACATTATATTTATTTAGTTGTACATGCTTGAATAATTTTTTTTATTTTGTTTTAATATAACTGAGTACTATTTTATTTATAAAATATCATGGAAAATAACTAATTAAATTTCCAATAATCAATGACAATGCTTATCTTAATATACACTCTAATTTGTCTGCGTTAAGCAAAGATAATTAAACCTAAACTAATAGTAAACTTGTACCAGTAAACTGTAGTTTTTGGGTTTTTGCAAAGAAAAAATGAGCTTCTATGGGACACGATAACTTTCGAACGCCTTTTTTCGATTGAAATGAAAATTGGTACAAAAATCAACCATAGATAAACAATATTAACATAGATCGTTCACTCCCGAGTGTAGTAGGGACACTCAATTGACAAGTTTGTGTTTATGATTTAAGTTGAGGGCCTCATCACCAGAGTCTTGAAGAGCGCTAGTAGTAAAAATCTATTTGCTCTATTCTCTACTAGATTGTGCTGTAGTATTTTTTTAAATACAAACAGTCGCTAATCGTTTAGTAAAATAAAATAAAAGTAAACAAAGATCTATGGTATGCTGTAATATACGCGATATATTTTTGTTTTTCAAAACTTGGGGGCCTCATCACGCGAAGCAGCACCATCGTTTTCTTAAAAAAATAACAATAATTCATTTTCAGTGTTTTAGACTTAACATTTAAATTTGCTATCTGAATATAACATCTCTGGTTGGCGCAAACGGATAAGAAAAGGAAACAAATAAAATTTGAAACTCTGACATTAGAGGTTCAAATCCAAAGGGGGACGACAGTATGGGTGAAGTAAGAGTGAGAAATTAATTTTTTACACTTTTTACTAATTCATACGAAATTCTTATAGAGCTTTCTTAGGATCACTCATCCATTGACTCCTCATCATTCTAGCGCTGAAAAGCGGATGGAAAGACTTGATTATCCTCAACAGCTCGTTGTTTGGTTGAATAAAAATTAATAAATAAAAGTGTCAGAAATAAAAATATCTGACAGATTCACGCTGTCAACACTAGATTGTACTACTTGAGCCTCCTGCATCCCATCAACTATTTTTTAAAAAATAATATTTGAGTGAGCCATCTATGTTAATATTGTTTTTCTATGAAATCAACCATGTTAATGTCCCGAACCAAATTGTTTATGACATATGTGTGACGTCATTAACCTACAAAATTGACCCCAAAACATTTCAAAATATCACAACTCTTCATATAGTGTTTAGAATGAGCTGAAATTTTATACCTATACAACAATGTTTGGGTAACAAAGATACGAAGTAAATGTTTATCAGCATTAGATCCGATTTTATTGATTGACATATATGTCAAACAAAACATTATGTCATTAATTGACACAATGAAAACAAATCACGTTTTTTGACTAATACATATAAAATGTTAACATATTATGTTAACTAGTAATATGACGATCCGATAAAGTACAACAACCCTTTAGCTGCAAAGCAGCCCCTTGCGCCGCTTTGCTTACTCTCCTACTACTTACTTACTGTCCTTAAAATTTAAAGGATTTTGAAGGAGAAACTACAATAACGAAAATGCGTTTAATAAAATAACTTGGTACAATCCATAGATAAACAATATTAACATAGATGGTTCACTCAAAGATTTAAAAAAAAATAGTTTACGGGATGCAGGAGGCTTTAGTAGTACAGTCTACTACTAGTGGTGGAAGCGTAAAACTGTCAAACATTTTTATTTCTGACATTTTTATTTATTTATTTGTGTCAACCAAACAACGAGCTGTTGAGGGTAATCAAGTCTTCCCATCCGCTTTCCAGCGCTAGAATGATGAGGAGTCGATGGATGAGTGATCCCAAGAAATCTCTATAAGAATTTTGTATAAATCGGTAAAAAGTGAAAAATTTAATTTCTCACTCTTACCTTCACCCATACTGTCGTCCCCCTTTGGATTTGAACCTCTAATGTCAGAGTTTCATTTTTTGTTTGTTTCCTTAACTTATCCGTTTGCGCCAACCCGATATGTTATATTCAGATAGCAAATTTAAATCTTAAGTCTAAAACACTGAAAATTAATTATTGTTATTTTTTTAAGAAAACGATGGTGCTGCTTCGCGTGATGAGGCCCTTAAGTTTTGGAAAACAAAAATACACCGCGAATACTACAGCATACCATAGATCTTTGTTTACTTTTATTTAATTTTACAAAACGATTGGCAACTGTTTGTATTTAAAAAAAAAATACTACAGCACAATCTAGTAGAGAATAGAGCAAATAGATTTTTACTAGTAGCGCTCTCCAAGACTCTAGTGATGAGGCCCCCAACTTAAATCATAAACAAAAACTTGTCAATTGAGTGTTCCTACTACACTCGAGAGTGAACCATCTATGTTTATATTGTTTATCTATGGTACAATCAGTTAAAACTATAATAATAAATTATTTTATGAGAAAATTACGAAGAAACATAAGAAAAAGGGAACTTAGCAAATTGGTATACAACAACAACCCTGAATAAAACGCTAAATTAAATTTAAATCTTGGTAAAATAATTTTTTAAATTGCAGCCGGAAGGGAAACGCTTCATGATATCCGTAGTATTCTATATGCTTACTGTAGATAAAATACCGCGCGGATGGTAATTATTTTAGAATTTGTTAACATTTTCAATATTAGTATTTTTCAGGATTTATAAAATAATCTTAACATGGTAAAAATAACATTAAATACGTATAATTTACTAGGAGACAATAATATATTAAAATTTAGCTCGAATTGTTTATAACCTGACTGTATGAAGGATGTTTGCTATGATTATCTGAGAGGGTAGCGGTGGCGACATTTTTTACACTGATAAGGCATGATAAGCTCCTTCTCATTATTTAAGTTCCTTGTTTAAAACACTCCCTACGTCCTATTCGAGAGCGTTAGGTTGTGCCGAACAACATAACTTAAATTTTATTATAATTTACACAAAAAATTAAAAATTATCAATAAATTAAAAATAAAATAATGTTTTGCCAAGTAGTAATTTTATAATAAACATTTATTTTACTTTACATTAAGTAAAAAGTAAGAAAATAATTAATCAGAAAATATAAAAATAAATATAGTTTTAACTGGCCTTAAAGTAAATTAAAGTCCCTAGGTTTAAATAATTTTTAACCAATTAAAAGCAAATATGTTATCGTCTATTATGTAGACGATCTATCAAAAGATTGTACATAGATTATTTAATTTTTAAATCAGAAAGCAATGCATTCAGACGACAGCAGTCCGAACTGCTGTCAATCATTATCATTTTCCTAATTAAGATTTCTCACAGTCCATTTAAACTTAAATCTTAAATCAAATATTTACTTAGTACAGACTAATGAATGTATGTGTTATATATTAAAACCCCCCTATGTTTGTTTATATTATTTTACAGATGTCATGTCAAAGTTTGATTTAATTATATTATGATTTATCGTTTGTATTAATGTGGTTTAATGTAGTATCAGCAGTAGAATAGTTATATGACGACAGAACAAACTGGCGACGAGGTAAAAGGTACTAATACAGTAGATGAATCTGGCGGTAATTCGGTAATAACTTCGGAATCGACGACACAGACATCAAATATCAGTATGTCTCAATTGATCGGTACTCCTCCGACGTTCAACCACACGTCCAACAATTGGTGTATTTTACTCTAAACTTAACCAATAATTCGTGTGGGGAGAAATCGCACGTTGCACCAGTGTGTCCACATAAGAAGAAGACAAAATCGAATAAACATAATAAATCGTCTCGCAGAGGTAATAAGTTTTTAAATGAAGAAACAGGGTCCTCGAGTGAATCTGATGACAATGTTTACTATGTTCGATCCTCGTTAAATAATAAAGGCTCGGAGAAAGCAAAAATAAATTTTAAAAAATCAGAGAGTGAACGCTGCAAACCTATAACTGTAAATCTAATGAAAGATGACACCTGTATTAAATTTGAAGTTGATACAGGTTCTTATCATTCGGTAATATCGGAGAAGGATTATATGAAATATTTTCCTAAGGTTCCTTTAGAGATCGAGAACACCTGTCTAACTGATTATATCGACCAGCCTATCAAGCCTGTGGGGAGAATATTAGTTAGGTTACGCTACGACAGCTTGAAGAGAGAAATAAAGTTACTCGTCATTAAAAACGGAGGCCCTCCCCTCTTGGGTCGTGCTGCCGCAAGAGCACTTGAAATCGATCTAGGCAAAATCTGGAATCAGAATTATAAAATTCAAATGCCTAATGTAGATGGCTTGATTAAAGAATTTCCAGATCTGTTCTCTCCAGGATTTGGAACGTTTAACAAGAAAAAGGTAACACTAAATGTTAAACCGGGGACCATTCCTATCTATTGTAAGGCAAGGAATCTGCCATTATCTCTTAAGCCTAAAGTTGAAAAAGAGATAGAAAGATTAGTTGCCAATGGAGTTTTGGTTCCAACTGAATTCAGTGAATGGGGTACACCAATCGTTCCTGTGATGAAAGGCGATGGTAATGTCCGTATATGTGGGGATTTCAAAGTGACCGTTAATCCTAACTTGGAATGTGTTCGTTATCCTCTACCTCGGATTGACCATCTATTTAGTCAGGTTAGTGGCTCCACTCTATTTAGTAATAGACTTGAGAGACGCTTATAACAACTTTTAGTTGATGAAGACACTCAGAAAATCTTAACTATTTCTACTCATAAGGGATCATTTTCCTATACCCGCTTACCTTTCGGGATAACTAGTTCAGGAATGATCTTTCAAAAAACTGTAGAAAGTGTCTAGCCGGATTACCGGGGTCGTGTGCTTTCAAGACGATATTTTAATACATAGTGGAGATGACATAGAGGAGCACCGGACTAGAATAAGGGCAGTATTTAGACGACTAGCCGAATGTGGCTTCAAGGTCAAGGTTGAAAAATGCAAATTTTTTCAAAGGTCTGTCAGGTATTTAGGACATATAATAGACAAAAAGGTCTCCACACAACTGACGAGCATGTCGAAGCAATAAGAAGAGCTAGCCCACCTAAAAATGTTAAAGAATTAAAATCACTTTTAGGTATGGTAACGTTTTATTCAAAATTTATTAAAGATAGTGCAAGCATTCTCAAGCCACTATATTCATTGCTTCGTAAGGATGTGCCGTGGTCGTGGGGATCTTCTCAAATGAATGCATTCAAAAAAATAAAACATATCTTGAGTTCTGCTCCAATTTTAGCTCACTTTGATCCTAACAAGAAGATTCGTCTTACAGTTGATGCATCAAACTATGCGGTAGGGGCGGTCTTATCTGTTATGTCCACTGATGGGACAGAGCAACCATGTGCTTTTGCTTCAAGAGTTTTATCAGTGGCAGAAGAAAAATATTCACAAATCGAAAAAGAAGCCCTGGCTATTGTTTTTGGCGTAAACAAATTTAATGATTTTTTATTCGGCCAACACTTTACGATCGTGAGCGACCATAAGCCGTTGTTGTCGATTTTCGGTAGTAAGAAAGGGGTTCCGGTAATCGCGGCAAACCGACTGCAATGATGGGCTCACACATTATCAGCTTACGATTTTAAAATTCAGTATGTTAAGTCCGAGAATAATCAAGCTGATTTTTTATCTAGGAATCCAGGAAAGTGTGATCAGATTCCAGATAAAAACCCACCGTCGTATTTGAAGTTTTTAAAAGCTGAAATACCCATTGATTGGAAAATGGTTAGCAAAGAAACTAGGAGAGATCCTGTGTTGGCCAAAGTTCTTTCCTTTACGCTACACGGTTGGCCTGAGGGCAGAACAGATCCAGAGTTGCAACCATTCATTAGCAGAAAACATCAACTCAGCGTTGAACAAAATATTTTACTGTGGGGTTATCGCGCCGTTGTGCCAGAAAAATATCGGACGTCTTTGCTACAGGAATTGCATTCAGGTCATCAAGGTACTATGAAGATGAAAAGTTTGGCTCGAGGATACTTTTGGTGGCCTGGTCTTGATAGAGATATCGAGAAGATCACGAAAACATGTGAAGCATGTTGCAGTAACCAAGCAATGCCAAATCAATCTGTGCTCTCAGCGTGGCCTCGAAGCCCTGCACCTTGGTATCGTATCCATATCGACCATGGTGGACCAATCCTTAACAAATATTTTTTTATTATTTTTGATTCGCATTCAAAACGGATTGAATGTTTCTTTACTAAACATCCCAGTGCAGCAACAACGGTGAAATTCTTAAAATCATCATTTGCGAGGTTTGGCAATCCGTACGAGGTAATTAGTGACAATGCACCTGCATTCATGGGAGCTGAATTCCAAAGCTTTCTCCGATCAAGAGGCATTCGCCATCTAACTGGAGGAGTATTCCATCCTAGATCGAATGGCGCAGCCGAATCAGGGGTTAAGATAATTAAATCATTTATAAAGAAATTAATAGCAGAGAATAAGACCAACAATCTGGAGGAAAAGGTAATGGATTTCTTATTTAGGTATCGAAACACTCCTGTATCATCGACAGGTACCTCCCCAGCAGAATCCCTCATTGGGAGAAAACTTCATTGCGAATTAGATTTATTGCGGCCTTCCACTGCTGAAGTAGCAAAAAAACCAAAGACGGCAAGAACGAAATTTTAGTGGGGGTCGGAACGAGAATTTTTCCATAGGGGAGCAGGTATTGGTGAGAGATTCAGATCATCTCAGCCTAAATGGACTAGCGCTGTTGTTGTTGAAAAACTAGGTGCTTTGACATACATTGTAAGGACAAATGAGGGACTAACATGGAAAAGACATTTGGATCACGTGCGTCGTTCGTGTGTAGCACTGCAGCCGGGATTATTGGAAGACACCCAAACCGGTCCAAACACTAGAGGAGCGATGCTAATAGAGCAAGAGCAGACAAGAAATGAAAACACTATTCCAAATGATGCAGTTGCTGCAGACATCCTACCACCATCACCATATAGGAGTAGATTGAGACCACGGGATACCCTGAAAGCACCAGATAGGTTTTCGCCAGCAGATTTCCGTTAAAGGGGGAGACATTAAGGGAGGAAATGTGTTATATATTAAAACCCCCCTATGTTTGTTTATATTATTTTACAGATGTCATGTCAAAGTTTGATTTAATTATATTATGATTTATCGTTTGTATTAATGTGGTTTAATGTAGTATCAGCAGTAGAATAGTTATATGACGACAGAACAGTATACAAATATTTGAATTTACTTAAAGGGCAATAATAAGAGAATTTTTTCCATTTTTGGCAAAACTTTTGCTCATATCTTACTTCCTTTAATGCCCTACCATGAAAATTCTATAAAATTCAATTTTTACAAAAAATCATTTTTCATGCAAATTTTTGGGCAGTAGTTCTAAAATATTTGACATATTTAATAATTTGTCCTATAGGAAATTTACTTAGCTTTTCAACAAGGCCAATTTCACCTTCCTACTTTTAAACAGTTTAAACGCTATTAACAGTTTTATGATGTGTCAAACATTTTTTAAAAATATCAAATTTGACCGTGGAAAAAACGGTTGGAGATCGGGGTTTATATTATAGGACATTTTTTTGTTCCCTTTGAACAGTACTATCACATCCTTCTTTAGTGGACGCTTTATATGAAACACCCTGTATATATATACACATATGTTCCAGAATTTACACACACACTCATATGTGTGTAAATATGTGATTGTGTGTGTGTGTGTGTGTGCAATCTAAAGAGTTGCACAGCTATCATAAAATTCAATAGACTTTCTATAGAAAGATAAAGAAAATCAGGTACGGTGTACCTAGGAACATTTCCTTATCTCATCGGACTCGCTTCTCTCGTCCTCAAATAGAGTTACATAGAGTTATAACAAATAGAGTTCGGGTAAGGGATACTTCGAAACTTTTCCTCATCACATCAGATTCGCTACGCTCATCCTTCCTTTTTGGGACTCGGAATATTCGTCCTCAAAATATAGAATGTTAAATAAGGAGTTACATTTTTACTGCAACATGTCTTCGGAGCTGCTTTTGGCATAATAAACTAGGAGCTAGGATGGTAACTAACACCTGCACACATACACACTTGCAAATTAGTCGAATCCTTGAATAATCCATATGTGTAAATGGAGGAAACTGTACAATATCAATATTATGTTATCAATATTCTTCTTATTCTCTGTGTTCCTCGTTGCAATTCTATTCTAATAATTTATTATATATAATAAATCACATACTAATAACATTTCATCGTACCATCTGTTTGTGTTTCTCTAGTCGCAATAATGTATCCTCCAAGGCATAAGACAGCTATAGCACAGATAATACTGCCAACCTAAACACAAAATTATTAATTAATTAATTATAGAGTTAGTTTGTTCACAAGAACGCAAATTTTTCAGACGTTATGGTATTTAATGGAATATCATTTTATATTAAAGAATTAGCTTTTGTTTAGTTTTACATCAATAGTTATAAAATAGTTGAAAATCAACTAACTTCAATAAATGAAGTTTATTGAATAGTTTTTAGGGAGTATAGAAGCACTTTTAACTCCCAAGGGAGTAAAAAATAACTTATTCTCTCTTGGGAATAAATTATTTTATACTCCCTTGGGAGTTAAAGTGCTTCTATATTCCCTAAAAACTAGTCAATAAACTTCACATTATTCACTGTCTGAATAATTTATTCAGACATTATTCACTGCTCTATCTAACTTAAATATGGGGGATATTCAAGTTATAATTGATAAAGTCAAAAAATGGATTTGTCGACTTTTTAAGTTTTGATCCGTTCAACTCTGTGGTCATAGTACAGGAATGACATGTGATATGTGAAAATATTACCAAATTCATCCATCCTATTATTAGAGTTCCTGTTCTAAGTGTGCATCCACAGCAACAGCTGTTTAATGGCGGAGCCATACTGCTTTATTTTAGTTTTCTAAAAACAAAATATGTCAACGCTAAGTAAAAACATAGTACAACAAACAAATTGTCAAGAAAACGTAGGAAAAACAGCGTGAAAATGTAGCATCAACTCTTCACATCCCACACACAACTGGCACGTGTGCACATTCAAACCTTTTAAAAAAATAAACAGTATCCTATCTTTTTGAGCTGTTTTTCCCTATAGGTTTAGAGGAATTAAAGACTGTCGTTACTTATATTACTTTTTCTTATAATTTAACCAAATTACTTATATTATCAGCGTAAAGATAAATAATTCCCATCCTTCTATCACAAAAGATTACTAATTATTATTTACTGAGTAATAATCAGGGGGGGGGGTAACTTAAATGAGGAAAAGTTTGGATTCGATTATCGCAAGCTACTAAAAATAGCGCTGCGGCGGACCGGTGCGGACAACTTATGAACTAACCCCAATAGCTTTCCAAAAATGACTGATTATATTTTTATATTTAAATTTATGAATACCATGACAATTCTTGGTTATGACAGCTACATTTATTATTATTATAAAATTGATTGTTTTCTGTATGTATTTTTCACAAAAACGGTTCGCCGTTGCATGTTCTGTATTTCCAAAATTCAGAAACTAAAAGTAAATAGAAAACCTTTTTAAAACTTCCAGAGACCGCTAATGATGGCAGATAAGTATATATCATTTAATTAATTTATTGATTTAATCGATTTTATCAGGTAATTACATTTAATCACAAGTGCGCATCTCGCCGATGTAATTAAAATACAGGCTGCATTAAATGCCAAAATCTATCTTTTAGCACGTGTGTATCTTTAGCCAATATTTCATTATTACCTGATTGAATCAATTAAATTAATAAATTTCTTAAATGAAAAACTTAAAAATAATCACAAGTGTTCTGTGTAACATTAAAGTGGTAGGGTTAGTTAGAAGTATAACTATACAAAGTATAAAAATTAAATTTCAAACTGACTGTGGGCATAAAGCGGGAAATTAAGACACGCCCACTCAATTGAAAGGTAGGTCCGCCGCAGCGCTAGCGTCGACCGGAATCCAAATTTTCCCACCATTGAGTCGACAGTCTTACTGTAAGTATCTATAGTCTCTGGTAATAATTAAATAAAGAATAAAGCAACAAAAAAACAATCAAAACATATAAACAAACATATCACAAAAAGCAGGTCTTGAAACTACTGTCTGTAAAAAAATTGTAGATTTTAGAGGATAGAGGTGGGATAACGATGAGATAACTACAGCTTGTTTTAGTAAATTAGGAAAGACTCCTTGGTTAATACAAATATTATTTATGTAAGTCAAAGGTTTAATTAAATTAATTGTATTTTGCTTGTTTTTTATATTGGAATTTAATACTATCGATACCAGGAGCTGTGTCAGGATTTAGACTGTTTATATGGTTTTTCATTTCTTTTTCTGTCTTCTTTTTCTTATCATTGATTTTTGGATGATTTCTACGGGCTTCCTGGCAGTTGACGAAACAGCTCCCCACCCTGTTAATCCGTATCTTAAAACAGAATCGGATATTGCATAGCAAAGCATGCGTCTCTGGTCCACTGTCAGAAAGCCCCTCGCTCTCAACAGTATGTAGAGGCTTTGCATCAGCTTTTTATCCGAAGTAGATTCCTGGGATAAAAAATTTAAAGACCTGGTATCTTATGACATAGATAACTTTCAACGCGAGACCTTCGATTCTGTAACTGCCGACTTTCTCTTGTTCCTTAAGGACGCAAACAATGACCTACCTGGCCCTAAACACCCAGCTTTGCGTTACTATAGAATACGGAAAAAGAACAAAAATAATAGCAGTTCTAAAGGAGCTAAAAAGACGATTAATCCCCAACGCGCTAATAAAGCAGCGAGAGAAAAACGACAGCAAGAGTATCAATATGAAGTTGCTCAATTTAACTACTACAATAGAAGGAAGAAAGTAGTAAACAATATAATGAACGCTGATCAACCTAAGCATTGTAATGTTAATATTAGTGACGTTGAAAATCACTTTAAGACTATCTTTGAAGAGAAAAATGACAGCCAGAGAGAGACCTATGAAAATAAACCTGCTAAGCCTAATATTTTATCAGTTAAAGCTAAAGACCTGCATAAAGCCATAAAATCTACATCTCTTGACACTTCTCCAGGGCTAGATCGCGTATTAATTAGGACAGTTAAAGCTTTAAACATTTCCCAAGTTATAAAATCCATAATAGATATCATTATAAAATTTTCCTATGTACCTAAACCACTTCGCAAAGGTAAGACAATTTTAATCTACAAAGGCAAAGGCGACCCAAACAACTTATCATCTTGGAGACCTATTACGATGTATTCAATTGTTAGACGTATTATAGAAAAGGTATTAGATGCCGAATTAAGAAGACAAGTATCGTTCCACCCTTGTCAGAGAGGATTGGTAAGAGGTCTACGAGGATGCCATGTAAACGCCAGACTGATGAACGCTGTATTGCAGGATGCGTACCGACAAAAGAAAGATGCTGCTGTAGCACTACTTGACATCACAGGAGCATTCGATAATGTGGGTAACAGACATGTTATGAAGACACTAGAATCCAATGGAGTCTCTACAGACTTAGCAAAAGGCATTGAAGCGCTGTTATGTGAAAATACAATGATAGTTCAGTCAGGACAAAAACAAACAGCTCCTATCTTTGTCTGTAGAGGAGTTCCTCAAGGATGTCCAATTTCTAGTACTCTTTTTAACTTGTCTATCGATCATATCTTCAAAGAAATATGTGGGCCCCAAATAGCAAACAGCTTGGGATATGATCTGAGCGAAAATAAAGATCGAATAGTTTTGACAGGATTTGCTGATGATCAAGCGGTGACAGCATGTAGTGTGAAAGCAGCTGAAAGACTAATTAATATAAAGAAGGTTTAGGGAAATAGGACTTAAGGTTAATCCTTTTAAGAGTACGGCATTAGTAATCAACAACGGCGAACTTACTAAACGAAATTTAATCTTAGAAGATGGAAGTGAAATAATTTCCTCAGATGTAAGCGAGCCTATCAAGTATCTTGGCTGTACTTTTAAAGGAGAACTGACATATAATCAAGATTCAGTCTCTAAGCTAAATAAAAAATTAGGTAAGTTAACTACCTCAGATCTATTAAATCCTGATCAAAAGCTTAACGTTCTGAATCAATATTTGTTTCCTACGCTGACCTATCCTCTTCAAGGTGCTCCTTTAACCAAACTACCAACCACGCTACTAGAAGGCATAGACGTTATTATAAGAAGGAGTACTAAGGCTATAATTGGATTGCCTGCTAATACTGCATCAGCTATGCTTTATGCACCTCGTCGCTTCAGGGGACTTGGTATCATAAAGTGCTCATGGGAAGCACCTCTACAGCACCTTAGTTTAGCACAAAAGCTAAATTCAGTCCCAGACGCCTTGTTTCAAGACATTTACAATTTTGCAGAAGAAGCTTCGGAGTGTTTAAGGCGACTAGATGTTGTAGCAGAATCTGCAGAAAATTTAAACGTCAGAAAAATCCGTCAGACATTAAGAGAAAAGAGCTTCGAGGAATGGTCAAAATGCAAATGGCAAGGCGTTGGCGTCAAACATTTTAAAGACTTTCCTCTAAGTAACAAATATATTTCTGAAAGAAAAGTCCTTACAGGTTCAGAATGGGTTAATGCTATCAAGCTTAATACCAATTACGGTCCTCTTAGAGGAGTATCTGGCAATCAGTCTCCAGGAGATGTTGGGTCCCTCTGCCGCAAATGTGGTAGGGAGAATGAAACATAGCACAGGTGCTGGGAAAATGCCCTAATAACATGATCTTGGTGACTAGGCGCCACCATAACGTCAAGCATATGATAGCTGAAGCCTTGAAGGAAAAGAGATATATTTGTTATGACGAGGTTTTTGCCATATACTCGGATGGATCTCCAAGGTATTCCGACATCATTGCGTCTCACCCAAGCAATAAAACTGCTTTAATAGTCGATCCTACCATAAGGTATGAAACGAATGATCCGGAACAAGCCGAGGAGGTTCATAAGGAGAAATGTAACATATATGGGAAATGTATAAATTATTATAAAGAAAAATTTAGAGGTCATGGAGAAAAAGAAAGAAAGAATCGGCATCGACCAAAACTTTCTTAGACTCCTACGTGAAAATATAATTTTAGACTCACTAGGTATTATAAATAACCATATTTACTAATAATTGTTGTTTTATTTAGAAAAAAATAAAAAAATTATTTATAAATTCTACAATTATTTATATATGTAGTTTTATATGTAAAATTTTAAAACTTAAATGTAATTATTTACATGATCTAATATAATTAGGTGTAAATTAATAATTTGATAAAATTGTCTTTAAGATAGATTAAGTATGCTGTGTGTTTCAGCAATCCTTTGAAGAAGGACAGCTCCCTTTGTAATGTAATTTTTTTTATAAATAAAGTGTTTCTCTCTCTTGTACGTGTTGGTTCAACTTTAGATTTTCAACTAATGTGAGACCCAAGCATTTTGCCTTCGGGACTTTCAACTTTTGGGCAAAAATACTGAGATGTTATTTCAATACAGTTATTTCTATTGTTATTCACATAGGTTTTATCGGTTTTATGTCAGATTGTGTTCGTCTGTCATATGAGAAAGTCATTACTTGTCTCATTATAAATCATTAGTTGTGTTTTGTTAACGTTTAAAGTCAGTAGGTGTTTGATTAACCAGTTTTTAATTATTATTAGGTCAGACTCTATTTGCTGTGGTACCTGATTCCAGTCGATCCTCGTGCCTAATAGTACCAGATCACCACAAAACCAACTCTGTCTTTTAAAATTAATTTTGAAAAGATTTATAATGAAAGTAAGTAAGGAAGTAGGTCGGCGCCAACACTGTTTCTTAGGTACTGAATAGTTGGAAGTTTTCTCATCGCTCAACTGCTCATTTATTTCCACTGCATGCGTTCAGTTCGTGAGGTAACTTTCACACCATTTTAACAGTATTCCTTGTACACCAATTTTAGGTTTAATACCAAGCTTAAGTTTAATAGCATATTTTAAGTTTTCAGCATATTTTGGTAACCTTATTTTAAAATAGTCTATTTTAGCCTTTCGAATTAATTTAGTCAAATAATTTTTGTATTTTACATACTTTTCTTTTCATTGAGTATTAAAAGGTTGTTTATCCAGGGCCTTCTTCGTCTTGTCTCTAATTCTTTTTGATGTCAGTAAACTACTTGTAATTTATGGCTTTAGTCTTTTATATTTGCGAGTTATTTTAAATTGTTTCGTTTCTGTACAGTTGTTTATATGTTGTTGCAAAATTTGTATAAATGATTGTGTGGCTGCCTGTGCTTTAGCTATTATGTATAAATTACTCCAGTCTATCTGTTTAAGTCTTTGGGAGCTTCCCGTTTTACTTTAGTATAAGAGAAACGTTTCTTTGATTCTACTCCGTTATAGGAAATTTTTTATCTATAGAGATTCCTATAGGATAATGGAACGACACCTTGTTATGTAATATGAAAGGAAAGTATTTACATTTTTCATTGCGCTTGAAGAAAATATTATCTATGCACAAGGAAGTGTTATTGTCTTTCCCTGTGACACTCAATACAGCTAATAAAAGCTTGAGAGTTTATAATACAGCAAATGTAAGTATTGATTTTTAAAGTTAATGTCTAAGTTCATATCTCCGGCTAAAATATGGTTAAATCTAAAAATAAATATGGATGACCATATTTTTAAAAAAATTATATTTATATAATTTTATAATAAATTTAATTATTTTATAAATTATTATTAAATTATAATATTTTATAATTTTTTTATATAATTATAATTTATAATTTTATATTTTAAAAAAATTAACGCCAAGTTAAGGATGGGAAGGTAACTCTTAACACCTTTTTTTAACGGAATAATGATATTCCGTTAAAAAAAGGTGTTAAGAGTGACCTTCCCATCCTTAAATTGGCGTTAATTTTTTTAAAGACTAAGCTTAGCGCAAGCGTCAGTCTAACGTGTTTATCACTCTGTCTAATTAAGTCCGATACCCCTAGTTAGGGCATTGTTTGAGAATGAAAGCCGTGTACCAAGTTTTATTTCAATCCCAGAAAGCGTTCGAAAGATATCGTGCCAGTAAAAACATCTAGCGACAAAAATCACATACACACACACACACACACACCACACACACACACACACACACACACACACACACACACACACATATATATATATATATATATATATATATATAATATATATATATATATATATATATATTATTCTAGATCAGTGATTCCTCTCTTCCTATGACCCTAACCTCAAAAGAGAATTGCAAAAAACTTATGGGAAAAATGTTTTAAATAGCAAAAAGACAAAAGCGACTTTCACTCTTCTATAGTGTATTAATCTACATCTACATTATTCATTTATAAATTATTATACTTACAATAAAAAATTAAGTTAATAAATAATATCAGTTATTGTTCACAATTTCATAAAACCGAATGTTATTATTAATAAAATAAACTATACTGCTGATAAAAAAATAGACGATTTTTTTATCAGCAGCAAAATGTTCCCACGAAAATATAATATAACCTACCCTTTACATTAGTGGAATGGCTTACATCCTAACGCATTTTGCGTCTTCATTTTATATACAACAAACCTAAGCAGTTACGTCACAACTGGATGTTTAATTTTTTTAGAATTTTTAATGAAAATGAGAATATTTATCCCCAAAACTACACGGCACAGCATTATTTGCAGCTATTTAAAGCACAGTTTAAAATAATTTGTAACGCATTTCCTTTGAAAGTTTCGAAAAACTTAAACAACAAGTTTAAAATATGAAGTTAAAATATGTTAAAAAATATGACAAGTATTTTTAGTTGGATCAAAAAAGTTAAGCAGCATCGTGCATGGTCATTGTCTCAATGGGTGACCGCTGATGATGAAACGAATGTATTTACTATATGAGGACGAGCGAAGCGAGTCCTAAGTAGGAATGAAAAGCGTATCAAATCCGATGTGATGAGGACAAGTTGCGAGGTACCCCGTACCCGATTGTTTAAGTATAATTTTAATTTTTTTTAACATTAATATAATTTGTTTTGTTAACATGTCATGTTTTACCTCTCTGTATTTCATTATCTGCAACATTTTTAATTTACCTGAGAAAAATCAAAACATTTTATAACTCTAATTAATTTAAAATTGATTTCGAAGTAGTTTTTAAAAGAATGACATTGAAAATCGTAGGCCAAAAGATATCAAATATTGCTCTACTAGACCTATGAGAACACTGCGAACTTTAAATATGCTTTTTCTGTAAAATTACAAAAAATTGGCATCATGTTTTGCCTTATTGCCACAAATTAAATAAATCAAGCAGTGTTTTTTTGCAATAATTAATATATCAATAGTATATATATATATATATATATATATATATATATTATATATATATATATATATATAATATATATATATATATATATATATATATATATATATATATATATATATATATATTATATATATATATATTTATATATATATATATATTATATATATATATATATATATATATATATATATATATATATATATATATATATATCAATATATGTAATAAAAAAGTAAGGTATTGACGCGCGAGAAAGAGCATACCTGATAAAAGACCTTTTAACCTGCGTCCGATGTCTTGATAAAAAACTCACTAAACACTAGTGTTCGCTGACCATACACAAACTGAAATATTTAATGAATAGTCACATTCCCTCTTCTCTCGAATGCAGTTACTAGGAAGTCTTTATTTTTATCTCGCGTTGATACAATTACAGGGAAAAGTTGATTCTTTTTTCCTGGAACAAAACTGTTTATGTTAACAATGTGTAATCTTTCTGTTTTTATTTATCATCAAATCAAGTAAGCACATAATTTAACTTTAACTGATATGTACCAAAAATTTATGTAAAATAATGTTTAATGCCCATGTTAATAATACTAACTCATAATGTATATAGTAAGAATGTTAGTTTTAGATGGCCTTTATCACAAAATTGTTTGACATTTGACATCAGAACAATTGTAGAAGGTGTTACGACGCATCTGATAAATATTTGCAATTGTGCACTGCATTTTTGCGAATATTCGATATAAGCTTAAGAGATTGGGATCACGGTGGGGGGGAGGTGAATTGTTTGGGAAGAGGAAGACTACCTGATCAATAATATATACATACTTTTATATAACATTGTAATTTATAAGTAAATATTAGATATACTTACTTATATAAAATAATATTATATAAAGTTATACTTTTTTAACTTATTAATATAAAATCATATCGTTCTTTATTATAATTATAACGGCACGAGTATCTACTTGAAACATATATTATAAAGAAAATATTTGGATAAGCCAGTAAAGCATATTTTCATAATTAGCATAGTAAAACTACCAAATTACATGCTACCGCTCATGTTAACATTTCACATAACACACGAAATTATTAACACTTAACATATGAAATTATTAATATTGAATCCCTGGACCAACTTTCTTTCTTATCGAATTTTCTTTGAAAAAAAAAACACTAATAATTAATGGTGGGGACTTATCGTCAGAATATACAAGTCTTTAAATTTATACTGCAAAACCTCTTCGGACTCGCCTTGCTCGACCTCAGATTGTGAATACATTAGTTTTATCCTCAGTGGTCACCCATCCAGGCACTGACCATGATCGATGCCGCCTGACTTTTTTGATCCAACAAAAGTCATAGACTTGTCATATTGAAACGAAACTTACTCTACTTATTTATTACGTAATGCTTTAAACTTGTACTGAATTTCAACTCAAGAAGATTGATTTATTTAACAATTTTTTATAAAACGTACACAAGTCATTTGAACTAATGCTTATAATGAGATGAAACTTGGCACTTATGTTAGTCTTATATATGTCGGTTACATACTCGCAAATTCTCAATCTGATCACATTTTTTTTATAATTTTTCTAAGTTTATGCTGAGTCATTATTGTGGATAATGACGTTTTAAAATAAATTATTTTCCGAATAGCACAACTACAGCGGTAGACTGATTTTTTGTAAAAAAATGTAACTCTCTAGCATAAATACTCTGGGCCCTACGATAATAGGTCCATTTCACCGGCCCCGCCAATTAAAAATTATAACCGCTTTTATAGTGGCGACAGCGGTCTTGAAAAATAAGGTGAGAAATAAAAAAAAGAATGAAATTGAGAAAAACTTATTTTACCCTGGAGTTTTGACGGTAGTGTAAAAGATTTTTTTATACAATGGTATTGTCATTTTACTAATGTTGCAACTATTAACAGGTGGAATGAGGTAGATAAATTAAAAATTGTATCTCTTAGTTTAGAAGGTAAAGCAACTAATTATCTTGATAGCTTAGAAAATGGTTGTTGTTGTCTTGAATTTACACTAACAGTTAATAAATTAAAATAATTATTTGATCCTTAAGCCAATATAAGAATTAATAGATTAATAACTCGTACGCGATTGAACAATGATTCCATAAATGACTTGAAGCGAGATATTATTAAGACTACACATCCTAAATCTAAAAGTACTACTCAAGGAGAGTTGTCTCTCGAAAATTTTATTCGAGCACAAGGCAAGCTGTGTATTTTAGTCAGACAAGCGTGTCCTAAATCTCTTAACGTTGCTGTTCAAATAGCTATGGAACAGGAAGTAAACTTAATTCAGGATCAATTACACAGTTCTAGTAAAAATGTAATTAGTACTGTGGTAACTAATTCTGTTAATGATCCAATGGTAGAATTATTTTAACAAAATACACCACTTTTAGAAAAAATAGTTAACTCCCTCCCTATTTTACATATTAGACCAAATAATTTTAGAGCACACCTAACTATCATACCAGAGTGTGAAGACTAGTAGATGCTGGTCTTGCGGAGGTCAATCACGTATAAAATTAAATTCTCCTCTTGCTAAAGAGGCGGGAAACGGGTCCAGACCAACCGATTTTAATTAAAACCAGAATATCGCTCGGCCAAAACAAAACTTAGGTAAGAAAATGCTCATAATGCTACTGGAGGCACTGATGAGGAAGGAATAAAGTGCAAAATCCTTACTGAGTCCGGAGCAACGATTTCTCAGATTTGATACTCCCTGTGGGATAAAATTAAAAATAATTATCTTTGTAACTTGCACAGAAACTAGAGCAACCAATGTCAACGGCGAAATCCTAACATTACTAGTTGTCCAAGAGTTGGACCTGAAAAAATGTAACTCATTTTGAACTACTTCAAACCAAATTTTTCTGAAAATTTACCTGATATTACTCAAACTATAAAGAAAAAACATAGTCTGCCTATCCAGAGTGGAGCCTTCATATGATTGCGCATGCAAAAATTTTAGGAAACCGCACACATTCCCATTTTCTTGAAATAAGTGGTTTCCTGTAGGCCGTGTGCAAAACACGAAGAGAACATTTTTTAAAGATAATTTATTGCTCTATAAAAGTGTTTAATCATTAAATAGGATAATGCAACCAAAGTTATGGCTGTTTAAAAAAAAACAAAAAATGGTGTTTTTCAGTTTAAACTGAAATTTTTGCAAATTCAGTGAATTTCTGTGAAAAGTGGCTTTTTGGCCATTTAACAAATGTCAAATTTAGCTGCTGTATTTATCCGATTTCGAAGAAAACAACACTCGTTTTATAGGAAATTGTATCAGCAATAAAAATGTCCACTTCATGTTTTGCACATGACTCGCAGGGAACCACTTATCGCAGAAAACTGGGTATTGTGCGTTTTCTAATATTTTGAGGGAGCGCATCATATGAAGGGCTCTGATAGGCAGACTATGCTTATAGTTATATTTTCTGGAAAATTGGTTTGAAGTAGTACAAAAGATCACAATTATTAGGCCTGCTCTTGGGCTATATGGTAAGTTAAACTTCCTATTAAAATCAATCAGTTACAATATATTCAGTAAAATTAAACTTGCTATTAAAAATCAATCAGGTACAATTATATCAAACATTTATGTTGGAAATATCAACTGGTTTAAATCAAATATAAAGTTCTTATAGAGAAGAACAAGCGGGATTCCGCAAGGGTCACTACAGAGTACATAACATTTTTAACTTAACTTCTTTAATCAAAATAGCTCTAAAAAGAGGTAGAAATAGAGTTTATGTTTTCTTATTGATTTATGATTTGATTCAATTGCTCGTGAAGCATTTTTTCTAAAATTACCTAATTTGGAAATGTCAAGTAAACCTTAAAAATATTACGAAATTTCTATAGCGGCACAAATCAGTTGTTTAGGGCCAGATTGGTATCAGAATTTTTTGAAAATTTTATGGGCTTAGACGGGGTTTTTTACTAAGCCGAATTTTTGCATTCCTTTTAAATGACCTCTCTAAGGCCCTAGGTGGAGGCAGAGGGTACTGGTAACATAAAATCAATATTTTGAAGTATGCAAACGAATTATGTATATGCTGACTGATAACCCCCAAATTTTAGCTAAAATGATTAAAATCCTGAAGCATATTTGATTTATGGACTTTGCATATACATTTAGCATTTATTAGTTAGACTACTCAATAGACAGTCAAAGGAGAGTTGGTCATTGGACCATTGGTACATATTATTGAATCCCTGAAGGGATTCATCAAGGAAAGGATTTAGGATTCAGTTAGGATTTAGGATTCAAATTTATTATTATTTTATTATTTATTGAGCTAATTATTGATCCTAATAAATATTAATTACCTTCTCACCATTACTGGAACCACTCTGGGAGACCCTCTCTCAATTCACCTCCTTCTGTGCTCTCCTCTCTACCACTTTTACTCTTCCATAAAACCATAGAGTTTCTATTAAGTTAACACTTAATTTTAAATTATAGATGGAGTAAGCATCTTTCAATATTGAGTTATCCATTTACAATGTTTCTTATTCAAGTTTAATTATGTGACGTATGAGATATTAAATTTGGACTAAGTTTCACGTCACATTCCGCCCAGCTTACGCCAAGCTAACTATAAATATGGTTGCTAAAAATCATTGAGTTAGCTTTGGTCTAATAGGAGATATAATAATTGACTCTGGGTTATCATAGACAGAATGGTAAATAATTCAACATTCATTCAGAAAACAGACGGTACGAACTCGTAAAAGTTCTCCTCATTAGAAGAAAGTTCTTAAAAGATATAGCATGTAAGGGTTACAGGTGCTATACGTGCCGAGGTCCTAAACGTACCCTCATATCCACTGATCAAGACTGAAGGTCATCAAAATGTGGTCTGTTTTGAGTATAGACCCATAAATTAGAGCAAACCGTGTAAAGATACTAACATGCATCCAAATATAACCTATGGATGTTATGTTTACATGTTATTTAATAATAATAGACTATTTTATTGTTTAATATCTTTAATCATCTTCTGTAGAAATAATTAAAGTAAAAGGAGAGTGTTGTCAGAATTCAAGAGTGTCTTGCGTCAATAATGACACTAAACTAGGCTGCTATGATGTTGACTAACTAGTTTAGTCAAACTATTTAATTAGCGAATTTCAGTAAGGCAAGCAGAAACCCTGGTCGGTAGTATCTGAAATCTACCATTAATTTTTCTTATGTTTGAATGGATGTTATGGATGAACATAATCAAAATCATCTTATTACTATTTAATTTTATTCCTTTTAGTTATATTTTTTCAGGCTCTTCTTCCTAAATTGCTTCGTTTTCTTGACATTTCAATGTTATAATGTTGACCTTTTTATCCTTTTAAATTTTCTTCGAATAAAAATATTTGCAAATAAATTAAAAAAAAATATGACAGATTAAGTAATTTAAATGTTACACGACAGCTAACTTGCTTCTCAGCGTATTACGGCAAATCTATAAAGTAACACACTACTCAGCATAATCTTTTATTATGTATTTCAAGCAAATTCACGTCCTACCGCAAGTCTAGCGGTCTCTATTTATTGGAAGCCTCTCGAAGCTATTTCACCCCCTCGTATCTTTTTATTAAGGACATAAAACATATCATTTATTAGCTACTAAAAGACCTTGTTGAACAGACTTCTATTACATTTTATCTCTTTGCCATTCCATGATTCTCTGCTGTGTCATCTGAGATACAGAAAAAAAAACATCTTAAAAACCACTTAGGTGGTAAAAAAACCCCGGTAAATCTTTGATCCAATAAGTAGGGAAATCAACTTTTCTGACCCGCCAACTCATGTCCGTATTGGGTGGTGACGGTCATTGGCGTTTCAGAGTGAAGCTGCTAGGTTGTCAATACTAAAAAGGCCTTATTCAAACTGTGAGGCAATCATCAGCTTTTCTCCTTAGCGGCAATCCATTAGTGTTACAAATTGTAAAGCTTCTTTTACTATATTTTGAGATACCAAACAATTCAGGTGTTCGTGGCGAGTAATCATAAAAGATTTCAGCAATTGTCATAATTGCATCAGTTTTACTAACCTGCATAGATCCAGGAGTATACAAAAGAAATGAATAAATGAATTAAACGATAAAGGTACGATATAATCAGGCACTACACCCTATATACCCTTGGTCAACACTACTCTAAAGTTGATTCAATTTTAGCATATTCGAGCTAGGAATGTCGAATTAGAGATATTTGTCAGGTAGGACTGACTACACATTGACATAAGACAATCCATTTGTCTTATGTTTATGTTATTATTATTATTATTATAATAATAAACATAAGTTTTTTTTTTATATATTATTTCAAAAATAAGAAAGTTGCGTGAACATACGAAATATAGTTCGATAGCTTAGTTTTTGCTCCGCATTTAGCGTAGAATGTCGAATTTGATATTTTATTAAGTAGGAATACACTTGAGCATAAGACGAATCTAAAAAGTCCTCACATATTAAAATTCGTTCAGTAATTTAGGCTGCTTCAGTAAATTTATCGTTCGCGCTAGCTTAGTTTTACGCTTCGCGTTCAGCGTAGGAATGCCGAATTTGAGATTTTATTAGGTAGGAATGCACACGAGCATAAGACTAATCCAAAAAGTCCTTATACGTCTAATCCGTTAGTAGTTTAGTTAGTAAAAATAAGAGAAATGTTATTTTCAAACCTCTTTTTCTCCACTTCTGCTTGGCCGAAATGGATGTTTTTTTTATTTTTGATCAATAAGGCACGCCCTATAAAGATATTATAATATTATTTATGTACATATAGCCGTTTTCACGTATGTGTTGTTTTCATTATGATTCATGTTTTCATTATGTAGTATAAGCAGCAATCCTTAGTAAATTCCATATCATAATTTAAGACAATATTATTCTTAACTTCATCATCTAGGAGTTAATTCCATATTAAAAACATCTGGTATAGGGTACCTCGGAACTTTTCCTCATCACATCGGATTCGCTATCATCCTACTTGCTTCGGACTCACATCGCTAGACCTCATAATGTAAGATTCGCCAAATTTATACTGCAGCATGTCCTCGGACCCACTCGCCTTAAGATAGTAAATGCAAACGTTTCATTCTGGCGGTCACCATACACTCACCTAACCAAGCTTAAATTATATTATCCAACAAAAAATATAGATATACTTATCGTATTAAAACGAAACTTAATGTACTTATTATACGTACACGTATATGTACCAAATTTCAAATAGATTATATCCATTTTTTAAAAAACGTATACAATTCATTTGATAAAAATCAAGTGTTAGCTTGATTTTTATCACCATTTATTTTTGACAAAATCATTTTTATCACTGTTAGGTGATAATAAGATGAAACTTAGCACATATGCTAGTCTTATACATGGCTACATACATGCAAAATCTCAATCCGCCAGCATTTTTCCGCGTTTTATGATTTTTAGATATATTGCTGAGTCATTATTACGGGGTCATAAAAAATATTTTCCGAATGCACAACTACAGTGGTAGACTGATTTTTGTACAAAGCATCACGTCTCTTGCATAAATACACTATAACCTACGCAAGACTTTATAAAAACAACTCGGGATGCCTTTAAAACATCTGAAACGGATGATTCCGGCGACATCCCGGTTTAGATTTTTTTTTTGCAAAAAAAATACTTTTCCTATATACCTACGATATAAATAAGGAAAAGTAAAAAGTAGAGAGAGAGAGAGAGGAGACAAAATATAATAATAAATAATAATAAATAAATAATATAATATATATAATATATATATATATATATATATATATATATATATAATATATATATATATATATATATATATACAGTATGTTTTAGGTGCTGCTTCTAGGTGCTGATCTAGCAGAAGATCTATTAAGAAAGAGACTCACTGTCCTTGGTAGCGAAAAGTCTGCCTACGTGGAAATTAAAGAGAAAATCAAAAGCCAAAAAGAAATCACAAAAAGGCTAGCCTTGCAAAAAAAAATTCTTGAATAATCAAGAAATCTTGGATGGACCAGACCACGTCTAATTACCTCTCACAACTCAGGGGCTCTATGTAACCTCATTGAACCTCCTCCGACCCGCTCGCCGCTCATTCATGGTGATCTGACTAGAATTTTAATAAATTGATAATAGAATGACATTGCTACATAGGCTATCAATAATATTTTTTGTACTTGAAATGAAATCATATTAGAATTGAATTTCACTGGACAAAACAGTCAATTTTATTTGAATACGTGTATCTCGAGAATTGTAACTTTTAATAGTGTGGTTGAGACATAGAAATTGTTTCTCCAGAACTGCAATTTTCTCTAGATTTCTTTTCAGCCTTTGGGTAAAACGATAGGCGTCAAGGCGGAGTCGATTCTTGACCAGACACAATCGACGTTATATATATATATATATATAATATATATATATATATATATATATATATATATATATTATTATAAAGTGTCGCGAAACGTATTTTTTGTGATCTTTTTGTCGATTTGTGTTGTGGTCCGAGAATCGACTCCCGCCTTGACTCCTATCTGATTTTTACCCAAAGGCTGAAAAGAAATCTAGAGAATTATAGTTTTCGGAGGAGGTTTCAATGAGGTTACATAGAGCCCCTGAGTTGTGAGAGGTAATTAGACGTGGTCTGGTCCATCCAAGATTTCTTGATTATTCAAGAATTTTTTTTTGCAAGGCTAGCCTTTTTGTGATTTCTTTTTGGCTTTTGATTTTCTCTTTAATTTCCACGTAGCAGACTTCACGCTACGCTTGAGTCTCTTTCTTAATATCTTCTGTTCTACTAGAAGCAGCACCTAACACTAGTGACAGGTGACGGCGTGTCCAATCGCTTTTGTTAATAAAATGATCTCTGTTTACTAATCTAATGTTAGTATAAGTACTAAGAGGTTAAAATTTGTTAAGGTATTAAGTTCTAGAAAATTCATAAAACAGAATAATGATCAGTTCAATGTAAGATTTGGCACACATGTTGTACCATATAAGACCAACAAATGTGGCAAGTTTTATTTCATTACCAGCATTAGTTCTTTTATACAGCTTTTTAAATCTATTTAATCATTCTATCTTTACATATCTATTCAAGAGCACTAGCCTGGTTCCAAACAAAATAAATTTTATTATAATTTTATAAATAGTTTAAAATTATCAAAAAACAAAAAAAACAATATTTTGTAAACTAGTAATTTTATATAATATAAATTTATTTTAAAGTAAAAAAATAATAAAACAGAAATTAAACAAAAAATATAAAAAAAACATATTTATAACTGTTTTTGAAAGTAAAGATCAGAGTGGTTTAAATTAAAAAATAAATCTTCCAGTGTTAAAAAATTAAGTAATTGTAGGAAATATGTTTTTTTTGTTTATGTACTGTCGTTCTATCAAAAGATTGTATATTATTATATTATATTTAATAATATAAATATTACTTACATTATATGTAATAATATAAATATTACTTATATTGTATTTAATAATGTAAATATTATTTTTAAATTAAATAACATAAGTAATTACACATTAGTGTGTATTTTAGTTTAGCACCCATAATGACGGGAAATAGCACCCTTATATGTAAGTTGAAACTCCTAATTCTTTCAAATCTTAGATGGTAATCTTTCATAAGTTTCTTTGTAAATTGGAGAGTAGGGCGGAGGTGCATACTGATTGCTTGCTGCTTCAACGAAAACTGAACCAGTTTGTGGTTGAGCTTGGCGTCCTTCCTTTAGAGAGACATAGTAACTATAGACTACCATCAAGAAGTAAATTTGTAATACTGCAAAATAAACAGAAAATATTAGAAAACAGGAAAATAGTTACACTTTATGCAATCCGTATTTGAATGAGAAAAAGATACTAAGGGTCCACCTCCACCATCAAACTTTCTTACCAATCCTTTTTACCATCAAACTTTCTTACTATCAACTCTTCTTACATCAAAAACCCCACCCCTTTCAAACATCAAACCTCCTTACCATCAAACCACATACCATCAACCCTTCTTACATCAAACTTCTTACCATCAAACCTAAACTCAATATTCTTAATATCAAACTCTCCTTACTATAGAGTTCTTCTCGCTTTTCTCAGTTATGAAATAACATCGTTCTTTTTTTTCAATTATAACAGTAAGAGTATCTACTTGAAATTGGTCAGCATTATTAAGAAAATATTAGGATAAATAAGTAAAGCGCCAGGTAGTTTGCTAAAAAGGACGACAGTGGCGCATTCTCGTAGCTAGGATAGTAAAACTAACAAATTACACACTAGCGCTCCAGTTAACTGGCAACAAAACTAACCTTTTCATGTTCAAAGTAATAAATCCCATGACCAACTTTCATTTTCTATGTATTCTTTGGGTCTACCTATACATTAACCCTCTTAATCTTAGATACAGTTAATTAAGCATCTATAGCACGTTTATCGTTACATACAATAAATTGCATCTCTCGCAATTTATTGTGTATTATCATTTAAAAGGGCAAGCCCCTACAGAAAAGTAAATGGGCGCAAAACCCATTGGAAAAAATATTGCATTTTCATTTTAATAAAACTACTCTACTAATCTTAAAGCCAAATAATTGATTCTAAAAAAACTTACATATGCTAATATAATCTCCAGGATTAAAACCTTTAAGTGCTATAGCACAAGAAACTTCACCAATGAATCCTATTACAAGAAGTACACTAGTTGAGACAACCCACGTATATACAAATGAAGCTCTTTCCTAAAACAATAAATTATTTATTTATTTTCACTTATAAATGTACAATATAATTAATCAGTTAAAAATAACAGATAAGTATATTTATAAATAATGGTTTTTCATGCATATATTGCTGATCATTAATATAAGCAATAAAAATGCCTGTTTTAGAGCCTTTCACCCATCAGGGTATTCATACTGCGGGAACATCCTCAGGTGGGTTGCGTCTACTATACCCTAAGTATCAATTTAAGTTGGTGAAATCTTTTTAATACAAATACTATTCATAAAACCTTAGAGCATAGATGCTCTAGCTATCTAGGGCTGCGAACCCAGGACCACAGGAGCCGAAATCGAGTGCCTATACGATCACGGCACGAAGGCAGACAAAATATATATTGTCTACCTATGATATATATATATATATATATATAATATATATATATATATATATATATATACATATCTACCTATATATGTATATATAATATATATATATATATATATATATATATATATATATATATATATATAGCTATAAACTGGTATCTTTTTGCGTCAATTACATTGAATCATTGACGCACTAAGCCTGAAGCACTATGCCTGCAAATTTTCTTCAGGAGTAGGTTTAGCGCGTCAATATAAAACTACCTTCACTCACACTAATACAAGCACTCACACTATTAAACTGCAGGCATACTGCATCAATTTGTACATACATCGTTATCTTTTTGCATGTGCTTATTGCATCTGAGCAATAAACCTGCAATGTTAACATTAGAGTAGGATTATTGCGTCTCGACAACATGTATCTTTTTGAACGAACGTAAGTGAGTTCTTACATTTCAGAAGAATGGGACGGCGCGTTTGTTTGTGTTTTTGCGTGTGTGTTTGTGTGTTTGTTTGTACATGTCGCGATAACTGCCGTAAAATTGACCGATTTTGATAAAATTTTGTATACAGGTAAAACTAATTATGTGTCAGAGCTGTATAGTTTTTGGTAATAATCCGAAAAATATTTTCAAAATGGCGGACCGGATAAAAAAAATTTTTAAGCGAAAAAATCGTGTTGTATATCGTTTTAAAGCTCTTAAAGAGTAGAAAAAGAAAATATATGTTTCATGGTCAACATTTTAAAATTTTTTGAATAATTTAAAAATGGCGGCTAAAATAATGAACTCAAAAAATTTAAAATTAAAGGAATAACTCGAGTAATATATCGTTGTAAAGCTCTTGATTAGTAGAACAAAATATGTTATATACTAAATTCCGAAAAATTCAACATGGCGGCCATAATTTAATATAATAATTAGTTTTTACTAATTTTATAAGAATTTACTAAATAAAGATCTATTGTAAATACTTTAGATACTTTTATACAAGTAAAATGAACTATATGTCAGAGCTGTATAGTTTTTGGTAATATTCCGAAAAATATTTTCAAAATGGCGGCCAATTGGCGGACCGGATAAAAAAATCGTGTTGTATATCGTTTAAAGCTTTTAAAGAGTAGAAAAAGAAAATATATGTTTCATGGTCAACATTTTAAAATTTTTGAATAATTTAAAAATGGCGGCTAAAATAATGAACTCAAAAAATTTAAAATTAAAGGAATAACTCGAGTAATATATCGTTGTAAAGCTCTTGATTAGTAGAACAAAAAATGTTATATACTAAATTCCGAAAAATTCAACATGGCGGCCATAATTTAATATAATAATTAGTTTTTACTAATTTTATAAGAATTTACAAGATAAAGATCTATTGTAATATACTTAGATACTTTTATACAAGTAAAATGAACTGTATGTCAGAGCTGTATAGTTTTTGGTAATATCCGAAAAATATTTTCAAAATGGCGGCCAATATGGCGGACCGGATAAAAAAATCGTGTTGTATATCATATAAAAGCTCTTAAAGAGTAGAAAAAGAAAATATATTTTCATGGTCAACATTTCAAATTTTTTTTAATAATTTAAAAATGGCGGCTAAAATAATTAACTCAAAAAATTAAAATTAAATCGAGCCTTTTTTACTATTATTATTATAAATATACGCAATCTAGCGAGCGAAGCGAACCTTTTTACAATATACTTTATTCTAAATATAAGCAATCTAGCGAGCGAAGCGAGCCTTTTATACTTTGTATTATTATAAAATAAGCAATCTAGCGAGCGAAGCGAAGCCTTTTTACATTAATTATAAATATAAGCAATCTAGCGAGCGAAGCGAGCCTTTTTTACTATGTATTTTTAAAAATATACGCAATCTAGCCAGCGAAGCAGCCTTATTTACAATACATTTTAATTTAAATACAAGCAATCTAGCGAGCGAAGCGAGCCTTTATTACTATTGATTATTATAAATATACGCAATCTAGCGAGCGAAGCGAGCCTATTTTTTACTTTGTATTATTATAAATATAAGCAATCTAGCGAGCGAAGCGAGCCTTTTTTACTATGTATTTTTAAAAATATACGCAATCTAGCCAGCGAAGCAGCCTTATTTACAATACATTTTAATTTAAATACAAGCAATCTAGCGAGCGAAGCGAGCCTTTTTTACTATTGATTATTATAAATATACGCAATCAAGCGAGCGAAGCGAGCCTTTTTTAATATGCATTAATATAAATCTCATACCAATAAGATGTAAGCATATAGAGATGACGCTACTTATCTCATACTAATAAGATGTAAGCAAATAGAGATGACTCTACTTATCTCATACTAATAAATGTAAGCATATAAAGATGACGCTACTTATCTCATACTAATAAGATGTAAGCATATAGAGATGACGCTACTTATCTCATACTAATAAGATGTAAGCATAAGAGATGACGCTACTTATCTCATTCTAATAAGATGTAAGCATATAGAGATGACGCTACTTATCTCATACTAATAAGATGTAAGCATACAGAGATGACGCTACTTATCTCATAATAATATGATGTAAGCATATAGAGATGACGCTACTTATCTCATAGCAATAAGCATATAGAGATACTAATAAGATGTAAGCATATAGAGATGACGCTACTTATCTCATACTAATAAGATGTAAGCATATAGAGATGACGCTACTTATCTCATACCAATAAGATGTAAGCATATAGAGATGACACTGCGTATCTTATACAAATAAGATGTAAGCATATAGAGATGACGCTGCGTATCTCATACTAATAAGATGTAAGCATATAGAGATGACGCTGATATGTAAGCATATAGAGATGACGCTACTTATCACTAATAAGATGTAAGCATATAGAGATACGATAAGATGTAAGCATATAGAGATGACGCTACTTATCTCATTCTAATAAGATGTAAGCATAGAGATGACGCTACTTATCTCATACAATAAGATGTAAGCATATAGAGATGACGCTGCTAATATGTAAGCATATAGAGATCGCTAATAAGATGTAAGCATATAGAGATGACGCTACTTATCTCATTCTAATAAGATGTAAGCATATAGAGATGACGCTACTTATCTCATACTAATAAGATGTAAGCATATAGAGATGACGCTACTTATCTCATACCAATAAGATGTAAGCATATAGAGATGACGAATGTAAGCATATAAAGATGACGCTACTTATCTCATTCTAATAAGATGTAAGCATATAGAGATGACGCTACTTATCTCCTAATAAGATGTAAGCATATAAGAGATGACGCTGCGTATCTCATACTAATAAGATGTAGCATATAGAGATAACGCTACTTATCTTATATAATAAAATGTAAGCAGCCATATATATATCTCATACTAATAAGATGTAAGCATATAGAGATGACGCTACTTATCTAAGCATATAAAGATAATATCTCATACTAATAAGATGTAAGCATATAGAGATGACGCTACTTATCTCCATGTAGAGATGACGCTACTTATCTCATGTAAGCATGTAGAGATGACGCTACTTATCTTATACCAATAAGATGTAAGCATATAGAGATGACGATAAATGTAAGCATATAGAGATGACGCTGCCTATCTATACCAATGAGATGTAAGCATATAGAGATGGCACGGCTTATTAATATTAACGAGATGTAAGCATATTGAGATGATTCTGCGTAACTCATACTGAAGAGAGATAAGCATATGGAGATGACTCTGCGTATCTTATGAAAAATAATTGTAAGCATAAAGACATAGCACTGAATATCTTATATCAAAGAGATGTTATTGCGTATCTCATATTCAAGATGCATATTGATATGAAACTTTGTATTGCATACTATAGAGATTTTACAGTGATGAGTCTATGTAACTTATACAACGGAGATGTAAGTATATTGAGGTTACGGAAGCATATTTAAAGTAATAGTTGAAAGCCATTATTTTGGTATTTGAGGCCTCTTAAGCATTAACAAGCTTAGATATTGAAATGAGAGAATGACAAGAGTATAAATGTCTTATTTTAGTTAGATAATATAGACCTTTATATTTTTAATTATAGAATTTTAATTTATTTTTCTTTAATCTAAATCTACCTGCAGTAGCTTTTATTATAGGATAAAAATTGTTTTGAATATTTGTTTTTAGCTCAAAGTGTAACTGTTCACTCTTTTTTTTTATTAATATCAAAAATACTTTATGTTCTATTATGGGTTATATTTTGTTGCTTAACGTACCTTTTATTTGAAGATTCTTAGCTGCTTTATTCTATTGCTAAACCACTTCACAAGCTCTGGCAGGAAATCACTCTTATCACATGTGATAATAATAATCGATGTATTTTATCATTTTAATTATAATATTTTAACAATATTATAATTATATTTATGCTATTTTAAATAAGTAAAACGAAACATTAGTAGTAATTTTGTGTTTTAAAATGTTTTGTGAACATAATAAACTATCAGTGATAAATTTTCAAGTGCTTGTTGTTCATCTTTGAATGCCTTTAATGTATGAAATGATTACATTGAATTAAAGGATATTTATTCTTTTAATAATATGTAATAACTTTCGTGAAAAAAACATTAATGGAGCTCCTATTTGAGAAATCTCAGCACAGCATACTGCCCAATACACTAGCCTGAGCGGTATGTCTAGTTTGGCTAAATGAACTGGGCACACAGCGGACTAGTCATATGTGCCACCATGTACGGAGGATGTGCTTCCTAGATGATTTAATGTCAAAACTCTGGGGTAAATCAGTTGAGTGGGATTTGAGAGAGACCGTTTTTACGGGTTTAAACGCAAAAAAAGGCATCGTTACCTTTTAAGAACTCGCCATACGTCCTTGCTTTTCGTGCAAAATTGACAAAAGCGTTCTTATCTTCACCATTTAAATTCTGTATTATCTGATGTTTTGATCACTAATGCTGGCCCAACCTAGTACATTCACCTGTATTTACCTAAACTTTACATTTATGTAAAAATAAAAAATGTGTCATATTTATATTCTCACACTATTTCCTATGTAATATAAGTGTCATCTCTATATGCTTACATCTATTTGCTATTATATATTAGTGTCATCTCTATATGCTTACATCTATTTCCTATGAAATATAAGTGTCATCTCTATATGCTTACATCTATTTGCTATTATATATAGTGTCATCTCTATATGCTTACATCTATTTCCTATGAAATATAAGTGTCATCTCTATATGCTTACATCTATTTGCTATTATATATTAGTGTCATCTCTATATGCTTACATCTATTTGCTATTATATATTAGTGTCATCTCTATATGCTTACATCTATTTCCTATGAAATATAAGTGTCATCTCTATATGCTTAAATCTATTTCCTATGAAATATAAGTGCCATCTCTATATGCTTACATCTTATTATGTATTTACAATAGTTACATAACATTAAACTTAAGTAAATTTAATAAATTGAAAATCAATTAGAAATCAAAATTCAACTGAGTATATTTTCTGTCAAAACAAAATGTAAACATAAGAAAACAGTGTTGTCAATAAAATAAAATAAACTAAATAAACATGACAACATTTCCCCCCCTTAAAAAATTAGGGAGAATATCTCTGTGGTGCTCTTGGCTTCCTAGCGGATCGTCTTAGAGGTCCTTGTACATTAGCAGTCGGATTGTTGTTCAATGGAGGGTCCGAGACCAGAGTAGCTGTCACAGCTGGTCTGTCACGGCTGCTCAGTTCTTTGGAGCTGATCAACATGTCTTCTATGGAAGGACCCCTCTACTTCTACCGTGTAGTGCAGCTGGCCATCTCGACTGACGATTTTTCCTAAGATCCATTTCTGATTAGGTCTATTATATTGTCTTACCGCTACTGTTTCACCTACTTTAAAAACTCTATCTTGTAGGCAAAGATTATCTTTATACTGTTTGTATTTAACAGTAGATCCCAGGTCAGGTCTCATGCAGGTCAATCTGGTTCGGAGTTCTCGCTTTAAGAATAGTTGAGCTGGGCTTACTCCTGTGTCATATTAGGGGCCCTTCGATACGCTAGTAGGAATGTTTGAAGCTTGTCAAACATTGTTCCTGGGGAATCTTTTAGCGCTTTTAAGGTTTGTTTTAATGAGCCCACACACCTCTCTGCCTGACCATTAGACGAAGGATGAAAAGGTGCACACGTAATATGTCTAATGCTATTCATTTTCAGAAAATCAGCAAACTCCTAACTAGTGAAAGCCGATCCATTGTCGCTGACCAAAATCTCTGAAAGTCCGTACCTTGCAAACAATTCTTTGAGCTTCCGATAGTGGTTATCGTAGATGTTGAATTTACTAAGAATACTTCCATCCATTTGGAATATGCATCGGCTACTACCAGAAATGTGGAACCGCAAAAAGGACCAGCAAAGTCGACATGGATCCGTTCCCACTGTTTTAGAGGATATTCTTAATGATGAACTTCTGAATTCGTAGGATTCCTCTGATTTTCTAAGCAGCTTTTACAGCTTCTAGTCATGCTTTCTATCTCTGCATCCATCTTTGGCCAATATATTAATAAACGCGAAAGCCTTTTCATCTTAACCACCCCAATATGACATAAATGAAGTTCGTGCAACATTGCTTTTCTAAACTTTGAGGGCACATACAACCGGCTTCCTTGAAATATACATCCACTTTCTAAGGTGTACGAAGATAACTGCCCTCCTAGTTTAAGCTCATTGTACAATTTTTTCATTTCCAGGTCTTTTTGCGTTTCTTCGGCTACTTCTTTAGGTGAAATAGGTAGGGTGTCCATTTGTGATATTAAGTACAGTCCTAGATCATCCTGCCTGTATATTTCTTCTGACTTAAGAGGCAATCTAGACATACAATCCGCATTTCCATGATTGTCAGTTTTACGGTACCGAATATCGAACAGGAACCCTTGAAGAAACATTGCGTAGCGTAACAACCGGGCTGCGCTTAAACAGGGAAGTCCAGTTTTATTTCCAAAAATATGGACTAATGGCTGATGGTCTGTATATAGAATAAAACGTTGGCTAACGCTTCTTTGTCTAATTGAGAATATTTTTTTTGAGTTGGCGATAGTGTATTTGAAGCATAGGCTATGGGTCGTTCCTTACCATCCGGATACTGGTGTGATAACACGGCACCCATACCTACCGGAGACGCGTCTACAGCTAGAATTAGAGGCAACATCGGATCATAATGAGCTAAAATTTTAGAAGAAGTTAATTCTAATTTGATATTATTAAAAGCTTCTTCGCACTTTTTATTCCAAATGAAGGGTATGTCTTTTTTAGTCAATTCGTTTAGAGGGTATGCGACTGTTGAAAGGTGCGGGAAAAAACGCCTATAAAACGTAACCATCCCAAGAACGCTTTAACCTCTTTAACGTTTTTAGGCTGGGGAATGTCCTGTAATGCTTTTATTTTTTCTGCTGTCGTATGAATCCCGTTTCGATCAATTTTGAATCCCAGATAGATGACTTCACTTTTAAAAAAATCGCTTTTGGCCTTATTGACTCTTAAATTAGCTGTAGACAGTCTTTTAAGAACGGTTTTTAAGCCGGTCCATGTGTTCTTTTCTTGTTTTCCCCGTTATAGCAATATCATCAAAAAACACACACACTCCAGGAATATTCCCTAGCAACGAGTCCGTATATCTTTGCCACTCGGAGGGCGCTGAACTTATCCCAAACATTAATCTGTTGCACTTGTACAGTCCTTTATGGGTGTTAATTGTAAGAAGTTTAGTGCTATCTTCTGTTAACCTCATGTGTAGGTACGCTGTACTTAAGTCCAATCGCGTAAACTGTTCACCCCCGTTCAGTTTAGCAAATAATTCTTCTGTTCTTGGCAAAGGATATTGCGTTACGTGTATGTACGGATTCAGTGTTACACTATAGTTGGCGCATAGACGAATTTTCCCATTGGGCTTAACGACTGGCACTACCGGGGTTGCCCAATCTGAAAAAGAAACTTTAGAAATTACTTTTGTCCTTTCCAGATGGTCAATTTCTTCGTCTATTCTTGTTTTTAAAGCAAGAGGGACTGGTCTAGCTTTTCTGAAAATTGGTTTTGCGTCAGGTTTTAAATGTATTTGACACTCGTAATCGTTAATTTCTCCTAAATTTTCCTCAAATACTTTTGGATACTTGGCTAGAAGTTCGTCCAGTTCCTTGTTAGATATTTGAGCCTTAACTGTTAAGTCATTTCCGAGTGAGTAAATAGAAGGTAATTTCATGTCAAGTTTAAATATCCAATCTCTGCCAAGTATGGTGGGTAAGTTATTTTCAACAATAAAGAGTTTTAATCTTCGCACCGTGTATTTGTACTTTACTGTTACCCAGGCCACACCTAGAGGCTTAACTGTTTCTTGACTGTAGCTTTTAAAAATTACAGACGTTTGTTCGTAGTTTATCTTAGAAATTTTCCTGAAATTGTGCAACCCCATGACCGAGTAAACCGCTCCAGTATCCATCTCCATCTTGGCAGGAGCCCCATCAATCGTTAAACCAATCATAATAGGTTTTTTAAAATGCTCACTGTCAGATTTTTTACTAGAGTCTACAACTTTTCTAATATGCATAGGTATGGTTTCTTCTACTCCCTCGTAATATATATCTTCTGCAGAGTCTTGTCGTGAAGACGACCTCGCAAGCGATTAATGTGACCCCTGACTTGTTCTCAACATCTGTTTTTCCTTGCTTTTTTTTGTTTGTTCCTGCTACTGTTTCTTAACTCTACACAAAAGGTGCATTTTAACCCCTTTTCTGTACAATCCCTTACTGTATGGGGACCCCCACATCGATAGCATATCACAGAGTTTTTATTTTGCTCATAGTGTTGAGGTGAAGAAGTCTTAACTTGGTTGCATGAAGAGGTAGTATTTTGAGGTTGAGCACTCTCAGCCAGCATATTAAACGGTTTATGCGAACGTAAAAGTTGTTCTGAGCTCGCATTAGCACGTTCCATTGCTGTGGCTATCTCTATTGTTTTGTCTAGAGGTATATTGTCTTCTTCGAATAGACGATCTAACACAGCTTTTGAACGTAATCCGCCTACAAAGACATCCCTTAGTACAGTAGACAGCATATTTTCAGGATACTTGCAGAAAGAAGAGAGTTTTCGAAGTTCCGACAAGTAAACCGATAAGCTCTCCCCTTCCCGTTGTTTCCGGTTCACCAAAGCATATCGACAGGGAATTATTAACGGACGAGGTTGTAAATGTGTTATGAGAACCTCTTTTAATTCCTCAAAAGTCTTTTGCTTATATGTCTCAGGGTATAAGAGACTTTTTAAAAGAGTAAACTTGTCTGGACTTAATACTGAAACTAATGTTTTGGCCCGGAGGCTTTCATTAACATTTTGGACGTCGAGATATGCAGTAAACCGTTCTAAATAAGTCTCAAAAGTTTCTAGTGTCTCATCAAATTTATCGAAGGAAAGTCCCGGCACACCTCTGCTTGCACCGGGATTGGAAGGAACAATATCGTTCTGCCTAGCAGAGCTGTTAGCATTTTCTAGTAAACACGTAACCGCAGCTTGAAGGCTTTTATTTTGTTCCAAAATAGCTTTTAGGAAATCTGTTGTCTCAGATTCCTCTTGATATTGTCTGTTTTCGTATTATTAATACTTGCTAATACTTACAGAAAATTGGTGATTTTCGCATATCAAGATCTCAAGGCAACAGAATCCTGTCCGCAGCCCACTATTATGTATTTACAATAGTTACATAACATTAAACTTAAGTAAATTTAATAAATTGAAAATCAATTAGAAATCAAAATCCAACTGAGTATATTTTCTGTCAGAACAAAATGTAAACATAAGAAAACAGTGTCGTCAATAAAATAAAATAAACTAAATAAACATGACACATCTATTTCCTATGAAATATAAGTGTGATCTCTATATGCTTACATCTATTTGTTATTATATATTAGTGTCATCTCTATATGCTTATATCTATTTGCAATTATACAGGGTGGTACATTTCATATATACATCACCTCGACTAACTCAGCTTCTTCTAATGGAGCAATCGCCGTTAAATTGGTATCTACCCCCACTAAATCGACTACCAGGAGTTTAAATAAGCAATCATATTTTTGGTTATCGTCTTGCAAGTAAGGGTATTTAGATTGCTAAACTGTATTTTTTGGCGATAACTTTTTTAATATCATATTTGAGCATACTTTGATAAGACCTTTTCTGCACTAAAAAACAACAATTTGTTACCAATATCACATTTGCTAGGGCACTTAACCGTCACTTTTAAAAGTTGATTCATCAGTCCACAACACTTGCCTATTAAAAATGAAGAGGTTTGGAACATAATTTCTTCGGCCCATCGGCACAACTCTGTCCTTCTTCATAATCCTGAGCAGTCAGGCTTGATGTAAATTGATCTTTAACGGCTGAAAACGGTTGTCCCGCGAGATCCGTAAATCCATAGCATGGTTGGTACCACACACCTGGCAATTTTGCGAACACTAGCGTTTGGATGAACATCAATGTAGGTCAGCACAGTAATAATGAGTTGTTCAGTTCTCACTGGGCGTGACCTATTGTCGTTTCTATGAGCAGCGAAATCACCATGATCTCCCCCCTGAAATGAAGCCGCTAGAAAATCTGATAGTGAGGATGACACTTCCCAGGATACATCTCCCGATACAGCCGAGCAGCAGCCCTGGCACATCTCCTTGCTCCTCTAAAAATCTTTAGCACATCACAATACTCTTCATTGGTGTACATTATTACCCAAAAAGTTTATAAAAAAACTACGGTAGTAGATAAGAAAAAGGTTTAATTAGAGAAAACGAAATCAATCACAAGAAAACACTTCTTCAACGAAAACCGATAAAGGGATGAATAATTTTTCTTTGAATTATTAAATTCAATAATATTTTTATTATTGTTTTTAATGTAATAAATGGAAGGGATATTGCTAACGGCTTGAAGATAAACTAATAAATAGATATACAATTTATGTTCATTTATTTTTTTCAGTAGCAAATGTTGCAATAGGAATAAAAGAGACTGTTATCTAATAATATTACTTTGTTTTTCTTAATAAATTAGCTAAATTAAACATCAACATTAGTTACAAATAGTAACATAAATAAACAAGTTATAAACAACTAAAATTATTAAATCAAATAATTTTTACATAAAATAGCCTGGGAAAGCAATATTGGTTGAGTAAAAAGACACAGTTGTAGTGTTAAGTCAAAACATTAAAAAAAAGACTTCGAACATAGATACTTTGCTAGTGAAACAAACAACAACAAAAAAACATAAAAATGAATTGTAATAAATATTTGTAATAAAATTACATGTTTTCTGTTACTATAAAATATTTTATAAGTATTTCAACTACTTGTGTATATCAAACAATAGCTCTGTCGAAAAATTCTGGAATTTTCAAACATCGGTATAATAAAAAATAAAAGAACTAAAATTTTATAATTTAAAACAATACAATTATGAATCATTTTACAATATTTTTTATACAAAAAAATTAATATTAATTCAGTACTTTATTAAATAAATTAATTTACATTAAAAAAAATATTCAATAGCCGTATAAGCTATAGCTTGCACGGCTAAAATAAGTAAATATTGTTAAGAATGAATTGCAGTTTCAAAAAAGGAACCAGGAGGATACTTTAAGGTTTAATTACAGACAGATACCAATTTTCAGTGATTAGAAGCTGAGTTAGTCGAGGTGATGAATTCTGGTGTACCAAATTTCGGAAATCAAAAAAAAGTAAAAGTACTTGTGTATGTCAAACGATAGCTCTATAAAAATTGCCGGAATTTGTAGTATGGGTACAAATTGTTTTGTTTGTAGTGTACTTTTAGAAAAAGTCCATATCATGGTATGTTCTATTTAAAATTCAAAAGTTATCGACAAAAACACAAATAGGCAATCTGATTACCATACTTGCAAGACGATTACCAAAAATATGATTGCTTATTTAAACTCCTGGTAGTCGATTTAGTGGGGGTAGGTACCAATTTTACGCCGATTCCTCTATAAGAAGCTGAGTTAGTCGGGGTGATGTATTCTGGTGTACCAAATTTCGGAAATCAAAAATAAGTAAAAGTACTTGTGTATGTCAAACGATAGCTCTATAAAAAATTGCCGAATTTTAGTATGGGTACCAAATTGTTTTGTTTGTAGTGTACTTTTAGAAAAAGTCCATATCATGGTATGTTCCTATTTAAAATTCAAAAGTTATCGACAAAAACACAAATAGGCAATCTGATTACCATACTTGCAAGACGATTACCAAAAATATGATTGCTTATTTAAACTCCTGGTAGTCGATTTAGTGGGGGTAGATACCAATTTTACGCCGATTCCTCTATAAGAAGCTGAGTTAGTCGGGGTGATGTATTTCTGGTGTACCAAATTTCGGAAATCAAAAATAAGTAAAAGTACTTGTGTATGTCAAACGATAGCTCTATAAAAATTGCCGGAATTTTGTAGTATGGGTACCAAATTGTTTGTTTGTAGTGTACTTTTAGAAAAAGTCCATATCATGGTAAGTTACAGTTTGAAATTCAAAAGTTATCAACTAAAAACACAAATAGGCAATCTGATTACCATACTTGCAAGACGATTACCAAAAATATGATTGCTTATTTAAACTCCTGGCAGTCGATTTAGTGGGGGTAGATACCAATTTTACGGCGATTGCTCATTAGAAGCTGAGTTAGTCGGGGTGATGTATATGAAACGTTCCATTCTGTGTATTAGTGTCATATCTATATGCTTACACCTATTTGCTATGCATATTGGCACGTTGACGTAATAAGACTACTCTTTTATAATTGAGGCAATAACCCTACTCTTGTGATCTAGGTGCAGGTTTATTGCGTCGAAGCAATAAGCACATGCGAATAAGTAAGATGTATGGAGTATATTTTTTGGTATTCATACAGACTTAA